>OZ005685.1:8629698-9883031 GCA_963930675.1 Gnaphalium uliginosum | reverse complement strand
TGTAAAGATTAACTTTGTCATCAAGTTACACGGTTTTTGTTGAAAATACCCAAGATAGTTATTTCTGAAATGTGCTATGGTTTTAGTAAAATTATTTCAGGTTCAGTGAACAGATTTCAAATTAAAGGAAAGTATGTTGCTATTTATTTTCTGTTGCATCTAGTAATATGTTATATTCATGTTGCAGGATGATGAGTGACTATGTTGTGGAGCCGATAAATGATGGGATTAATGAACTTAATGTCGAATTCCATGGTCCAAAAGAAAGTAAGAATCTCCTTCTCAAAAGGATTGTGGGTTGTTGCAGTATAAAGTTATTCGAATTATGGAAGTTTGAATAATGACGAGTAGTGATAGTTGCAAATGTGTATCATCAGGTTGTAGAATATGTAGTGTTTTACATATTTTGGATCCTCCTTGCTGCAGGTCTATATGAAGGTGGTGTTTGGAAAATCCGTGTGGAGCTTCCAGATGCGTATCCATACAAATCTCCTTCGATAGGGTTTTTAAACAGGATTTTCCACCCAAATGTTGATGAGTTGTGAGTTTACTTCTATCCCGTTACTACTTCAACAACTAAGATAACACAACCTCTTTGCAAGTGGCTATTGTTTAGAATATTTGTCGGGTTAATTTCAGCTATTAACAAAATGATAAATCAAACATATCAAAACAATGAAGTAGATGGAAGATGGTTATTGTTGACTGGAATTTATTGGTGAATTACAGGTCTGGATCTGTCTGCTTGGATGTCATTAACCAGTCATGGAGTCCGATGTTTGGTAAAAGTCACTCATCATCTAAGAATGTCTTTTTGATAAAATAAAATAAAAAAATCCGTTTATGTAAAGTGAACAGAGACTAGATGTCACAAAATGGGTGGGTTGGGTAAAGGTTAAAAGTTATAAATAAATATCTTACATCAAATTACATTGAAAGATAATGATTTAGGATGATATAAGCGTTTGAATACTCTTCTGGAGACTATTGACCTATTTAACTCTGCTTTACTTTTATCTACTTTTTAAGTTATACCCGTACAACCCATTGAGGATAAATATAATCAAAGGCCCCTTTTTTAAAGTGGACCGATTGAAATTGCCACATATACCAAGAGACAGACAAAGGGATAGTAACAATAGAATTTTAGCCCTAGTAGGGCTCCCATTAAAAAAGAAAACAAATGAAAAGAAAAGTAAGTGAGGTGTTGGAATTTAATCAAAGGGAGAGTTGCACATAAGTTCTCGTTGGGTTTTATAGATAGCATGAAACCGTACAGATTCACTTTGTTTGTGTGATAATCTATATATATTATGTTAGAACTCTTGACTTCAGCTAAAAGTTTTTTCTTCGTAAAGTTTCTGGGTGGAAAAAGAGGACTGTACTTAATCCTATAACATTTAAAATTACATAGAATCAGAAGTTATTCAGTGTAACGCTTGAGCCGTATGGATCTTCTAGCCACTCTAGCCTTGTTGGTCGTGTTATACTTGCTATTTGTGGCACATGTAATTGAAATTTTTTTTTCTGAGAGGTAGAATGTATCTGTTCTGTATAAGCTTACCAAGATCAAAAACATTTCATGCGGTATTTGCTCTCTTACAGATCTCTTAAATGTATTCGAGGTTTTCCTCCCCCAGCTTTTGCTATATCCAAATCCTTCAGACCCATTAAATGGTGATGCAGCATCACTAATGATCAAGGACAAAGAGCAATATGAGAAGAAAGTGAAAGGTCCCTCATCTTTCTTCTGTCTTTCTTTTAACAATTCCTTATGTGACGTTGACTAATACCTAGTGCTTAAATAAGTAGTTTTGTTACACCTAGTACTAGACTGATTATTTAACCTTTAATTAATCAGATAATTATAGCAGAAGTATAAAACAATAGTGAATATTAAATAATCATTTTCAAAACACACTTCCAGACACCTCATTATTTGGATTTCGTGATGCAGAGTACTGTGAGCTTTATGCAAAGAAAGGGAATATCAGTGACAAACTCACAGATGATAGTGAAGAAGACGTAAGTGATGATGACGTCAGCGATGGAAAAAGTGAATCAAGTGTTGAAGATGTTGCTGGAAGTGCAGATCCATAAGAACATAAAATTTACTGTGGAACTAATCAAATATTATAAGCTAATTTTTTATTTCGGCCTTTTCATTATGGGTGGTATTACATAGTTTCTTGTAAAATTAAGCAAAAGCAGAGCCGGTGATGCCTCCCATAGATATGTAATGAATTATCTAATCGTCGTCATGAATATAAATGGGAATTTTGGAATTATTTTGTTTGTTATAATCTCTTGGATCGTCTGTTATTGTGCTTTTTCAGAATTCTCTTTAAATTCCCGTGTGTCGTTTTCATGACTAGTATCATCTATTGTTCTTTAGCAGGACGTCATCAAGAAGACAAAGTCTATAAGAGATTGAGTCGCACAACTTTCCTTATTATCTGTAAGTAAAACAATATTTGGCTTATGTCTTGTAGCTATTGAAGTTTTAAATACTATAAACTTCAACTGTTTCTCATTTTGCTTTTACAATCAAAGAATAGACATGGACAATGATGTGGGTATGTCATACAAGAAGATAGATTACAAGGTATAATTATTTAACTAGTTGTGGTCAACATCATGAATGATTCATTAGCATCTTTACTGCATAAACTTGCACAAGATTCTTGTACTCTACGACCCATTCTCTCAACTATTTACCAGTGCCGGCCTTTTGTACTAAAGTGTTGTCTGTTACTAAATTTCAACATTATGAATTTCAAATTTTGTTTCATTGTAATATCCGTCTCTACACAAATTAATATCTAAGTTTAATTCTGTTCGTTAAGCGTTGGTTTATCCACCCTCCACCACTCACATTTCAAGCTCTTGAAACTCTTTTTTTTCCTTTGTTTAATGATCTTTTTGATGTTGTTATCCAAAATGAAGATAATTCCCATTTGGATATTTTTTGCATCCTTGTTCTTCTTCATTCACACAAGTAAATCTGTTGATCCGGATGCTAGCAATTCATTGGTTACTTTCTTTGAACATCTTTCTCAGAACTTTTCACAATCGCTTCCTGTTTCTGGTTGGAACCGAGCATCTGATCCCTGCGTGAGTAACTGGACGGGTATTGTTTGTGATGATCAAGTGTCGGTTAAGTCAATAACCTTAGAAAGTTTCAATCTTTCAGGTTTCTTTAACCCAGGAATTATATGCAATATTACATCTCTTGCCACTTCTATTGTTGTTATCAGCCTAAGAAACAACAATCTCTATGGTGACGATTTTTATGATATTTCTAATTGCAAAAAACTCACTCACTTGTATTTAGGTAGGAACCAGTTCTCAGGTAATCTTCCTGATTCTCTTTCCCATTTAAACAATCTCAAAAAACTCGAGATATCGGACAACAGGTTCACCGGATATTTGCCGGATTTGACCCGCATATCGGGTTTGATAGAATTCATTGCTCAAAACAATAATTTATCTGGACCCGTACCAGAATTTGATTTCTCAAATTTAGAGGCCTTCAATATCTCCAACAATGATTTCTCCGGTTCTATTCCACCAGGCGGTGACCTTTTCACTGCCACCAGCTATGTTGGTAACCCTCAATTATGCGGAGAACCATTGTCAAACAAGTGTGAAAACACAGAAACGCCCCATTCGTCACAAAACTCGACTTCTGATGATTCCAAAAAGAGTGGGCCAAGTTCATCCGAAATCTTAATGTACTCGGGTTATGCTTTTGTGGGTTTAGTCTTGTTTTCTGTCATTATTCTTAAACTGTGCAAAACGAAAAAGAAAAAAGAAGAATCAATGAAAGAAGATGATATAATTAGTAGCCCCCATTTAAAACAAGATATTTCAAGAACAGATACATTTGCATCAAATGAGTTTAAAAGTGTTAATATGAGTAAGTCCGAAGTCTTTATGGGTAATTCAGTAGATAGTGCACCAGTTTCTTCTTCGTTGATTGTTCTTACGAGTCCAGAAGTGAATGGATTGAGATTTGAAGAACTATTGAAGGCACCTGCAGAGCTGTTGGGCAGAGGGAAACATGGGAGTGTGTATAAGGTGAACTGTGACGAACAAGGGATGACACTTGCAGTTAAAAGGATCAAAGATTGGTCATTAGCCTCAAATGAATTTAAAGCGAGAATGAAAAGGCTGAATCATGTGAAGCATCCTAATTTGTTGCCGGTTGTTGCATTTTATTGTAGTAAACAAGAAAAGCTTTTGGTATACGAGTACCAGCCTAATGGAAGTCTCTTCAAGCTCCTTCATGGTACCTTTCTTTCCTTTCCCATGTATCTAGTGATTTATAATGCCAGGTTCTCAAATTTGAATTTGAATTTGAAGATAAATGATTTAAAAAAGGTATAATTTGGGAGGGTTGTATAATGCTTTGCTGATACTTTGTTTGTCTTGGTGTAATGATTTGGATATTTGGGTGCCCTATGTATACATTATTTCACAAAAGAAAGTATGTGTACATTAGGAAATATAGAAGAAAGTATCAAAGTATATATAATAGTAACATGTTTGGTGTGCTCTCAAGTTGAAAAGAAGGTGCTATTTTTTAGTTATGTTTCCCATTTATAAAACAATGATTTGCAGGAATGCCAATGGGTCAAACATTTGACTGGAGCAGCAGACTAGGAGTTGCATCCACCATAGCTGAAGCTTTAGCATTCATGCACCATGAGCTTCATCCAGACGGCATTGCTCATGGAAACCTTAAATCCTCAAACATTTTGTTTAACAAGAACATGGAGTCATGCATCAGTGAGTATGGTCTGATGACTGTGGACAATTCTGACAATACACCCCTAAACAGCTTCCAATTCAATGCTGATCAAAAGGAATCTGCATTCAAAGTCGATATTCATGCATTCGGAGTTATTCTTCTTGAGCTTTTAACAGGAAAGATGCCAATGGTTCAAAACAATGGGATGGATTTGGCTACATGGGTTGTTTCAGTGGTTAAAGAAGAATGGACCGTTGAAGTGTTTGATCGAGCCCTGATTCGTGAAGGTGCAAGTGAAGAGAGAATGGTGAACTTATTACAAGTGGCTATAAAATGTGTTGATCGATCACCTGAGTTGAGGCCTAGCATCAATCAAGTTGCTCTTATGATCAATAACATCAAAGAAGAAGATGAAAGATCCATAGATGTTTCTGGATCATCTCCCTTTGACATTAGGAACTAATTAATTGCGTCTCTTCAATCTTGGATCAAGAATATGTCAAGAAATGTTTGATAATGTGTATTTGATCTCAAAAAATTTAATGCCTAGCTTCTCTATATAAATTTGTTTTTAGAGTTTTTGCTATTGTTGATGCAGCTAGATATGATGGTGGGTGGTTTTATTTGGAAATTTAGTTTGCTTATTTTATCATTTTGTATGCATCATCATTATATATGAATTGTTTATTTGTGTTTTATTAAATTGTTGGTATTGTAATCCTTTTCTTTCTATTAATCCGTAGGTATTCCATGATAATGAACATGTTATATATTATTCTTTTTATTATCACCCACAACACAATCTCAAAAGGCTTAATTACCTCATATACAAAATCTCAAACATGATCCTGATCATGTATATAGCTCACTCCATTCCCTAAATCCATAGACGATTTTGTCAAAACCGGAACAAAAGCATACCTCGACGAAAAATCACGAAAATACAAATCATCATCTTCCTTACAAGCTTGACCTTCATCAAAATTAAGCGAATAACTCGCTGAATCATACTGAAATCTCGATTGTTTCGATCGTTTCTTCTTAAACCTACGAATAAGTGTTTTCCACTTTGGACCTGCAACAAGCTCAGACCACTCTTTAATCTTCTTTAACTGCATTAATCCTTTACTCCACCATCGATTGTTTAAATAGTTCTTATCGTTTTCGATACTGATTCGTTGCCACCAATTTGAGGTGATTTTCGATTGCATGCATGGCATCCAGTAACAACAACGTCGGCGTGAAAAAGCGGCGGCAGCATACGGAGAGTCCTCATCGGTGTCGGAGTGTACCTGAGAGATGTGATCGGAGATTGGGATCGGTGATAACGGCATTGATTTTGATTTGTTGATTATAAAACCCTAACCCTAATTTTAAGATGTGATAGGCTTAATGAGTTCAGTACGAGGATTTAGTAAACACAAAAAAAGAATTTCCACTAGTAAATATATAACCGCCAATGTGAAATTAACACGTATCATCTGCTATCTCTTAAATTTTGCGTGCGCGAATGACTGAATGGACTTAATTATCTATGAGGTCCTTCGATTTACTAGTTTGTTACAGTTAGGTCCTTTAACATTAAATATAAGATGTTGAGATTGTTGTTAAATCTTTAACTTAAAGTATTTAACCTCATTCTATTTGAAAACAAAAAATATACATATAGGCTGTTTTGATTTGTGCTTTTTGTCTTATTGAGCAGGTACTATGCCAGTAGAATTTAAACAAATCCATAACCAATAGAGGTTATCAAAAGTTAAATTAACCGAAGACAAGAATTCGAGTTCACAAATTATGTTTTAACTTTTAAGTGACATTTCATACATTTGATAACATTTGATATTTGAGGCTTATAGTTTAATGATTACGTAACTTTGATGTAAAAGGGGGGGTGTTAAGAAATTAAGTCAAAAACAACGGTAAATAATCTTTAACTGGCAACTGGACGGTAATATACCTACAATGTCATATACCAACTCTTATATTTAGTCAATTTTGTCGTCTCGTGTTCGTCAGAAAATTGAATGTCACAGTGACGAATCAGCCACACACTAATAATGCGAGATACCCACTTTGGGCATAATTATGTCATTTTGTTTTGCTAAAAATTTAAAGCTTCTGAAAGCTCCGAATAAGATTTTACCAAATACGTACAAGCTCCTCCGAGATACCTCCTAAGGGTATGTTTGGCAAAACGAGTTGTAGGCTGTAGCTGTAGCTGTAGGTTGTAGCTGTAAGTTGTAGCTGTAAGCTGTAGCTTTTAATTGAAGCTGTAAGCTGTAGATATATTTTTCTAAATGTGTTTGGTAAAGCAGTTGTAGCTGTAATTGAAATGAGTAAAATGACAATAAAGGACAATAATAAAATAAAATAAAATTAAATAGTATATATATATATTTAACGTATATAACTCATAATAATATAATATAAATAACTAAATTATTTATATTTTTATTATAAATAACTAAATTATTTATATTTTTGTTAACATATTAATTTTCTTATAATTAAGGTAACATTATAAAAAATATGTATAGTTAATAGTTATAATATGAAACTACTTTATAATAATAATATGAAATAATGTGTATATTATATGTGTATATGAATATAAAAATAATAATAAATATAACTAAATATAAATTTGACAAATAATATTTTAGTGTAAGAAAAATGATAATGATTCAAATATCACCTCTTAATGTCAAAATTTATGTATATGTATTAAATATTTGATTTGATACAAAAATGATTATGAGTTAATGTATTACATACTATATTTCGTATAGTACTAATATGAATATGTCCATCGTTATTTTAAAAATTGTTTCTAATATTTTGAGGGATGTCAGGTCGTCAGTATTGTTAATAATTAACTAGGTTTAATTCCTTATTAATTTATTGAAAACAAAAAGGACAATAACTTTGGAAAATCATTTGGAATACTAGTGTTGATAAACTAACTAGTCTCAAATTGTAAATATAAATGACGAGGGCAATCATGTAAATATATTCACTAAAAACTCTTTTCAATTTTCAAAGCTCGTAGGATTCACTTTTCGTTTACAAGCTTTTTGGAGGTTTTAAAAAAAATAAAAGTTTAAACCTCTTTTATCCAAACGAAGCTTTTAGAAATGATGAGCTTTTCAATTTGAAAATGAAAAGTTAAAGCTTCAAAAAGCTCTTAAAAGCTCTCCACCAAACATTACACTTATATCGGTTAATTCAGTGATCATGGTTAATCTTGGTTTTAATTCACTGAACGTGGTGTCATCACCATAGGAATTCTTTACATGAAGACAAAAACTTTACAAGTCCAGTCCAAAATCCAAATCTCCACCTGATGGTCAATATTTTGACCAAAACTTATCAAATATTCAAAAAAAAATCATGGTTAGAACACTTAATTTCACTCCTTGGCCACCATTAATTTTCAATATTTCTCCTCAGTCTACACCATCTTTGCACCTTCCTCATAAGCTTCCCAGTAATAAGGATTTTAAACCAACATGATTATTCAAACCACCTTCATCTATAAAACCCTTCCCCCCCTTCACCTTTTTTAAGCATTCAAAATCTTTTTAGTGCTTTAGAACATCTTTGACTTTTGACAAGTCAAAGTAGATTCTAAACCCATGGTGACAAAATCAAATAACATTTTGTTATTAGTAGTTCTGTTCTTGATCATGAGCTCTTTGTTCACGTCAAGTCAAGCACGTAGATTAAACGTATCGAAACATCAACAACACCATCAAGTAGAGATTATAGAAAAGGGAAGGAAGGCGATTCAACGACATTATGAACAGATTATTGCTCTTCGGGGGATCAAGAACTCAGGACCAAGTCCTGGGGAAGGACATTCTGCTGTCAATGAATCACATAATTAGATGATTTAACTTTATTCTTTTGTGACTTCCTTTTTCTTTATTTTATTATTATTATTTTATTTTACTTTATTTTATTTGACAACTTTAAACATTCTTTGTTATCATGTATATACCAAAAGGCTGGCCCACATATGTTTTAAGACATTCAGCTTCTACCATATAACATAATTTATGATCATCAAGCTTGTTACAAACCTATGTATACATATCATAAGCATAACCCATGTACTTATTATACCTGGATCTTAAATTATGGATATTGTAACTAGGACTGCTGTAGTCAATTGTCTTAATTGACATGGTTCTGTCATGCTCCTGAACTGCCCCAAAAACAACCTCCTTGGTGGTCTCGTTGTTCTCCTCATAATAAGTCTGTGGGCCCGATAAGTAGTGCATCTGATGGTGTTGGTGGTGAACATGTTTGTTATGTCGACCATGCTTAAGGTGGCGGGCCTTTTCTGGGTTTTTGGTTTTAAATTTGTGGACTTTTCTTGCTATTGGGTCTCTGGTTTGTAGCAATGGGGGTGCATATTCTTGAGAAACTATAAACTTTTCTTGTGTAGGCCAAGTGTTGAAGTATGGAGTGGGTTGCTGGTAACTCATTTGCGGAGCATTGGGCGATTTGTTTTTGGAACGGGAGAATAAACCTGCAAAGGTATTGGATATAGCAGTTCCAGTATTGGTGAAAAGTTTTTCCAGTAAATTGAATAATCCCTCATCTTCCTTATCGTATTCATCATCTTCGGGTGGAATCAATGGTGGTCTCACAGCTTTAACCGGCTTCTGATACGCAGCTGGATGAATGTCTTTTATGGAAGAACTTGGATCCTGAGATACAGAGCAATGAAATTTTTTAGATATAGCCATATAGGTAGCAAAACGGGTGGAGCAAATCAAGTAAACTTTAGGACGGGTCGGGTCCCGTCGGTTTGACCACCAAGAGTTTATTTGTCCTTTTTTACGATTTAATAAATAACTAATTCGTTAACTATGATAATTAAAAATAAAAAGATAAAAAATAAAAAATTACAGAAAAAGTATCGAATTTCTTTTGTATAAGGCAATTTAGGACGTCATACTATAATGACAGTATGACATTATAATTACCCTAACATCTCTCAGGGGAAAACAAGAAGATCAATTGAGTGGGTTGATTCATAACTAAGAGTTATACTATAACTACACTAACATCTAGAAAAGATATAAAAAACTTGTTCAGTGGGTTCATCTAAACCCTCTCGTGTATATGTTGCTCCACCCATGTATGATTAAACTAGCATTTCTTTTTAGTTAGACTTTTAACTTGAACTATTTGACTCATTAACGATATAATATAAACCAAATTGATCCATTAGTTTGGTACAAAGACGAATCACAGAGTTAAATGGAAGTTTATGAAGGCTTACTACAGAAGATGAAAAAATTGTGGTTATTCTACTTTGTAGCAATGCTAGCATGAAGCCAAAGAACACAGCAACACTAAGAACTGCAATCCCTGAGAATATTGAGGTAATATTTTACCATATGTTAATTCTCAAAAGCCGAATAAGGATAGTAACAAATGATAAAAACCATATAGTTGAGTTATTACCTAAATGTAGACTGCCATCATAGTGATAAAAAGAGCAATCATCATCATGTAGTTGGATTTCTCGAATAGCTCGATTACCTCTATCAACCACCAAAACAGAGCACGTCCTAGCAACGTATATCACATCAAAGTCATTTGAAAACTTCGCGTTGTCACTTCGACCATCGATGTGACCCGGACCTTGTGCCCTATGTCCTCCTGCTATAGTAACAACCCCTGCATGTAAATAAGTAGGTAATTGGTCAAAACGAGTTGGGTTGACCACAAACCTTTTTATGTCCATCTTTTATTTTTGGCCAAATAGTCCAAAAAGGTAACCAAGTTGTCAAAAATTGTCAATAAAGGGAATATCAAGTTTACTGATGCCTAAAAAGGAGCTGCATTTTAAAATTGACACAATTAGGGGAATATTAACCGGTAACTTGGTTAACCGGTCAATTAATATATCACGTGTATTTTTGATTTATTTACAGCAAATAAGACACTTGCAGGAACCAGTATACACGTAATCTCGATCAAAACCCTAACACTCGATCAAACACAAAATTCTCTCAATTTCGAACAAACCAGGAGCTAGACACTCAGATTTTGACATGCGACATTGGTTTTGAAATTCAATTGACGAACCCTAGCGCAATTTCGTCATTTTGGTAAGTTTTTCTCACATGGCTAGTGTTGATGATGATTTAGTGTGTCATGTAAATGTGCATTATTATGGGTATTTTAAGATGGATTCACTCACCTACGGTGGTGGTGCTTTACTCTCGTTCAATGGGTACGATTTTAACAATATGGGTGTGACTGAATTTTCTCAAAAGATTGAAGACATTTTGGATTTAGTGTGTCATAATAAGTATTATTGTGTACCTGGGAAGGGAATAAAAGAGGGTGGGCTAAAGTATTTGAATTCTGATAGGGATATGAAAAAAATGATAAAACTAGCTATTAAAAGCCATGTTGATATCTTTTTGGATCATAATGATATTGATATGAGTGAATTTATTGAGGATGATCCTCTTAGTGATGATGAGAATGAGGGTAGCGAGGGTGAGGAAGTTGTTAACAATGATCATAACAACGAAGATGAGACGTTGTTAACAATGATCATAACAACACACACCCGGATAACTACCATATGCTAACCATCACAATAACTACCACCATAATCCACACCAACCTTTTCACCTTCAACTTCAGTTTCTTCACCTCTTCTTCCAATCTAACGTTTTCAGCATTCAAGTCAAAGACTTTCTTCTTGTACCACAGAGTAGGAAGCTCAGGATCCACCCACTTGAAGTAATTGCACTTTGCTTCCAATGGGAGTCTGAAATTCGGGCAACTTTTAAACCGGCGACATGGGTTTCTTTGTGTCCACGATGTCCACATCCTTGCATAATCACCACATAAACATGCTTCGACTCCATTTTGATCGTCTTGAAAGGTCGCCATTTTGAAGCCAAACATTAGAAACCCTAATTGAAAGGAGATGGTGAATGTATATAAAAAGTAGAGTGGTAGGTATATATTGAATAATGAGGTAGAGGTGTAAACCGGTTACTTAATAAAAATAAAAAAAACAACCGGTCATTTTTTTAATTTTTTAATTGTATGGTCAATTTAAACCTTTTATGTGTCAATTTTAAAATGCAGCTCCTTTTTAGGCATCAGTAAACTTGATATTCCCTTTATTGGCAATTTTTGACAACTTGGTTACCTTTTCGGGCTATTTGGCCTTTATTTTTCATAAATAATGATTATATTTAGTATGATAGCAACACTTTGGGCAACTTCCAAACCAGTTGACCTGTTCTCCTTTTAGCTAAATTTACAAATTTACTCACTTGACTCGCTAGAAATAAAACATAACCCGAATTGACCAGTTCGTGGACGTATGGGTTGAAAACTTGAAATTGCTCCTCTAATACCTGTATCACTGATCTTCCTGATAGCCATATTCTTAGTATCTGCCACATATATTGTCAGGATCGACTTGATCAAGATCAAGATTAAGTTTTACTATGCTTGAACTTCTTAACAAGAAATTTGCGGAATAATACTTGTTAAGTTTGGAAGTTGTATGTATGTTTTGTATGGATGTTTGTATTTCAATAGACAAAGAACAATAAAACACACAAGTTGAATAACAAAAACTCCAATATTATTAAGATTAATAATACGAATACACTTGATTGTATTAGGGTTACAATAACCTTGAAGCT
This sequence comes from Gnaphalium uliginosum, assembly GCA_963930675.1. NCBI lineage: Eukaryota > Viridiplantae > Streptophyta > Magnoliopsida > Asterales > Asteraceae > Gnaphalium > Gnaphalium uliginosum. Next base: position 9,870,578 of record OZ005685.1, on the reverse strand, counting down.
GACTAAACTATGTGTATGTTGTTTTTTATACTAGAGACACAAGGATGATATTTATACACCAGGGCATCTGAGCACGCATGCTGTTAAGGTATGGAACTCTACTTATAAATTGTAGAGTTCCAATTACACGTTATAGTAATTAATGCATATAAGTCAAACTATCTAAGCATGTCTTGAAGCCGTAAAGCAACCCATGCTTTGTCGTGCATGCTTTGTCAAGATTAGGTAACTGCAGACCCATGTGCGCCGTATATCCTTTGGACAAGGTCAGCAGTAGAAACAATGGAAACTGGTCTAGCAGTACTAACTTCACAAATCATACCAGCAGTATTAATCCTGGAATCCTACTAGCAGTACTAACTCTGAGATTCTTCTGGCAGTAGAATCCATGGAATGAACCAGCAGTAGAAACTTTGGATAGCAGTACTAACTCTTGACTTGCTTGGCAGTACTAATTTAATATATCCCAACATATATATTTCCTCTGTTATCCACGGTAAGGCCTTTCGGGTGGTTCATCTTGGCTTGTCTTGGCTTCCCATCCACATGACCTAAATAACCTTCAGATGATCCAGCCACAAGCGTTGGGCGGCTATCTGTGAAAAACGTTTGTTTAAATTTTAAACCAACAGTCACTTCTGTAAATTTTTAGTCTTGTAAAATAAGAGATGGGTTCAAGAGAAAAAGCTCTTCCGGGAAAAAGAGTGTGGAGGATTCTCATGCTGACACGTGTACTCATGAATCATTTTTCACACTTAGATGCAGCTTTCTTTTAAACAAACGCACACATTGTTTCGGTGCATCTGAACACGTGTCAGCACTAGAATCTTCCCTATACTTTTCTCCATAAAAGCCATTTTTACCTGATCCTTCCTCTATAAAACGAATATGCACGAGACTTATTTTTAAATGCAAAGATATAAATGTGCAAGACAGTCAGAAAGTTATAATAATAGAAATCATTATATCAAAACACTCCAAACCTATTATTATTGCTGCTACATCAATTTAAAAGCACATCAGAACATAAAAATCATAAAGTTTACTTACATTTAGACAAAGGTGCTGAGATTTTATGAATATTACTGTTTTCAGAATCCAAAACAAGAAGCTCCCCAGATTGAGTTACCTCCACTGAGTAAGGCTCAATCCCTAATTTACTTCCATCAAACACTGTTTCTACACTATACCCCCTTTCGTATTTCATCTTTGAACCACTCAATACACCTGCAAAAGAAAAAAAACCATTTGACTTTATGAACCTTGATTACAACAATGAGGAAAAAAATTGTCAAATTAATAAACTTGCACAAACCAAAGCTAATATTTTTGGTAGGTTCAAGAGACCACAGCCATTTAAAAATTGCAGACAATGTGTTCGATGTAATGCCGCTGACAATTTTTAAGACTGAACCAAGCAATCAGGAAACTGTAAATGCAAATTAATCAACAAACATACTAATTTAAATGATAAAAATTGAAACTTTTATACTTACTGGGTGGTGGTTTTGCAGAAACATATGAGGAAAAAGATCCAGAAAATAGGAAAAGAATGTAGAGTGAAAACACCCATCTGATGCTGATCATCCTTCTCATTTTGCTGTTAATAAAAATAAAAAGTAAGAAAAACACGGTGAGTGTGTGTGTGTGTGTGCGCACGTTTTGGGAAAGGGGGGTTTGGAGTAAAAGTGAAGAAATTATGATGCAAGCATGTGGAGGGCTTTAAATTTTTAACGGTTTTTTTAATAATATTTAATTACTAATTAATTAATTAATTTAAATGATGTTAAGGGTTAAATGGTAATTAAGTTAATGTTTTTGGCGCGTAACCAACGAACTCCAGTCTTCGATACGTTTAAAAAAATATTATCATGTGTTCTCCCTTCGTTATTATTTGGTTAATACTTAAAAAAAAGAAAAGATTTATTGTTATATGATTAATACTTGTAAAAAAAATATAGTGTAATCGTATTTTTTTTGTTTTGTATTTGATACATTCTTATTTAATTTAATTCTTTTGAAAGAAATATATATATAGCCAAAGGTTCAGATGAGAACCACAAAAAAGTACAAGACTGCAAGAACTTTTAAATTATAGAGATTTTAACATGAATAATTCAATCACATGTGAACATTGATGTAGATTAAAGTTAAAAACAAAATAGTTTGAGAAAACATCAAAATAACCTTTAAAATCAAATTTATACTTTCAATGTGCACATGTGAACACTTCATATATTTTATAGTTTAACATGTATTTTGTTGTTTTTAACTTTTATTTGTCAATAATATGAACATTAAATAACATTTCTATGTAATTTGTTGCGTTTACATGTATAAAAACAATGTAATTTAAAAGTTCTTGCAGTTCTGTACCTTTTGTAGTTCTCGTTTGAACCTAACCACATATATATATATATATATATATATATATATATATATATATATAAAGAATGAAAAAAAATAAAAAAATGATAAATGTTATGTGCTCTCCAAAGTAAATCAAGTTCAATAAAAATTTATCCTGATAAATCATGTGTCTTTTTAGCTTAGATTACAATCTCAAGTTACATAGATTATTGTTTCTCGAAAAACAACATTTCTAACATAAAATGGGAATAAAATATGGTTTTTGAAAAAATGACATAAAGTATTATTATTTATTATTTATTATTTATTATATTTATTATAAAGTTGCAACATGTGAATATAGCTTTTTGATGATATGGTTTCCACGAAAATAGAAAATATAAAATATAATGCCTCATTTGTAATTTGGTACAAGTACAAAACTGAAATAAAAACTTGTGCACTTGTAATATTATCTTTATTTTTTTGGTAGAAAGAAAAAAGGGGTTTCCCAAATTATCGTCACAGAATTATAGGTACTAAACCTTGTTTAATTCCTAAATCTAAATGAAAAAAATTAATGAAATTTGGGAATGCCATGTTCCAAATTTGGGGATCGGGTGATTACTAATTATAGAAAAACAAAAATCGATTGAATTGAAAAGGAATTTTGATCTATGACATAGGATCTGATACATCATTGGTGTATCTTACATTAAACTTATATACGTGTTAATTTATCTAAAACGAGAGATAGAATTAAAGCATACCTGTGACGTAAATACTTTTAATCAACAAATTGAGAGTATTTGTTTAGTGTTGGATAGTCGAGGTAGGGATAACTAGTACCTTTTTGGGAAGAATCGCAAATTAGGAGAGCCACCGGTGCTAAAGATTTAGGGTTTGATATCCGAAAGGAATACCTAAAAGTAGTACAAAGAGATTCGAGATTTTGATGAGAAGGATTTAAGCATAATATACACAAATAAAGTAGCTCAATACAAAATTCTATAGTCCGTATTTAATGGTGCACAAGTGCCTATGAAACGGACGAAAAATAAAATATAGATTTTAATCGTGTTTGGATGAACTTATTTTTAAGAAATATCAATTTATCGAGTTAATTTGTAGCCATTAAGTCATAAAACTCAATTTGACGCACTCATAACCTGTTTAAAATAAATTTCTCGATAATTTATAAGCAAATAAACTTATCTGGAACACTCTTTTATAATTATATATAAAATGACATGAAGTCAACCAAGAGTACTATACTATGCATTCTTAATTTGTATTCGATAATTAACAAATAACTAAAAGATGATTAAGAACATTTCTCAGTAGTACTGGTTGATTGGTTCACTTAATAAAGTTATTAATGATACGAATTTGGAGATTGAACTGCCATCCTAGATCATACATGATTTTAATACCGTTCTTAATTTTTATTATTATTATTTTTTCTACAAAATATAAATACACAACTAAAAGGCTGTAAATAATTAACCGGGCTGGTTTATATATAAGTTCAAAACAATTAATCGGACTATTTAAAATATTTTCTTTTTACTAAACTTTTTAAAGAGTTTATTGTATGGTTGGTCAATGTGGTTTACACACATTCGCATCGTTAGTAGCTAGACTTTATCTTTTACATTGACAATTCAAAAACTGAAACGTTATTGCGCGTTTAGTCTTTTCTCCCTTGAATTTAACTTAGCATCCGTTAAATATATTGAAATGGCCAAAATACCTCTACTTTTTATTTTTATATTTTTGTAATTTTCTTTTCCAAATACATTAAAAAATACCAAATTGACCAAAATACCACTATGTATCTCTGACCCATCTAGTTGACTACCTAGTTTGGGCCACCATGGGCTTACGGGGATAGTGTCAAACTGTCAACATATAAAAAACAAATTGACCAAAAAGCCCCTATTTATATAGTTTCATGACTTTCATCTTATCATAATCATATACAACAAAAATCGGACTTCATTACATTCTATATATCTCATGTTTTTTGGTATCTTTTACCAGGAATAATGTTCAATGCCCATAGCCTATGGTCCTTTAAACAAGTAAATCCACAGTGCTAAATGATATATATTTCGATTATTACTATGATACATTCTTAATCAAACTTGGTACACCATTCCAACTTCTAATGTAGATGCTTGGGGAAAGGTCAATGCATTTGTTGGACCTCGAGAGTTTCTTCTTAAGAAATCATACCCAAAATTAATCACAAATCTTTTCATCAAACTCGAACCTCTTTTCGCTTTTACATAACAATGACCTCGAATAAACGCTAACCCTGCCTCTCGAGCTTCCATTAGTTCCCGCAACTCTTCTCTTACACCAGTGTCCATTTGAGGAGTCTCGGGTAAAACGAACCTCACCCTCTTTCTTGGAACAGGTGACGCCACTGGAACCACTATTTCTTTAAGTTCGGAAGAAAAGCCTATTTCGTCCTCACACATCCTTATACTCCCTTCTACGTTAGAAGAAGCGGTCCCCACAACCGCCATTTTCCCGTCGTTATCAGAGTCTTCCTGTTCGTCGTTGATGCCATTACTGTCAGTAGTACTGTCAGCCCTTTCTGTACGAATGAACTCTGCTACACAACAAATGAGATCCTTCTCGAATTCCACATCATCCATATTGACATCACGGTACCCGTATCTCGCTATGCACCGATATAATCTATACTCTTTTGGGCCAATCCTTCCGACTAGAAACCGCTCCTCGGGTCTTACGTGAGGCACAGGGACCGATTTCACACATAGGAACACCACGACTTGGTGAAAAGCGGGGAGGTTTGTGACGAAATGAGAGAAAATAGCGGGGATCCCTGAAACGAGCTCGGTGTGTATGAGCCCAATCCCGCGAACCCGCATGATGCCAAGAGTAGGGCCTAAGCTTAAGAGCCAATTGATTGAGACTTTGTTTTGAACATCAAACTCGTATTTCTTTATGGTGCCATAGTGCCACACGAACATGATAACTAGAAAAATGCATGACAGGACGACAGGAACCCATGCACCTTCACGAAACTTTATTAAAGATGCTGAGAAGTATAGTATTTCTATCGAACCAAAGAATAACATAAACCCAAGTGCCAAGAAGATGCTTTTTCGCCAGCATAAAACCATTACAAGCGACATCAGGCACGTCGTCACCAACATGACCGTAATAACTGCCAAACCTGTACAAAATCGAGAATATCATAACTAAAGAAGTCAATGACAATGACGGTTATAGATGGGAAAATGGTAAAATGGGTCGGTTGGGTAATGGACAATACAAGTAAATGTTAGCATTGGTCAAAAACTCAAAATGGGTCAGGTTGGGTTGACCCGTCAAGAAAAAGTGTGTTTTTTTTCTTCTTTTAGTTCTGAAGTCATTAATTTACCTGCGGCATTGCTTATGTGTTTGGTGTCGCGAAAACCAATTGTGACAGCCAAACATAGGAGCATCAACGTCCAATTGATCTCCGGTATGTAGATCTGCCCATGCTTATTAGTAGGTGAGGTGTGGACTATTTTGACCCTAGGGAAGCAGCCCAAAGCGGAACACTGTTTAATGATAGAAAATGTCCCCGTGATAATAGCTTGGCTTCCAACCACTGCAGCAAGTATAGCAATTCCAAGAACTGGCCATCTTATTTGCTCTGTCAACATTATCCAATACATACTTAGCTTAACTTCATGTAAAATTCAGAATACAAACAGGAAAACAACCTACCAGGAACAGATACATAGAAACCAATTCGGTAATCTGTATCAAGAATGTGATGTTTTGAAAGATACGCAGCTTGTCCCATATATGCAAGGATCAACGACGGGTAAACCACAAAGGTAAATGCCATCTGGAGTTAACACAAAGATAATTTTAGCTAGTCAAGATAAGTCAATTTAAAAGGTCAACAATTTTGATTGATTACCTGGATTGATAACTGTGAAAAATGTCCAAGATCAGCATACATAGCCTCTGACCCTGAGAACCGAACAAAGTCAAGAGAAGTCAATTTAAAAGGTCAAGAAAAGTCAGCCTACCAAGAGAAAGGTCGATGTACCTGTTATACACAACAAAATCCCACCCAATGACATCCATCCTCCTTTTCGCGTTTTCTTTAGAAACTTGTACATGTAATAAGGTGAGAGTGCTTGAAAAACTTGTGGGTTCCAATGAAAAATGTTGTACACTCCAATGGTGCTAATGCACAGGAGCCACAATACGACGATTGGCGCGAACAAGAATCCAACACGGTGGGTCCCATAGTGCTGGAGGCAAAACAAGAGCACCAGTATGATGCATGCAACAGGGACTTCTACATCTGAAAAATTCAACTATTGTAAAAATAAATTCTGAATCTAAAATATTTGGCAACACTTTTCAGGATAATAGTGTCCTTGTATAAGCCTAGAAAATAATTTAAAAATATTATATTTCTTCCCCTAAAGTACTTGTCATGATTTCGTTAGCTAGAAGAAAACACAAAAAACCGACACTAGTCCCTTTGTCCAAACGAGATAACTTATCAGATGAAAACGAGTCTAAAGTGGGAAACATCATATTCTTAAGGTAGTGGAGAAATTAAAGATAAGATGACAATGACGACGATAAAAGCAAGTTGAGCACGTATCCACCATGATCTGACCTAACTTATATATACGTAAAAACACAGATTACACCCAATGACCCAAAAGACATCACTTTAGTATGTTGCACCGGTTCTAAGTTTTTGCTTTATCAAACTTTATTAAGAAACTTTGCGATGGTAACAGCTTGTTATCCATCCAAAAGTGGAAAGTGCAATATGCAGCATACTGTACAGGTCAATGATCATATTTAACTTGCATTCCTGACCTAAATAATAATACTTTTATAACAAAACTATAGTTTATTAAGTTGATGGTGATCGGATTATGATAAAGATAGAAACTTTATTTTAGAAGGTCCCGCGAAATAATGTTTTTTTATAATCAATTTGGTACCCTCTCTTTGTCCACTAGAAGCACGTTGAAAGAATATTGTTTGTATATGTATATATCAATATGCAGTCTAGCATCTGAATAATTATAGAATAAAACCAAGAACTTATTTTCTAATCATTATCTTGTCCGCATTTCTTTACGATTCGTTTCAAATGAACGCAAAGAATATCAGCCATAAAAGACTTTACCTTCCATTCAAGATTTTCGTGTACAAAAATATGTACCCAAACTACCCACCAGTTCTACCCGAATGGATTCTGGTTTTTGTATTACGTACTCGGTACGTGGTTAGTTTATCAACTAAAGACTAAAGTTGACAGATTAATATTTAAGATAATCTAAGGGTAGTTTTGGAATAAAAAATGATTATGTTTTTCTAAAGAACCCATATATATACTCAATACCAGCTAAACACTTCAAGATGCCAATAATTCCAAGTACTAGTTGAGTAGCTCATCCAGAAAATCAGTAAGTGCGTGCGAAATTTTCAAGTTGATTATAATTTCCTTTTGAGGACGAAAATTATTTATTTGATAATTTTACACCAAAAATTTCAAACACGAATGGCCTCTGGTGTTCCTATTCTTTAACTAATTTTAACAGATTTTCTAAATAATCCAGGGCCATTTTAGTGATCAAATGTCGGTGTTTCAAACAACCTACTAGAAAGGAAACCATAAAATCTACAAATAGGGCGAAAAATCTATAATTCTTGATTTTATTATAAGAGAATATAATCATTTCTATAAAATACTAAACATCAGTAAGTACAGCTAAAACTCTTGAATTTTATATTTTATCTCCAAATTGAGAATCAATTAAAGCAATTCAAGATTGCAAATAAAATATGACACATAGGAAACAAAATAATCATAATACTTTTTATGGACAAAATTTTTTTCCTATATGACTTTATTTCAACTATTGAGATACTAATTTAGGTAGATAATTCACAAAATGTAGATGACAATATGTAGAATGCGATAAACAGACTGACTCAACAGCTACATAAGAAAATAAATTTAATATAAAATACTAAATAGAAAATTACTGTAATATAAAAACTTACATTGATGGAGTTCTTTTGAAATAGAAAGCTCAAGTCCAGAAACAGCAGAGAAAACTACAAACAGAAACAAAAGTTTTAAACTTTCATAATCTAAAATTCACAAAAATGACAAAAACATTAAATTTTTCAAGATTTGCATACCGGAGATTGCTGGCGTAAGAACTCCGTCACCAATGACCATACAAGTACCAAGTAAAGCTAAAACAAGCAAAACTTTTTGCAAAATTTTATGTTTTTCCAAAGTTGATTTTAAACTCAACCCAATATTTCTAGTACTGATAGACCCAGAATTAATAATTTCATCTTTTTTATACTCATATAATTCTTCATCAGCAAGCTGACCATTTGGCAAAGTGCTGACACGAGCATGACGACATAACAATGTATACAAAGCAAAAGTACCTCCTTCACCATTATCATCAGCTCTAAGAACTATAAAAACATATTTTAAAAGTGGAATTAAAGTTAATGTCCAAAACACAAAAGATAAAACACCAAATATTTCTTCATTATGTTCTGTATGTTGTATGTCTTCTGCAAAAGCACTTTTGTATACATATAAAGGTGAAGTACTTAAATCCCCATAAACCACCCCTAAACTTTGATAGGCTAAAGTCATCACCGTTTTCCATGATTCCTTCTGCAATAAAGTAATAAGCAGCATTTAAATTGCTGAAATTTATCAACCCGTCAAAAAAGAAAACCAAAATACACTTCTTGTGTTACCTTAATTGGGTGAGAATTTTTGGTTCTGGCTTCAATATCCATCTTTTAGAACCATACGAGACTCATTATTTGTAGGATTATAGATGATCCAGATGAGGAAATAGGATACCCACTTCAAGATTCTTCAAGAAATGAAGAGATTACAAGTAAAGGTTGAAACTTTATGAGAAAAAAATAATGAAATATGAGTAGTAGGTATGAAGTTGTAGTTGTGGGTGGTGAGAATTAGGTGCCGGAGAAACTGATAAAAAGAGTGAGTATGTATTTGTGTCTGGTTCTTTTGGCTGAAATTGTTGAGGGAGAAGGAGAGAGCTCCACTTGGTGGTTTTTGTAAGCGTGAAGATTTTGATTTTTGAGTGGTATAATACAAAATGTTTTGTGTAGTTTTATGGGTTTGGGCGGTGGGGTGATCTTTGGCTTCCACACTTATTTGAGGGTTAATTGATGATTAAATACTTATTAGCTTTATCTTAACTTTTAGTTTAATCAATCATTTAAGAAAAAAACTCTTGTTTTAATAGATGGTGTCATTTAGGATGATAGTACATATCAAGTTAGTTGATATGTTGTATCTTTTTTTTTCTTCCAATTTTAACTTACTAATTGGAAATTAGTTAACCAAAGTTTAATGTGTTGTTAATAGTACTTAAGTTATGTGCTACTAGGCAAAAAGAACAGATTAATCTATGTTTTGACATGTGTGCTTATACACATATATCATTTTTTAGTGAGGAGGTTGAGAGAAAAACGGTAGGTCTATGATAGTCGTATCCCTCTATCCAGTGTAGTGTGTCTCCTGTGATTCAATAATGATGAGAGCGAATTTCGTTATTGTAATATACCGTTGATAGGTATGTAAGGATATTCAAGAGTGTTGAGAGAATGGTCATTCTTGTACTAATATTTTTCATATATAGTAGATGTTAATTGACCTACGGGTCACATGGTGTGAGAGTTTTTCTACTAAAATTGTGTGTATATGCTCTTTTTATTTCGTATGTGTTTATTATTGGATTGTACAAGGTTGTATGATATTTTGTTGTGGTGATCGATCCCAACACTACCATCGTCAACAAGACTTTTAAGGTTCAATCTATGATGTTGATACTTTTAACCTTTGATGATCTAAGAATAAGAAGTTAGTTGCATTGTTAGGGTTTAATACAAGCGATTAGCTTAGATCAGTAGTGGTATAATTGTACAAACTTAAATGTTTTTTAGTAATAATAGGTTTGGGCTGTGGCGTGCCCTATTCGCTTCTGCATTTATTTCACGGATTATTATGTTCCACCCTTTAACAAAATGTAACAATGACAACTTTGAAATATAATTTTAATAATAATTTTGTCACATAAAAACAAATATAAATTTTTATGATTATTATCTAATAATTAGAAACGGGGACGGACCCATGCGTACATATAAATCGAACAATTAATTTATAATGCAGAAAAGTAAAACATTTGTTGGTTTATGTGTTACTACAAAAAAAATTCTATTAATATGCTTAATCTTATATTTGTTCATTGTCATATATTGATTATAATAATTGTAATTACAATTATAATTAATCTAGCTAATAGTACTTTTATGTCTTACAAATAATCATAAGTTCTATCTTGAAATATCCGACATTAATGTCATGTGTCCTTTTTTCTTGTCAAAGTCTCAATTCGTGGCAACCAATAATTGCATAATTTTAATGGAATTAATTGTGGTCTACATATATTTTGTTTTGTCTTTATCAAAAATATGTAGATGTTTCCCTAATGACCAAAAATCGTTTATGTCACTCAATTCTATCAAATGGTATTAAGAAATATTTTTATAAAATAATATCAACCAATTTTGATACAACCAAAAAATGAAATTATTCCATATAGGCAAGAAAACTAGTAATAATATTAGTTGTGATGTACAAGATTCATTTAACTTATATTATTATTATACTAATAATTAAAATGATATTTATATTTATAGATTTATACCTAGGTAATGATCTTGAAATGGCAATACACCATTAGCTCCCGCCACAAAATCCACACCACCCATCGTTGCCAAATGATTCACCAAAATAGGTTAATGTAACAATAAAAACTTAAGCAAAACGATGGACTTACATAACCATAACCACTCATTTTAAAAGGAAAAATGAATTCTGAACCCAAACTAACAAAAGTTTAATCGGCGAGATAGAGATTAAGAGATCGAAAACAAAAACTAGAATGTGGTGGTCCAAATCAGTAATCAGTGACCATAGTTGGGATCGAAGGCGATTAGTTTGTCGAACTCTCAAAGTCGATAGCATATCAAAAGTAGCGCGCTAGTGCCTTTTATAATTATCATAAAAGTAAATAACGGATTGTTTTCATAACTTGATTCAATTGTTTTAGTTTCAGTTTTCAAAAAAGACAAATAGAAATAGCAAGATACAGAGTATATTGATGATGTTTGTATGAATGTAACACCACTGAGTGACTTGGCATGAGATTATGCTTTTAACACATAATGCTAACCCTTGAAAGCAACATGTCCAAGCAAATTGGTATACGCACTCAACTCAAACGTAACGATATAAAATGAAATAAAGGTACCAACATTTTATACTTATAAAATTCCAAGATTCAACATGTATAAGGCCACACGATAATCATGGACATTAATTAAATCATGGTGTATTCATCACTTTTATAATTGCTCATAAATCGGCTGACTTTCCTCGTATACAAAGGTATAAACCCTAAACTACCCCTGAACTTTGATATCCATCTTTTAGAACCTTACAAGACTCATTACTTGACATGTATAGCTATTATCTTATCGGATATGAAAAATAATGCTCGTTTATGTTTCCTATTTTCGTTTCTCACAAAATAAATGTTCATTTTACATTTCAACCAAATAAAATAAATTTTAATGGGTAAAAATAATATTCGATTGGTGAAAAGTTTAATTAGTAGAAATTCCTAAATAAGTTGCATACATAATCGAAGTGAACAATTTAATTGGGACGGAGAAAGTACTCCAGAAACAATACTCGTAAATTGTAACACCTAAATCACCTGAACCGGCTATACATTAGCCGGATTGAAAAGGTCGATTCTTAATTGATTCAGGATATACGGAACTTTTTTTTTTTAATGTCAGAAACAAAGTGGTGTTTTATTGAAAGAGTTACATTTCAATTCAATCAAAATGATATTTTGTAGTATATTCTGAAAATAAAAACCATAAATTCGTATTCAATTCGCAGCTTGATTGGGACTAAACTAGTTCAAATCCGAAACTTTACTAATTTCCTAGAATACAATTTTTTTTTTTTTTACATCCATATAAGCACACCTAACTATTATAATTTATTTATTTACTTTTTATAACAAACATATTTTATTTTATAAGAAAGCGAAAGTATTCTTAGTTTGACTAGCCCAAATGCAAGAGTTACATCATCATGTTACACTAGGATTATGGCCCATGACATTATTATTCACTTTTAAGCTTTTAAAATCATATAAAAATCACCTTAAACTCAAGGTTTATTAAGAGGGCCTACTTAAACCCATCTATGACTAATCATTTTTAATTACAACATAATGCTTTTATCATAAGTCATAATTATGATAATTTTGCAATTAATAAAGAATTATGATGTGATTAATGAGTAAAGTCTTCGATATAACATACAAATACAATCGCATAAGCAAAATAACATAAACAAGTGGCAAATATAAAAAGATCGAGCATGCAATGTTGAGTAGGATATCAACTCACTTATCAAAATGGTCCACACTTTCTTAGGAATCAAATTTTATTATCTACCTACCACTTTCTAGCTTTTTCTAGATGATATTAAGTATTTTTATTTTCTTTCCATCAATATCATACTATACTAAAATATTGACAACGTTTTTAAATCGTCTTATATCTTAAATAAATATAATATAAAATTCAGATTTATGACATTATTACGTAAATCAATTTTTCGTGAGAATGTAGAAACCAATAAGAATGTGTCATGTATCATAAAACTCACTTTCCCTACGTCTTTAAAAATTAAATATCTCCCAAACGGTGAGTCGAAAAATCATAAGAGTTGCACCATAAAAATCAACATTTTTTACTCTTCCATTAGAGATTACAATGTATACTTTCGACAACTTTTTTTTCGTTGGGTTTTGAAAACAACTAACACATGTGATACCATCGGGTAACACATGTGATACCATCGGGTAACACATGTGATACCAGCATGTAACACATGTGATACCGATGAGTAACACATGTATTACTAAAGAGTACCACATGTGTTATTAATATCATACAATCATAAAAAAAATCGTCGAAAGTATATCATGTGAGATCTCTAATTGAAGAGAAAAAAATGCTGAATTTTATGGTGCAATTTTTATAATTTTTCAATTATCCATTCTTGAGATATTTAATTTTTTAAAAACGTGGTGAAAGTGAGTTTTGTGATACGTGACACATTACTATTGATTCCTCCATTTTTAAAAAATTTCATTTTCATTTAAACCTTACTATATTATATATATATATATATATATATATATATAATATATGTATAGGGAAAAGATCAAGAGGGGAGCTCTAAATTTGAGGGAAGAAGGGAAACAAACCTCAACCATACATTTTTCTAGTATCTTCTCCAACTCATATACAATACCCATTTCATCAATTTTTGTTTAAAATTCAAAATTAAAGCATGTAAACCAATCAAAACATTATAAATTTCAAATTCATCAAAGGCATTCATACATATCTTCAATTCGTCATAATTCATATTCATCAAGTATTAAGAACTTTGGGTATAACTTTTGGGCTTTTGTGAAAATTTTGATTCACTAACGAATTTCAACATACAAAACTTATAAACAAATAATTAATTTAATTATAGTCGTCATTAACCATCGAATTTTACAAAAAAAAAAAAAATTAGAACATTTACATTCATTTGGAATGAATGTTGATCAAAATTACAATTAATATTCATAAACAATAATTTATGATGAATATTAACTTATATATCGTTTTATACATTGTTGAACGAGATAACTTAACATTCATCAGTGTATAATAATATATACGAGTTAACATTCATCGTAAAAGAATGTTTAAAAATATTAAGTTGTAATTTAGATTAACATTCTTTCCAAATGAATATTAATATTCTGAATTTTTTTTGAGTTATTTACAATTTTACCACCGCGTTGACTTTTGAGTTGACCAGAATGTATAGCTAGGAATGGCTTCTTTCCTTCCCCCATTTTTTTACTTCCTTCTTGATCCACACACACTATATATATATATATATATATATATATATATATATATATATGTGTGTGTGTGTGTGTGTGAATCTTATACACATAAGTTAGTGTGTAAGAATTTTATCATTGTAATTAGTAATTATACTCCAATATACGTACAATTAATTATTCAATACATTACGGACAAATTACATATATTGCAAATTTGCAATTTCAAACTAGAAAAAGCTTAATCACTTTAATATATAACTTTGAGAAAAACTAATTTGCAGCTAACAATACTTAACTTTAAGTGTTGTTAGGTTAACTCGAGAAACTAGTTGTAAACATATTGAAACTCAAAGGATCATATATGTAACGTAAATATTATTTAAAAAATATGCAATAATACACTTTTTGTGAGAACTTTTAATGCGAATACATAACAGATATAATAAATGATTTATTTAATAACTAGGCTTTGAGCCCGTGCGATGCACGACGATTTATAAAATACAATTATATTAATTTGTTAGTTTAATGTTGTTAATTAAAAAATACAGTTATCACTGTGATAATGATTAGTAACATAAATTAAACTATAATGGATAAATTTGTGTTTATTTTTCATCAGTTGATACATCAAGTATGATGTAATCTCCTCATAGCTTTACAAGCGGTTAAAATTTGGGTCTCTGTCCATTTATCACGGTAACCTCAAATTTTCTTTCAATATCTCGTAACCAATCCAATGTAACTGAAGGATTAGTACTCCCATAATATTCTGGAGGTTTACTGGACATAAATGTTTTAAACGAACAAACCTTCTTCTTTTGTTGTGGTAAAAATGCATAAGACTGCTGTGGCTGATAACAGAATGGTAATGACACCGGTATCTGAGAAAACGATACTACAGGAGGTGGAACAGTACTACTAACAGGCTGCTGTGACTGTGGAGGCTGCTGAGAAGATTCAGTCTGTCTATCATGTAAAGTCTGCTGTCGAAAATTTCTGAGTTCCTGTAATTCATCCTCTAATTGTAATATGTACTCATTCCTATCTGTTTCCTCACCAGCTACAAAAGAGGTACCAGACTGTCCATGTCTTTCTAGAGGAAGGGCATCAGATCTAGAGGCATTATTCAGGGCATTGGTCGGCTGCTCATGTTCTGCCATATCTGTACTCACAACAATATCTCACAGATTGTTAATTGTTAATGCATAACATATTAACCAAATCCCACACCCTGGAATGTTTGACTAAACAACTCCGATTTGTGATTGAACACTTTACTCATGTTCAATTCACACAAATCTATGCTCTGATACCAACTTGTAACACCCCACTATCTAAATATCATTTTATATTCGAAATATCGGAAGCGTCTGGTCAAAACATACTTTTACAATATATGCTAAAGTTATATCATTTTAAAAAAAACATAAAACATACATCAGTTTGGGTGTTATACAGTACAATTCCCATCATTATGTATCAAAATAAAATCAGAGTAGCTGGTCGTCAAACATCCCATTAAACCAAAAGCTT
This sequence comes from Gnaphalium uliginosum, assembly GCA_963930675.1. Taxonomy (NCBI): domain Eukaryota; kingdom Viridiplantae; phylum Streptophyta; class Magnoliopsida; order Asterales; family Asteraceae; genus Gnaphalium; species Gnaphalium uliginosum. Next base: position 9,854,616 of record OZ005685.1, on the reverse strand, counting down.
CTTGTTCATCCCCTAATCAAACATTAACCTGCAAGAAGTAGGGTGGTGGGATTAGCACACGGCTAAGTGAGAAGAACTGTAACCAACAGTCTAACTCATAAATAACAAATCTGTTTACAGTGAATAATCGTAAACACACAACGTCAAAGAGGACCGGTGGTTCCTGAGGTATCCTCCAAGGAACACTTAAAATCAACTGCAGGCCAATACAATGATTAACCGATAGCTTGTTACTATCTTCACCAACAACAGTTCCTATCAACTATGTGTATAAGGAACCCCTATTTGGCCAAACAATAGTAACTAAGCCCAACTCAGTGTTGACCTCTGAATATACATATCACATACCCCCAATGGCCAAATATCACATAATCCATAATCATCATGGATAATATAAACAACCCAGACTAAACAGTCTATCAACAGTAGTATTACATTACCCGTTGTAACCAAACATGTTACAACTAAATCACACTGAGGATCACAGATCCACTCACCTGTCAATCTCAATCCAACAACTCAGAAGTCTTATATTACTGAGTCTTCTGCTGATCTGAGAATACAACAAATAATGAGTTAGTAACTCATTTCATAATCATATAACATATTTAAACAAGCAGGTAAATTCCTGAAGTCTAAGAAAACAAACGTTCAATCCGATGCGACATCAGAAAATCCCGAAACGAGGTTTAAAACTGAAAAATGCTATTTTCGACCCTTAGATGACCCCGAAAGGCCAAAAACTGCCTAGGCTCTTTGAATAGAGCCTTGATTATTGGGTCGTTTCCAAGTGACCATGCGAATTTCAACCCAATTCGAGTTAGTGAAATTTGTCACTCAGTCGCTACCCTGAAAACACTTACGCAATTTTAAAAATCTCAGTTCGCAACAATCTCGGTTCGCTTCGCACTAAATCTCAGTTCGCAGGGATCTCGGTTCGCTTCGCAGCAAACTCAGTTCGCAGTCCAACTCGGTTCGCAGGGCAAAAACTCAGTTCGCAGCAATCTCAGTTCGCTAGGTTCAGTTCGCAGCACAACTCAGTTCGCAAGGTTCAGTTCGCAGCACAGTATCTCAGTTCGCAGAACAACTCAGTTCGCAGGTCAACTCAGTTCGCTTCGCAGTCAAGCACTGCGAACTGAGTTCATCTTCTGCAATCTTGCGAACCGAACCTGCTGTAACCCAAAAACCCGAACTTTCTTTTGCATAACTCACAAATTCGACTTCCTATCATTCTAAGAAGCTTTCTAACACTTCATATGCATCAAATAACATCAAATTACATCTTTCAAGCTTCAATTTCACAATCAATTCATGAATTGGTTAATTTCATTCAAAACAAATTTATAAACACTAAAATACTTACAGGAACAAGATGATGATGATGAGTTCGATTTTAACACAAGATGATGATACTACTGATGTGCTTTAATTCTTCACAGAAGGTTTCTTCAGTTTTGTTTTCAATTCTCAAGGAGTGTGTATGTGTGTAGAAGTATACAGAAGATTTGAGAATATGTGTGTGTATATATTAGTCTAACCCAATACCATTACAATTTTAGTTCCCTTCTTAATCTATTGTCTGGAACCTAAAACCATTTTGCAAAAGCCAACTATTTTATTTTACCGTCAACTAGATTAATTTAAAACAATGAATTATTTATTAGCCACAATAATTCATTTATCCATTTGACTAATATTATCACATAATCATAATAATACCAAATTATTCCTAACACATTAAATAATAAATTTAAGTTAGGAAATTACCCGTATATTACTAGGCCCTTAGGGTGGATGTTACATTTTTTATGTAGAAAAATCATTATTTATTAATGTAATGCATAAATTTAACAAGCTATTATAATAAATTATAATAAAATTGAATTAGAAACCTTCACAAAATAGAAAGACGTAGTTTGTTAGAAATTCAAAATTTTAAAAACTTTAAGAAAGTGTTATGAATTATAAAGATTTTTAAGGAAAAACTAATTTGATGATGTGGTATAACTAGACGAGTTTTAAAAAAGGGTAAAAAGATGATGTGGCATGACTAAAAGAAAAGAAAAAATCTTTATTTTATATATATAATAAATAGATAGATGTTTTCTACTCTTCTAAGATGACAAAATCTTCTCCCCGAGACTCATATAATTAAAATTAAAATCATATGATATATGTATAATAATAATAATAATAATATAATAAATATATATACACAAATATAAAAATGTGAGTATATATATATATATATATATATATATATATATATGTATGTATGTATGTATGTATGATAAGCTAATAAGACGTGGTTGGTTTCTATCTTCATAAAATTAATTACTCCATCTATTCCAATTTAATTGTCTCTGGATTAAAAAACATGCAGTTTAAAAATAAGACAATAAGTACCACTTACTTTTTCATAATGACATTCTTACCCTTAACTAATTAATTTGAGATTCATTTTGATTTTGTAATTTAATTTTTAAAGTAGGGACAATATGATAAACATGATCAAATTTTTTTCTATGTTTAGTAGTGAATAATCAATTTGGGACAATCCAAAATGAAAAGGTAAACTAACAAATTGGAACGGAAGAAGTATGATTTAATGTGATTTTGATGTTTACGTGGTCCAAGTATGCATGCTTCAATTCACCACCACAATATCCTTTTGGTTGTTTCTTATTTGTTTATCCTTTGCCTTTTTAAGATTCCATTAACATGTTTTTGTTACCAATATACTAAAATAATCATAACATGTTGTATAATAATAAATATGAAATTTGGAGAAAAAAACAAATTAAAGTGAATTTATTTTTCATCTATAAACTATGAATGATAAAATATTTTCACTAAAAAGGAAAAACATGTCTAATAGAATGGTATCGAAATACTTTATTCGTTTCAAACTTATTATACACAAACAAATATAAGTACTCTTTAAAAAATGCAATCATTATATATAGTGTTTTACAATAAAATTTGATCTTTACTGTATAAAAGTGTTTTGACTGTTTGAATTTAGAAGTGTAAAATAATTTGTTTTAAAAATATTAAATTGAGAAAATAAATGACAAAATTGAGACGAAAAAAGTACGAGTACTATATTGTGACTGTGACTCGTGAGAATTTCTTCCATTATACCCAGTATTAACGAAGTTTTATGAAATATGTTTTTAGTTTTTTAATGCATAAAAGGTATAATATAAAAAAACCTACGAGTCACAAAGTATTGATAAACAATTATCGACGATATGCTCTTTTGTTGTATAAAATACGGCTAACAACTCTATTCTATTTCAGTTACCTACTTTAAGTTCCCGCCATTTTAAAAGAAAACCTCACCGTGAGGGAAAATGAATCGGCCGGTGACCGCGCTGATTTCCAGTCTCCGTCACCGGTTCCGGTAATTGCTGACGAAAATCGTTACTCCTGATCCGGTAAATATTCGAAACGTTATTGTATAGTTTTTCATATATTTCTCAACTTTTAGCCTAAATATGATCTTAATTGCTTGCTGTTTGGAACTTTAGAGTATTGATACTTTTATGTTGATTCCAATCGTGAGAGCTTCGTAGAATTAGGTGCATTAATCTGTTATGGATACATATATGTATTATGCATTTTAAATTCTAAAATTGTATACCAAACTGCTTCAAATAACATAAGTTTGAGATCTCTCTATAATTTTAGGAATGTCACTTTCATTAGCGAATTCGGAATCTGTAATGCATTGTTCTTCGGTATTATCAGGTTTGATGTGTGAAAGAGCATCTGTATGAAATAGAAAAGAATATTATATTCGGTATATGCGTTTATGAAGCTTAGTTTTGCATTATTAAGTGCATATATTCAAATAGAAACACCTTTTGTTTTTCTTCTAGAATAATTGCTTTTTGTGATACTTTTTGACAGTCAGTTTCATAAGTGAAAATTGAACTAATGTATATGAAGTTATGAACATGTTTATTATGACTTCCTATTCAGAAGCAAACTATCAAAGGCCAATGCCGCACTTGATATTGAATGTGAAAATTATGAATATAAAGATGCTATATTCAACTAACTGTTTTTTCAGTTGTTCAAGTAACTAGAAATCGGTGTTATTAAAATTGATTTAGCCTTATGTAAGCCACAAGTACTTGAAATTACATTAACATTTGGCGTGTCTTTATTTATAAACAAGAGACTTTGAGTGTTAAGTTAATGACCAATCTTGTGGCTTATGAAGGTAAGAAGCCATGGCATTGACTGACATTTCGTGGGCATTCTCTAATCTCTCAACCACTTGGCCCATGGATGGTCGTTGTTGCTTGTTTCCTGTGCATGACAGAGCTAACTCGAAGATAAGTTCAAAAGCATCTGCAGAGTATTTACCTTCAAGCTTTGGATCAGCAAATCCTATTATGCTTCCACCTTTAGTGAGTGACTTTGCCTGTGTAATTTCTCAATCTTTAGGTATGTGCTTCATCGTTAAAAAAGTAAAAGTAAAATATAATAATAATAACAAACAATAGATGTTCACCATCCTCTCCAATGGCATTGGTTTGCTTGCGTTCATGTTTATAACTCTCCTTCCTGAAAGAATTTGTAGAAGCACTATTCCAAAACTGTAGACATCACCTGCTGAATTGACTTGACGGTCATACTGGTACATTGGATCAACATAACCGAATGTTCCTCTGACCTCTGAGCTCGCATATGTTTGGCCAATGTCAATAACCTTAGACAATCCAAAATCAGAAAGCTTGGCCTCCCAGTTTGGCCCTAGAAGTATGTTTGTCGGCTGCATTGTTACAAAATACTTTACTTATATACTATATCCCGCAGAAACATAAGCCTTTCATACTATTAGCTTATAGGTTTAGACAGACCTTAATATCACGATGAACAATGCAACCCTCTGCATATGTGTGGATAAACCAAAGTCCTCGAGCACAATCTACTGCAATCTCAAGCCTTTGAATCCATGACAACACACCATTCTTTCCTGATTACGAATGAGCTCATTATATGTCAATCAAGTTATAGCCTGACATGGGAAGAGAAAGATAGATAAAAAGGGGCAAACAGCATAGAAAAGCGTAATGTACTCTAGGATGGATTTTATTATTTTGGTGTTGACTTTCAAACTACGATTTTTAGATAATCTTGCAGGCTAACCTGTTTCCATCGATTTTAGCTAAAAAGTAAACATGGTCAAAGCTAATAAGACGTTAGCTACCATATCATCGTTTATTACCTGGTAACCGAGGGCAGATTAGCTTACTTCAGAATTTCTTAAAGTTGGCTATATTAGATCAATTTTTTGGAATCACTTGCATTTTATAGGTGAGAAAATAGTTATTACCAAAAATAGAATTCCTCTTAGAGTAGGTTACGTCGTTACCTTTTTATGCAATTTGCCCATTAAAGAGTATAAAAGTACTACCGAAAAGCCACTCTGAGAGATTCCCATTGGTACATAGTTCATAAACAAGAAAGCATTCATCTCCATTGTCACAATACCCTTGCAATGCCACAAGATTGGGATGTTTAACAAGGGCAAGATTTCTGACTTCCCTCAGAAAAGTTTCTACAAACCCATCATCAATGATATGCTTGATGGCAACATGTCGTTTATCTGACAGTATGCCCCTATACACCTTGCCTGTCATACTTGCATCACATTAGTGAGCAGCTAAAGATTTGGTTGTGACTTCATTTTGTTTTTCTTTGTAACTTAGGTATGTATTGCTTACCTGCCGTTCCTTCGCCTATGCAGTTTACTTGGTCCAAGTTGTTAGTGGCATTATGTATCTCCTTAATAGTAAGTTTGAGATACTGAGATTTCTTTGGTAGATCGAGCTTCGGGCCTGTCAAATAAAACATATAAAATTGCACATAGTTGTTCTTCGTCAAGTTGTTACCATATGATTAAGGTGAGATGGCAAGATGGGTGGAGCGCTCGGGTTGAGTAACACATCAAAATGGTCTCCGCCTGAAATGGGTCACTTTCAACCATGGGTCAATATGGGCGGGTCACGCTGTGTTGACCCACGGACACTACTTTGTCCATTTTCAATGTTTGATTTATAAATAATAGATGTGTTAATTACGAATTTAAAAACAATGGCAGTACAATATAATTCAAATGTTTGATTAGGTGAATATTTTTCGTAGATATTTGGCAGCTGTCAGTCATTCAGTCTGTTTGATCTTTCCCCTGTTAGTTATTTTTTTATTTGACCTGTTTGAGATAAAACAAGACTTAAATTAACCCATTACTAAGTAAATGGGTTATAACTGACACCTATAATACAGGTCACCAGATTTTATATGCAGAGTAGATATACCATCTTCCTGTAATGTTGCATGCAGTCTATGCCATCGCCTTGCCATGATATATGCACATACAACTACCAAAGCTGAAATTCCCGATAACAGTCCAATGATATGCGACTCTGTTTGAACAAAACGTTCACATTTTAGTATGATTCATATACTAAACCTTACACATTTTATGGATTTCTTAAGAAATGCAATGCAATCATGGGTATAATGTTTTTGAGGGGAGCCACGAGACAGGGAAGGGTAGAACTCCATTTGATAGCATACCTTTTGTGTTCTTCTTCTTCTTTCCCTGTCTACCAGTGTTAAATTCTGTAAAGAATGATGACGAGCTAGGTGAGTATCTCTGCATGAAACTTATAATATGGATTCTTTTTCTTGGTTTTATCTAATCCAAATTTAACACTATAGTAAGGTATTCTTGTATGCATATGTTTAAATTCTTATTCTTTTAACTCGTCTGTATCTTATTCCAAATCATTACCCTCGTCAAAAACCTGCTGCCCCAGGCATTTTCGGATGTTGTGCATCCAAAAATAGTCACTGATTTTACTACTCGTCAATACAGTCAACACTGCAAACCTGCATAACTCAGCATCATTATCTCCACCTTTTATCCCTTTGATCTCATTCCAACTCTCTACACAGTTCCCGCATGTTTGATTCCAGTAACCACCATTGTGGCTTAATAGACCACAACCTGTTGATAAACGTAAAACTTCATGACCGAGCTCTTTCAGCACATCTTGAACTGATAAACCCGAGCAGCCATTTACACCACTGGTTAGCTTGCCTATTCCACATGTAAGTACGTCCGTGATATTATCCTTTAGTTTCTTTAAGCAACTTGCTTGTTCATCTGAATTCAAATAGATTTTTCCAGTCTGATTTGCACGTAAAGCTAGTGCATCGAGGTACATATTAAACGGTTCTTTACAACATTTATCTTGCAGAAAATTGTTCCACGTCCCTTCTTCACATGTCAAGTTTTGTGGGGTTGTGAGGTTTCTGAACTCGAGTGGACAATGAGTTGGTGCAGGCTGAGAAACCGCACTCTTAATTGAATTAGTAAACCATAAGAACATGAATGTGAAGGTCAAAATATATAGTTTTTGAGAATCCATAAATATGTTTGGTTATCTAGTGATCAAAGTGGTAGTTTATGAGGATATGAACAAATTTTTTTGGGGAACAAAATGAGGTGTTTGTAGGTTTTGTTTATAGGGAAAATGGTTGGAGTGAAGAATGTCTGTTTTATTGGGAACAACGCCAAACTATAATACAACTTTTATTATTGTTGTCTTGACATTCTTGTAGCGATCGAAGCGAAAATATAGTTAGCGGCGGAAGCACTCTTGAAGAGATATCCAAAGTTTTAATCTCATCTCATATTTATATGGTCGTATCTTGTTTTGTGGTAGTTGTACTTGTATACAGCGACAATTAGATACAAGATTCAACACTATAGATTTCATAGTTAAGGATACTGTTTTCAGATATCCAATGAACAATTCTCCAGTATCTGGTTATTAACGTATAATTTATTTGATATCATAATATCATATTCATAGTTACATTATTATATTTGAGCCCACTGGCTTTAGCTAAGTGATTAAAATAAATTGCATATAATAACACAAGTTGTTCTCTTAAGAAATTATTTTAGTTCTTGTATTATATTAGGAAAGAAAGCAGGAGTCAACTTCAACTCATGTTTGAAAGTTCTGCAATTGAATCGTCACCGGTGTTTCTTGTATATGGCATCATATATCATATATATTTAAAATTATCGTTGTTGAACTATTTATTGTTGAAATTGACAATCACGCTCACTAGTATTTACACGAAATAGAATCAAATAAAGGCTTAACAACTTGCTTACAAGTTACAATATTGATTCTTGTTAGGAATCTTAATATACAGTAAAGTCTTGGTAGCAGGAAAAAATCAAACTTGATTGATCTTTATGCTTACCATTGTTTTAGTAACAAAAGCCACTGTCCTCTTACAAAACTTGGATTCATGAAGTAGTATGCCAGTGTACAAACTTAGCAAGACTTCATGTCTAACATTTCTATGGTGCATTACGAATTTTTTCAAATTGTGTAATAGCTATTGCGTTTGAAAGGATCACAATCAAGAACTAATCACAGCAACATGAAAATCAAAAAGTACTCACTCGAGGTGTCACAATGGGTGGTTGGGGTAACAAGTGAGATACGGTTTTTATATGGTAACATATGTTGAAAATGTGTTGGGTCAGTTGACCTCTAAAACTTTCTTGTCGTCTAAATTACGTTAAATATAATCTATAATAGCACAACTTGTGCTCTTGAGATTGAAAGGTTCGATTTAATTAAGCCTAGTTTGGGTTCCTTAGTTGTTCCTTTGTTAAAATGCTCTTTTGCTATGGGTCACTACTCATGGTTCATTCATGATACCTTGTTGAAAAATAAATAAATAAATTATCTCACCATATGGGCCTGGAATGAACTTCATGTGTTTGGGTTCTAACTTCCAACTTTCCAAGTGCCAGATTCCTTGGGTTGGGTCCAATATCTTATATCAAATACTACAGTAGCTTATTGGTTGAAATAAAATAGGGGCATATAAGTATATAACAATAATGGCTTTTATTGATGAAACCTACCTTCACAGAATCCAAATGATGGATGGAACAATAACAGTAACAGTAACGTGATCTTCATTCTGATCTTATCCACATCCTGAGGCTTACCTCATTCTGTATCCATTCATGTCTTCCCTCTTCAAAACCTTATCTTTACAACTCCATTTCTAAACAAAGCCCTGCTCCTACTTTTACTTACTTTTCTCTTTGCTACCATTATTAATTTTAGTTTTTTTTTTTTTTTTTGTTTCATCAACAAACAAAATGGCATCCCTTTTCTCATGTTCATCTCTCTACACCACTTCTAAATCATCTCTATTTAACAACTCTAGCCTTAATCAATCATTTATTAATTACATTCCTTTAAAACATTCTCCTTCCACTCGCCGTGTCACCGCAATTTGTTCTTCCCAAAATCCTAATCGATTTCAAGTCACCGACAAACAGGTCAGTATATATTTACTATAATTGTACCTCTTTTTATACTTTCTAAATGCAAAATTCATGTGGGTGTTGTATTATTTATGGAATTTATGAGGAAAGTTTGAACTTTATATAAATCTTGAAGTAGAAAGGTGTATTTTGTAAATGGGTAAATTAGGGTTTTATTGATTGTTATTGAAACTTTTTTTTTCCCTTTCAAATGGGCAGAAAGATAGGTTTTCAGGGATAAAAGAATGTGTGATATCTGTAGCCTTGGCAGTTGGATTGATAACTGGGGTGCCAACATTGGGTTTCCCTAGCAATGCCAATGCAGTTAATCCAACAATGCCGGATTTAGCAGTGCTGATATCCGGGCCACCCATCAAGGATCCGGGAGCTTTATTGAGGTACGCTTTGCCAATTGATAATAAAGCTATCAGAGAGGTCCAGAAGCCTTTAGAAGATATTACTGAGAGCCTCAAGGTTTCTGGAGTTAAAGCTCTCGATTCAGTTGAACGTGTGAGAATCTCATTCCTTTGTTTCGGTATTTCGTATTAATTGGGTGTTTGAATGTGTGATTTTAAAGTGATTACTGTGGTGTTCAGGAATCAGATATATAGTAGTTTGCTACAAAGTGATTAACTTTAGGGATAGTTAGGCAATTTTACATTCACCTTAAAAGGTATGTTTTGGTTCGTAAAATAAAAATAAAAATAAAATAAAAAAATAATCAGAACTAGCATTGTTGAAAATTGAAATGTTTGGAGCATTGTTGAAAATTGAAATGTTTGGAGCACATCCAAACAGATCTGTAGAAGATTATCGATAATAGAGTTATTTTAAGGATCAGGGTAAATGCTGATAAATTTCGTTATTTTTTTTTTGTGAATTGTAGAATTTGAAACAAGCGTCAAGAGCTCTTAAGCAGGGGAAGAGCATGATTATAGCAGGATTAGCTGAATCAAAGAAAGACCATGCAATCGAATTGCTTGGAAAGCTAGAAGTTGGAATGGAAGAGCTTCAGAAAATCGCAGAGGATAGAAAACGAGAAGCTGTAGCACCTAAACAGAAGGAGCTTCTGCAGTACGTTGGAGGGTGAGTATCAACGCATTATGTTTTCTGTTCTTTTGATGTGGAACATAACCATACATGAAAGGTGATCACGGTTGAGTATAATAATCTACCATATACTTCTTTCAATGAGCGCCTTATAAAGATAATTAGCTACCAGGATAGTAGTACTAATCATTGCAAGCTGGATTCACCCACTAACATGTCAAATATATTAATGTTTAATTTATTCAATTTGATGATTACACAATTTCTCTTAATAAAAGAACTTAGGAATATGAATACACTTAAGGTGACCTTCAATCCGTGCAGCTCATTTGAACCCTTTTGCATTTAGCCGACAGTCAAATATATAATTTGACCCTACTAAGATTTCAACAGGGTGATTTTAGAATCGTGCTTGTTACATTTAGCAGTAGGGAAAACCCCGTATCTAAAAATAGCATTTTTCTCATTTATACCATTGTCATTGACTGCAGGGGCATTGCATTTCTGCAGTGTTGAAGAGGACATGGTTGATGCTTTCCCATATGATGTTCCAGAAGAGTATCAAAACATGCCTCTTTTGAAGGGCCGAGCTACTGTGGATATGAAAGTCAAAGTCAAGGACAATCCTAACCTCGAGGAATGCGTATTCAGAATTGTCCTGGACGGTTATAACGCACCAGTAACTGCTGGAAATTTTATAGATTTGGTGGAAAGGCATTTCTATGATGGCATGGAAATTCAAAGAGGCAAGACTATTTCTCTCGATCTAATAAGTTTATATTAAATATCTCGAGGCTTTTTCGATCATGTTCCTCAAGATTCTAACAAGTCGATTATTCTTTTCTTTTTAGCTGATGGCTTTGTAGTTCAAACCGGAGATCCTGAAGGTCCTGCAGAGGGTTTTATCGACCCCAGTACAGAGAAAACACGTACAATACCTTTGGAAATTATGGTAGAAGGTGAAAAAGCACCTATATATGGAGAGACCTTGGAAGTAAGTTAATTAACAAAATGATGATATAAAAGAAAACTAATTCTGAAGTTGTAGTTTCTACTCGAGTATATTTTGGGTGACTTCAAACCATTTGACCGGTTTCCTTTTTGGTTGAATCTCAAAATTTTACTAGTTGACTTGTTAGAAGTAATATGCAACCTAAATTGACCAACTTTTACATATATGGGTTGATGTATCTCCATTAAAATTGATGTTTTCTCATATCATGCAGGACATTGGTCTTTACAAGGCTCAAACTAAACTGCCTTTCAATGCATTTGGAACCATGGCTATGGCAAGAGAGGTGAGTAATAAAGTACCAACTTTTATTAAAAGTCTGCAAATTTCTGGTACATTAGCTTATTGGGGTTTCATTTACAGGAATTTGAAAATAACTCAGCCTCAAGCCAGATATTTTGGCTTTTGAAAGAGAGTGAATTAACTCCAAGCAATGCTAACATTTTGGATGGTCGTTATTCTGTCTTTGGATATGTAACCCAAAACGAGGACTTTTTGGCCGATCTGAAAGTTGGGGATGTTATTGAGTCGGTCCAAGTAGTCAATGGGCTGGATAATCTTGTTAATCCGAGCTACAAGATTGCAGGCTAATTCGTCAACTTTCCTTGCTTTCTGAGGATTGGTTTGAGAACTAGAGTGTAAGATCATATTACGAGGAAATTAATTGTTGTAAGGTATGGTATTCATATAAGATCTTTATTGCATCACTGTACAATAATGGTCAAGATATATGACATTTTTTTTCTACCAGAGTGTTTATTTATGTCATCTTGATTCAAATCAACTTTATGATGTTAACTTAATTGGTTTAAAATTGAATGCAACGATTTTTTTTTTTTAATTTTTATCAATAAAATATGAACAATTCATTTGTCTTTCAAAATAGTTCAAACTACAAGGACCACAGTTTGATGGTACAAGATTTCTTATGTAATGGTTTTGCCTCCGGAATATAGGAAAAATGGACAAGGCAGTCTAGTAGACAGGTGACTGCAGTGAGTTATACAAGCATTACATTTCGGTTGTATTTTATTGAAGTACAGCCGAAAAAATTTATTAGTTTCACATCAAGTCGATATATAGTATTATATTTTTTTGAATCAATTTAAAAATAATAATCCATGACAATACACAAAGAATACTGTTTTGTGAATGAAAAATTTATCTTTTAACTATTGTTTCAAAAATAGTTGTAACAGAATAGCCCAAAACTGTAAATATCTTTTAACTATTGTTTCAAAAATAGTTGTAACTATTTAAGCGACAGTCGTTTGTTGAGTCTATATGGTTAACTTTTATTGATATTTTATTTTTGATTTGTATTTTTTTCAAATTTGTCATTTATTTATTTGCTTAAGTTTTAATGATTGTATTATAAATGATATTTTAAATTTTAATATATGTAGGTATATTTTTCAAGTATGTTTTAATAAAAAAATAAAAATAATGCAAGGAGTAAATTAGTAAAATCACTCCTAAAAAAAACATTACAAATGTATTATATATTAGTATAGATATAGAATGATATATATAAAACTTTTAATTAATTAGAATTAAATGTCACATGTTTAATATTTTAAAGTTTAATAATGACGGAGTTAATGAGATTTTAATACATGTAGAGGTATGTTTGTAGTTTTAAGTGGGTTTTTCAAATATTATTAGTAATGTTAGGGCATATTGGTAATGTCCATATTAAAAAAGAACATTCAAAATGTGTTATATATTAGTAATAGATAAGACCACTTCCAATGTTGACTGAAACCGACTGGCCACATCAGCTTTTTTTTTCAAAACTGACGGACATCTGCCATCAGTGACACCGTCACTTTAATTTTTGAATTCCACATTTACCAAACCTTTAGTTATATACACACAAAAAGAAAAGAAAATAAAAACTGACGCTCCGTAGGATATCCGAGGGGGACCAAGTGACAGGCGGTTGGAACGACGCCCGTCAGTTCCAAACCAACGGAACCAATGAGACAGGCCTAAGAATAGATCGAAATCGGCGAGTGTATATTCAAATACAGTGTTCATATATTTGTCAATTGTACATAAACTAGTTATATTTGCCAACGCTTTTGCGTTGGGACTTAATTTATATACATGTCGAGTTTGATTAATTCAATGCATTTCAATCTTGTTATTTGTTCCATATATCCAATCCATTTCAACTTTGTTATACAAAAAATGTAATTAGACGATTCACATCATAGGATAGTAGTATATTTTTTTTCGTTATTTATACTACTTTTCTTAATTTGTTATTAAGAAAAATATTAAACAAACTTATTCACTTTTGTTATTAAGTATATATAAAATTTTATTTCATTTACGTTATGATTATAAGTTATGATACATGAACACTATTCTATATAAAAATAATAAGTTAAAGATAAATATAAAATTTTAAAAGTTTAAATTACTACACCTATCACACAAACCTTTGGTGAATTGGGTTATGACAACTTGGGGCGTTCATAATAATCTGAAACCGAAAAATCGAACCGCAAATCGGGTGAATCGCACCGAATTTTAGATTAATCGAACCGATTTTTTTGTTTTTCGGTTTCGGTTAACCAAACCGGCATTTTTTTCGGTTTTCGGTTTCGGTTTCGGTTCACACTTTGGGGATAACCAGTTAACCGAAAAACTGAAAAATTTAAATAATTATTTAAATATGTATATTTCAATATAAATATACTTAATTATATTTATTTATATAGACTTATTATAAATCAACATTATTAACTATATTTGTAAAAAGGAGAATGTATCTTTGTAAAAAGTGGGGGATAAAGATTGAAGGGTATATTTTTGTGAAGTGGCTAATACTTTTTGGTGAAAAACTTTAACTTAGATAACTATATATCAGTTTGCAAGTTACAGGTATGTATCTTTTGTAATTTGTTAGCATATTTAACTATAAATATTCGCCAATGGATGTTGAAATGTATTTGAATATATGTTAAGACTTAACAAATATATTTTGATGAATGTGTATTTGTGTGCTATTCTTATTTTTAATATGATTAGTAGATAAGAGCCGGTTAGTTGGTTAACCGCATAACCGAACCGTAAAAGTCGGTTAACCGATTACCGGTTAACCGAACTTTTCAATTTCGATTTAGGTTCAAGAAATTGATGAACCGGATTTTCGATTAACTGGTTCTCGGTTAACCCTACATGAACACCTTGACAACAACAATAAAAATATAACAGTACTAATAATAGTTAATAATAAAATCATAATAATATAAAAATAATAAACTACTCAAATTGATAATAGTGTTGGTATACAATAATATGTATGAATTATCATGAGATATTGATATGCAATGATAATTTGGTCAACTTAAAGTCAAAAGTACTAATGTGAGATATCATGAGAAAATGCTTTATATATCATGAGAAAATTAGATGAGAAAATTAGAAAGTGGTTTGCCAATCAAATATAAGGGATAATGTGAGATAGGTTCTAAAAGTACGTTTTCCACGACGAAACTAGTTTTGGCCACAATGCGACCCTTCATTTTGCCAACTCTAGAGCGATAATCTATATCGATAGAGAAATCCTGTTCAATTACAGACACCAACACATTACCTTCTTGATTCGAGCTTGAATTTAGGAATGATCTCAAGTCAAATTTTATCAATTTTGAGTTTTAGTACAAATCTAAACTCATAGCATAATACAGTAGTATATATAACAAGTTGAGTTCAATTTGTATAAACTCGTACTCGAATTCTTGAAGAAACAAATTAGACATCGTGTATGTGTTAATTTGCTCGAATGCTTATGATTAAACATTTGGCTCCTATTTCTAGGTTGAACACGAATCAAACTTATATTAGTGTACACAACCTCACTAAATATTCTCTAGTCATTTGACTCTCGAATCAAACTCGAGTATACATAAAAAAGGCTCGTCAAGATACCGAGTTCCAATACCATCATCGAGTTTGAGCTCCAGCTCAGCTCGTTTGCATCACTAGCCATTCAGGTTCTAAGGACTCTAATTCAGATGTACTAAAATGCAAAAATAAATGAAAGTATAGACTTTTAAGTTGATAAACAGAAGTACAAGGAGGTAAAGTGTAGAAACTATAAAACCTAACACAGAAGATAAAAGCACACCCAACCACTGATACACAAACGGATGAGGCAAAACATAAAAAGAAAATAAACGAAAATTCAAACTCCCATCTTCAGACAGAAATGGTGGTTATCACCTCCATCACCACCACTAGTCTCAACCACCATGAGCACCACCACCGTACACATATCTACACACTCACTTGTAAACCCCTAACAAACTCTCTACTTTATTATCACCCTCATAAATTCTTGTACAAAACCCCAATGAAATGCAGGTCTTCTAATGGAGGAGTCATGGTTGTTAAGTCTTACATGGAAGACTCCACCACTTTCTCTGGCTTCGTCAACAAGATCATTGGCGCCTTGCCTGTTGTCGGCCTCATCGCCAGAATTGTAACAGACACAGGTGGTATTGGAGGTGATTTCATTGATTTTGCTGAGTTTCGAAGGAGAGTTGGCAAGAATTCATCGGTTAATGATTCTAGAGCTTTCATTGACTTCCAGGATCGAAGAGGACGGGTAAAAACATATATGCTTTTTCTTTAAACTTATATTGATTTTGTGGTTTGGTAATAACTGAATGAATTTGTGTGGTGTACAGGCAGGGGATCCCTTATATGTATTGATGTGCTGCTGGTTAGCTGCATTAGGAGCTGGATTGTTGAAATCTGAAGAAATCTTGGAAGGAGTAAATAGACTTCGAATTTCTAATGATATTGAATTCGAAGAGGAAACTTTCATTGCCATGATGAATGAAGCTAGAGAGGTTAGCTTTCGGATTCTGGTTTTATAGTAATCAAGTCATTTGTTAGTAACGTCAGTATAGTATTAGTATATACAGTTTGGTTAAGCTAAAAAGATTAGGATCTGGCTTCAAACCAGTAACCAAAACGCACACCCCTAACTCATCAAGAACGTACTTATTGATTCATGAACTGCGTTATTGTTCAACTACAGAAACGAGCGAAAATAAATGCACCCACACCAACAATTCCAATGGAGGCAAGAGTTGAGAAGGCTCTTGATGCTATACATGTTTGTTGTTTTGGAAGAGATCCTATAGAAGAAGAAGATGAGAGAGTATTGCGTATCATGCTCAAAGTTGTTTTCCCTTCAGTAGCACAAGAAGAAATAAATAGGCTTGTGAAAGCCAAGGCTGAAAGAGTTGCTGAAGGAGGGGAAGAGGAAAGGTACCCAGAGCCTAAACTATTGTCGAAAGAAGCTGTTCAACTTCAAATGAAAGACCTTCAATTTCTTCAACAAAATAATGATAATTGAAACGATAGAATTTGCATAGCGTCAGTTTTTGCTTACTGAAAATGTATTGAAATCCATCTCCAGTTTTACTATGATGGCTTGAGCACACAGATAGTAGATTCCCTAAAATGGTATCATAAATGTACAACAATCAATGTCACAAAATTTTGGAAGCAAAAATGTTCTATTACAAAGACATATTTAGTTGTGAGATTATTTGGAAATTGGAATAGAATGGCTTCAACTTGCATCTGTCTCAGGAGACTTGTTTGTTTGTTCTGGAGGCCATGTTATAGTGGTGTCGCAAATCCTGTCACCGAAAACTGAAATTAGAATGCAAGAAGCTGAAAACTAGTGTACCAAATTATGAAAAGTTTTCTGGTTCAAAAGCTGAAAATTGTTACCAGCACAAAAAAGCTGAAAACTAGAGCCGTTTACATGTGTGGGAGAATTAACATGGTGCAGGACCATGACATGAAGAGATGAATGCAAAAATCGTATATTGGTGCAATAGTGCCTATATAATTAATTAATTAATATATAGTAGATATGGTTAAGTATTTCTAAACATATCTAACTTTACCCAAAAATTTATTGTATGTATCATACTTTACAACTTGTCATTGTATGTATCCTGAACCAGTAATGTGGCAACCATATAAGTTGCCAGATCACCAGTTAAGAGGCCAATACATACAATAGCAATAATTAAAAGTTCGATACATATAATAGCAAGTTTCAAAGAAGGATACATATAATAGATTTAGAGTAAATATTTAAAAAAACATAACCCTATTATATATCAAAATAGCAAGTTTCAAAGATTAATTTTGTCTACCGTCAACCATCATCAAAACTACTATGTTTCCTCTTTTTAGAAGAGCCGACTAATAAGCAGAGAGAGGGATACCATCCTATCTACTACTATTTCCTATTCTCATAAGAGTCTAACCATAAGCACAGATAATGTGCATTGCATCATATGTTTTCTCTGCAATAGAAATTGTGTTGAGTTTAATAATACCCCATTTGAAAAAGCAACATACTTGTTACCATATATTCATTCAAAAATAAGTAAGTAATCTTTAGCAACTACTATGGATGATCACTTGATCATGTATTCCAGTCACAGGTTGTATACCTACATATTTGGTTCACTCTTGAGATGTTAATAGTCAGAATTCATAAACAGAAATTACCACCAGGCTCAAAGATGGATGATCGGTTTAAGTGCTTTACAATCTCGTAGGACTCGCACTTACAATTTGTGAAGCATTACATATCGGACCCTTTTTTTAACATAATTACAACTCTGTAAGTCTATAGAAAGTGAGAAACCTAATGGAAAGGTACTATTATAAAAAGATAACATCAGAGTTAAATTCCATTCATCTTCAAATGCTACTTATGCAATTGTATGTTTCTCACTTCTCCCACTTAGGAAGTTTATCTAGTTCTCTATGAAAGTACCAGCAACCTTATATAATACACAGTGTTGTAAAAGTCGGCCGGGTCGGCCGCCTAGTTGGGGACTAGTCGGGCTGTAGGAGGGGACCGACTCGACTAGGCTCAAGACGGTCTAAAAAGTCGGGTCAACGTCGGTCAACGGGTCAAAGTCGGGTTTAGGCGGATTTTTTGGTCAAGTCGGGTCAAAGTCAACTTTGGTCAATATTGTTAAGATAAATTAAAATTGGGGTTTTTGAACAATTGAACTATTATGTTTATATTTCAAGACAATTATTTTAGAGTCTATGTTTATTTATGTTTATGTTTATGGTTCTCATCTATTTTTACACATAAGATTTTGAAATTTATTATTTAAATGAAAAAAGTCAACAAAAGTCAAAATCCGACTAGCCCCCGACTTGGCCGACTAGTCCTTCCGAGGTCCCGACCGACTCGACCCCGACTTCCGACTTTTACAACCTTGATAATACATTGTGCACAAAAGACTCAACATCAGCACTTGCACATAGCAACAGTCTTACCACAATCAAGAGCCTGGTGAAATGCAAAACAAATAAATCGATAAACCAAGTTAAAGAAGCACCTTCAGATAAAGTACCCCACTGGCCGACCTTAGAAGATAACATGGATTTGAGCAACGATGAGGCTGTCGCAGAATGAAGAGGCATCAGAGACTGTGCACAACTCAGCTCCACAGGTTCCCTACATCACACAACTCAGCACAAACATAACTTAGATACTCGCCCTAAACCAGTAAAACAATAACTTGGTTTTCATTTTCAATTTCAAAGTAAAACATAATAGCTAAATACTATTTGTATAAAGTTATTATCAACGTACAAGCCATCACCATTAATGCAAGACAACTATTGTTCAAGATAAAATCGGCATAAAAACACTCAGCATTGGCTACAATTATAGTTATTATTTATTGTTATAAAGAACTGTGAAAATGTATACATATCAACACAAGTATTGTAAGTCCAATACCATTAAAAGAATAGTATTTTCTTATCTAATCAAATTTCAAATGCAATTAAATGAGAATCGCTCGTTTGCGTAATATATATAAATATCTATAGTATTTTTGTATAATTGATACAATTCGTAAAATGAATGTGCGAATGGATGAACCTGGATGAAAAGAGAGGTTTCCGGCGAGAAGAGATACGAGAAGACGGAATATGAGTCGCCGCCGGTGAGGTTCCGATGAAGGTAGACTGAGATTGAATCCTGCGTGTGGAGCTGATGAACGACCTAGCTCTCTGTAGAACTTGCCTTCCTGAACTGGACGCCATTATTGTTGAAATTGAGATTTCAGAACCACCGTCTTAACCCTAAGACCTGCCTACTGATGATGATGACGTATCGCGGGTGAGATCGTGACGTGTTTACTGTTGATGGGCCTGTAGGCCAGTGGCAAGGCCCAATGGACATTGAAACTTGAAAGGTATAAAAATAAAAACATTGTATCATTTGAAAGATAAAATGTAGCACATGTTAATGATAATCATACGGATAATAAAGGTATCGAACTATGAGATTGTGTCACATCACATCAAATACATTATGTGTTAAACACTAATAAACATGTTTTTAGCTATACAAATTAGGCATATATATATTAGTATTATATGTTTTTTTTTTGTAGTACTTTGTACAAGTAGATTTCGTCTCTTTGAAATATGAGTGGCTTTCTCTGAAATACGAGTGGTTTTCTCGTCGATCTAGAAATAGAATCAAAATCAAATGTTAACGCAACAGGCACGCACGATTCTAAGCGGGTTGTGGCGACCATATGAAACAAATTAAAGATCACCTACATCGCCTGATGCCTAGGTGTAAAGGAGCAATAGATAACCAGAAAAACATATTTCAGGCATACAAAACTAAGAAAAGCAGAGTGATTAATCTAATTCATTTTTAAATTAAATTGCTCAATGTTAACCGATTTTTTCTAAAACAAATAAACCAAGATTAGTCGAGTAAGTCAGACAGGCAGCAAACGGCCTTACGCATAATTATCAAAGAACCCACAATACACTCATCTTAGAACATTTGATAAACTCTCAACAACAGTTCAGCAACTCATCTCGGCACTCATTTTATACTTCCAATAAAAGACAGTAGATAATATTCAAGTCTTAACATAATAACGCAAACAAGTTAACAAACCACTCGTTTTATCTCATTCAACTCATTAACCAACTGAGCTAAAAATCCGTCAAGGTTCCATTAGTTATCCCTCTTTGTTGTCGGATCATCCTCTCATACTCAACATTCTTCACCTACATAGCTTTTTCTTGAGCAATAGAAGAACAGCATAACTATTGAGAAATCCCACAATCTCAAGACACCAATGGAAACTCTCCAGAATTTTTTGCTTGATTCAATTCTTATGGCACCATAAACAGCATGAAAGATCAGCATTCCTCTCGCCTACTCTTCCACAACGTTAACAAGCTCATACTCAACAAGTGACAGATTGTTGTATTCTTTGACAACGAAATTAGCAGGTTCTGTCACCTCAACACGGCCCCATTTGTCCACTGCAAGCCTCATTGATCCCTTGAACATGTCAATTTTTGCATTGCGCAAAATCACAGTGCTATCAGCTTTCATCAAGTCCACTGCATTAATACATGTAACGATAAAAATTAGGATAGTGAATATTATTAAGGAGAGAACAAGAATCATAAGGTTGATTAATTGCTCTAAATAAACAAAAAATTAATAATCTTGATGCTCAATGGTCTTACACTTTGACAATTATTTACAAGATTAGGGAATTCCATTATCTTATACTACAAGCTAATTCAAAGCTCATCCCCAACTGCAATTTTGACTATGGTAAACCTAAAGGTTATGTTTATATACTTTTTAAGTTTTCGTGCATTTTATCAGGCTACATCGATAACAAATTCAATATACACCAAGGAAACCACTTTTATGTATCCGTAACTTTACAATTGGCTAACAAGATAGTAGTACTACACAAGTTTGCCATCACTTTCATCAAATGATCAAGCAACTATCAATGTAATAGTTGCAGTTCTTAATTCTCAACGTTCCATGACAACAATTTTCAGCTGTAAAGCCTGAAAGAAACTCGGTTAGTCCATGCAAATGAAGATAACAACAGTCAATACACAATATAACTTCAAGAAGCTGTTGATGATACATTGATATGTTATAGACCCACAGTTTGATCCTTTCTACGCAGAATTATAAGTTACAATTCGAGTTACTCGGTTAATCTAATCAGTTAATATATAATACCTTGATTATTCCTGGCAGTAAATAGTATAGTCCCAGTTTCATCTCCTACCAAACATTCAGCAATTCGCATTTGACGATTATCAGGCCGGCCCTTCTGCAATACCAGATTCGAAGTAACGACTTTTACAATCAGATTATGACCACTGGTTCCAGGCCTCAGGTTATCAACCTTTGTGAAAACAGGTTTCCTCTTTGGGGACTTTGTTTCAGCCATTTTTCAGAATTTCTACACATCATTTATCTCCATTAATTTACAGTTTTAGAATTTAAATATAAAAATCTCAAATTCACATCATAAAAATCCCAAGTTATATAATTCACCTATTTTTTCGTCAATAACATATATAACTAATATGTGCGTGTGTGTATTAAACAGTTAACGATCAAAACGAAGAATTAAATAGATTACTACTGGATTACATCAATCAGGCAATTCGTAATCAAAATTGATAACGCGAATTATGCATATACAAATACTGTGAAATTAAAAAATTGAAACTAAAACATGATAACGATCACGATGAGAGGAAATGAATTACCGTTTCCGATTGACTGAGTCGGAGATATGATACTATGCAGATTGAATCGATCTGTTCGTTTGTTTGTTAATTTCTTCTTCTTTATTGTTCGTGTAAATCGCCAATAAAATGCATGGTTTTCAATGGTAGCCGTTGATTTCCCGAAAACTTTAGAACGCATCTGCACCGTCCACGTTGATACGGCCACTTCGCCAAAGATGTTATTCCTTTTGCTGAACTTACATTATAAAATGTCAGGTTGACACATTGTTATAAAATGTTCTGATTATAAGACCACCGGTGGTAAATGATAGTCGTTAGACAATTAGTTGTCATGTCACGCACGACTAGCAGTTGTAGACGATTAGTTATCACGTCACTCCGAAAACTTTAAACCTTCTTTCTTTGTTGGGCCGTAGACGATTAGTTATCACGTCACTCCGAAAATTTTAAACCTTCTTTCTTTGCTGGGCCGTTCCGTGAGTTTCGATACTCCTGTGCCAGTTAATAAAAATTAGGTCCTTAAATATGCAAGATCTCGTTACGTGTAGAAAACTCTAACCTTATATTTTCGCTAGCAGATTTTATAAATTTGTCGTGTGTATATTTTTTGGTTAACTTCCAAACATCTCTCTAATGATACATAAAAAAACTTTATCCTTTTATAATTGTAATCTTAAGGGTATACAATATTTTCTTTAAATCGTAGTCAAAACTTAAAGTTTTAGTTGGTAATAATTCAAAACAATATTTATAAAAAAAATATGGTTTTCAACTTTCCTGTTACCATATTGTTTGTACTACTTATCATTGTTTATTGTTTTAGCCTTTTACGTAGTAGGGGTTGACTGTTTTAAAAAGCTAAGTGCTAAACTAAAGATTTTAAATAATGGTAGGGGAACTTAATGACAAAAATGTACAAATAGGTTATATTACACCTTCATCTCCAATTCTTCCGTGAAAATATCAAAATAAACTTTTATTGTTCTATTGTAGCTTCGATAATTAGAACAAATGTTGTTAAATGTATTTTCTACATCATAAAATATCCTTTAACTTGGATTATACTTTTCACAAATCCAATTTTTTTAAACTATCAGATCTATAATTTGGACCCCTGAAAAATCGAGATCATGTGCAGTTGAGTACCTTGAACATGCTCAAATCCGGGTGAAAAGAAAATGAAAAAAGGAAAGAAAAAAAATGAGGCCCCCATAACTCCCGTCCTCTTACATTTGCCGGAGCACGAAACATAAAAAACACCGTCTCACTCCAGCTGTGCTTTCCGTCCTGGACCTCCACTAGATTATGCACAAGCCCACTCCTAGTGGTCTAACTAACAAGTATCATATAATTTATTTGAACATTTGAATTTAATTCAAAAATCAAAATAAAATAAAAAGAATCTGTTAAAGTAGCGGTTATCCCTGATTTAGCGTCAAGGAGGTCGACATTTGTGATGTAACATCACTTTTTATTTGTTTTGTGGCAATAGTACTTGTTTCACTTTTATTAATTTCTTTTAGTTCTTTTTCTTTAATTAGACCCATAAATCTTTGAATTGATTTATATCTAATGATAACAGCCCACTATATTTCTCTTGGGCTCGGCCCACATCCCATGTAATACTTTAAAATATTTCAAATGTTAAAGAAAATAATTAAGGGTCTATTTAGTTGTAGAAAAGTATGACAATTTTTCAGAATTTTTTTTTTAAAAATTAGAAATTGAAAAACATGTTCGTATTGGTATTTTTTAAAAAAAATTTCCAAGAAAATGAAAAACTCATTTTTATAAGTTATAACTATAAGTTGAAAAACAAGATTTCTCACTTCTCCACACTTTTCCTTTATAACTTTTTTTCTACTTTTTAAAAAATTTTCAAACTCTCATAATTTTACTTAATTTCAGTATCAATTTTTCAAGATAACAAAACTGTTTTTCATTTTTCATTACTTTTCTAAAGAACAAAACATTTTTCATTTTTCAGAAAATTGGAGATGGAAAAATTTGAAATTTTTTTCAAAACTAAACACACCCTAAACTTTATCACTTTTTACTATCTCTCTCTCTCTCTCTCTCTCTCTATATATATATATATATATATATATATATATATATATATATATATATATATAGTGGGAGCTTCAAATGAAAACCATTTATAATTTGAGAACTTGTAAGAACCACTATAATACATGAATGTTCATATGTGTATACTGTCAAAATATGTATAAAAATGTTAATAAGAATCGATGAAACCTTGAAAATCGAAAAATTATGTGTTAGAATTTATTTTAACTAACTTTAACCGATTTTTTCACATGTGAACTGTTTAGTAGTGAACATATGTATTTTTACGTATTTTTGTATGTAATTTTGTGATTTTTGATATTTTTTTGTTTCTCATTCGAACAAATATAAATGTTCACATGTGTATAATGTTAATCACATGTAACAATCACATATTTTTGTGGTTATCACAAGTTCTCAAATTTTAAGTGGTTCTCATTTGAACCTTCCCTTATATATGTATATATATATATATACATATATATATACGTATATACATATATATACATATATATATACGTATATACGTATTTATACATATACATATATATACGTATATATATATCTATGCATATATATATATACGTATATACGTATATATATATAAAGGAAGGTTCAAATGAGAACCACTTAAAATTTATGTGTATATATATATATATATATATATGTATAGATATATATATACGTATATATATAGTACGTATATAGTATATATACGTATATAGTATATATACGTATATATACTATATATATACATATATATATACAAAATTACATATACATATATATACCTATATAGTATATATACAAAATTACATATACGTATATATATTATATACGTATATATACTATATATATACGTATATATATACAAAATTACATATGTATATGTATAGATATATATATGTATATATATATATATACATATATATATATATATATATATATATATAGCCAAAGGTTCAAATGAGAACTAAAAATGATACAGAACTATGAGAACTTTTATATTTTATGAATTTTCACATGTTTAATTATTCAATCACATGTAAATATTGATATAGATTAAGGTTCAAAATAAAATAGTTGAAAAAAACCTCAAAATGAGCTTTAAAATCAAAAAAAAATTTCCGTTCACATGTGCACATGTGAACATTTCATATGTTTCACAATTTAACGTGCATTTTGTGATTTTTAAATTTTGTTTGTTAATAATATGAACATTAAATTACATTTATATGTATTTTGTTGTGTTTACATGTATAAAAATAATGTAATTTAAAAGTTCTCGCACTTTTGTACATTTTTGTGGTTCTAATTTGAACCTAACCCTATGTGTGTGTGTATATATATATATACATACATACATATATATATATGTATATACATACATACATACATCTATCTATATAACTAATTTAGGATAATTTATTTTCTATGTGTCACCCCTATTTTTTTGACAAATAGACGAAAATCCTATTGGTCATTATCTTAACTTCCCAAAAAATCCTACATGTCATTGATAGTGAAAATGCTTTTGAATCCATCTAATTCTCACATTAAAATTCTCACTTAAAAATTCTACAAATCGTATTGAAAAAAACTCAAAAAGTGCGACATATTACATATCCAAGATGAAAAGTTACGGAGATCCAGACTTTTAAACTCAATTTTTCACATGACACTTTATTATATTTAATTAATTAATCTATCTTTCAAAAAGTTTTATACTATATTTTATTGTGACCATTTAATTAAAGTTCTAATAGGATTATTCATTATTATTATTATTAATATTAGTAATAATATAATTGTAATATATTAATGTAAAAATTGAGTATATATTTGTGATTTGATTCGTATTTATGAGCATTATCAGGTGAAAATATGCAAGTTGAAACAATTAAGATCAGTCTCAATGTTGCTAGTCACAAATATGTTGATTTTAAGTTTTTTTAATTAATTTTATTTGTTTATTTCCTTTGCAGACGTATACATGGTAATTTCGAAAAGAATAAAATACAAAAAGTATCCATGTGGTCACACTTTCTTAGAAATTATCTCCGAATTTCAATAATATCAACAGCCATCCTCGTGAATGACAATCTTTTACAAATTACATCATTCAGCTATTTAAAAAGACAATATTATTTCAATTATTACTCAAGTACATATATTACAACAATTTACACAATAATATTCTGTAAGGAGACATGTATAATCAACACCACTTTAATTATATGATGTTGATCCATCATGATTAACTTATTATGCATTTTAAACCCTTAATATTTTCATGTATACAAGTTAACCCGTATTTTACACTAACAACATATAAGTTAGGTGTTGTTAACAAAAAATAACATTTTCGCATTATGTATTCGTAAAATCGTTATTTTTTTACATTTATCATTTTTCAATGTATTTATGTTTACGCTAGTCGTGCATCGCACGGGCATAAAACTTAGTATACATACATAAATACATACATACATATATATATAGATACATATATACATACATACATATATATATATATATATATACATACATATACATACATACATATATATGTATGTATATATGTATATATATATGTCGCACCCCCAAAGTTATTATGCAGCGGAAGTCGGGTCGGGGCGCGACTAATCATGGATCATTACCTGAGATTACATTGAACGACCACTATATGCATCGTTTGAAAACCGTACAAAGTAATTTACATTGATAAACCAAATGTTTACAATAATCTGTGAGTTCGCGAATAATCATAGAGATTTTAACACATAACTAATGATACAAAATAGTAATGCAAGAAAAATCTTCGATGTTTGTAAATCATGCGACTGAAACTTGAATTTCCTGTAGACCATACTACTGTTGTTGTGAACCTGAGAATACATACTAAAATGGTCAACAATAATGTTGGTGAGTTCATAGGTTTAGATATCAAAGTATAAATGTGAACCATGAGATTTTAATGCGTTGCACGTATGCAAAATATGTATACTACTGCCATGAGCTCATAGTCTGAAGCTTAACCGATATGAGTTTGCCTCCTGCAGATGCCTAATCCAGAACATCCGTATGAACAAATAATAATGCGTCCGTTTGACCAGTTAGTGCTACTAACCCGGACGGGGATGGTCAATCCCAAATAGATCTATTCATTAATACTCGCGTTAAGATCCATACTAACGAAGCTATGATGTGTAGAGGACTTTTGTGTGGATAATGAAAGTAACACTCATGCAATCCGTATATGTGTTTTCTGTACTCGTGTTCATGAAAAACAGTGTATGTATTCTTACCCCAATAGTTAAAAAACAGTAAAAGTGGAGCTATGAGACTCACCTGAGTCTTGAAAGCGTGCGTTTAAATCAATAAACGTATATCCAAAATGTAACCTTCTAGCCCCCTAAATGCATAAGGTTATGAGTAAGTGAATGTCTCAAAAGATCATTCATGCTAGTTGTCCACTCAACTAGTTATGTCCAAATGTTTGAGTATCGTTTGTGTTTAGAAAACATGTACGGCCCGTTGGTGACGTTTTGTAATAATATTCCCCGAAGACATATTTATTATGTTGTGTTTCGTTGTATACTTATAGTAGTATATGTGTTGCGTGTTACGAGTAGTGTCG
Source organism: Gnaphalium uliginosum (assembly GCA_963930675.1). Lineage (NCBI taxonomy): Eukaryota > Viridiplantae > Streptophyta > Magnoliopsida > Asterales > Asteraceae > Gnaphalium > Gnaphalium uliginosum. Next base: position 9,826,827 of record OZ005685.1, on the reverse strand, counting down.
TATATAGTATAATTGTTGCTTCGCGAAAATGACCCTTAGTGACAAAGATGTTTTAAATCAGTCTTTGTTATGCGACACAGGGGTTGTGTCGCTGCGTAGTGTTGCGACACAGATGTAGTGTCGCAGGGTGTGGGTTTCAGATAATTGTGCGACATAAGAAATGGTGTCGCAGGTTGAGATTTTAAATAGGTGTGCGACACAGTGGTTTGTGTCGCAGGTTAGTACTGTTCGATATAAAATGTTGCGACACAAGTTAATACTGCTTGCCTAGCGACACTAGGCTTGTGTCGCAGGTTGCGACACAAGTTAGTACTGCTGGTTTATAAATGTTGCGACACAGGGATTTGTTTGGCAGGATTATTTCGAAAATTAGTAGTGCGACACAGGGCTTGTGTCGCAATGGTTTTAGGCCATCTGCGACACAGAGGACCTGTTGTGATCGAGTTCGGGATTTTGGTCAAACGTGCTCGGTTTGACCCGAAACTTCTAGGGAAGTCTTAAATATGTTTTTAAAGCTTATGAAAATTATCGTTACGTTTTGTGGTTAACCCGAAAGTGTCGTTTTTAAACTTTTACGAAAACAGTCCCTGTGGTTATTTTTCTAGAAATTTGGGTCATTTTTGTGGCTCGTTTTGACTAGTCAAAGTGTCGAGATAAAATCCAAGAAAAATACCAGTTGTTCATATATGTCTTAACTATTTTCAGTAAGTTTTCTAGAATTTTTAGATAAGTCTAAGTATTTTTAATAATTCCATTTGTCCTCTGAGGTCCAATTTTGACCAATCTGGACACATGTTCAAAGATTGAATTACTGAGAAAAATCTACAAAACTTCACGAGACGTAATCATACAACTTTTAAAGCTAAGAAAATTTGTGAGATTTAGGCTAAAACCTCATGTCGTTTGGAGCTGTGTAGCTCGAGTTATGGACCCGAGAAGTTGGCACAAAAATCTGCCATCCGAGACAGATTAGCGACAAATTTTTGTAAAATCATTTTCGGGTATCAAACGGTATCGAAAAATTATGAAACCACTTGGAAATGAAAGCTAACTTCTTAAACTTAATTTTTATCTTTTGATTCGTCCATTTTCATTAAGTTTTGAGCATGAAACTTTCCCTTAAAGACGGGCCAAGTTTCTACCCAGTAATTGTTGGCATTTTTATGTTTTCAAAAACGTTTTTCGACTTTGTTTTTGGACATGATCTCGTTAGATGGACATTTTAACATGTTTATGTGTATGTTTCCAGTAAAATAAAATGGAGATGGAGTTTCTTACAAAGTAGATGATGAAAGCACGACGAAATGGACGTCGAGCGCTCGTTTTCTTGCGTTTTCTTGCAAACCGACGAGGTGGTTCTATGGTGGTTTATGGTGATGATCTTGGTGGTTTGTGGTGGTGTTGGAGCTTTATGGGATGGCTGAAAAATGAAGAGAAATGGGAGGGAGAGAAAGAGAGAGTTGAGAGAAAATGGTTGTGTGTTTGTGTGAGATTGTGTTTGAGTGTGGAAAGGAGAAAGGAAAAGAGAGTATGGGGGGTGATATGGTATGGTGATGATGTTGGGTGTGGGGGCCGGCCAGGGGGGCCCACTAGGGTTGTGGGAGTGTTAAGTTTTGTTCCCCAAATTTACGTTATGCGCGGTGCCCGTTTACCCGTTCGTTTCGTCGTTCGTTTAAACGTTTATTATTCAAGTTTTTCGTTAACGATTTATTCGCGTAATTTTTGATTAAATTTTAAATTGAAACATTTTATTTTAGGTTATTGAAATATAAATCGAGTTTTGTTCGGTTGTCGGGCGCGATTCGCGCGTTTTTTTCGCGTACGGTGCGTTTTACACAAAACGTATAACGTTTGCTATTATATCGAATTAATATAAGTTAAATAACGATTTTTAAATATTGTCACGCTATTTTAAGAGAATGTTTTTCACCAACGTCCGTATTTATTGTGCCGGATTCTATCCGATCGAATTTGCGTAATTAAAATTAATTACGTACGTGTATATATATTTACATATATACAAAATGTTACTGTACTTAGTCCTATTTCATACTAAATACGGGTAATAATGATCTATGATTAAACACAAATGACGGCCTAATTTGCCGGGTGTCACAATATATATATACATATATGTATATATATACATGTATGTATGTATATGTATGTATATGTATGTATATATATATGTGTGTGTGTGTGTGTATATATATATATATACTAGATGCAAACCCGTACGATGTACGACAATCTCAAATTTACAATATTTAATTTTATGGTACATCAAAAGAAGATCATCTACGTCGAACTTTTTTAGAAAAGTAAATAAATTTAGATATCAACTGTATTATCAATTGAATAATGTAAATACATAATACAAACATAAATAATCAAGAAAATGCACCAATACAATTATTAAAATATATCCTAAACATAATAGAACTACACACGACAATAATAATTAATAGATAATTATTAATAAATTAATTATCCTAAACGTATCATTGTTTAATAATAATTTGACAATTGTGATAATAACTTATGGCTATCCTAAACCATTTAAAATATAATTAATTTATTAATTTGAAAACTATAAGAAATTGTCACGTAGGATTTTATGTCAAGTGGCAAGTTATGGAGCTTTCTTTTATACTCCTTTAGTATGTATATATATATATATATATATATATATATATATATATATAGAGAGAGAGAGAGAGAGAGATATTCGTGATAGGGGTATGCAGGGGCGAAGCTAGAAAATTCAAGTGGAGGGGGCGAAAAAGATTTATTTATATTTCTTTCATAGCTTTGTAGGGGCTAAAATTTTAAAATGTCATTAATACGTCAATTTTTTTTTACGTAATTTGAAATTTCTTAAAAGGATATCTGTCTACGTCACACCGTGTTTCCGGCCCGGGGTATTTGAGTGTTTGATTTTTTAAAAAAAATTAATAAATCACATATCCTAATCCTTGAGGCAACTTTTGTTGGATTTTGATAACCGTTACTTTTAAGGCACTGGTTACGCTTTCCGGAGTAAACATTAACTTTCCATACATACAATAAAGTTTTTAATTATAATATTATACTTCTCGTTAATTAATTAATTATGATATGTATGTATGCATTAACCATAAAAGATTGGTGGTTAATTAATAGTTTGAATTTTAGAAAAAACTTAATCAATGACTTAAGGGTAATGGTTATCAAAATCCATGTCCCATTAGTAAACACAAGTGATAAATGCAAGAAAGTTGATAAATACACTAAAAATATGCGTTATAGTGTTGTACATTATGCATGCATTAAAGTACATAAAAATTGGTGTAAAAAAAAAAAAGATTTGTAATATATCACCTCCCATTAGTAAAACAAGTCCAGATCCTATATTGCAGATTCAACACTCCCCATAATATGAATGAAAACAATATTTTAACCAACCCTAGCTACGAGACTATGACAAGAACAATAAGGCCAAAAGATGAAAACAACAAGAGAGTCGTGTCATTTTCAACGTGCTGCTTTTGGCGATAACGGTGATAGATAACTATAGTTTATAAACCATTTTTGGTTTTTTCTTTTTTCATCAATTAATAAGTACTAGTAATTCAAATTGTAAGTAAATGTAACAGATGAGGTTAAAAATGGTAACTTGACTTTTATCCTCGGAGTTAAAGTATAACAACTAATTTGTAATATATATATATATATATATATATATATGTATATATATATATATATATGGTAGAGTTTCAATTAGAACACTTTAAAAATAAATACGGTTAAAAACACCTCATAAATGTACAACTTGCCAATAAAATCATTAGATTCACACTAATACATCTCAAATATGTGTAGAAAAATATATGTGAACTCTCAAAAATGCACAAAAATCAAAGAAACGATTGATGCACAATTATAGAGATAATTGTGCATCAATTGTTTTTTCGATTTTTGTGCATTTTTAGAAGTGTACATTTATTTTTCTTTGCATATTTAAGATGTACGAATGTGAATTTAACTATTTTATTAAGAGTCATTGTGCATTTGAAGCGTTCTTAAGTCATAAAATTAGTTGATGAATATTTATTTAATAAATTGTTAACATTCAACATGATGAATGTTAATAACATTCATTACGATGAATGTTAAAACATCACATTATCACAAAATATTTTTTATTTTAATATTCATCACTATGAATATTAACTAACATTCACCGCGATGAATATTAACGATTTTGGATATAATATTCATCAATCGGTGTTATAACATGCAGAAAGAATTTATCAAGGAAACTTAACATTCATAGTATCAATTCTGATTAACATTTTCTAATTTTCACTTCATTTTTTGTGAGATTTGTATGGGCGAATGTAATATGCGATGGAAGTACTATAATCTGAAGAAGCAGGGAAGTTACACATTTATCGTTGATGATTGTTAGCGAATTCCCTTAATATTCATCATTTGATATTATAGGTTATAAAAAATAGTTATTGATGAATATTACCAGTTATAACAGCGGCCTTGATTAATATTTATTGGTAAAAATATGTTTTTATACTTTTTGATTATCATTCATCGTGGACGAATGTTAACGAATAATTTTTCAAAGAAACTGATAATTGCCACTTCGGTTAATATTTATTAATGATGAATATTAGAAAATTCGCTTAATATTTATTATATGATATCGTAAGTTATAAAAAGTAGTTTATCAATGAATATTAGTAGGTATAACATTGGTTTTGATTAATATTTCTTGGTTAAAATATGTTTTTTTTTACGTTTGATTATTATTCATCGCGAATGAATGGTTAGTCTCCCTACTTCCCTTAAAAAATTGTTTCCCTCTCGATCCCTACCATATATTAGTAGTGTACCCGTGCATAGCGGCGGTGACGTATAGATGCACACATTGGTGAAAAATTCGATTAGAAAATTCAAGTGACATGATCTAATGAACTATTCATTTTTATATATATTTTATAAAAGATTCGTTGAAATAATATGTTTAAAATTTTAAAGACGATAAGCAAAGTTTAAAATGAAAGGTTATTATAGATATAAAAATGGTTGATTTGGAAAGTTTGAAATCCCTAATGAATTTTGAAGGGTAATTTAGTCATTAAATATTGTTGAGTTTAATTTTAAGACAATGATAGAAATGTTTTATATGTAATTAAGATTTATATATACATATATATATATACATATATATATATATATATATATATATATATATATATATATATATATATATATATATACATATATAGGGGAAGGTTCAAATGAGAACCAATTAAAAAGTTGAAAACTTGTGAAAACTAATAGTTTACGTATTTGTTCACATGTGATTAACTTCATTCATATGTGAACATTGATGTACGTTTAATTGATAAAAAAAAGTCAAAAAAATCCTAAAATTATATCGAAAAACACAAAAATACAAATATGTGTTCACATGTGAACAAATCGGTTCAAATGTGTTTTACGACGTGATTTTTAGAGTTTTTAGCATTTTTTTCTTTCTAAATCTATCATATATCATTGTTCACATATGAATGGAGCGAATCACATGTAACAAATACGTTATCTAGTAGTTCTCACAAGTTCTCAATTTTAGCTGGTTCTCATTTGAACCTCTCAATATATATATATATATATATATATATATATATATATATATATATATTGAATATGAATATACAATGTGGATGTAATAGAAGATATATGTCTCCGCGATGGTAGTATAGTGTGAAAGACATGCAACATAAATGTGAAGGTTAGGGGGTTCAATCCTTGTCATTATGTTCCTTTAACCGCAAGATGGTCATGTACTAATAGAAGATACATTAATATTATATTAATATTTTAATTATAAATTTGATGGATTTTATTATCAGCAAAAGGAGTTCAAAATTTCAAACTATGAAGCAGGTTGTCTCCTCAATGATTAGCTTACCAATAATTTTGTATTTTCCTCTTAAATTAAGTATTGAACAACAATTGATTCCTATAAAGTAATCACTTTTAGATGAACATCAATTTATATTTCTTAATACTTATTGATTTTATCCTCTCTCTTTTTTTTTCCGACTGTTTTATCAGGCATTTAAAATTTTATTTGAAGTCAGAACAGATTGTTCACATAGTGATTGACAAAAAATAGTTACATTAATGAGGTAAAGCATGTTTAGAGTCAAATTGCAGATCAGACACATATAATTAAAAATGTAAACGCCTTACTTAACTGTATAAAACTATCACTTTACCATCCTAATCCTAATAATTTTATAAATGAGAAGGAAATTTTTTTGTCGGAACACATTTCAAATACTCATTAAATAAGTTGGTGAAAACGACAAATATCTAATTCTTTTATAACCAGTTACGTGTCGTATTGGACAGACAAATGATTGGAGATCGTATTATTTATTTGTTTTTATATAATAAATCTTATAAACCTTTTGGTTTGTAGTTTTGTATCTGCATTTATTAATTTAGAAAGAGTTAACCGAACCAACTTGAGAGAATATTGGGGCGAAGGTAGAAGCTAGAAAGAAGCAGGGCCCGGGTCCAGGGCCGGGCCGATAAAGGGAGGGGTTGCACCATCAGAATATGCTGCAGTTGTGATGGTTTTATAAAACATTACGAGTATCTTTTTTGGTAGAAAACCTAATTTTAAATTGTTTAATTAATGCATTTGATTGTCACCAACTTCTTTTAGTGCTTTTTCAATGCATGGTTAGGTTTGTTAAGCCCATTGTCGTCAATCAATAATCAATAAGTAAATTATAATTTCTTAGTTGGGTCTTAGAAAAGAGCCTAATTAAATACATTCACTTGTTTTTATTAGCAAGGATTAATTAATTCTAGTAAAATAACTATTCAAAAGGTCTTTCATCCAACGATATGAAAGAAACCATTAATTAATAAGTTGTGGGTTCAAATCCGATTTGAGCAAGTAAATAGAATATTTGTGGTGATATATCGTACATTAAATTTATAGGTTTGATGTTCTAATTAAAAATGATAAGAAAATATAAAGAAGAGAAAAATATTCCACAAAATAAGTAACTAGAATAAATTAACTGTACGTAAAAAAATGTTATATGTCTCATGGTAACCAGTTATATCATACACAACAATTACGGTACGATTCTATATATGTTTTAGTTACGTTATTCACATCATCTTCATTGTATATATTTTAATGCAAAAACTCATTAAATATATACATATATGTCCACCATTAGACTTGAACTCACAACCTCATGATTGAATGGTCACCTCGATACCATTAGAACAATGACTATTTGATGTTCTTTTATACCAAATCAATTTGGTGTAACATATACTTGTATTAAAGGACATGTAAAATAAGAGTAGTGATTTATACACTATTTTACCTCAAATATGCATTAAAAGTATTGTATATTATGCATTTAATAATGTAATATTGTAGTGTATACATAAAAAATAAAAAACAAGTCTACAAATCATCCATTTTAAGAATAACCCACAAGCCAGCGATGGTAATTATTAGTTTGTGTTAACGTGAGAAGTTAAGCACAGGTATTTTTGCCCCCTAAAAAAATTAGGTCTAAACTTTAGAATTTAGATAGTGGCCCGTTATGGTCGACAATCTTAATCACATTATGTGAACCACACGGCCATGAGTTTCTGATTTTATTTTAATTTGGCATTTTCATTAACCTTAAAGCAAACAGCCTTACTTACGTCAATATCAATTTTTTAATTTTTATTTTATTGTTAAAATAGTACTTCGTAATAATGATTTATCTACGTTAAAAAAGACACAACATAAATTAAACACAAAAAATATTCACCAGGGATAGAGTTTCGCATTTTAATGTATATTGAAGTGGACAACTCGAGCACTCGACTGGTAGTCTGATCCTTATCAAGAGTATGAAATTTGACTCTGATAGTACGAAATATATTATTATTTAATAATAATAATCATCATTTATATTATATCTATATATATATATATATATATATACATATATATATATATGAGTGGGATAAAGAGAGAAGATTTTTTGGGAGAGAATGGTTATACTATCGTGTATATATATTGACAAAATGGGACATTTTAAGATAGACTAATATCGAATGGTTATACTATTTAACGGTTAAAAATCCTTCGTACAAAATTGTGATGAAACAACGGGTGGGTAGGGATGTTAATCCAACCAGTAAGTTTTAATTACAACTCGAGACACCAATAAATAAAGGAGGGTGCTTCGTATACGACTATTTTTTGTTGTGCAATGATAAATATGTTTTACGGTGTTGTATAGTACTATAGATCGTAAAACACCGTTAGTTGTACGAAACTACGAATCATCATACTAACTAAATTATTTAAATATTATGTTTTTCGTTGAATCGAGTCACAAAATTTACGAACAATATATACATTTAATTTTGGGAATATACATAATTTTTTTTCGTCTAAAGTTGCAAATTAATCAAGTAACACAGCCATATAAGTTTGGGTAGCTCTAGTGTGTTAGATGTGATAAATGCAATCAATCAAACAGACCATGTTAAGGTTAAATCAAAGTAATAATGATCAAAAACGTATTTGTCAAAATAGGTCGGCTACGAATACTCTTTTTTTGCTCATCGATTAATTTATAAACGCAATCGTTACAATAACTATTTCGTTAAAATGATAACATGTTTTTTTATTAAAAAATATATAAAAAATCTGTAAAAGTTTCAATTATCTCAACTATTTATCCCACATCGCAATCTTGACTTACCTATATCTTTGTAAGAGGTATAATATACGTGTAATATTAGATGCTATTGAAATTTTTCTATAGAACAAGTTACACTTTCAACTTTATAGATTTATTAATATTTACGAGATTAGTTTTCAACAAAGTTGCACCGATAATTTCCTCATACTGTGGATACAAATTATTACTTTTACTCGCTCGTCTAGAAAATATTGAAACCACTTGGACTGATCATATGGATCAACAAGAACCACACCAAAGTTCAAATTACTTGTAATTGTGAAACTAAACCATATTGTATATTAATAAAAAATGGATTATCACTCAGAAGCAGGCCACACGGATAACACCACTACGTGGTTTGAAAATCCACGGTGTGGATCAGTTCCCGTGCGTGTGCTCTCTCCATGTATCTAAAAAATTACATCTAAAAGTTAACTGATTAGGTTATCAACAAAATAACCAGAAGATCGATAATACTATATATCTGTTTGATCAAAAAGTGGTAATTTCTGTTTATAATGAGATAAACTCCAAACAATTTAATCATTGAACAAAGAACATAAAAATAAAAAACCATATATAATAATCATTAAACTATACATTATTGTAATTTAATGTTAATCAGATAAAACCAATTATAAAACGTGTGTTGAAATATGATAATAATATAAAATTAAATAATGATGGGTAAGTTTAAGCGAAGAATAGACATCAAAAAATGACATGTCAAGTAACCAAGATGTGGAAAGAAAATTTGCTGCAAGGGCGGTGTTGGTGGGAGATAAGTCCCCTTCATTTCATGTCACTCGCTTAACAATTACATTCCACCTCTCTCCACAATCCCATTTATTAATTCCACATTATTTATATTTATTTATATATTTATATATTATAATATAATAACAATTAATTAATTAATGTACATACATGTCCCTTAATTTATACATATATATCCACACAATTTTATTATAGTTTTGATTCCATATTTTGCCATTATCTTCTTCAATTCATCAACCACCTTTTTCCCCGTCTTATGCACCTCCATCTCTATTTATATACCATACACTTACAACACCTACAATGAGTCATTCATACATCTGTCATTAGTTCATTCCTTTACTCTCTTCCTTCTTAATTTCCGGTGTTCTTCCTGTTCATATATCTTTAACCAATTCATCCAGGTACGTGTCCAGTTTTCGTGTTCGTACTTTTTATGATTTCAGTTCCATGGATTCCGAATTATATATTCTTTTTCGTGTTTACAAGATGATATCGTTTTTGCATTTCCTTATTAAGGAATGTCTTTTCTTCAAACACGATCACTTGAAAATATGTTAATCAATGTCTTTTTTATTTTACTAGCACATATCCCGCACAAAGCAACGGATAATAATATGTATAATTTTCATTATATAAGCAAATTATTATAGATATACAAATCTTTATCGATTCAGATTAAATTCTAGATAACCCAATCTGTATTATATTCAATTTTGTTAAACGTAAAATTAAAATGTGGTGTTTAATTGTTTCGTTTTAATTAGTATTTAACCTATAATATCTATTGATGGTAAATTAATTTGAAATTGACCATATACATTTAGAAACATTTTTAATTATGCAATGTAATGTATAATAAATAGTTTGAGAGACAAGAAAGTAATTTTGCATCTAGAAATTTTAAGTAACTAAAGAAAAAGAGGTAAACTCTTTATAGTAGATAACGATGATTTTTCATATCTAAGTTATTTTTATAAACAATATAATACACGTAAGTAAACATTTTTTAGAAAAGACTAATTAATATTTTAGTCATGGGATTTAATTTGTTAAATCCACATGTTTTGTTTTGTTAGTTTTAGGTTGTAGTTTAACTTGTTGTAATAAATTTTTTTGACTCTAGCTACTAATTTCTTTTAATCATGCATTGAATATGAAACTTGCGTTTTGGTCAATGCAATAAAAGTAATTGTATGTTTTGGGATTGTTAAGTTTTATATTCTTTTATTGCGATAATAATATTTTTATAATAAAGTTTTGGGAGAAAGAATATATAACCTTTGCGTAACAGAAGGGAAGTTGACATTAAATTAAAACTTACAATTTCATAAATTAAACATTAATTAGTTTTTACTCAAATTATTCCCTTTTTTCCTGAAAATATTCTTCATCGTTCATGCATCTTAATTCTCATGATTATTTGACACACTAAAGTGAAACATACGTTTTAGTGGACGAATTTCATGCTCATAAACTGGTTCTTATCTATATTGATTTTAGCCACACAAAAAAAAAACAACAATAATAATAATAATAATAATAATAATAATAAAGAGAAGTATTTGATTTTTATCAATAAATTAATAAAACAATATTATTTTATTTGTTATCCACCTGTTTGTAACGATGTCATTGTTAATAATGTGTTGGCTAGCTAGTTGGTCAACTTGTGTCTCATCAAAGTTTCAATTCATAAATTCATATATTTGATAATATATTGCCTCAACGATCACTTACAAATCCGGTTATCTGATGTCACAAATTATATGCAGATCAGGTGTTCGATAATTTCCCTCGGTGAACAAAATTCAAAATGCCTGAGCTTGTGATCGAGCAGTCTACCTCAAATCCCAGCAGCGGGAATAATTACGTGCATAACAAAGAGCTTTTCAGCCACTCGTCGCCGAGAAGCCCGTTGAGCACGCATAGCCCCGAGAGCGATTCAATGGATTTAGGCGTAGATAGTCCAGATGATAATGCTGTTGATACTTCAATTGAGCAATTGTATAACAACGTTTGCGATATGCAAAGCTCTGATCAATCGCCTTCTAGATTTAGTTACTTGTCGTACGGTCAAGACTCACGTATTGACTCTGAGCTACGGTTTCTAGCTGGAGGGGATTTCACAACGAAACAAGATGACAATGTTGGTACGAAGGAAATCGTGACGGTATCTGATAAGAAAGAATTGAAAGAAGAAGCATTGAAATGTAATAAATCCCCAAAATCAAAAACTTCAAGCCCGAATAGCAGACCACCTTCTGGTAAGAAGAGCGGTTCGAAAGTGAGTTTGAAAAAGAACGAAAAGAGTTCGCCAAACGAAGATGTGGCGACTTATTTGCTAAAACAAGCGAGGGACTTGTTGGCAACTGGTGAAAATTCGAAGAAGGCGTTTGAATTGGCTCAACGGGCGTTGAAGTCATTTGAAAGTATTGAATCTGAGAAGCCGAATTTGGAGTATGTTATGTGTTTGCATATTGTAGCAGCGTTGAATTGTAGTATGGAACGTTATAATGAAGCGATTCCTCTATTGGAACGATCAATCGAGATCCCGAATATGGATGAAGGTCAAAAGCATTCACTTGCGAAATTTGCTGGATGTATGCAGTTAGGTGATGCGTATGCGATGATTGGGAATATTGAAAATTCGATACTTTGTTATACGGCAGGCTTGGAGATTCAACGACAAGTTCTGGGTGAAACTGATGCTCGATTTGGAGAAACATGTAGGTACGTAGCTGAGGCGCATGTTCAAGGATTGCAGTTTGAAGAAGCGAAAAGATTGTGCCAAATGGCGCTTGATATACATAAGAACGGGTCACCGGGCTCTGTAGAAGAAGCTGCGGACCGGAGGCTTATGGGCCTAATTTGTGATTCGATGGGAGATTACGAAACTGCCCTAGAACATTACGTGTTGGCGAGTATGGCTATGGCTGCAGACGGGCATGATAGCGATGTTGCTGCCATCGATGTGTGTATCGGGGATGCTTACTTAGCTTTGGCCCGTTATGATGAGGCAGTTTTTTCGTATCAGAAAGCGCTTAATTTGTTTAAGTCGACGAAAGGGGAAAACCATCCATCAGCTGCTTTGGTTTTTGTAAGATTGGCTGATGTTAACAACAAGATCGGGAAGTTCCGGGAATCAAAATCGTATTGCGAAAATGCATTACGGATTTACGTGAAGCCCGTTCCCGGAATCTTGAAAGACGAAATTGCTAGTGGTCTTATCGAAGTTTCCGGTATTTATGAGTCCATGAATGAACTCGATCAATCGCTTAATCTACTTAAAAAGGCACTCAAAGCATATGGGAAGGCCCCAGGTCAGTTAAGCACGGTGGCTGGAATCGAGGCCCAAATCGGGGTTTTGTATTACATGATGGGGCGGTATACGGAATCGTATGAATGCTTGAAAACGGCAATTTCAAAATTAAGGGTTGTTGGAGAGAAAAAATCTGGTCTATTTGGAGTTGCTTTGAACCAAATGGGGCTCGCGTGTGTTCAGAATAACTCGATTAATGAAGCTGCTGATCTTTTCGAAGAAGCGAGAGGTATTTTGGAAGCCGAGTATGGCCCTCATCATCCGGATACACTCGGGGTTTATAGCAATCTTGCCGGCACCTACGACGCCATGGGCAGGTACCATTTGAAAGTCGTTCAAAGTCTATTTTTAATTGAATATGACCTTTTCAATTTATTCAAAGATTGAAAATCTTATCTTAGTAATATCGTTTTTGTAATCTTATTAACGCATTAGTGACTACGCATGATGTGTAAGTCGACTCTACCTGACCCGTTTAACTTATACCTTAAGTAAAAATGACCCGTTTCAACTTAACTCATTTTGACCCATTTTCCAATCAGCTGATATCACCATCTCTATTCAAAATATTGCATCTTTTGCCATTTTTAAACGGTTTAGTTATCATTTTAACGATTGTTGATGTTTATAGGTGGAACGACGCAATTGAGATACTAGAGTATGTTGTGGGAATGAGAGAGGAGAAGCTCGGGACAGCAAACCCGGACGTAGTTGACGAGAAGCGGAGGCTGGCTGAGCTGCTTGAAGATGCAGGTCGAAATCGCAACAAGAAGTCAATGTCCCTTGAATTTCTTCTAGACGCCTAATTTCGTTTTCAAAGTTTGGTTGTATAGATGATGATCATAACTTAGTGTTGGGATTTCTGTTTCACCAAATCCTGCTGTTAGAATAATGCTTTTACTTCAAATTTTGTGTTTAATAAATAAATGGGAATTTGTGTTTACGGATTGTAACATCTTTAGTAACTCTGAAAATGATGTCCTAATTTACTTGACTTATAATCTTTCTTATTTTTTAAGTACAAGTCATGTCATATTGTCACCATGAACCGTTACAACTTACAACCCTTGTGTTTTCGGATTAATGAAACTGGTCCATACAGGGGTCTTAGTGGGCCGCATGCCTGAGCCCAAATTGGCAAATTCGATGGTTTCTGGTTTATGACGTCAAATTTCCTTCCTGTTTATATCTATAGTTCTATACCTTGCTTATATTCTTGATGAACATCAACACTTATTATCAGGCCCCTTGTAGCCCATTAATTAATGTAAATAAAGTTGAGTTCATTTGCAAATTTGATGTTTATTGTTGTAACCTGTTTTTGAGGCATGTTGTGTTATTTATTGATGTGTTGAGATATTTGATGTCATTTATTAGTTTTTTGAATAATGTTCATTTCTATATTGTTTGGATGTCATTTTAGGCTGTTTTGGCACTCTTAAAGTTGTTTTGATGTGGTTTTATAGAGCTTTTGTGGTCTTTTACTTTTAAGGTAAGTTTTTTAGGCCCTTATGATATAATTTTTTAAATCCGCCTCTGCACGCCACCCTTCCCTTCCTCTCTCTTACACATGAACATGGATTTGGACAAACATAACATTTTATGGATTGACATGACTGGCTAAAAAGTATTTTGTTATTTAAATTTATGATGAGGTCGGTCTACACGGTTATAATTTCGTTATAGAAAATTGACTTGTACATAACCAGCTCATAAGCTTCATCCCACCCTCTTAGAAGAGCTTCCAATGCAGTATAGTAGCAACATCTCTTACCTAGCAAAGGGACAAAGGGAAAAAAAGAAAAATAACCATGCATATATAGACATATCGTAACCACTTGTTGAATTATTATATATATCATATCAAGAAATCATAACAACAATTTTCTTTCTTGTTATTGGAAATACAATACGGGGAAGAAGGGATTTGATAAAATATATATTTAACTCGTTCATACAGAGGTAGGAGGCGAAAGGCCAAAGTCAAGTCCCCATAGCTCAAAGGTTCCGTTAACAAAATCGTAGTGACCACCCTTGAGTGCTAGTGTTTTCTTCACCAATCCGTCTCTTACAAACGGGTAAGTCAATAGGTTCCCTAGTGATACATTCACAGCTTCCTGCATACCATGAGAACGGTCATATACATATATAAGCGCAATTTAGTAACTTAATGATACTACTAGTTAAGGTGGCAATTTCGACCCGTATTGTTATCAAGTGCATGCAACCTCCTATATTGTTTTTATAAAAATATTAATACTGTACTAATACTTTGTCAAATTGTTTACAAAATTTTTACACGTTACCCTAACTGCCTGACCTTTTTATTTTGACACGATGCCCAAAGTGCCTGACCCGCCCATACTGCCACTTATAAATGATAGTTTTTGACAAAACGTACACTAACTTAGCTGGGGATGGTTATTTACCTTTTCACATTGAACACATTGATCATCAAGAGATGTACTGCCGCATTCTGCTATCACTTTCGACTTGGCTGGAAGACATACTTTCACCCAATCCTCGATGAAATCACTGCCATGGTTTTTCATTAATTGATTAGATCGCTTTCTATCGAAAATTAAAAGATTTGAAGGATGATCTGATAGAAAGTGAATTTACGTTGTGTGAGGTCCTTCATCAGGGAAGGTCATGAGACCCTTGATCCCTCCACATCGGCTGTGTCCAATAACAATTATTTCTTGTACCTGCACCATCAGAATCATGCCGCTTTATGTTAGAATTTTGATTCAGTTGTATTTTATAAACGAGTTAGATAGGTAATGTATTAATGTTAAATATTTAGCTTAACAGGAAAAAGGCCAATCATTTTGGAAGTTATTAAAAACTTACTCTGACAGATTACAGCCTCCTAAGTGCTAAGTATATTATTCGGAAGTTCATTATTTGGATAAAATATTTTGAAATTATACGTATGTAACTTATAGATATCAAGAAGTCCTACCAGTTTTGAGCCACTCTATTTTTATTTTTATATATGTTACCCAACATGCCCATGAATTTCGGTTCATTTACTTATATAAATCAGTCAATTTGTTATCTCATATATCTAATAAGTCAAATGGGCAACTTTAAAAAATCAGTTAGTTAAAAAAGTAAAGGGTCAAATGGGTCAAAAGTTGCTAATGTAACAAACATTCTAAATGGCTGTATTCTCAAGGTTAGAACTTAAAAATTTAAATAGTATTATACGGAGTAATAATATAGCTTTTGTATTATTACTTATCATTCTACTAATACTTATTTACGATGAAGTAAAAAAAATATATGTTGGAAAAAGAGTGTTTCGGTTTAACCAAACGTGACCCGGTTTGACCCATATTGAATAATTACCTTTAGATGCAAAACTGCATACTCAACGGCAGCTCCTACGCCAGCATATTTAGTCTGTTTATCCAGGCAGTGAAAATAGAACAAGGTTAAAAATATGTTAACTTTGTCGGATAGTAACAAGAATAACAGAAATGGTAACAATGAAAATTACCTGGTTAAAGGGAGGGACCATGTTGGCTACATTACGGACAACAAACGCCTCTCCGGGTTGGAAATCAAGCACGTGTGATGGGCAAACTCGGGAGTCTGAGCATGCAAAGACCATGAACTGCGACAGATAATCACTATTAGTTTTTCTCAAACAGGTCAACTAAACAAATTTGTATACAATCTCGTAAGTCATTTTCTTTGAAGTTCTACATTATTATTTTGATAATACGGATCTTGTAGTGATGATTAACCCATTAATCATGTACGTAGTATAAAAAATGGACTATGAGGTGTTTGCATATTAACCAGACATGATTGGGCCTTTTTGGACCCGTACACAAAATGACCGGTTTTTACCCATTATCCAACTCGCTCATTTTGCAAACTATAGTGCTGATTATTGAGTGTAGAACAAGAGTTGTACCTTTGGGCTCTGCCCTTTGGAAAGTTCCTCGTACAAGGCTGGGTTTGTTCTGCATACACGTGCACCAAATAATTTTATATATAGAAATGATTAAGAACGTTAAAATTTTTTAGCCATGAGTACGTTTAATCTAGAACTTACATGTATTTCTCTCTCTTGAATGTAACAAATCCGGTTTTGATCCTCTCAACTGGGTCAAATGGAGCTTTGGCGTCAGGTGCTGCAGCTTGGGCTGTGATTTGGTCGATTCTTGCAGCAGCCACTGGTTCTAACTCACCCCTTTCACTGTCCAATATAATTGTAAATATAACTCATCTTTTTGTTCAAATCATGTTATAATCAAATTGGGGTCTTAATGAAAAAGGGTTAAAATATTAGTACAAACTGCCAATATTACATTATAAAAAAAAAGAAGCTTTTGATTGATATCATTTGGTTTAACTTACATTAGAGCTTTCTTGAGTGCCTCAATGGCTTCCTCATACGATTCATTTCCCATGTCCTCTGTCTGCAAATGTAAGTTCATATGAATCAAATATTCACAATCAAAACCTACATTCTAACTCTTGAGTTACACCATATCAGAAAAAGAAATGTACCCAAGTTGGTGTGATGACTGGAGCAGGAGCAGCAAAAACAGGCTCGTTACGAATAAGACTTGGTGGAGTTGCAGATGATGATGAAGACGACGAATTGCAACTGAACTTAGCTGAAAACGAACCCGGTCTGACTAAAGAAGACTTCTTCAAAGAAGAAGCATTGAGGAAAGAAGGAGCGTTAACAGCAAAAGCAGAGGCAGTCGACATTGTGCACAAAACTATTGTTCTTACCTGACATCAGAGATCTAGTTTGGGGATTTATAGTAATTTTCTAGATAACATGATGAGGTACGAGCGTTCTAAATCACTCACACGTTTTCGTCTTCATGTATCCTCATTACATTATACTAATTGTTCATTTCAGTATTTGTATTTTAGGCCAAAAAGATGGATTTAATGAAAAAGCACAGGGCCCATGAAATTACTATTCGCCACAGATATCATGCATGGTGTATGTATATGTCACACATTAACACATCATCACCATTTATGTGGCCTCAACATGCTCTATGGCAATGCCACAAGAAATTTCACAACTTTTTGTTATTTTTATAGTAAATAAAACTTTTGTTGATCATATTTAACGAAAAGTATTTATGTATTATATCAACTGCTGCAAACAAATCGTTAAATCAGCTGAAGTCAATTTAAGACATTTTTGTAAGGCAAACAAATGTGTATATCATGTCTTGTAAGGTACTACCACAGAGTTTGTTTAAAGATGTGTGCAGTTGCATTTTGAACCTCCCACGGTCTATTATTTCATATGGTCCAATATGTACACTTACAACATTCTGATTGTTACAACTTAACAAGAAAAGCACATTTAAACACCATCTCTTGTAATTTATCTTTGTTACAGCTGTGTAGTAATCTACATTGGATTATTTAAGGTTCTAGGTATTGTGTCATGATGATGGATGAATGGCCATGGATGTATATACATGATAGGTGTGAAATTAATCACAATATCTTACCATATATATGTATATGTGTGGTTGCCAATAACAGAAAATGACCCCTCTGAATGAAGTCTCTAGAAGCATTTATTTTCATTTTGAAAAACAACCAACCATAATATATATAAACTCCAATAAAGTTTTGCTGGGAAGTTGGTTAAATGGGTCAATAGGTCTTTTACCCTTTTCAGAACAATTGGGCCCAAAACAACCAAATGATATAAAACTTTATTTACATGTTTTTGATGCTTTTAATATATCAAACTGAAATACCTATTATCATTTAATCTTAAGCATTTATACAAAGCCTTACCGGTGAACACTAGTTAAGTCTTATTTTGTTAACATCACCAGAATTCCGGAACGATGTCATCGAGATATTATCTAATTGAGATACTCAGATACACAATGTTAATCTAGATGTATACATTATGATTATTTTTATATCTTTGACTTTTGTTATGTAATATCTTTTTATACGAGTATATATATATATATATAATGCAAATGACATAATATTACCATTGTCGCAACAGAATGGTTGCAGGGTTGTGTTTAGCCATGTAAATGGCAAAGGATATATGGAGGGGGTGATGATAGAGGGATAAGGTGGTGGTGGTATGAATTGCTCTCTTTATCTTTATTGGATACTATCTTCAGGCTCTCTTTACCAGTGCCTTTTTCTATCCTTATCCATTTTAACTTCTTTCTCTCTAGTTAGGTGCCTTATGATATATGTGGACAAAGTTCTTGCATCTCCTCATTCACATATGTAGAATAGCTAGTAATTATAATTATATATGTGAAAAAAAAAAGAATCAAAGAATGAAATAAACTGCCCCCCGCGTTGGCGATCCAAATGTCACTCTGGATAGAACAGAGAAGTTGGTTAGAACAGAGAAGTGTATGATTCTAATATATATATATATATATATATATATATATATATATATATATATATATATATAAAGAGAGAGAACCTGACAATTACTCCATTTATACAATTATACATGACTGCATATATATGTAGTTCCATGGCCTAACTGAAAAACTTATTGATAATTTGGAAGCATACGTTCGAAACTCATCAACACTCAAAGAATGATTTGGAGATTTATAATGATATTAGGAATTTTTCATGGTACGATGTATTTGCAGAGGTTGCAAATACACAAGTCTCATGCAAGATTCCTAATCGAAGTAACGTAATGGCTTAGAGTAGAAAATGATTGATTTATACAAGGATCATGAAACCTTAGATATCAGATGTATACATGATGGCATCATTTTCTTAGTTGTTGAAATGATCCAAAGAAGCATATTTAGCTTGTTAGTTGTTATTTCAGTATGTATGTTGACATCCTTTTGTCACCTATACTGTACAAATACTTAATGTCACATGTTAGTTTGGGCTTTTTATATCACAGTTTCAAGTATATGTAAGTGGGCCAAACAAAAAAAATTGATCATGGACACTGTGTACGTGTACTGAGACCAAGCCCATGTCAAAGACGTGGGCTGGACTGACGGGTTTAGATATTTTCTTTACTTGTTCAATATACTTGTCAAATGTTTCAGTTTTCAAACATTACATTTATGGTTCAAAATTTATGTTTTACTTACGTTTTGTGATTTATTTCAAGTTATTTGGCACATGTTTTGCCTAATTAGCTAGTAATAAAAATAAATAAGATCCAAATACAATGTGAACATTTGAATAAAATCAATTGAAGTAACTGAACAAAATTTCATTCGATTAAGTTTAGAAGGAATGCAGTTTTCGCATTCCGTTAACATTTCCGAACAACCCAACCAGATCCTTTCTGTAGGGTAAATAAGTTTTCCTCTTTCCGACTTCATTTTCCGCTCTTCTTTGCACGTAAAACAATTCGTGTACCGGAATTTGCGCCTTCAACCGCCTGCCTACTTTAGAAACCTCATCATGACCCGGATTTTGATTTTGTTTTGGAGTTAACAACACCATCGGTTCCTTTCCGTCGCTATTGCTTCGCCTAAGCAAATAACGGAGTATCCATTTTTTGGATGATCCAGATGATGATCCAGTTGAATTACTCTTTTTACATTTAGGTGATGATGATGCCTTTGGTCTCCGCACGCAGAATGTTCCAGAAGCTACGTTTCCTAATTCGTCGGCGTCTGATGACGAATACGAAGGTGTTTCAGATTCTTCTCGTTGTTCATCAATAGACAGTTTTCGTAATGGACTACTAATTGAAACAGAAACGTCATTTTCATCGTTTATTAGAAGCTGCTCGCGGTTGAAAACCGGAAATGTAATCCAGGATTGTGAATCGATCTCTTTAGGTGAAAACTCGAAATCGTCATCTTCACGGATCGCTTTAGCGATGGCTGTGGAAGTGGTTAAACTATCTGAAGAGTAACAACTGAAGCTAGGAGATAATCCTGAATCTTCGATCTTTCCTTGCATTTTGATGAAATGACTTGTAAAACTTTAATTTTGTTTGTTTTTTCTTTTTTTTTTTTAAGAAAAAAAGGTTGAGGTTTGAGAGAGAAAACGTGCAAGTTGATGATGAATGAGATAGAAGAATTTGGTTGGTGAAGTTATTTATAGGAAGGTGTTGAATGTGATGGCTTTCATTGTCGTTGAGTGAATGAGTGTTGAACAAGGTAGAAATATTCACCAGACGACGTAATCATATACGTCATTAATTAATTAGTAAAATAATAAATAAGATAATAATTTATTGTTTAAGACAAGGTGAGCTTAAAATAGAAAAAAAAGAGGGTTGACATTCTAGAAGAGTAACCAGCAAATCCATGACGTGAAATCGTGAAGTTATTCTATTCTGTATGGATACCAAATCTTTGATATATAATGCACAAAACGAATATGTTACAGACTTACACTCAAACAAAGTGATGTTTTCATATATGACCTATAACACCGGTAGCCTTGAATATTCAACAAGGAGTAAACTGCATGAATGGTCAATGTAATCTACACACATTCTCACCCAGTCAATGTGTTTTGTTTATTACATTAACATTGACAGTTCAAAAATTCAAAAATTATTGCATGTTCAGTCTTTCATCTACCTAAAATGACTAAAATACCCTTAGTGATGAATGACTAACTCTGCAACAACTTTTGAATTTTTAGTGAAGCGTTTTTTCAGTTTTTCTTTAAAAATATAGTAAGTGTTATGCGAGGGTGGGGATTCAGACCGATGAATGTTTATGGAACAGACAAAAAACACAGTAACATAAAAATGTGTATAAATCACAAGGTTCATTCATGCAATTTACTCTTCAACAAATATTTGAGTCAAGCTTCCAACTATGTTGACTTCATGTTTTACCATTTTCTCCGGTCAATTCGTCATCCACGTATGCTAAATTCAATTTTATCAGGTAAAAAACTTTGATAGTGTTAATATTAATACATATATATTACATACATTGATAATTTTTTAGATATATTACTCATCTTAGAACAAAAGTAAGAGTACATAACTAATTTATAGAGTTTACCCTTAATAAATATCATAATCACATGATATATCAAAACTTTGGAGAAATCAGTAGTCGTTTGTTGTGTTGCTTTACATTGGTGTATTTCTTAAAGAAAAATATTACATTTGAACTAATTGTTACAAGTATTTACTCAAATCGTTGCAAAAGGTTTCTGAGCTAGTCTTTCAGATTAGGCAGGGAACATGAGGCACAGTTCCTCACTACCGAAATTAGCTGAAGTAGGTGGTGCACAAGGTCAATGGAGAATTTTGTTGATGACTTAGTATAACTAGACCTTATGTATTTTGGTATTTTTGGTGTTGTTCTTATATGTTTTCTTTTCGAATCTCCCTCTTAGAGTCCTTTTGTTGTAATCATTCCTTTGAGCTTCTATAAAATATACTTTGTCTTTTAAAAAAATATTAATATACAGTAAATAAATTTAAGTTTAATTAATAAATATATCTAATGTATGGCTACAAAAAGTAAAACCTATTTATATATATATATATATATATATATATATATATATAATGTATTTGGTTTTACATTTGATAGTAACTTAGCAAGATATGAAACTAACAGCTTTATATATATATATATATATATATATATATATATACTGACTAAAAAAGCTGTTTCATATCTTGCTAAGCTACTATCAAACAAATGTAAAACCAAATACATTTTGAACATCTAATAATTAAAGGTTTACGGAGATAGTGGGATATGAATGGATAAACCCATGTGGAAACATGCCAAGAATTTAAGGAGCAGCCAAAAGTCTACAACGGAAGCTTCTTAAAAATTACATTTCTCTTTTTATCTTTTCAGTTTCATTTGTTTCAAGTATTACACGATTGTAAATTCGTAACTCAACTCGCAATTTGAAATTTCGATTTTTAATTTGTGACTTTTAACTAACTCGAAGTCACTATTTTATAATAAATATATCTATTTATATGTATATTATTGTTTAAGATTTTTGTTATAAGAGAAGTAAAATATAATGATTATTGATAGTTAATAAATGTCTTATTTTAAAATTGATTATAGTCATTTTTCTCCCTATTTTATCCTTTAATTTTTTTTACATTATATTAAAGGTTTGTCTGATATTCTGACTCGTATGAGTCGCACAAAATTCAGAATAGTCACACACGACTCGGAAGAGTCAATATACGATTCGTAAGAGTCGAAGTCATTTAAGAGTCGGAGTCCAAGTCGTATCATTTTTTGCTCGACTCGTAACTCGTAAGAGTTATACCCTTAAATATCGACTCGTGTGACTTGTGAGTTTAACAAAAACCCGTTAAGAAAATATTACATTGTTTTTCGGAACAAGCGCCAGCTAGTTTTACTTGTTGACCGGACCGGATTAGACTTGTTGCATATATTCCCCGTCATATTTGGTCTAGTTCTTCGTTAAAAGTGTTTACGTAGTATTTTATTTTCAGTTTTGTATTTATTAAACCTCAGCCAGACCAGTAGCAAACCGGTTCAGATAAAAAGCATCTTGGTTCCATTACTTCAATTTATAATTTCCGTTTCAGACCGGTCACATTCCGTCCCCATCGACACCCCTGTCTTTTGAGTCGAATTCAAACATAAAAATTGAAAATTACTTGGTCTGAGTAACTTTGGAGAGTTAGTTATTTTTTTAAATAATTTTAGCAAATATATATATTGTCTAACTAATTAATAACTAACACAAATTCATTTTTGTATGCTTATACATATACATATGGAAGCAAATAAAATCTGATTGAATTATATTTACAATTAACTGCACCGATCAACAGAAATAACAACAGAACTAAACAAAATTTCACTTCAGAACGGAAGCATTTTCCCCATTCCGTTAACATTTCCAAATAACCCAACCAGATCCTGTCTGTATGGTAAAAATGATTTCCTCTTTCCGACTTCATTTTCCGCTCTTTTTTGCACGTAAAACAGTTCGTGAACCGGTGTTTGGGTCTTCAACCGCCTGCCCACTTTAGAAACCTCACCTGGATTGTGTTTTTGTTTCCGACTTATGTCCACTTTCTTATGATTATTATTTAACAACACCATTGGCTCCTTTCCTTCGCTATTACTTCGCCCAAGCAGATCACGGATTTTCCATTTTTTGCTTCCAGAAGATGATCCGGTTGAATTACTCTTTTTACATTTAGGTGACGACGATGCCTTTGGACTCCAGACGCAGAATGTTCCAGAAGGCACGTTTTCTAATTCGTCGGCTTCTGATGACGAATACGAAGGTGATTCTGATCCTTCTCGTTCTTCATTTGCATCGTTTATTAGAAGATCACGGTTGAATACCGGAAATACATTCCAGGACTTCAAATCGATCTCTTTAGATGAAACTTGTTGGTGAGTTGAAGGTAATGAAAACTCGAAATCTTCGTCTTCACGGATTGCTCTGGCGATGGCTGTAGATATTAAAGTATTAGAAGAGTAGAAACTGAAGCTGGGAGACGATCCTGAATCTAGTTCCATCTTTCCTTGGAATTTTTATGATTGAATATTCTTGTTTTTTTAATGGTTGAGACTTGAGAGAGGACAACTGGATGAATGAGAAATAATTAAGAGTTTGGTTGGACAGGGTATTTATAGAGAGTTGTTGAATGTGATGGCGCTCAGCGAGTGTTTTCCAAGTAAATCATTAAATAAATAAATCCATTTTCTAAAAAAAAACAAGGAAATCATTAAATAATTTCAGCCGACGTAATCATGTATGTCATTATTAGTGAAATAATTCGACAATAATTTAATGCAACATAAGCTTATTAAAATAATACTAATAGTTGTTGGAAAATATGAATAGGGTAATGATTCAATAACTTGATATAATTTATGTGAATCGTGTATAGAACATAGTCAAATTTCGTTGTTGTTTCGGGGCTCTACCCTTGGACCCTACAAGGGGGCGCGGTCTCCTTGACCCCTGCATTTTGGTTGTGCTTGGTGTTTAGTAATTTATTCGGATATGCACTCCGTATCACCTAATCTGTATCCACTAATCTGCCAATCCACTAAAATATACAACAACATTAACAATGGAGAGTTGACATTCTAGAAGAGTATAAGTACTAGATCGATGAGTGAAAATGTGAAATCGTGTTAAGGAAGGAATCGATATTCTTTTCTGCGAGTACGTTTTGGACTTTGGAAACAGGTGACCATTTGGACTTTAAAGAGGCGAAGTTGTTACAACTTTTTTTGAGGTTAAATATTAAAAAACGCTTTTAAATAAAAAATTTAATATTGTTATCAAAGGGGAAAATATTATAAAATAACACTAATAATTAGGAATAGTTGCGCTATATAAATTTGAAGATGAAACGGCTGTGTACACTATCTCCATCGTGTATATAACGATTATGTAAGTGGTTGATTGAAGGTATTAATGGTTTGACCACATGAAGTGGTAGAGTTCATGTATATACAATACCTAACAAACAAATTATCCAGAAGATTTCAAAACTCAAGTTCATGTCCAAATTCATTATTCATTAAGGAGCAGTCAAATATGGATAATAGAAGCTTCTTAAAAATTCCATTAATTTGTTACAACCAGACTTGTATAAAACAAAGTGCTTTTAAGTTTTAACTTGAAAGGTGAACGCGTCACTTGGTAAATAGTGACAACCAACTCTGTCTTAATAGTTAGAAAATGTTCGAATTTACATTAAAAGTGAATATTCGTCAAGATGACACGCGTGTATATTTATTACTATTATTATTATTGAATGAGATTCAATCGAGTACATAAATTTTCGTGAAAATGAAGGAACTGATAAGAACGCGTTACGTGTCACAAAACTAACCTTTCTCCACGTTTTTAAAAATTAAATATCTCCCAAATAGTAAGTCGGAAAATCATAAAAATCGTCGTTTTTCTCTCTTCGATTAGAGATCTCACAAGGTATACTTTCGACAACTTTTTTTTCATTTCCGTTGGGTTTTGTAAACAACTATTACCAACGAGTTCCACATGTGTTAATAATATTGTACAATCATAAAAAGTTAAAAAAAATCGTCAAAAGTATATCATGTGAGATTTCTAATCGAAGAGAAAAAAATGTTGATGGTGCAATTTTTATAATTTTTCAATGAGCCATTCTTGAGAAAAAAAGTCGATTTTATAACTATAAATATGTAACCACCCCATGAAAATTAGTTTGTTAAACATAGCCCTCAGAGCTACGAATAGTAAAATCCTTATTTTTAATACAAGGTTCATTATAAATGTGTAGATCGTAGAACGTACTGTTCAAGTTTAGAGAGTATATTATCCTAGATGAACCTTCTGTATTAGTTTTTTTAATTTTTAATGGCAAATGGCACAATATTAATTAGGTTTGGTCTTGTTGAAATATTAACGGGACCCGTTATATCATCTACGCATGGTAACCAGAAAATTACTAACCAATTAGGTTTGGTCGTGTAAAGCATCGTGTTTCGTTTTCTTTTCTATCTAAACTGAACAATGCTACAATCATGTAATTTTCACACAAGAAAACGGATGAGATGATGTGTCAAGTAATATGAACCAATCACATCAATATTGTTTTTTTTTCTCTTTTTCTTTTCTTTCATGTCTATCTCACTTCATTTTATTACTACACGTCATTGTGTGAACAAAATTTTATATGAGTGTATCGATCCACTTTTAAATTTGAACTTTAAAACTTCAGCCCAACTAGGACTTAACCGGTTCATATTAGAAAAAGCTTTATTTCGTTTTCTCAGTTTCAGACCGGTCATGTTCCGTTCCCTTTCTAAGTCAAACATACCCTCCACATTGAAACTACTTGATTTTGAGTAATCTGCAACTCCGTAACAATTTAATTGTTTTTCAAATATATGAAATTTTCCCGAACTAATAATGTAATAACTAGTACTCGTAATAACTAACTCAAACAATTTCACCATTAACTGGACCTTTTAGAAATCAACTCGATCTTCAACTGAAATTGCGGAATTAAACAAAATTTCATTTAATTATGTTCTAGAACGGAAGCATTTTTCCCATTGCATTAACATTTCCAAACAACCCAACCAGATCCTGTCTGTAGGGTAAATACGTTTTCCTCTTTCCGACTTCATTTTCGGCTCTTCTTTGCACATAAAACAATTCGTGTACACGAGTTCGCGCCTTCAACCGCCTGTCAGTTAGTCAAAACCTTTTCAGGCGGATTTTGTTTTTGTTTTTGATTTAAAATCACCATCTGTTCCTTTCCGTCGCTATTGCTTCGTCTGAGCAAATAACGGAATTTCCATTTTTTTGATGCAGATGATGATCCTGTCGAATTACTTTTTTTACATTTAGGCGACGATGATGCCTTTGGACTCCAGAGGCAGAATGTTCCAGAAGTTGCGTTTTCTAATTCATAGGCTTCTGATGCCTTTGAGCCAGTGTTTTCCAAGTAAATGATATAATATATCATGAAAATAATTTCAGTCCGCGTAATCATGTATGTCATTCGTGAAATTAAGTTTTTTTAAAGTAATATTCGACCATAATTTAAGACAACATAAGTTTAATAATAATAATAATAATTACAGAGGGTTGACCTTCTGGAAGAGTATAACCAGCAGCAAATCGTGTGGAAACGAAGATAGCGATCTTGCGATTTTTCTGCGAGTACGTTTTACACTTTAGAAACATGTTACTCATTTTCAATTTAAATATTCTAATTAAAAATATTTGATAGCAAGTAAAATACTTGGTAAACATGCATTTTCCTATTTACAAATCTTCTTTATTCATGTCTAAATTCATTATATCTTGTTAAAATGAATATTCCAGAAGAATTAATTTAGAAAATCATGTTTACAGCAAATGTATGGTTTTTTTGTTTTATTAATTTATCAGATCAGGTTTCATTACATATACTCCGTATTAATCACATGTATTGTTTGGAAATCATGAAAAGAGATTCTTTGGCCAAAAGACTCTCTATCATATGTAAAACTTAATACATTAAACGAGTAAAATACTAATTAGATCATGTTTGAAGAAAGACACCATTGCAACGGAAAGGTCTTTGGGGCATCTTTTTTGGACCCGTCGTGGAAGAGACGAGAGGAGACGAATCTTTGTGGGCCATCTTTTTTTATTATTATATAATAAATGTATTATTGTTAATGTGTACTTCTGAAGTTCATTTTCTTAGTCCACTATTTACAGTGTTTTAGATTTTGCTCAGTATTTCTGAAAAATTATTAACGTGGTTTTAAGTTACAAGTTCAATTGTTTAATTGTTGTTCAATTTTTCAGTCTTAGGCTATTGGCGAAGAGCTTTTTGAAGCTTTAACTTTTTGTTTTCAAATTGAAAAGCTCCTCATTTTTAAAAGCTTCGTTTGAATAAAAGAGCTTTGAGTTTTTATTTTTTTTAAAAGCTCCAAAAAGCTTATAAATGAAAAGCTAATCCTACAAGCTTTGAAAATTGAAAAGAGCTTTTAGTGAATATATTTACATAATTGCCCTCGTCATTTATATTTACAATTTGAGACTAGTTAGTTTATCGGCACTAGTATTCCAAATGATTTTTCAAAGTTATTGTTCTTTTTGTTTTCAATAAATTAATAAGGAATTAAACCTAGTTAATTATTAACAATACAGTATGTAATATATTAACTCATAATCATTTTTGTATCAAATCAAATATTTAATACATATACATAAATTTTGACATTAAAATGTGATATTTGAATCATTATCATTTTTCTTACACTAAAATATTATTTGTCAAATTTATATTTAGTTATATTTATTATTATTTTTATATTCATATACACATATACTATACATATTCTTTCATATTATTATTATAAAGTAGTTTCATATTATAACTATTAACTATACATATTTTTTATAAGGTTGCCTTAATTATAAGAAAATGAATATGCTAACAAAAATATAAATAATTTAGTTATTTATATTAAAAATATAAATAATTTTGTTATTTATATTATATTATTATGAGTTATATATATACCTCTTAATTTTATTTTATTTTATCATTGTCCTTTATTGTCATTTTACTCATTTCAATTACAGCTACAACTACTTTACCAAACACATTTAGAAAAATATATCTACAGCTTACCGCTTCAATTAAAAGCTACAACTTACAGCTAAAGCCTACAGCTCGTTTTGCCAAACATACCCTTAAAAGTTTAGGGGATCCGAGAAAGTAGAAGAAATCAAGTGGAAACATGCGAAGAAAATGAAACGTACTCAATCAAGAGCGCTACTATTTTATTGCTTCTTTTTCAAATATATACACTATTTTAGCGCAATTTAAAAACTAAGAACTAATGCGGATAAATAAGATTCAAACACAATAAGAATTAAGAACATTTAAGATATCAAATATTGTATTTGGATGCTTACATAATGGAAGCAAGTAAAATCTCATTCAACTATATTTACAGTTAAAGGAAGTTACACAACTAAACGAAATTTCACTCCTTCAGAGTTCAAAACGGAAGAATTTTTCCGATTCCGTTAACATTTCCAAACAACCCAACTAGATCCTTTCTGTAGGGTAAGTAAGTTTTCTTCTTTCCGACTTCATTTTCCACTCTTCTTTGTACATAAAATAATTCATGTATCGGAGTTTGCGCCTTCAACCTCCCACCTACTTTCATAACCTCACCGGAATTCTGTTTTTGTTTTGGAGTTAACAACACCATCGGTTCCTTTCCGTCGCTATTGCTTCGCCTGAGCAAATAACAGATTGTCCGTTTTTTCGATCTGGATGATGATCCAGTAGAATTACTCTTTTTACATTTAGGTGACGATGATCCACCGTCAGCTACCTTTGGACTCCACACACAGAATGTTCCCTAAGGTATGTTTTCTAATTCATCGGCTTTTGATGACGAATACGAAGGTGATTCTGATACTTCTCCTTCTTCATCACTAAACAGTTTTCGTAACGGACTACTAATTGAAACAGTCCATGTTTGTAAATCGTCCTCTCTTGGTGAAACTTGTTGGTGACTTGATGAAAACTCGAAATCCTCAGCCAAAACGTCTTCTCGGATAAGCTTGGCGATCGTTGTGGACGTTAAACTATCTAAAGAGTAGCAACTGAAGCTAGGAGACATTCGAGAATTTTCTATTTTACCTTGTGATTCCATTTTTCTATGTGAATTTCAAATTATTTTTGTTCGATTGAGAGAGAAAAGTTTCAACTTGAAGAGATGAAATGAATAAGGGAAGTATTTATAGAAAGATATTGACTATGAGACCGGTGTCATTGCTATTCTTCGGTTGGCAACTGATGAAGGCCGACGAACCGACGCCATTGGCACAGCTTCGTCGATTGCTTCGTCAGTTGGCCTCTTCGGTTTGGCGACGAAAAGAAACGGTGGGCCCACATGCAATATTTTTTTTAAAAAAAAAATCTAGCCGTTACCCATATAAAAAAATTAAAAATTTTAAAAAATATAACAGTAATATATCCGTTTTTTTTAAGAAAGTAGATTTTTTAACCCTTGTATCCAACCCCAAACACACTATAAATAAACACATAACTAAACTTCAATTCACACACACTTTTATCTTCCATTATTTCATTCAAATACATTATTCCACCCAATTATTCTATACAATTCAACACTTTTCTTTATCATTCTTTCAATTCCAATTCAAAAAAAATGTCTAACCCCAACAATAATGATTTCTATCAAAATTTACACAACAATCCCATTTACCCCAATTCACCGGCTAACTCATCTTCGATAACTACCTCCAACAATTCATCAACCAGTTTCACTTCATATCAATCCCAACCCCAACCATGGTATCCCCAACAACCACAACCACAATACGGCTACCATCCATACCAATAACCATAAAACGGTGATGTGTAAAATCTAGTTATAAAATTAAACTTAAAAATACCGCAGTTAACTAGTCCACAACTAGGTAAGTAGTGTATAGTATAGCTACAATAAGTTTAGGTTCGTTCCACAGGGAATGTAAATTCAAGAATCGCGTTCGAGTGTAAATTAATCTAAACAAATAAGTAAATGTGGGGGTTTTGTGACCGAATTGTCACGTTGCTTAAAACTAACGAAATTAATAAAATGAGTGGACTCGGGAAGAATCAAAGTTGATTGAATTAACTTTCAGATAATTTAAAGTACACTTACTTGGATTATTTCACTAGTGACTTCAGGGTATGTAATTTAAACCAGTTATTTAATAAAACTTGGTCATCTCAATTTTACTAGGCTTAACGTTCGCTATTACCTAAACCATAATCTTGATTCTTTAACTTACAATTTAATCAAGTAAAAGACATCCGCCAATATTACTAACTTGCACAATTTAGTTCAGTTGTCTAGCTTATACCAAATTTGCATCCGCAATCAAAGGTCAATCATACATAGACATATAATTGATAAATGAAATAACTTTGTAACAAACATTCGCTATAGTTACGAATTAAATTACCAATAAGCTTTAACAATGGTTTAAAATTAAATTACACAAGGGTTTAGATTAAACGTAAATTAATTTGCCTATAACTCTAGGGATCACACCCCTAATCACTAGTTAATTCATCCAAGCTAGTGTATGAGAAGTTAGCTACTCATAATCAAACTAGAATAACCAAAATTAATAATTAAAATCAAAGGAAACATGATTATACTAAAATAAAAAGGTTCACGAGATGATTACAATGATTAATCGATGATTACTCAAGCCGAATGATTAAACACGAATCTAAGAACTCCAAAATTGATGAAATACTCAAAAAATGTGAATATACTCGTAGCCTCCAGGTGTGGTATCAAAAAGTTGTATTAACCTAATATAAAATTCGTATTTATACTCTATCCGAAAAACTACAGAATCCGACAACTTACGCGATCCACTATGGGATACGCGATCGCGTAATAGCCATTTACACGCGATCTGCTAATCTTCACGCGATCCACTCCATCAAGCCTCGTGCCTTCTGTAACCAATTTAGTTATACTTACGCGATATGCTAAGGACCACGCGATCGCGTAGTAGTCTTTCGTACGCGATCCTGGTAAATAATACGGATCGCGTAGTAGTCTTTCGTACGCGATCCTGGTAAATAATATGTGATCGCGTATTTTGTTCTTGGACCCTTCTGTTTCGATTTCAGTACAACATACGCGAACTGGTAATCTTCACGCGATCGCATACCGTACCTAGAGACCTTCTGTGACATTTTTAGTTATAGGTACGCGAACTTTAAACTTGTACGCGATCGCGTACTTCCTGTTTTCAGAGAATCCTAAGTTTTTTCTCCATGTCTTCGATATTCAAGCTCTTTTCGCCAATCACCCGATATTTGTACCTGACATCAATTTTCCAACCTAATAAGTATCAAAAGTTCTCGAAATTTATTATAAACAAGTACAATAAACCATGATATCGCGCGAAATAAATATATACAAAATGAGCGATATCAAACTTCCCCACACTTGAACTTTGCTTGTCCTCAAGCAAACCATTATATACTAAATCAAAAGAAAACCCCTCTTGCATTTTCAAAAACGAATAAAAAAAATCAGGTTTAACAAAATAATTCTAACACCAATCACCTAAACAATCACGTTAGAAACATTTATATAATTACTAGAAAACCTGAGACGATTAATTTGCCAAGCCCGAATGCACGACCTAGCACCTCACATAAGGATTAGCATATAATCACTCACTCTCAACCTATGAACTACAAGGTAAAGGAATAAACGATATAACACTCAATCAAGCCATGTCGTGATGCACTGTTACCATAGGCTTGCAAAAGGATCAAATCTCCACCGAGTTAGGCGTGAGCACCAAGTGAAGTCTCAAAAGAGGTATTCTATCAATGTGTTGTAACAGATATAGGTTCAGATGGAATGGGTAAGTCAGACACAACAATTGGAATAAAGTGGTAGTCAAATCCCATTAAAAAGTAATGGTAATGTTGCCTAATCGTTTCTCAATGTGACAGTAATAAACGTAGGATTCATGTGTCAATTCAATTAGAATTAAATCTCACTTTCATTTAACAACTTAGTATTCACCTTGAATCACACTAATGATTGGAATAATTGCATTCTATGACTTTCTATGAACCCTATGTAGCGAACTTTCAGACCAACCATCCTAGACCGGATAAAGACCTTCGGTGGTTAGGTGCAAAACACCCCTCAGGAACTACTCGTTTAGGAATTCAAAGGCCATTTAGTTGACTATAATTATCCAATCCTTAACATTAAGCTCAAATTCATTAACTTCCATAACCTTAGTTGTTTTCAGCTATCAATCATTCAACTTTCACAACTCAAACAACTTCCTTTCAATCACAACTTTTAATTACATAATTTAACATCTAGAATCCTTTTTTAAAACGATTTAAGTCACATATCAAACAAAATCCATTAAAAATTCTAACTAGGCAACATTTAAAAATATAAATGGTTCAGGAATTGACTACACAAAAACAAGGCTAACATTATGATGGTATGAATGTGGAAGTGTCCACAGGTTTCTAGCAGTAAGAATGAGTGCTACGACCTAGGTGGACCGGATATAAATGGTTTTTAAAAGAAAATAAAATCCTAAATAATTAAAATTCCTTGACCGATTATTGAGATTCGTACTAATAAAATAAATGATCCATGAATGACTCGATAATTGGTTAGGAGATCAAAATTATTAGGATTAAGCTCCAATTCCTAAAGAATACCTCCTCATCATACTACCTCACCTATATCACATTTCTGTGATCTCACAGCGGTTTCGAAATGCATCACTAAGGCAAGTTCTAGAACAAACTACAATCAATGGCACACTCGTAGCAAATAAACAATATAAACACTAAAGTGAAGTGTTTTCACAATAAAGGCTCAAAATATCTCACAATTTAATAGTGGGACTACAAGTGTGCTAGTCATGCAATTCACCCAATGAGGTTGCTTTTATGACACATCTCTAAAAATTTTCATGCAAGAGGACAGATTAAGTCACTTTTAATTAATTTTCATCCTACGTCACAAAGCAACTAATCTTATGAGGACAAACAGATTCCTAGCAAACTATCATTCCTTGGCCTGTTATTGGGATTCGTAATGCTCTATTGGTAAACCAAGATCAATAACAGACCCGATAAGAAGCTGGAAACAATAGCTTACTAAAAATTAAATTCAAGTGAATTTATAACCTCCCCACACTTAAGTTCAAAACTTCAATCGGTTAGTTGATGTGGAACGCACAAAAAGTCAACTAACCGGTAAATGGAATATAGTTAGAATCGACGTAAAAAAAATTATCGGCATCTACAAAAAGTACAACGAGCCTCGGCCAAGCGGGTACCAAGACGAAGACGTCATTATGGTGGCAAAAGAACACTTCAAACAACAAGTGGAAAGAAGCTTTATTTACGAGCAAGCATTCCACATAGTCAAAGATATCCCCAAGTTCTATGCCGATCACGTTATTACGTACAATAAAGGCGCGTTCCAAAAAGACGACGTACCAATAAATCTAGCCGATGACGAAACCGACGATAATCCTAACCACGCCGACCTTGCGATTAATATGCAAGGGCTATTCCAAAACGACCAGCTTCGTCATACACCCGGTCATGACACAAGTCGGAAAAGTCAACGAAGTTCGGGTTCTTCGGATGCAACATCTTCAAGAAATTCGAGCGACGCGACCCGTGAGGCTATTTTGGAATTTGCAAGAATCCAACAACAAACTCTAAAAACTATACAAGAAGCGATGCAACAAAAATGGAGTTTGATAAACAAAAGATGGTGTTAAAACAGCGAACATTTATCCAATGGCCTATACCGTCACACTGGGGACAACACAAATTTGCCATATTCGAAGAAACTAGGAAACACTGTAATAAAGAAGTATCAAGAAGATTTCAAAATGATGTTCGGAAAGGATACGTGACAAAGTGGGTTCTCCGACAGCAACTAAATTAGTTATTTTAATTATCGTAATGTTTTTTTTTTTAATTATTGTAATGTTTTTATTTTATTATTGTAATGTTTTTTTTATTATTATTGTAATGTTTTTATTTTAATTAATGTAATATATTTTATTTTAATGAAAGAGTTTTAATTTAATTTGTGGTTAAAAAATTAAATTAATAGACAGTGGTTCCAGAAATGAAACTGAAGAAATGATTGTTGGAAGTGTTTAGTCAGTCTTTTATCAGTTTTGGTTGTGCTGACATGGCACTGAGTTGGCAAAACTGAAGAAGCAACTGAAGAAAAATGATTGTTGAAAGTGGTCTGATAAGCATTCATATATTTAAGTATTTTACTATCTCCACATGATGAAAATTTAAGAGTATTTAATTAGATTATATCTTACTATTTAACTTAACTATCACCAGGGTATACTCTAGTGATTAGCGTCTAGATATTCTCACAAGAGGTCTTAGATTCAAACTTCACTTCTTGCACATGTTGCGGTGAACAAGAAAAGTGTTAGAAATGGTCACGGAATATCCCGATTAGATCGCGTTCATCTAAGTAAAGATTTTTGTAATTTTGTCGATGCATAAACACGAAAAAAAATTAGTTAACTAAATTATCGTCCTAATAAATTTTTAAAAATTAATTTGTAACAATTACAGTGGATGTCACAGTAGCAATATCAACTCAACAAGGTGATTCAATTTTAATTGGTTTAATAACATGTGTGCATCTATTTAATTTCTTCAAATTTAAATGTTCGATCAAGTTGCCCTTTTTTCTTTCTTTTTTTACATTAGATTTAATTTTAATTAATGCAAGTCTTATAATTTGATCCCATATTCAACAAATTAAAGTCATGTAACATTCAGTGGTACACTTATTTGTTTTTGTTTTATTGAACATTTAAATCTAAATAATCGAAGCTATCTAAATATTAATAAAAGAAAACTCTCCTAATCTAAATGTAAAATTAAACTCCTATTAGCCAATCAAAATTCTCAATTTCACTTAAACTTTAATTAACCAATAAAATGTCTTCATTCCCGTAAAAAATCTAATCTAAAATAAATAAATCAAACCATATAATAATAATAATAATAATAATAATAATAATACTAAAAAAATAAAAATAAAAAGAGACTAATTTTTTTTGTTCTCTATA
Organism: Gnaphalium uliginosum; assembly: GCA_963930675.1. Classification (NCBI taxonomy): domain Eukaryota; kingdom Viridiplantae; phylum Streptophyta; class Magnoliopsida; order Asterales; family Asteraceae; genus Gnaphalium; species Gnaphalium uliginosum. The sequence goes on along the minus strand of OZ005685.1, from coordinate 9,790,806 downwards.
CCTTACGAACGTTTTGTACATTGCAAACAAAGTTAATTTCATATTCTTTCATATCTTTATATATGAAATATTAATATTGATATTAATTTAATCAAATTGAAATTTGAAACATATATTTTATTTCACGTAATTAATTTTAAATACTGGTTTAAACTTTAAACAATTCAAATTTTAATTGTTTTTAATTTGACGGGTTTCTTAATTTTTACGAGCTTTACAAATGAATTCAAATCAAGATTATAGTTGTTTTTTCAAAGCATGTGACAATACTGACTTCATAAGAGGTTTGGATGGTTTAAACGTGTGAGTTTAATTACGGGTAATATGACGAACCAATTCATGAGCTACTTGAGATCGACTCAAGAAACATTCGGAATCAACTCAGTACAAATCGAGTCTAGCTCGAGCTACTAGAGTAGAGTTTCAAATCAAGCTCTCTAAATATTTCTAAATAAAACTTTAACATTGCATAAATAAAAAATTAGCAACCTTATTCATCACAAAATCACATAATATCAATAAATAATTACAGATTTTATAATCCTATTTGAATTAGTAATATCAATGGATAAGAATGCCTTTGCAAAAATAAAACAAAATGAAATAACAGATTTCTCTATTAATTATTCATAACACTTTTAAGTCCACTTAAGAGCTTATAATGAGACAAATTACGTAATACAAATAACAATAGTTTATAACTATGCTTCTCCATGTAAAGAGAAAAGGTAAAAATAAAAATAATCATATCATAATACTTATTATTAGTAAGTAGTAACAAAGAATAGAAGATATCTACGAAAAATAAAAAAATAATAAAATAAAAAAATGATAAGTGAACGAATAAGTTTTGTCAAACATTGTAATACGTAATATCAATATTTTTGCATTAAAATTCCGTGTGTATACACGGGTCTATAAACTAGTTAATTAAGGTTGAAAAAGGTAAATGTGTTATTAAAATGATAATTGAAAATGCAATTTGAAAATAAACAATAGTTGACTTTCTAGAAGGTTACAACCAGCAAATCCATGACGCAGATGAGTTGAATGTGTGGAAAGCAAGGAATTGAAGTGAGCTTTTGCGCCATATCTATAGACTTTGGAAACAAGTTACGCCTTTTATTTTAATAATTTAATCTTCTTTTTATATATGTAACTGCATCTCATAATTTAATTTAGGGTAAAGTTACGAAGGGAAGATCTAAAATTAGGGAAGTGAGTGGTAGACCGAATTTGATTCATTTTATAATTAATTTGTTAAAATAAAATAAAATATTGTTAAAATTTGGTATTCAAAAAAATTACACGTTTATTAGATGCACCTTAAACGTGTATTATGAAACACACATTAGCAAAATCCATAATTTAATTACACTTTCCATTTCTTGAATAGTTTACAATTTTTGCACATTTATAATCTGCAATTTTTAGAAATACATATTTGTTGACTCATACACATTATTATTCCTTTTGTGTTTGGGTTCGATTTTTGGTTATAGATCGAGGCGTGAGCCTCCATTTGAAAGACTAATCTGGATATATTCTGGATAATCATTTATGATCCATTATTGAACTTGAATTATACGTACAACTAATTAATAATTATACAGGATCGATCATATCATTAAGTATCAACACCACATCAACTTATCATAAACATAAGTTGTCGTAATTACTAATTTACAAGGTATGTACGCTTAATTATACGCCTAGCAGTATAAACACGTACCTAACTCAAAGCCTTAAACTTAAAGACGAAGATGACTTCACCTTTTTAGAGTTCAGATATAATATACGTACTATCATATATATTTATTATGTTTAAACGAACATTAATTCCAGAACAACTATTTGTTTGAATTTTTATAACCATTTGCTAAGTTATTGGGTAATGTTCAGAGGGCAGCCTCTGTATGAGAGTCAATCAACTCTCCATCTCACCCTTGATTTTTTTCGATCAACAGTACAGATCATTGCATTTTAAACGTTAAATGCAGTGAATCTATGTAAAATGAATTGAATTTGAAATACAGCGTGAAATCTGGATCGTTGATCGAAAAAATCAAGAGAACTGAAATTAAATTAGTTACGCCTCTCCTCTCCTCATATAGGGGCTAGCTAATTAAGAGCAGCCAAATTAAAGTCAGGTAGTGATAGAAGCTTCTTCATATATTCTTCGTTCCACTTAGCCACCTTTCACGTCACAACCCACACAATTAAGTAATTTTTATTTTTTTTAAGAACTAACATTTAATATTAACAGCAACCAACGAGAATACATAGAGTTACATGGAAACACCAAGGCTCACAAGCGAAGGGTCGAAAAAAAACTTGACAAAACAAAAGGCGAACAAACGACGCCACAAACAACAAACACACACACCGATCACAACACCAATCAAAGACCTCTAGTAGAGCCGACAATCATTGCCCAGAAGCTCCAAGAATGGGCAATACTGGATTATTTTGCAACTCTTCTAGGCTTATATGGACTTCCTACTTTTTAGAAATGGGTTGAATGGGCTGAGACTTTATTGTGAAACGGGTGAAATGGATGGCCAGGTTGTGGTGACCGGTGAGCACCGATTAAAGAACGAAAGTGACTGTCTAATCGGAAAAAAAAATGATTAACCTAGCTGTAAAAGCTTCACTATGTACCTGAAATTATTTAATGTGTTAACATTAACAAAGTGCGATATTCATACGTTTGTTCATTTTAATTCTAAATTAGTTATTACATGTTACTAACCTCGTGATGGCGATAACATTAGATAAGTGGAACTTATATGACTTTAACTCACTAATTATTAATTTATCGTACGTTTTGATCTTTTATGCCTCGAACTGGGTATATATATCCCGTTACCATTATTTCCATAACATATCCCACTTCTCACCCACTCAATAATTCCCCATTTTTTTGTGTAACAATGAATAATGTTTGTACACGTGTACATAAAGATATATATCTAAGTGTCCACGTGTCAATCTAGCATTAGTTAATTATGTCACGGTATGAAAGATCTTGCAACACTATTGAACATCGTATATATTTTATTAATTAATTAATTAATATTTGTACCTTCAAATAATACAAGTGCATGTAATTGCTAATTGGTAGCTCTGTTAGAGTGTGAGGTGTACAATTCCAAAAAAGTTAGTTAACTGTTGCATGCACACGTGTATGGACTTGATTTGTTCTTGCTGGCTATGGCCAACTAGATACATTTATATCAAGGGTCCCAAAGATTTGCCAACATTTGACACCGGTGACCGGACTGACCAATAACTAAACTCCATTAATAGTTTATTTAATAATTAATCATTATTAATAATACAGTATTTGCCTTGTGTCCAAATAAACATACTAACTATCGGTATCTTTGTGCCCCCACGGACACGGATTTTGATTGACGGATAAAGCTTCAGTCATGAAAAGCAAGTATTTTAATGGCTCCAAATTAAGCTATGGTAGATTAGTAGAAAAGATCTTGGCCAACCTTCATTTATCTTTAAGATACTTTATACCCAATATGTAAATAGGACTTGAGCCGTGGGCACTTCTAGAGTTCTATCCATGTATCAACCGACACGGAAAAAAAATGAAAAATCGACACTCTCCTAAACGGGCCACTAAATCAGCGTGAACATTACCTTTCACGTAATGTCCTTGGAGCGGAACGTGTGAACCGGTCAACGTTGCTGATTATCAACGTTTTGCAAGAAAAAGAAAAAAAAAATGTGATATAGGAAAGAAAATTTTGTACAAGTAATCAGGAACGCCTTTGGTATGTTACATGCTACATGGATTGATTACAAACATTCATGTCTATTTTAGGTGGAATGTTTATTGCTTGTGTTGGCCCGATGTTTTGGCCCGTGGACCGTGGTGGTATATCTTGCATATTGGCCCGATGGGGACAAATATTTAAATTTTTGACAGTTGTTATGGCAGGCACACTATGGTACAAACTGTGTTGATATAAGGACTTGAATCCATGACCACTGGTTGTAGCGAGAAACATGGATCACATTAATTACAGCTAATATATACACTAAGATTAATTACAGCATGTTACATAGAAGCCTTCTATCCATACATACATACATACGTACATACATAGCAGGCTAACCTATGATGATAATTTCACAAGTAAACAAACCAAACACAACCTTATATCTCCCTGTGGCTATGCTTCATTCTCTCACTCAAATGATCCATTTTGTCTTTCACTCTCCCTGGCAAATCACCAGGAGTCACCACCTCACACCCTTCAGAACGTCGTCTTTGAATTTCATCATGGTACATTGGATGAAACCGTGTTTGAAATGCTCTATAAAGAAAATAAGGTAATAGAGTCGAAACGACCACCAACAAGGTGGTCATCCAATAGAAGGGGCTCGGGGCGCATGCTTCCACAAAAACACGATAAGCTGTTGTGGACCATTGAGGTTGTAAGTACCCGTAAATGACTAAAAATACATACCAAAAGAAGATACTTCCCCAAATGAAGAAGTGTTGAATCCATGTAAAGTAGTTGATGGACAGCGCCATCTGGCAGTTGACGGCCCAAACAACGCAAGTGTACATTAGGACTCCGAGGATTTCGTAATCGATGACGTACCCATCTTGACGGAAAGCTTGGTGGATTGTGGAGTTTTTGCAGATGAAGAATATGATCATGGAACTGAGAACCCCATTGAACATCCACCCGAGTATTCTTGGCCAGTTGAAGAGAATATTTTGCACTCCCTCTTGATACAGCAACGGGTACTGCAAAAATCCAAATTGCAGGTAAAAGGTTTTATAGAGAGCATCAGGTACACGTTTGCTTTGTTTCTTTAACAAGTTGAAACAAACTTAGTTGGTATTAGATAAAGCTTAATGAACAAGTGTAAAATGATGTTCCAAGCAACTAAGACGTCCAATTATGTATGAAACATTAATACTCATTTAGAATAAAAATGGTTGAACTAAGAGACAAAACTTTGAAGTACTTCGAAAAAACGTGTTTCAGGTCGACCCATACAAAAAATCCTATTTTGACCCACTGCCTGACCCTTCAATTTTCCACCTCTAATATTTAATTATAGTCATGTAGCACAATTTTTCAAGGAATCCTCTTTTTAATGTAAACGTGCTAAGGGAACCGATTGAAAGCTTACCTTTAGACAGAGTCGTGCAGAGACATCCTGATCAAAAACACCAAGAGCGATGACAGGAAGCGAAGTGAAGAACACATTGTAAAAGGACATGTACCAATCGTTATAAGCAGGTTGCCCGGAGAAAGAAGCATGGGCCTCGAACCAAAAAAGTGTGAATCCAAATGCAATGTTTTTGTAGAAGAAGTAACATATCTGCAAGTAAAAATATAGTTAAATATCTATATTCAACCACCAGTTTACATGTGAAAAGTATTCTATATGTCTCATAGTTACGTTGCATATTGAATTTTTGATAAATATTTTGAGATTTTCGAGTAAACATAAAGAAAAAAAGATAGGCTTTTACCATCATAGCTATTCGCCTGTAACACCAATGTCCATGTACCAACAACAATCTTTCGAGAAAACGAAATTGAGCTATTGCAAAGTCACTTGCCATCACAGCCTGTAACAAAGAACACAGTAAGCACGTACCCGAGGATGATTGTCTATCAAATAAAAAATCGAAAAATACAGACAGCAAATAATTAAAGAATGCATATATATTAACAGAAGATGGAGTATGCAGTAGAAGCGACTAGACCTGCATTCCTTCTGCACCACTAATCCCAACACCAATATCAGCCTCTTGAAGCATCCCAACATCATTTGCCCCGTCACCAATTGCTAACGTCGTCTTTCTTGTTCCTTCTTTTACCATCTTAGTAACCTGCACTTGTCACAAAGTTTCATCATTTTACATTCACTTGAAGAGAAAATAAATTTCTAACAGAAGTTAGAATATACTCACAAGAGCTTTTTGTTTAGGGGAAGAGCGGCAGCAAATGACAGAAGAGCAATCAATTGCAACGCCTAAAAACGAGCTTTCAAGATTTTGCTCGAGAGCATAAGTTAAAGATCTCCCATCAATTATCAAAGCAAACAAGCCAGAGCTATTTTTAGCTAAATCAAGCTGTGATCTTCCTTCTCTTAATTGCTTCTTTATGCTTTCCCTAGATGCCTACAAATGATCATATATTTTAAATATTCATCAATTGAATCTGACTATAGGTTGCAAGATGGGCGGGTTAGGTGATGGGTAATTTTTTCTTGCAAAACACTTTTTGCCACAAAATTCTAATAAATTGCTTTGTAAAGTATTTGGTGAGCAGAAATGATTTAAAAAAAGGGAGGTAACACTTTCACACACAATTTTTATAGAATTAGAACTGGGAAACAGAATATTAATGAATGAACAATTTTGCAGAAAACTAATACGGTATGTCGCATAAAATTAAAACTTAAATCTCCCATAAAACTAATAATTTCACATAAAATTAATAATTTCGCATAAAACTAATAATTTTCAATAAAAATAATAATTTTTGTATAAAGCTAATAATTTCTGGTAAAATTAATAATTAATTTCACATAACGTTAATAATTTCACATAACATTAGTGTTTCTAGTATTTCTAAGAAGAAACTTCCCTCGTATGCATACTGATATAATTATGCTAAATAAGGTGCTATTGGTGTTATTTCTATTTCATGCGTTAAAATGTTTAATGTAGGCCAAATATGCTAGTGAAGTAATGTTCCCTTAAAATGTATGCTATTTCAATAATATAACCTTTCAATAAAATATTTAACAAGATTTTGTACAAGGAAAAATGAAAATACCCTTTGGACGACTTCAACCCTTTCAACCCATTTGACCACCGTTTTAGCTCATTTTCTTGATTTACCAATTTGATGCATTAGAGATATAACATAACCCGAATCAACCTATTCATAAGTGAATGTATTGAAATTGCCACCTCTAAATCTGACCATTTAGGAATCAATTTTTGTAATGGAAACCACGTAGAAACTCTACCTTGACAATTGCCTCCCTATCGTTTAGCTTTTCTAGTGCAATAATATCTGGTGAATCTAACGTGATCACAATTTGTGTCATTCCTTGGACCAGCAAACGACAAGCATACCTGTAGATGTCAACAAATCGACATAAATAATCGCGAATTTTGACAAAACAATGAAACATCATTTAAATAAGCCTATCTTGTGACCATAACTCATACCCTATATTAATTGCAGTCTCCATCATATCACCGGTCAAGACCCAAATCTTAATACCAGCATTTGCAAGCTTCTCTATGCATTCAGGAACCTTAAACCAACATTACACTATTGTGTGAGATATGGAAATAAACCATAGTTCTAGTTTAATAAGAAAGTATAGTAACAAACAAAAATGTCTTGTTATGCTCACCCCCTTTTGAAGTTTGTCCTCAACTGCTGTAGCACCTAGTAGAATCAAGTCCCTTTCAATCTTGTCAGCAGCAGCATCTACCAAAGCGTCCCGGTCAAGCGAGACTGAAGTTTTGGCTTTTAAGAACTCTCCTTCCCATGCTATATATTCTTCTTCATCAAGGGGACGATATGCAATTACTAAAGTCCGCAAACCTGCCTCGGCATACTTGTTGATATGGTTCCTAGTTTCATCCTCAAACGGCTGACCATTTTTAGAGAGTCTTTCAAAGATGACACTGGATGTATGCAAGAAACAGCATAAATGAACAGTTCCGTGTAAGTATTGTGAATACTCGGTCTAAATAAAGTGTCAAAGAGAAAACAACCTGTCAGCACCCTTGCAAAGTAAGAAGAGCTGATTTTCTGCATCTCTAACAATCACTGACATCCTCTTACGAGCACTGCTAAACTCTATCATATTAAGAAGCTCGTATGATCTGTAAGTACCAAAATATTTAAGGATGATTCATAATTAGAAAAAAATTAGCTGATCCAACTTAATACGACTAAATTTCATTGATATGACTATATTTTGACACAGACACGCACACTAATTTTTATACGAAGGAAAAAAAATTAATCACATTTGACACAATAACTTTTATATGAAACTATAAGAAATTTTCAGATCAACCCAAGCCAATCCAGCACATTTCAGCCAGCACCAAAAAAGTACCTGTTTTGACCCGGACGTACTTTAACTAGTTATCTCTGGAGAAAAGTAATATCAGTACTAATGTTAGTAAAAGTGAACAACGTTGTTAGTTATTTTCTAGCATTTTCTATTAATAAAGATAGTTGTAGTCTCCCAGGTGGTGACTATGTAGCTGAACAATTGGCTTTAGCTTAGCAGCTCTCATATCCACACAAGAGAGCAGAAAGAAATGTACTGAATATGTAAGTATGCAAAAATATGTATCTCACCTATCAACCTTTTTGCCATTCTCATATTCATGCAAAGAGATGCTTGTTTGTGTCCTTTGGAAGAACTCAAAACCTAGTTCCCTAGCAGCTATGACAAAAGCAGCTTCATCTGGCGACTCGGCTTCGTATGAAAGTTCACCTGTGTCCTTATTAACATCAGGTATAGCTGTATGGCAAGTGGCCAAAACTCTAAAAAACTTCTGTATAATATCTGAATGAGGTTCATTAACCCATTGCCCGTTCATAATCCGCTCATCCCTGAAGTTGAAACCTTTAATCGACTTGCCTGAGTTCACAATTTCACCATCCGATGTATTTGAAGTATTACCAATATCAGGTTGCTCAATATTTTTCCTTTTTGCCAGAGCCACTTCCACCTCTGTCATGCCACGACCATAAGCAACGCCTGCTATTGAGCATTTAATGAACTCCATTGAGTTACACGTTAATGTACCGGTTTTGTCAGACAATATCGTATCAACCTGACCCAGTTCTTCATTTAAATTTGATGTTCGAGCACGAGCTGGCCTGTTTGTTTCTTCATGGTACATGTCTTGATCTTGATTTATAAATATGCTTTGCAACACCTTTACCATCTCAATGGAAACATACAATGATATTGGAATTAAATAGCCATACAACATAAGGCCTGTCAAGAAATGTAAAAGTGCAGCTAGCGCGGGTCTTGCAGGGTCATAAAGAGCAGTTGTGCGACTTGGTTCAAGATACCACCTTCCATAACTTCCATGGTTCAAGTCTCTATTAGTTCTTATCCCAAAAAAGATAGACCCGATAAAAGATATTGAAATCAAAGTGCTGAAAAGGATGTAAATTATCTTGTCCATTCTCCTCTCTATCTTACTTCTTTTGGAAGGAGGATCTGTTGCATTTTTCATGACCTTAGTATCATGCCCCGTGAAAATGACCACTCCATAAATATACTCCGTGTTTCTTAGCTTGGAGTCTCTTAACAGTAGCTGCTGGAGTGAAAGTGGATGCTGTTGATTATTGTAGCTCAAGCTCCCCACAAATGAGTACAGATCCTCATTTGGATCCTCACACTTGACCACTGCCTTAAATTGGTGAAAGGAGTTGTCATCATGTAAGGAAGCTGTGGCATCAAATGCATGTTTTAACTTCAGATTAGTCTCTCCATCGAGATTCATAGTCTCGACATAACATATCCCATCTGGGTAGCTTGATGAAAGGAGAAGAAGATCTGCTGGAAAATATTCGTCTTTATAAACCTTAACGAGATCACCAACACGCAAATCTTTCCATTTGCTTTCAGAAAATGAGTTATCTCTGTAAACGTGGATCTTTCGATTGTTGGCCTTTATGTCCTGAAACCAAATAAGCTCAAAATGACCACTTGCAACTTTATGAAGTAATATAAACCACTTGACACAAACTTAAACGTGGAAAATATACATGCGCCTCACAAACACACAAAACATAGTTTCGCTTGTGAAGCAGGAACTAATTCTTATTGTAACTTTTTATTGTGTTGAATTCAGAATGAACCAACTCCTCACTTAAGTACATTATAAATCACAATTTTTATTGGGGTTTTATATAGGAGACGTTCAGTATCACTGTGACAATTAATCAGGATAAGATTAATCACATACTCTGATACTCCTGTTAAATTATACCTTCCCATGTTATGTCATCTATCGTGAAAATATGGATATCTTTTTCATAATATCGAACCAATTGGTAAAGCCTCAAACCCAATCAATGTAACATAAACCAAACGACACACTTTGTTGTATCAAGCCAGCCTTCACTAATGTTTATTCCTTATACAGTTATATCTTAAATAAGTGGCTAAGCCAGAAATTTTATATGCTGCCAACTTTTTCTTTCTTTTCTTTTTCTACAGCAGGTAAATGCAGAAATATCTGAAAGTTCTAACACCAATAGCAAAAGGGCAGATTTTAGATGCAACCATTATTCAATCTTGAGCATACTAAGCATGGTAGGCGTAATGCAGATCAGAAATACAATTTAAATTTAAATAAAATATAAACCTAGGAGATCAACAACTCAACAAGTACCAAAAATTTAGCTTTTTACCTGCCTTCGACGTCTCCAATCTTCCACACCTTCCTTTGCCATCGTCGCCCCAATCACCAACAGCAAAGGAAAAAGAATACTGGAAGCTCTAAATGGAGCCAATGGACTAAATGAAACACAAGCTACAACAAGAAAATAAATATTTGCGACTCGCCTAAACTGCTCAAACAAAGACTTTGGAATGAAATTAACCGCCGTATACTTAGTTGTCGAAACGTAATTACTTCGGTATCTAAACTGAGCCGCCTCCGGATTATCAGGATCATTACAATACACAACTCTAGAGTAACCTTTTTGCCCAATTTGACTATGTTCATCACTTGTCGAAGGCCGAAAACACGAAAATGAATATATTTTACTAAACTGCACCCTCTCATGCTTACCAAACACCATCTTCCCAATGTATTATTATATATCCCCAAAAAATAACCTAATCTGCTAAAAAACTAAGCTCAAAGCTATAACAGTCTATACACATTCGGACCAAAAAATACACGGACTAAAAGTCAACAATACATAATAAATCATAAATACATTCATCAATAATGTATAGAATACAAAGCTTTGAACTTACAACTAACATTAGGCTAACAAATTAACATCTAAATATATCAAAATACAGATCTCCTGAACCTGATCCGTAACTATACATATGTATAAATACGTATGTATCTATACTTCACATCTAAAAATGGAAACCGCGTCTAAGCTTTCGGAATTGTATGACTTTAATATATGAAGTTGATGTAAGTATGTATGTATGTATGTTGTGTATATGAATTTGGAAAATGAAATTTGAAGAAGAAGTAGAAATTGAGCTGGTGACGAAGGTTCAAAACCCTAGAAGAAGCAAAATAGAAGAAACAGAGTAGATAAAATTCCTTACTTTGGTCAGAAGTTGCAGAGATCTCTTACTTCCGCCATTAATTCACTGGTTATATAATGCTATATAGATATAGATATATATATATATATGGATATATGCACATGAGTATGTATGTATATTTCATATAATATTTTTTATTTTTTATGTAATTTTTTTTAGAGGAGTAGTTAGCTTGCTGAGCTATTGCCGTTTCTACAAGCAAACAAACACAAAACGATATGTTAATTTTACTCTCAATTAATTTTTGGATATAACTACAAGATAATTACTAGTAAATTTTTAGTGATTTCTCTAGTTTATGTCCTAAAAACATATGTTAGATACTATTTCAAATTTTCTAGTTTTGTTTTAGTATCTTCTAAATTCATTTTAAAAATATAAGAATCATACCCGATTAATTGTATGTATCATAAATCGTAAATTGTAAACACTTATAAAGCATTCGAGTGCATTCCTAAATTTTTAAATTGTGAAGATCGCAGATTATTATTGTATCCCTCTTAACAACATTGTTTTTGGTAAATTTGATTAACAACTACAATGTTAAATTTATAATTTGAATATAAGGTATGATTACCAATTACAAAAGAATATATGTATACGGAGTAATAATTTAATGTAAAGAGATATGAATACATGATGACATATAACTATATATATATATATATATATATATATATATATATATATATATATATATAGGTTTAAACCCGTGCAATGCACGGCAATTTAAAGCATACAATTTGTATTCCTATTAATTTAATCAAATCAATTAATTATTAAGCGATTTGCTAAATATAATTGTGTTTAGTACGTAATATAAAAACAGTGTGATATGTTCATCGTAATATGTTAAATATTTTATACAAAGTTTATGTTATTACACTAAATATAAGATCGTAACTAAATATATGTGAAAGTGTTTAATGATAATTTATTTTCTAATTAGTTATTATTAATAATAAAATTTTAATATTAATTAAATAATTTGTAAGAGTTTGTTTTCACATGGGACTCCTTCTTTCCATATTATTATTTATATTTATTAATTATTAATTATTAAAAATAATAAAATAATAATAATATTAATTAAATAATTTGTTAACTGAAATTAAGATGTTGACACGTGTCATGCGTGCTTACATGGCAAATTCTGGACCTTTCTTTTATACTCCTTTAGTATATATATAGATATAAGTCAAATAGAACTTCAAACTAATTGAAAATGATTTCGTATAATTAATATTAGACAATTCGATGATAACTTTTACTGAATTGAAAGTCGATCTTAATTAATTTTTTTGCATTTTGCAGTCATTTTTCATCTTATCAAGTTTTAATTTTTAAGATTCATATGTTTTTTCATGTTTATTATTATGTCAATTCCGATGAAGAAAAACGATATTGAAAATTAACCTGAATCACAATAATGTCCCTGCCCGTGCTATTCAGTTTTGCTGTTATTGCAGCTAATCCATCATTGTTGTCAGCGGATCTCCTTCTTCCGCTAGAACCATTATCTCACAGTTGGGAATGTTTTGCCATGTCTTCAATAGCTCGTCTTGCTTCAGCTGAAATTCTCTTAGGAATTGGTCCTTGTACATCCAACTGATGTCTGGTTGCTCGATCCACTCCCTTGTAGAACACCATTTATTTCCTACTGAACATTAAGATCGTGTTGTGGGCATTTGTGAAGAATTTCTTTGTATCTCTCCCACGCTTGATGCAAAGATTCATCCACGTCTTGCTTGAAGTTCCTTGTCTCATCCATCATCTTCGAGGTCTTTGATGGGGGGAAATACATCTTCATAAACTTCGTGCGAAGACCTTCCCAAGTGGTAATTGATCCTGCTCTTCGTTACCAATCCATCTTTTAGCTCGTGCTTTAAGAGTCATTGGAAACACTCTAAGCATAACTTGATCTCGACTGACATTTGGGACATGAAACATGTCAGTTATTTCCAAGATTTTCTCCACATGCTTAGTAGCATCCTCCTCTTCTTTTCCCTTAAATGGGTTTTCCCTCAGCTCCTTAAGAAATTGTCCCTTCAATTCAAACTCAACATCTCTAGTAATAGCTGGTTGGACTACTCCCAGACCAACTTCACGAGTTAGACTCGTGTAATCTTCCATTGTCACATTAGCAATATCTTGAGCCATTTCAGCTTCGTTATCAGATAAATCACTCGGATATTCGGTAGGTGGTCTATCTTCTTGAAGCTCAAAATCCGAATAATACCCGTACTCTGCCGTTGTGAAAAGTGTGTTGTGATATGTTTCGTATTCTGATTCTGGAAGCGGACTATGAACAGGTGAATTCGGCGGTGCGTTAAACAAACGTCTTCATGAACGAAACTCTCTTTCTCGATCGTCAAACGGGCTCAAAGGATCCGGATTAGTACTCCGGATCATACAAGAATCTCTTAAGAAAAATAGAAAGAAAAACTCAGTAGAACAACTTAATACAAAATAATATACTTAAAATCTCTAAAGAGAGCTAAACGTAAAGATTTTCTGATACATGGGTTCAACCGCCGGTTGGAATATTCCAGCCGCCGGTTGAAACAAAATTTATTCGTGAAATTCAAGTCCAACCGCCAATTGAATAATTACAGCCGCCGGTTGGATCTCAACAGAAGATAAAATAATTAATAAAATTAAAGTTAAACAAAATCAAACTTTTTAGATATTCGACAATTAAAAATTCAATTCAATAACTAAACCGCTACCTGGCAGCGGCGCTAAAAACTTGGAGTGTGCTAGATAGCGTTTAAAAGTTATAAATTATGAATTGGAAATATCAATACTATCACACAGTACATGCAAGAATACCTGATCAAATAATAATATAGTTTGGTAAAATCGGGTGTCGAACTCAGGGAACGATGTTATTAAATTGAAATAATTAACTGGAAAGTAATTAATAAGTAAAGGAGGTCGTTTTAGTTCCGAACGAACGTTTTTAAGAAATTAATAAAAACTTAATTTAAACAAAGTAATTTAAGGTAGATTAAGACAAATATAGATATAGGAATGTATTTACGTAGACTTTTATTCCCTAGATTCCAGTTATCATGTATGTTAAACCGTTGGATAATCTTATTGTGAATAAATCTTTTATGGAAAGTAACTTTATCCGGTTAACAATTCCTATAAAGTCTAGATGAGACACAAGACTCGTTATGAATACATAAGAAATCCTTTCTGTGTGTTGTCTACCTATTCTTTATTTAATTAAGCACTTTAACCGTTTATTGCGATTTATCCTAGCGACCTTGAATCAACAAGAATCTAATAATCGTTGTTTGACAACTGTCACATTAAATAACGTTCAATAATCGTTATTACTCTTAACCTATCGCCGATTAAAGCTTCAAGCCACAACAATTTAAAAAGTTAAACAATTACAAATAACTGATAAACCTAGACAAGACTACGTTATAGAAAATGTTGATTAATCACGTTAGATAACAATCAAAGATCAAGTAAATAAGATGGGTCTTTCGGATAAACACAATAAACTTCATAAAATTAATATTCCAACGTAAACAAACATTTAAACATTCTTATAGGTTTTATCGTCTAAGTAAACACAGTAGAAATTAGCTCATAGCTACGATACAGAAATTCAGATCTATATTCAAACACAAGAAGATTGTAAAAAGAATAAGAAGATCGAAATCCAAACCGAAAACCCAAACAATTTTCGTGAGGGTTGAAAACCTTCAAACCCTAGCCTTCCTTGCTCCAAATTCGTGCCTAAAAGCTGCCCTTGAACCCTAAAGTCGAATTAGGCTTTAAGTATTTCGTATGGTATATGACTGGGATAAGGCCTCTATTTATAGATTTGTAAACCGACATCCAACCGGCGGTTAGATCTTCTAACCGGCGGTTAGGCCATGCGTTCCACCGCCTCATGACCCGGTAGCCTCCAACTGGCAGTTGGGCTCGGGTTCCAGAATATTTTTCTCACGATCCAGCTTTCAACTCTTTATTCTTTTTACACTTTTATTCTTTTTCTTCGGTTTTACTTCGTTTTAAGTACTTTTTCCATTCTTTTTCAGATTCAAGCAATAAATACACCTATTTGCAAATATGAACGAAATAAGTATCTAAAATCATATAAATGCAATATAAGTGTATTGAAAATAAGGAAATATTATTAATTAAATACGTACTTATTTGATGTTATTATGAAACTATACTGAAACTAACTTTCACCCGTAATCATCAAACTGAAAATGGATCCACATTTACCTTTATAAATATTTATACATACACACAAAATAAAATAAAAAAATTACTATTCAATATGGTAGCCACCATATTGAACAATTTTTTTTTGTAAATCATATTGAGGGGGGAGTGGTCACATTCAAAATGATAGAGAACTATTTTGTCCACGTCACCCCATTCCTTTCAATCTTGCGTATCAAGATATTCTTAGGTCAAGAAGACAAGCTTGACGGAGGAATGTGTCCCATAAATTATATTTTTACTCAATGAGATGGAAAACAAAGTAAGAATTAATGAAGTTGTTAGATGAAAGATGTACGTGTTGAAAAACAGTTCTAAATAATTTTAACTAACGTAGAAATAAAACAGCAACGAATGAAATCCTTTGGACAAAATTATAAAATAAATAAATAAATAAAAAGGAAAGCCGTACAGATTCGTTCATGCAATGTGAGAAAAAAAGGTTGTAGACAGGGATCGTCGGCTTTTAGTTCCTCGAACTCTTCGTCGACAACAACATCGTTACCGTACACGTGTCAAAAATCTCACCGTTAAAAAGGGAAAAATGTCACATTCCTAAAAAATAAATGTGTTTATTATCTGTGTAGGTGTCACCGTCGTACGTAGTAGACTATGCCCAAAAGAAACTCCCATGGAGTTTTCATCTTGGTACCATCAGAAAAGGCAAATTACAAAGAAGGTACAGAAAGATAGATAACAATGAAAAAGAAATAGATTCTAAATGGAGTATATTATTGATTTGCATTTCTTATTCTTATTATAGAAACGAAACTTTGTTATTTTTTATTTTATATTTTAATTTCATGAGTATATATATAAGTATATATCTCTATTTTTATTTCTATTATTACCTAAAAAATGGTTCAAAAACGTAAACTAAAGTTTGAGGGCGGTTCGTCTATGTTTAGATACTCCGTATAATTCAATCAATTAGGACTTGAGAGTGGGCAAATTCCATTACCATTAATTACGGGGAGATGTGGTGAGATGAAATTGATTCGTGCACCGCTTATTTTTAACCAACACCATCAAACATGCTTTAAATTATTGTATTGTGTAACAACGTTGAACATATTCAGTGGTGTATGAATGATAAAGGGTGATTAACGAATTACCACCCATAATTTATGTTTTGTACAAGTAATAGAAAAATTCGCTGCAAGCATGCAAGGGACATATTTTCGGAAATAATTTCGTATTTCCCACTATATCTTTAAAATTACATACGGAGTACATACCTAACACAAAAACAAATCTTCGTAATTTGAAATGAATACGTTTTAACTGTTGTTAGTAATAAAGTGATTTTTTTGCTATTTATAGCTAACACGATCATGCAAGTTTTGGTATTGATTTTTTGCTTTAAGAAATGGTGTTATAGTAATGGTGATTCATTTCAGTCGACGTGGAGAGGGTCGTCCAGCCAGTGTGGCGTAAATTTTGGAGCTTGTGGTATATTTATAAAAATATCTCTCTCGGCATCGTCGATACTTCTCTAGACGAGGCTTTTATTTGAAAATGGGGGACGTAAATTGTCATGTTAATAAAGAGGAGATAAATGCGGTTCGTTTAAACAGGCAGTTGCTAACTTGCTATACATTTATAGCCTCTTAGAAAGTTGAAAGGCACCGGGCACCGGCAATAGTTTGATTTTTGATTTGGTCCAAATGCTTTTACGAAAGCACTTTAAGAAATTGGACCATTACATGCTCATATTGACTATTTGACTTATTTGATGTCACCGTACAAAAGTAGTACTATGAATGTGATACCTTTTAGTTAAATAAAAAGCAATATATGACTTTATTTTAAATTCTTTCGTTTAACAATGTTTTTTTTAAAACAAATAATTAAATAAAAAAATAAAAATTCCTTATTTATATATGAATGTATTTATTTATTGCTTTTTAAGAAGCAATTGATAACAAAATATAATCTTCTGAAATTTGCAAAGGCTAGCACTCTTGTAGATCATCATTCATAAGGGTATAATTAGGCCCACATAAAATTCTTTTGTTTATGAAAAAGGAAATTAGAACCACCTAGTATTTTATAGACATGGAATGTTATCATACAAACCGATATAATTAGCTAATTTTAAAGTGTAGTTTGGTATAGCTCATAATCGATTAAGAATTTCCACAAATATGCTAAATTAAAGATGGGTCAATAAGAATTTTTATATTTCAGCAAAATAAAGTTTAGTTACAAGTATTAGACATGAAAGATTCAAACAACTTTAAGATGATAAACTTTACTTGACACCAATCAAATATCTCCGACCATCACATACGTAAATGTAAATCGTGTAATCCGTACCCTTTTTATTCTTTCTTTGAAGAGTAAATGAATCTATACAATTTATGAGTAACTCTTTTAGCTACTAAAAAGAGTAACTAACCCTCTAGCAGTCAACATTGACCGATCTCACGGCTAACATAAGAGAGGTAAATCACGTAATCTGCTGTTATATGGGGACGTCAAGTGAACTTGTGACCTCCATCTTTGTGTAGCATGTACGTCCCCAACCACTAGGTTACTATCTACTATTTTAGCGAATAAAGGTGTTCATATTATATGTTAACCTCAAATGGATCGTTTTAGGGCTGAGATACATGAAACTACCAACACGACAACCCAAACTGAATACAAATCTCACTCCTATTATAACTTAATTAACTAATCCACAACTAAACGTGATAGTTTTTTCTATAAATAAAAAAATATATATATACTTGGGGTAAAGTTCTGAGGAAAAAGTCTTATTCGAGCGAAAGGAGGAGAAGACTTTTCTTACTGCATTTTAGGACAAAATTGTAAGGATTAAAATGCCGTAAAATTTTAGGTATAAAATGCAGTGTTGTTAAAATGCAGTAGTTATCGTAAATCACAAAAAATTTGTCCTAAAATGCAATAGAAAATATATTCTCTTCCTTCTCCTCAAATAAGGTCTTCTCCCGAATCCTCGACCATATACTCGAAGTCTTAAATGGGAAGATTATTTGGCCATACCTAAATCTTCAACACGTTATGACAAGTGTTCCTAAATTGATTTGTTGACTTGACTTTTCATCGCGGTCATTTTACACCATACTCGACGTATGAGACGGGAAGCATATATGGTTTAACCGTTCAACGTGACCCCATTTTTAAAGAAGGATGTTAGATGTAGTTCATAAGGACCACGCCACTCAATCAAGAACTAATAGGCGGTCAAATCCTTCATTCTAATTCTAAGAAAATTAATTGAAACCCTTTTTATGGTAATCCAATAGACACACTGTACATTTCTTACCAGTGTACTTTACTAATTAGTTTTCCCAATGCCATAAAAACGTGATGCAAAATTGGATTCAAGTTACTCAAGGTTTCACGAACTCCTTCGACACCCGGGCTATTGTCATCCATCCCCGTTTTATCGAATAGGGTTGGTAGGTTTTTCAGTATCCAAGTGAGAAATTGTTGTTGGTTGCTACAAATTCGTAATTCGGGTTTTGTTTTAAAAAATTTCAAACGGGCAGCAGAAATGTTGGGTTAGGTATGTTATCAAAGACCAATGTTTCAAGCAAGTTTGTATTCATATCAAGTTTTACGACCTCGACCACTTTTTGTTCAAGTTGCAATCTCAATAGCTAGTTTTCAATGTCAATGGTAATCAAGGTTCAATGTATTCAAGACTTGATATAGTCAAAGTTTCAACGTATGCAAGGTTTAAACCTCAAATGTATCCACAATCTCTTTTGAGATTTTAAATCAATATAATTTCAAAGTTTTTGCAAAAAAAAAAAAAAAAAAGAACTCATAGTAACAATTATAGTTATTTTTCTCTTCTCTCACAATAACACGAACATGATACATCATATTACTTAGTAACTTGAGATCGAGAATATTGATCCATCCAATATATGTGCTAAATTAACCAATTCTTACGTTTATGGTACTCTTATGTAATTTAACGACGTTAGTTAACTACTTAGATTGTGCCTTTAAAGTACGAATCTTAAGTCACTTGTTAATCTTAATTTCTTTAGATTAAGCAGAGTTCCCGCATTAATATAAGTTATTTATTTATTTTTTGTAAAATAAAGTACAATACTAACAAAAAGTTCTTAAAACTTAAAGGAGGAAACAAGGACTATCCAAATGGACGATGATTGCATTTTATGCATGTTATTCACATTTCATTGTCACTTTAATTAATTGAAGAAAAAACCAAAATTGGAACTTGACAATTTAGCTACATTCTCCACTTCTAAAAGATACAACTTTACTTCAACTGGAAGATCTCTATTAATTAAATTTCTAACATACTTTTATCTAATTATTTAGCTTTTAATTAATATGTGTATAAGAAAAATAAAGAAATCTTAATCATTATCATTATAGCAATAATAAATGACCCCTTATTTAAGTTTTAAACCTAAACTTACATAAAATAAAATAAAAAATCAAGGACTCAAAACTTTTAAAGTATAGTGGAAAAATTATTAATTACTGTTTGTGAGTTGTGACATACGAATATGCATATTTAATAGCTTTCATGCAATTCACTCAATAAGCAAGTCAAGTCAAGTCAACAGTGTGAAATATTAAGTTGAATTGGACATTGGACAATATTAATGAAAAGAAAACACATCCCATGTGAAGAAAAAAGAAATATTTAACGTCGTGAAAAATTAAGGGCGCATTTGGTTACGGAAAACTCCTCTATTTTTCTGGAATTTTTTAAGAAAACTGAAAAATTAGAAATCGCGTTCATTCGGAAAAGTTTTCTAAGAAAATGAAATATATGATCTAAGGTTTTCTAGCTTTCCTAATTTGAAAAATGAAAACTCTATCCCTTACATTTGAACGCGTTCTCTAAACCCTTGTAATTTTCAAGGGACAAAAAACTCTATAAAAATAGAAAAGGAAAAATGAAGATACTTTTCCGTAACTAAACGCGCCATAAGTTCTTTTTTTTTTAATAACAAAAATACTTTTGAAGTTTTATAGATATATAAAACTCAAGTTTTAATTGACACGTGATTAAAAACTAAACACATGATGAGATAATACAATTATGGCTACACGTGATGTAAAAAGTTTCGTATACATTTTACAAAATATAATAAATATTTTAACAGAGGAAGGTTTAAATAAGAACGTTTGTTATGGTATGAACGATAATCAATTGATGTTATAACATACAAAAATAATTTATTAAGGATGCTTAATATTAATAGCATCGATTCTGATCAGCATTTATTAAATTTCACCTTTTATTTTTTGACATTTGTATTCACGAAGTTAAGATGCTCCGTGATGAATATTACACTTCATCCTTCTCCAAAAAAAGTACTTCCTCTAAATCATCCCTATATATATATATATATATATATATATATATATATATATATATATATATATATATATATAATATAATAAAATCAATCTCATATTAAAGAGAATAAAATTTTAATAATTTATTTATTCATTTTTTCTTTTATTTTTAATTTTTTTTGTAAAAAGAGTATATATTTTAAAATTATAAATGAAAATAGATAATGAATGTCTACAATGACCTCTACCTTTTAGATAATTATAAAATTATATATCGATCCCTTGTCTTGTAAATAAAGGGTTGTTATAAATTAGTCTTTGTTGCTTTTTGCTTTTCATTTGTGATGGAAGGTTTGTCGCTTTCTACTCATTCTTTTCCTTTTCATCAAGACAACAGCTTCCATAGTGCAGCTGGAAAAACAATGCATTCTTTTGATTGAATATAGAAAAAAAAATTGTGAAACTAAAAACATGTAAATATTACTAAAAAAAACGCCTAGTTTTTGGTTAGTGATTTGTATACTTCTAACTTTTAATTAATTTTGAGACAACTAAAGTTGGTTTTTGTGGGCCGTTAAGAATAAAATACAAAATCTTATTCAATAACGACAACCCTAAAAAGATAAGATTTATTCTACCAACTTACCATGCTAGAAATTTACTCAATTTAGGTCACATGAGTCACGACGACAACAATGTTTAAATTCAAAGCGTAAACCATGAGTAGTTGACCCACCCATGTCCTTAAATGTGATTCTACAATTTGCCCATTCATTTGCTTACAACGATTTGTAGCTACTCCCTCTATAGTCTAATGATTGGATCTCTTGATAGAACAACAATAAAACTTACAAAAATAAAATACCATTATTTATTTATTTTAATTTTTTTTAACGGTCATTTATGAAAACTACCCCAATCAAACTAGAAAGTGAAAAAAAAAACAGACAATGATGTAGCTGATCACAGGAACAGAACCACCGTCCAGATGTAAATTTAAACATCAACAAATGTGATAAAGAGATAGAATCAATGGACAAGTGTTGGACACAAAATGAATATATGATGTTTTGGACTATAATAAGAAACGGCACTTTTTAGTTCGGATTCAGTTTTATGCAAAATCCGATCTGGCCCAACCCGAACCAACGCTCACCCTTAATTGATTGTCGCAACGATAAAAGAGTTAGGCGTTGTTTGTTTAAGTTTTAAATGAGATGATTGGAACAAATACCAAAGTTGGTTGTAAGTCAGGTATGTTAATACACTTTTTGATGGCTAAAAATGGGACTAGAAGTTGAAATCTAATAGCCTTAGAAAAACATTTCAGCTCATTATTAATAGTCATCAAATAATAGGCACTATCTTGCGGAAGTCTTCCTTCCTGTAAGCAGTCTCTTTACATTTGGGTAGGGGTATGACTGTCTACATTGTACCTCCACATACCCCGTCTACAGCGGGATTGGGTAGTGTTGTTGTTGTATCAAATAATTGGCATTACTATACTTTTTTTTAGCTAAATAAGACCATTCAAGAGTTTAAGATGATGGAAATTGAACCTTAAACTCTATTCAGTTTTATCACACATGAATGCGATTTTTATTAGTCTATATAAATTTAAAAACATTGTGTAGTGTAAACTCTAAATATATCGCAAGGAAAGAGAGAAAAGAAAACAAAAAACTTCATGTCAATGGATCCAACAGTGAAAGCCCAATCAGACGTGAAGGTTATTGATCGCGAACAATACTCATACTAGCCCAATTGTAAGCCCATATTCTTTCCCCAACAATTGCGATCTAGCCCAGCCCAAGCATTATACTATTTGGACGTGGTGAAGTAAAAATAAGTTGCCCCCTAATCCCCTATTATACATCTAAATAACATATTTACTCACCTAGATACTATAATAACATACATCCTCAATTTAACCATTAATCTCTCACATTTACCCATTTTTTCAATTTAAGCATAATTAACATTTTAGAAATCTTAAATTAATAGTTTTAGACCATTTTACCCTTACTTTTCTTCCCTCTAATTTTTTTTCAACGGTTGTTATATAATTTCATCCGAATGTATATATACATGTTTCATGTTACATACTTGCACATCTATCTTATAAAATAATTTCAAAATAACTTCACTCGATAGTACTTGACTAAATCGACTAAAACATCATAAATTGAATCAATGAACACATACAATTAAATCTTCAAAAATAAAATGAAAAATTGTTAGTTTTAGGTTTTTTATTTTTTAGGTTTTCTCAAATGGAGGCTAGATATTATAGAATGTGATCAAATTAATTCTATTATGAAAATGGCGGGAGATTTTAGAGGGAATAAGAGTAAGGGTAAAATGGTCTAAAACTATTAATTTAAGATTTCTAAAATGTTAATTATGCTTAAATTGAAAAAATGGGTAAATGTGAGAGACTAATGGTTTAAATTGGAGATGCATGTCATAATAGTATTTAGGTGGGTAAATATGATATTTAGATGTATAATAGGGGGATATATGATATTAACCCAAATAATTTCTTTATGTTTAGATGACAATTTTTGATTGAGAAATACTTGGATACAAATAATTTATAAAAATTTGAATATTATCACATATTTATATGGAGAGAGAAATATAAGTGATAAAAAATGAATCGATATAAATTTGACAACTTACGGTTTAAATTTGACCATAAAAAGTCTCGTAGTATATTTGTTTATATCACTCTACGTATGCAACACTTCTTATCTTTAGATCTTGTAAAGAAAAAAAAATAAAATTTCACCTACACCGATAGCCTAAAGTATAAAACTCATTTATATTTAACAAACTGAAGAGTATTTTATTTAATTGATTTTCAAAGGGAAAAAAAATGAATAGTACATACATCAGAAAAATTATTATATTTATGAATATATTACAAGTTATTCATTTATCTTTTATTTTTTTAACAAATAGAAAGTATTCACACAATTTCATAGTTAAAAGGGTCACCATTAGACCGATTTTTTGATACAGGCTACACTACTTGCTATAATATAAAATGGAAAGAAATGTTGCCATCCCGATTACGATCTTTTGTTATCCAAATGACATCAAAGCCCACATGGTCACTACAACAAATTGCATTATTTTTTGAAGGATATATATTCTGCATTTATCTATAAAATATTTAAAATTCAGTTATTTTTGTAACAATAATAAGGTTGTAAGTTATAATTTATTTATATTTATATGAAACAAATATTTCAAAACACTACATCAATTTTTTTTTTCGTTCAAACTGCTTTAAACTTTTAATGTTTCTTACTTATTATTTTTTTCTCTATTTTAATTAAGTTAAAAATTAATTAAAATTAAAAATATATGATGATAAAATTGTTTTGATAGTATTATTTGGTTTGTTAAACGGTGCAGGTTCGATCTGATAGTCGTATGTGACAGCTGTTACGATTCTTCTTTTTACACATCGGCTGGCTATGGCGGATTAGCCCAGGGCTCATCTGTTCCTTTTACGACGTCGTTTCCATTTTCCATTTTTTATTTTTTTTTTATTTTCCATTTTTCTTTCCGTCTTCTGCAAGACTTTTATGGTCAAAATTCAGTTCTATCTACTGCGAAACCAGCCTTTTCGAAACTCTAGGTCCGTATATCTTATCAATTACATCCTTAATTTTGTTAATAATCGATGTTTGATTGCTTACTTGATGAAATTTAAGGTTGAATCATGTATATTTGATATTTGAACGATTGAATTGTGTGAAAGTTTGTGATTATTTGATCACGATTGATTTGTTGCGATTAGACTCAATCTGTGAAATTGAAACGGTAAGGATCATGTTTTGAAGTGATTTTGATGTTTTTGTATGTAATTGAGAAATTATGCGACTTAGATGACTAATGTTGACGCTAGTCAACTGGAGTACAGCTTGCTACGGTTTTGAGGTGGTCAGAATGAAATGTAGCTTGAACCTAACAAAGGAAAAATTAAAGATGTTTTTTTTCCTTATGATTTAGATGAATGTATGTTTTTGAGGTGATTTAGATGAATTCTGATCTCTGCCTTATGAAACATATTATAGATGGGGTGTCGCTCGATTAGCATCGTAATTTGTGTGTTACTGACTGCATCCTTTGGTCATATCCTTGATGGCGGTTCTCTTTCTAATGTTACAGGATTTGTGCTTCATCAAGTTTTTCTGTTGAAACGCTTCACTTTTAGTATAATATAAAGCAGTTACTTAAACATTATACTTTGCGATCTGGGCTTCCCTACAGTTTACACATTTGAGGGATCATCAGCCCACATTGCGAGAAGTTAGTATTTTTATCATCAAAAAGAGATACTGCTGCTCATTAAGATCATTATTAGGTAGTAGCTCTGAAGAACTTGGATACTGGGGTTGTGAAGTTATATATATTACTAAAAGAAGATCAATGTTACCATGTTGGCAAGAACTGACCATCAAGTTGATGGGAACTCTATGTGTTCGGGGCATCTTGTGGTAATAGCGGTTTTATGTTTTTGATTTAGAAGAAAACATGGAATCATCAAAGCTGAAGTTTCCTGTCAATGCCGATGATTACAAGTTATATGAGGAAGTTGGTGAAGGAGTTAGTGCCTCTGTGTATAGGGCACTCTGTATTCCGCTGAACAAAGTAGTTGCCATCAAGGTTCTTGATTTGGAAAAGTGTAACAATGACCTGGTACGTTGGTTTCCTTTTCACTTGATGAATTAAACTCATGCATATCAACTGGTCTTGATTTGGAAAAGTATAATACTAGAGCAGTAACTATTTTCTTTCTAGGTATAGGGTTATACATGTATATGCAGTCTTCAGCAATTCATATTTTTATCGCAAAGCTAAAGAGTTAATATCTTTAACTGTAACGAAGTTAATAAGTTTCTGAATACAAGGTTACTGAAACAATGACATGGCAAGATTTCCTTAGTGAATCTGTTATTATTTCTTTTGCAACAATCAACTTGGTATGGATGCCAGAATGGTCGTATATTTATCCTTCCTACTTTAACATGCTCAGTGCAGTAACTGTAGAAGGCTCTGAGGAGATATTGATAATTTTTCTTGTATCTTTGATAAAGGTTTTTCGTTTGTCAAAAGTGATTGAGTGGCAAGGTTTACAAAGATTTTGGTGAGGATTATGGGTTGCAGTTTTGAGGGCTCATATAATGACATAATTATTATGCTTTCCTTGACCTTAACTTTGTCAGAAGTTTTTTTTTTTTTTTTAAGGTGAAGGAATATATTAATCACAAACTAATAAGAGATTACAACCAATTCCAAATGAAGATCTAGGACAGGCCCTAGACTCCAAGCAAAGAAACATATGCGTAATTCCTTCATCAGCATAGGTCCAATAAATGATATCTTAAGGAAAATAGTCCCATCTTTCATGACTCACTAACCTTAAGACAATTCAATCTCCAATGCATCACCTTTAGGGAAGTAGTCCCATCTTTCATGACTCACTAACCATAAGTCCATTCAACTTTGTCAGAAGATTTTGCTCAAAGTAATTAGTTTTTTGTTGTAATATTTTCTAATATTTCATCCCTCATTCGCCTTTCTAAAATCGTGTTCAAATTAAAATAGGATGGCATACGTCGTGAGGTACAGACCATGAGCTTGATCGATCATCCAAATCTATTACGAGCATATTGTTCTTTCACAACCGGCCACCACCTCTGGGTTGTTATGCCATATATGTCTGGGGGATCATGCCTTCACATAATGAAAACTTCTTTTCCAGAAGGTTTTGAAGAGCCTGTTATTGCTACATTGTTGCGAGAGGTCCTTAAAGCTTTGGTATACCTTCATGCACATGGACATATTCACAGAGATGTGAAGGTATTGCTCTTGATTCTTCTAGAATGATTTGTTACATGCCATTTACACAATTTAGGTGGTGGTATACAAAATATATTTCATGAATATACATTGATAATATTTATCTGAACGAACGTATGTAGTAGCTTTTTAATGAGGATGTATATTGACTAGTTGTTGATTGAAATTAAGCGTAGTCTAGTATCTGATGATGAATTTTGTAGTATTTGGGCCATTTCAACTTTAATTTTTTATTTATTCATTAAAGATGTTGATCTGTCTGTAAATGCCAACAAAATTTATAACTTGTCTTTCCTTAAATGATATGCTCAGTTACCAGTATGAGTTCCCCAACATGTTTTTTTAGAGGATCAACAAGTCTTGCCTAAAGACCCCCTGGGAGTATATCTTATTGTCCTCCTTTATTATTCTATCACAACATTGCTAGTCTTACAGATTCAGTTACCAGTAAATAATGTTGATTAGTTTGTTTCAGGCAGGGAATATATTAGCTGATTTTAATGGTTCCATCAAGTTAGCTGACTTTGGAGTATCTGCGTGCATGTTTGATACTGGGGATAGGCAACGTTCAAGAAATACATTTGTGGGAACTCCTTGTTGGTATGTTACATTGGCCCATCACACATTTTCTGTTGCGATGAGGTTATTTCGTATACTTTTGTTACTAAATGCACATTACTTTATTCAAAAAACTATTCTTCTCTCAATTATGTTTTCCTTAGGATGGCACCTGAGGTTATGCAGCAACTACATGGATACGACTTTAAGTAAGTATCTGATTCATATATCTGTTACTGTTCTAGTATATTTCCTTAGTCAAACAATTATCCATCTTTATTGATTATAAAAGCTAAAGAGTTATTTGTGTAAACAGAGCAGACATCTGGTCATTTGGAATCACAGCACTTGAACTTGCGCATGGCCATGCACCGTTTTCGAAGTATCCACCAATGAAGGTAAGGAATGTGGATCTCTTTGTGTAACAGTCTAAATTAATCATAATATTAGTATATTACTGAATTACCACATAACTCCTCCAATGTATCTCCTTTCCCGCAGGTTTTGCTTATGACACTGCAAAATGCACCACCAGGTCTTGATTATGAAAGGGACAAAAAGTTTTCTAAGGTTTGTATCACACTAAAGAGAAGTTTAATGTAATAGGGTGATGTGCTAACTTGTGGTGGCTGTGCAGTCTTTTAAAGATTTGGTTGCTACTTGCTTGGTGAAAGACCCGAAGAAACGTCCTTCTTCAGAGAAGCTTATGAAGCATCCTTTCTTTAAACATGCACGAACAACTGATTATCTTCAACGCACCATCCTTGATGGTCTTCCCCCCTTAGGTGATCGTTTCAGGACGCTAAAGGTGTTTTGCATACCATGCTATGCCTTGTACTGTTATTTTTGTTAGTTATCTATTTTGCAACTTTCTTGACGACTTTGTTGTTTTAGGCAAAAGAAGCAGATCTTCTACTACAGAATAGTGAATTAAATGGAAATAAAGAACATTTGTCACAGGTGAAATGGCTGCAATCGTTAATTTCATATATGAAACTATTAACTAATGCGTCTTTACATAATGTATAATCTTATTCAGTCACTGTATTCTGATATAGTGATATATTGTAACATGCAGCAAGAGTATATTCGAGGAATAAGTGCTTGGAATTTTAATTTAGAGGACTTGAAGAACCAGGCTGCACTTGTATGTATTCTTGAATAATGTTCTATCAATTTTGATTTCTAAAGACTTGGAGTTCTACTGTCTCACCTCGTTTTCTTTGAGGAACAGATCAAGGACTATGATGATAATTTGAATGCCGAACATCCGAAGGAAAGCTCCAAGCAACAAAATGGGCTCAATGATGTTGGATTACCAGCAGAGAGGTCATCCCCTGAGACAGCCAATCATTCAGATTCAGCGTCCGACCTTGAGGTAGCATGATTGTGCTTCTTTCTCTATCTGATCTGTCCTACACTTAGCATTTGTGTTTTATAAGGAGTGTTTCTTATCCGTGGCCATCCAAGTTGACGTTAGTAATATATAACCTCATATTTCTCTAATTGCAGGATGAAATTAACGAGGTTCCTAATTTGGAGGATTCGTTTGCAGCATTTCCTATGAAGCCTATTCAAGCACTCAAGTAAGATTATACGTAGCATCCAAATTACATTTTCTTTTGGGCTTTCGGTTTCTTGTACTTAAGTTGACACTGAATTGGAACTGCTGTCAAGGTTCAAAACGTCTTTTGACTCGAGGGTTTGGTCATACATGAAGTTCAGTATATGATCTTATAGTTAAGGAAAGAAAGTAGTAATTGCCTAAGTGGACATTAATTTTGGCAGTTGCATAATTTATTTGTGTTGTCGTGCCAGATCTTCAATTGGTAACATGTGTATGAGAGCTTGATACTGCTTTTGTACTGTATAATGTATATCATCTGAATTAAATATTTGTATTTTAATACAGGGGATGTTTTGATGTTGGTGAGGATGACGTAGTTACTGTTAGCCCAATTGCAGGGGATGAAAATTTATCAGATACTGAACAGCACAGTGCCATGAAGCCATCACTACAATCTGAGGACCAAACTGAATTAAATGATGCACAGAAAAAATTCTTTCCGCAGCCAACTATTAATGGTCCAAAAAAATATTCTAGTGGCTCACTGCTACCAGATATTGCGCATTCATCTAAGAAGTTGCTTGGCGATCTTGAGAGGTAACTGAAACACTTGCCTAATTTTATGCGAGCTTGATTCAGAATCGATGAAGCACTCCTGTCTAATGGAAAATGCAATGGTTGACACAAATAGAAGTCATGAAATTTAATTGTCTAATACACTTTAACAATGCTTCAGTAAAGAAATTCTGTGCAAGAAAAGCAATTTGCATTGTTAATTGAAAGGTTCCCTATGAGAAAATATTTTGTTTTAGGCTTGAAAAGTTATCAAAAATGGTAAAGGTTGCAATTTTTGCTATTTTCATGAGACAGGGAACATTTTTGTACAATATTGAGTAAATTGGATATGTAATTTTCACGCAGTATAATTTTGTTCTTCCATATATCACTTCTTGCAAGATACATAAGTCAAAAACTGATATGCTCTTTCTGCTGGATCATATTAACTGGCTTTACTAGAAAGTGGTATTAATGATTCAAGTTGTCTCCGTTACGTCTTTCCACCAAATTCAGAACTGTTACATAGAGTAGCACTAGATTCTTTGATGCTAATTTTCCTAACCCTAGCACATGAACGATATTCTGATTAGTCTCATTATTGTTTGGTTCAAATACTTTGGCCTGTAGTTCCCCGTAAAGAGGTAGCATTGTTTGATATTTTGTAATCCTATATCATTTGGGCTTGTATAATTCTCTCCGAAACAACTAGAAAGGCTATATGACATCTTATATTTAGATGTTTTTCTGTAAGCAAACTGGTTCTCCAATTCCATGACGAAACCTGGAGTCATGAGTGACCATTTGTCCTCTTGCCTATAGGCTTCTTTTGCATGACAATGAATGTATCATGCTAGAGTTCAATGTGTTTGGAGGTTGAGTTGCTACTGAGCACTACTTCTGTTGATGTCATTTCCTTCAGTAATATGTGGTCATCTTAAGGTCATTAAATTTCATATATTCATGATAAACAGATTTGTAATTTCTGTGCGCCTGCACTAGCAACAATTGCCAACAGTATAACGGATAGTGATCCTTGCCTGTGATTATATGCAGGGAACATATACAACCTGGATCGCGAGTTGACCGCAGTTATAGTGGTCCACTACAAGGTCGTCACAAGAACAACACAACCAACTCTTATTCCGGTAAGCCATCCTTGACCTGCCAATTCAATTTGTTATAAAATGGGTCTGGTAAATTTCTTTCTTTTTTTTTTCTTTTTTTTTTTTTATCTTCGATTCTAAACAAGGGACGTTTTATAGAGGATGCATCAGAGGAAGCTGTGGTTCAACGCAAGGGACGTTTCAAAGTCACTTCAGCAGATCTCAAGGTATGAAATTTCTTAAATTTATCTTTGTTATGTGATATACTAGCATATAAATGGCTACTTTACCTCCATTTACGCATAGGATGATGATAGTTCAAGACTTAGTTATAAATCCATAATAGCTTACTCCAGCAGAATCTGTAAAATGTTTGAATGAAACAATTTAGGAGGTTGTATGCATTAAAAATACACTTTGGGCAACTTTTACCAGTTCAACCTGCTCTTGTTCTAGCTAATTATTTTGCCATAGCCCATTTGACCAGTTTAAGATAATACACAACACAAATCAACCCATTCATAAGTAAATGGTTGAAACTGCCACCGCTATGGTTTCCTTTGACTTTGAGGTGTTTTTCATCACTTCTTTTCCTCTTTTTAAATTCTCCATTACTTGGTGACAGAATCAGTACGAGTAGAACTTAGCTTTGTATCTTCTTGTAATGGCTTTGTAACCTTTGCCTATCTTTCTTCCCTTCAGGTTCCAGTTGTTAATTCAAATGTCAGTGGAACTATCAGTCCATCGACATCAAGTGTAGCTACTTCAGTTGTTCCATCTTTGCAAAGCATTTTGTACCATAGCACAGTCCAAAAGGTATGCACCTGATTATTTTTTATTCTATCTAAATTTAGATTCTTTCTATAAATGTACAACTTATCTACTTTTTTCCTTGTTCAGGAAGAACTACAAAGATTAATCAAGTTTATCGAGCAGACTTCTGGTATATTAGCTTTCATCATCAATCTGTATTCCGTATGCAATGACACATGAACCTAATTTTTATCTCCGTATGCCAGGCAATTCCATGGAGTATGTGGAAGCAGGAACCAACGAATCGTCACATGTAAGGGCCTTAATCTTTTAATAGATGTTTTTATCTGCTGCATGTTTTGATCTTGTAAACCTTTATGCTAAACCAATGGTTGTCTTTGGTCTCTACTATTATAAAGTTAAGTTCATGATGAAATTATTCACATCATATTTAAACTGTGGTCAACAGTCTCCACTCTGTATGCCCTTATTCCTGGGTCTCTGCCGTTTCCATTGCTTTGCGTAGCCTCATTTGTAGATGAAAAATGGCCTGTCGCATGGGTTGTTTAACCGATCAAAAAATAGTTCTTGGACACAGGTCAAAACATGCTGGATTGGGTTGGCATGAAACATTTATTGCTTACAAATAAAACCTTTACAAGATAAAAGTAACGTGCCAGAAAAGCGTACTATTTCAGCAATAATTTTTTTTTTTTTTTTTTAAAGTTAAGGAGGTTCCATGCATAAAAAATACACTTTTCTAGACTTTCGATATGCTCAACCCATGTGATCTGTTTTGTTTTGTGCTACATTTTGTATTTTACCCACTTGACCAACTAGAGTAAAACATTGCGAAATTGCGACCTTTAGCCTGTAGCCACAATATATTGATGTAATTTATCAAGGACATTCACATCGTTTTCATGGTATTATCATTTGATGTGTGTGATTACATTCTTCCGAGAAACTATTTTGCAGAAGTTATTCATTGACAGAGTAGTAGCTAGTTGTGAATCCCTGACATTACTTCATTCATTATAACTTCATCACATGCAGATCCCTCTTGCTTCTCCAAGGGAGAGAGAACTACAGTCTCAGGTGATCCAGTTACAACAAAGGTATGAAAACCAACTTGGCATTCTTGAGCTGCAATATCTGTGGTATATGTACCTGAATTTTTTTGAGAAAATACTCATTTTTCAGACATGGAATTCTTGCTGAGAAATTGCAAAGGCAGAAGATGAAAAATGCTCAGGTATACGTATATCCATCTCATCTAGTTATTAAGCTATTTTCTCTAGTAACTATATATTCCTTTACTGCTATTGATTCCATGTCCCCATGAGTAGAGGTTGAGTTTTGCAGAATTCTGTTATGTTGTTGCATTCTATGCATGAAGTAGCTTATGGTTCTTCTTTAGTTTAACAGCACTAATTTAGAGAAGGTTATGGAAGTCCAAAAACCCACATACTTGACACTAAATATATAAAACGGATACGTACAGCTGAAAGAGTGTCAACATCTAAACTAGCGATAAAAATGATTCGTTTTTCCATCTTATCTATTTCCTCTCTCGCTTGCATTAATGTATACTTTTATAACTTTGTGAATGTCGTCCTTTTTATCTGTTAAAAGAAAAGACCAAAATTTTGCCCTCGTATATCCTCAAACGAGTGTATGCTCCTTACTAGATGCACCTGCACCACTTAGTTCACCGTGAACCCAAGTATTCTAACTTGGATATGTATATTAGTATTGGTTTTGGGTGTGGACTATATTTCTATATACTAAAATTGTATCTCAAGGTACTAAGTATGCACATGCATTCCTAATGCAACCTAGGCCCACCATCCACGCCTAGTTAGGATCCTAGAACGGGATTGGGCAAGGGGTAAAGAGTAGAGGTTGGCGATTTTGATTTTTGACCCATTTACTTATCAATGGATCATTCTGGGTCGCGATTTATATCTCACACAGGTCAAATGGGTCGAAAGTTCCCCAAACTGTTATTTGAACGCATCCAACGTCACAACCTCCTAAATCATTTTATCTAGGACTAGTGTTTTGTAATAATGTTGTTTGTCTAATCATATTTTACGCATTAGTTATTTTTTAAAAATTTGGAAAATGGACAGAAAAGTGTTTGTCAGTCAACCCAACCTGGTCTGGTCCGTTTTAACCTGTACATAATAACGATTCATTTCAACCGAACCTATTCTGACCCATTACTCAACTCGCCCATATAGCCTCCTCTAGGTAAACACAACCATGTTTCCTAGTTTCTAGATTCGGCCTACGCCTATCTATACATACATATACAAGTGTGCAACCATTTTTGTAGAGAGATTTTGGTGTTCCACTTCTTGGCCACGATTACAACACTTGTATAAATTACGTACATGTGCTTAGCTGCCCGTATATCATCTAAGAATGTAGTGTCTCCGTTATATGATATTTTTGGTTTTTTTTTGCAGTTGGAAATGAAACTGAATGATTTAATGAAGAATGAAAACATACAAGAATGATTCATGATGACAACCAGTACGATTGACATGTCTCCGTGCAACTGTATTTAAAATTCGGAACCTTTCCTGACAATGGCGACATAAAACCCGACAGTACTCTGCCTGTGCGTGTTCTCGAGTTTGCAATGGCTCATCAGCTAGTTTTATTCTTTGAGAAATGTAACATATGAATGTGAATAGAAGGAAAGGGAGCCTGGTAATTACGAGTTTGTGATTCCGATTGAGTTTCTTAGTTGCAGCATATTGACTCTCTCCGTAAGCTTTGTCCATTGTTGTATTCATATTCCCCTCATTATTATTATTTAAAATAATACACAAGCAGAATTATTTCGTGTTTGAGTGATTCATGAAATTTTATATTAATTTCGATATTTATATTTATTTATTGCCGACATATTACTATTGTTTATGTTTATGAAAGTTTGAGGTCTAGTTTATTTATTTATATTTTTGTTGACTTAATTTTTTAGAAAATAAATTTAGCGTTGACGCAAAACCGTCGGTTTTTTATTTGCTAATAATATCACTATCGACAGTATGTATTCTATATTTTATGAAAGTGTCGGTTTGTTTTTTTAAGAGCACGGGGTGTGGGGGTTTTCGTCGCCGTTTTCCGACGAGAACGCCGTCGGACGGCATTCTGCCGCACCGGGACGGCTTTCCCGACGGCGTTCTCGTCCAATTTTCGGTTCGCCGTCTTCTTCCGAACGTTGTGACACGGCAACGTTTTTCTTTTTTTTCCCTTTTTTTGCATTCCAACGGATCTATATATATATTATAAAAAAAATTAAAAAATTAAAAAAATAAAAAATAAAAAATATAGCCGTTCAACGGCATAAATTTTAAAAAAATTATAATAATTTTTTTCCCTATTTAAACACACCTCAAACAAAGGAACTACGTGATCGGGAGACACACGAAGGACTTCGAGCCGACCTTGTGGAACATCTTTGGAGGTATCGTGAACAGAGGTGGAATGAATTGCAAGCTTCGGGATCGGGAACGGGAGCGGGAGATGATTGATTTGTTTATTTTATGTATTTTAATTTTAGGACTTGTAATCTTTTATGTATTTTAAATTATGTATTTTAATTTTCGGACTTGTAATTTTTTTTTATGTCTTTTTAATAAATTAAATCTTATTTTATTTGATTTATTTGTTTTTTATATATTAATTTATACAATTATCACCGTTAAAAAAACAAATAATAAAAAACTTCAGAACACTGTGACCACACCACAAAATTCTCAATTAAAACATTCTCCAGAACACTGTCCAGAACACTGTAGTGACAGTGTCATCACACTCCGTGCTCTAATGCACTGAAATGTTGACATATCTGATTGCATGCAACAAAAATCGTCGACTCATTCCAGTGCAAGCAAGCAATGCAAACATAAACAAATACTTGTTCAAAATTAGGCAACTAAAAAAGGATGTTTGAAAATATATATTTTTATTCTTTTTTTTTTTTTTTTTTATTACATTTGCTCTTTTAATATAAAGTTGTAGTTGTATTGTATACTCTTCGTGTCCCGATCAAAATGTTCACTTTAAATATTCACACATTTTAAAAAATTTCCACTAGAATTATTCATCAATAAAATATCATTTATACCTACTAAAATCTCTTTTCACTTGTTGAAATATAAAATTGGCAATTATATTTAAATAATTATAAATAACAACGTAGACACTTGTATTTAAACGGGAGTTATGAATATTAATAGAATGCCATAACTAAAAGCTTTTCATAGATATGTTTTTCTGTTTCATTTCAACTTTGACAAGCTTGTTTTGTTGTTTCTTCGAGGTTTTTATTGTGGTCATTTTGCAATCTGAGTTTTTAAAGTTTAATACTCGTAAATAGTATGAAAGAACATGCAGTTTTAATTCAACTTGAAATTATAGCTAACTTTTCAATATACCAAAAGATGTTTACGCCTTTACAAAGCAATATATATAAATACGGACCCAAATCAATTATTATTATTAACAAAAGTTCTAGAAGAAAATTAAAGAGGACGTTGACACATTATCATGAAAAAATGGTTCATTTGATTGTGATTGACGTCGAGAAAATGGGGACAACAATTTGTCACTTGACCTTTGTTTTTATTATTCCAATTATTATTTATTATAAATAAATTATTATATTATATAATTATAAATAAATTATAATTTGGTGTGTGGTGTGGCCACTTGAAACGCGCATGTTATGTAGTCTTAGCAGCCGGGACCGGGCCACCGGGCCACGTCTAGTTTGAACCCAGAGGACCCTCGAGAATTAATTTACATTTATATTTATAGCTATTAATATTAATATTAATATTAGTATTAATTAACTAACTTGGTTTAATATCTCTTTATTAGTCATTTAAACAGCTTTTTAAGACGTACATATTGATTTAGGTTTTTTCTAACGTGTGACCATATGGTACACGTTAAGGTGTATTTAATTAAGTCGAAATTTTCTTTATGCATATAATAATTACAAATTCTGATATTTAAGAAAATTACAGGTTCATTACCTTTTTATGCATATAATATTATCTGTTTAATTAAACATGACTCAACATACATGGGTGATTTGTGGACATATGATTTGTCAGGCGTTGATGCTCCTTACGGGTGAGCGTTACCATTGAAACTTATTTATATACAGCTGAGTAAAAGATTTGAATCTAACACGTCAATTATAAATGAATTTTATTAAACTCGAGTTCAAGTTATCAAACGAAATAATCGAGCTCAAGTTCTTAAACATGTAACTTGATCTTGAAAAACTATCCCTTAGAAAAATATCTCAATAATTAGACGAGTATCGAATTTGAACTTGAATATTAACAAATTACTCGAACTAAAACTCGAATACAAATTTTTTAACATTTGTTCGAATCAAACTCGAAACCAGTAATTAATAAACGATTCAATCTCAAATTCATCATACTCGATTTGATTTGGTTAGTTAACAACCAGGCATCGAGGAAGGTGGCGTCTATCGTGTGCCAGCCATTCAGCCACGTGCAGCACCTAGTGTACGTTTTTCTTCTTCCAGAGTCATTAACATGTTTATCGAATTAACATATCTATAACACTCCAACGCATATATGAACACGTGTCGCGATGATATAAGATTTTAATACTCCATTTCTTTCTTAAACACGAGTATAATGTTAAAATAAATAAATTTCTGTCATAAAATACTTAGAGTCCACTTAGTTACCGAAAAATTCTTTCAATTTTTCGGAAATATTTTTTAGAAAATTGAAAAATAAAGAAACATGTTCTAGTTGAGATTTTCTTGAGAAGTCGTATAGAAAAAGAAATCTATAATTTATGGTATTATATATTTACAATTTTGAAAATTGATAACTCTACACTTGTATTTGAACGTGTTTTTAAATTTCGAACTAATTTTCAAGGAAAACAAAACTATACCAAAATGAAAACGAAAAAGAAAAAGGAATTTGGTTCTATTTTGACTGTTGATTTGATTACCTAGGAATAATTGAATAATTGAATTCGTATTTTGCTCACACCTAATGAAATGTGCATGAAAATGTGAAAAATATAAAACTTGAAGTGAAAATAAATGGTATACGATTTTCCCATTAAAGTTTATTTTAATTATTATTATTCTTTTTTTTTCTTTTTTGGTATATGAAACTTTGATTCACTTGTTTAGTTGTTTCACTATAAATAAAAAGTCTAGAAGAGGCGGCCACTAGATATGGCTGGATTTGGGAGAATATTAACCAATCAGAAGTGGCTTTGCCTTTCTTGATCATCAAGTTGGATAAAGTCATTGTTTCTAGACCACTAGTGATTTTTTGATATTTATGTCGTACGTTTATGATGAATGATGAATAGGTTTTAATTAGGTTCATAATTAAGCCTTTATTTGATGATATATATGTAGTCAACCACTTTAATTACTTCCTAAAATAGTAATATATATATCATAAATATAGCAACATTACTTCATATCAATTTTCAAATCGAATCAAAGTCGAAATACAAAGAACAAATCTAGTGTAACACCAAAACACTCAATCCATCTACTACCATATGCGTGTTGCACATAAATGATCCATCTCAATGCCAAAATTTGATGGCCACAAAAAGAAAAATAATAATAATAATATTATGGCTCATGGATTTTGAAGGAATCGTGATAGAATTATAATTCAAGTCTTTCATAAATTGTGTTTGGTTGTTAATTTTTGAATGTTCACGATCCTTCAACTACAAAATCTTCGTTCCTGGAAAGAGCCGATGGGTTTTAAGAGTGTATTTGACAAAAACTAGTTATAATTAGGAGCTGATAGCTTATAAATGGAGTTTATTGTTAGAACTAGTACAGTGTCGTGTCAAAACGGAGGCCATGTGACACTTTCATGACAAGATTATCTAAAATCCTTCAACATCTTTCTATATAATGTAAGAAATTAGACTAAAACAACTCACAAAATCATGTTATATGTATGTATATATACTGATTATAAACAAGTGCAAATAAAAACTAAAAACGTCAAAAACCGTCAAGCAACAAAGAACGTTTTAGCATAAATCACAAAAAGAAACATACTAAACAAAAGACTACAGTCTTAACATGTTTTTCGAGTCGTTAAATCTTAAATACTTTAGAAGGAACATCGTATGAAAAGAACTTAACATATTATCTATGCATTACTACTAAAAAACTATGTACATAGTACAATAGTTAAAGCAATATATATGTTCTCAAATCTAAATCTAGATTTTGGTATAAAATATTTGTGAATCGGTAGATGAATTTGCATGTTAAAATAATTAGCAACTAGTATATTAATTAGCAACTAGTAATCTATACTCCCTACATGCTAAAATAATTGTAATCCGAAAAAAACACACAATTTAATAAAAACATAATCATTATTGACTCTTATTTCTTACTTTTGCAGAATAACATGTTTACCCTTAACCAATTAATTAATGTTTTCTTTAAGGTTTGTAATAATAATTTCAAGTAAGGGTAATATGATAATCATTATCAAACCTTCTTATCTATTTTTGAAAGTGGACAGCTAATTTGAAACGTTTGAAAAAAGTAACATGAATTATATTTTTGAGACGGATGGAATATTAATTGACATAAAATGATAATAAATAAATATAATAATTATTAATGAAGATACGCTCGTAAAAGGTACTTCCACCGGTTTATTTTTCTATAAATTACATTTTTAATAAACTTTTACCGTTTTTACTTAGCAAACAAAGCATGTAGCTAAGTAGCTTGTAATTTTGAAAAAAATAAATATCGTAAATAAATTAAAATTAAAATATAAATAAATTAAGGTACGAAAGTTGTTTGTTATATACTTATATATAAACTGAAAAAGGCACTAAAAGCATGACCGCTATAAGTTAACTTCCAAAACCTTCTTAATTCTCAAACTTCTTACTTCTTGTAACAACACTCCTTCAATGGGCGTCGTACGGACCGATGAACGCCGAAGAGCCGAAATCGAAGAGTTCCGTCAGATGCTGTTATCATGTTCAGGCATCATTCACAAAGTTAAAACCGAAGATGAATTCAACCGCCAACGAGTAACAACCGGTAACAAAAATGAATATTCATCGGATCAGAAGCTCGTTTGCGTTACTAGCGGCGTCTCTTTCCTTAGCATCGCGATTGTTAAACAGCTCTTAATCAGAGGTTATTCCGTTCGTATCATCGTAGATAATCAAGGTAATTTAATCTGTTATTGTTTATTTGTACGTATTTTCGTTTAGTTTTATGATTAAAAGTTCAATGATTATTAGAATCACGGTTTGGTTGACTTTGAACAGTAGCTTCACTACTTCATTTTTATTTTTATTTTAATTTATAATCAATTAATTAGTTCTGGAGTTGATGAATTGTGAAACTCCAGACGATATACAGAGATTAAGGGAGATTGAAGAAACGTCAAGTAACAACTTGTTAGGAATTGTTGTGGCGAAGTTTAACGAACTGCGGAGTTTAATCGAAGCGTTCGATGGATGTTGTGCGGTGTTTCATACAGCTGCTTTTATCGATCCAAGTGGATTTTCGGGTTACTCGGTGAGGATTACTCTGTTTTATTTTATTTTTATCATTATTTCGCGGTTATAATGAGACATAATAGTCTATTGTAGCAGGTAATTGACAAAAAGAATATTATAATTTACGGGCAAATCTATGAGATCACATGTGTGACAACTTGCATGCATATCATTTATTAATACTCCATACTTTATTAGTATTACAACTGTATACGTTATTTGCCTTTTAGTTAGTTATTTTCAATATATTATACAGTAGTTTCCTTCTAGATGCATTTCTATTCCACTTCATTAGAGAAAATTAATATATCCAGTTAAGGGGACCATATAGATATTGATGTACCCGCAAAATACGATGGCGGTAACAACCGTGGTTAGGACTTAGGGTTTTAGGTGTGTAACATGTCTTAGAAATATCGTTTTAAAATTGGAAAGACTTCACAAGATAATTGTTTTGTATAACAATATAGATAGATAGTGTAAATAGAGATTTTTACAATTCAGTTGAGTTTGATCATTGAAAGTATATGAAATGTGTTGATTGACTTTTGGAATTGACAGAAATGTATGGCCGAAATAGAAGTAAGGGCAGCCGAAAATGTAGCAGAGGCATGTGCAGCAACGCCCTCTGTTAGAAACTATGTGCTTACATCTTCTCTGTTGTCATGCATTTGGAGACACAATTCTGAAAGCAACAGCCTCTCTTCTGTAATAGATCACAATAGCTGGAGCGACGAATACTTTTGCAATAGCAGAAAGGTTAGACAACTCAGCCCACATATACTGATCATCAAATACGTACTTTGAAACATAAAAATAATACAAAACATACACACATATATGATATAGTGTTCAACAACTAAAAGGCAATGTCTCTGCTTGTAAAATATTGCATTCAGTCAATAGTCAATAGTTATACTTCAACATATTATCATTACAAGTTACTAATTGAAATACTATCATCGAGAGAGGGAAAACCTATTTGAAATGATTTTTATTTGAATTACTACAGCTATGGTATGCATTGGGTAAGTTGAAAGCAGAGCGTGCATCATGGCGAATAGCTGAAGAAAAGGGGTTAAAGTTGGCCACAATATGCTCGGGTCTTATGACAGGTCCGCGCTACTTTTGTACAAATCCATCATCCACCATAGCATACCTTAAAGGTCGGTTTTAGCTTTTATTATCTGACAGTTGTTTCAACTTTTAAATGTTAATTGTAGATTTGTAGCTCACAGAAACAAAAATGTGCAGGTGGTCAAGATATGTATGGAAACGGTTTGTTGGCAACTGTTGAGGTTGATAAATTAGCAGAAGCACATGTAAAGGTACTTGAAGAAATGAACAAAACTGGCGGTGGAAGGTATGTTTGTTTTGACAAAGTTGTTCGTAGCCCAGACGAAGTTCAAAGACTAGAACACGAAACGGGAGTTCATATAAACACGAATTCACACGATGCTGCATTTAGATTTGAGCTGTCAAATAGAAAGCTTGATAGATTAATGTCCCAAGTGCATAGATGTGCGAATGTAAGCTAGCACGTATATTATTAGATCTCAAATCAGTTGCCCTTGACTCCTTGTTACCAGATGATGCAGTTTTGCCCTGATAAATGAGTATTAGCAACATGTAAATTAGAAGTGTCAATTTTGACCCACTTACTAATAAATTTGACTGATTTGCATTATGTTGCATATATATAATGCGATTAGCTAAGATTTAACTAAAAATGAAATGGAGAAAATGGGGTACAGTTCAATTCAAGTGTGTCGAAATGGGCAACACCTTCGAATTCAGTTGATATTTAAAACAATAATTAGTGTATTTTAAGATCTCCCAAACCAAACCTGAACTGTATTGACCCGATTAAGCATTTTAAATAACTTTGTGGATTTGTATTGCATTTTATATTTAATGGTTCGATAAGATCAGCCTACATGATTTAACAAAAAAGAAATGTCAAACTGGTTGAAAAACACGTTGTTTGAACAGTTCATCCCAACTTGACCTGACCCGTATTGGCACATACTTAAATAGTTGTTTAAAACCCAATATTTTTAGTTGCTTAAAGAAAAAGAAAAAAAAAAAAAAAAAAAAGAAACAAAGAAATTTGAACCCTTAATTTGACCCGGGTGATCCACACGTTTGCCACGTAGAAACAAGAAAGTTCTCACAGAAATGATGGGCTAATGAGAATGAAGTTTTCCTAACAAAATTAATAAAGTAGTTGCAACTGAAACAGAGGTAGGCCTCACATAAATCCTTCAACGACTTAGAAGGTCATTCACATGATAAAAAGTAATCAAAATAGCAACCACCGACCACCTATTTTTACGTCATAAATCAAAACATAAAATAAAAATATACTGAAACCAACTTTCTTTCTTTTTTGGCTAGAAAAAGGACACCACACAATTGTGGACCTCAAAACGATGATTTGGACTGACCTATTTTCCATAAGGAGCAATTGATTGATCCATAAACGAAAATAATATAGATGCAATTAATTGATCCGTATACGAAAATGATGAGAGAAACACGTGAAAAATGATCAAAATTCAAACGACCATAACTTTTAAACTCATAAAAATAAAATTTCAGACATGACTAGTCAATAAAAAGGAACAAAAATGACATTTACTAGTAGAATTATTTGGTACATTATTTAAGTGAGCTAAAAATGGGGCATTCCGAGAATCGAACTCGGGACCTCTCGCACCCAAAGCGAGAATCATACCACTAGACCAAATGCCCAGATGCAATATCAGCCAACTTCTTTATTTATAAAACAATCTTTATTTCCATGTTATACATACAATTTAATCCCACATCCATGTTTAAAAGTTATTTGCATACCAATATGCAAATGCAGCAACTGATCCAGCCACAACAATGCTAGAAGTTACATACCACATGTAAACTGGCTTCTTCAGAAAAAGATCAAAACCAGCGGAAACAACCGGCAGTGGCGGTTTCTGACGCTCTGGCATCACGAAATACACACCCTTCCTCTCAAGCTCACTTAAGTCCACAATAACCGGTTTTAGCCTAATCGCTTTAGCTATAGCAGCATACTCTTCATTACATCCCCCTTCAAGAAAACATCCAACTAAACGCTCGTTATTCACCCAATACGCTCCAAATTTAGTCCCCGAAAAATCACCAAAATGAACTATTTCCCCAACATTATCACCATAAAACTGCCAAGCCAATGAGAACACCCTTGAGTAAAAGAATGGTAAGTAGTCGAATTCTGAAGTGTTTTTTGGGTCTATTATTGCAGAAACAGCTTGCTTAGCGGTTTTCCTAGCAGCATCAACATGCTCAAGTCTTCGATTGTCACCAAAAAGCTTAACAGGAAATGATGCAATGTCTCCAACTGCATAAACTGAGCTGTTACTTGATTGTAATCGGCTGTTTACTTTAATTCCTCCATTCTCGAAAGTGAGTTGGCCTTGAAATAGGCTCGTGTTGGGACGGGCCCCAATTCCTACAACAACCATGTCAATAGGAAGGTAGCGTCCGTCCTTCATACTAGCTCCCTTAACCTATACACGTCCGATTTAAAACTAAAATATTAGCTATAATCAAATCAAACCGAATAGTTTAAGTCTTACATGTGCTTCCTAGATTGTACAGCAAAATGTTTACAACTTCCTAACTTGTTTGATCAAAATGTTTCACATAAAAAGAGAAATGTTGGATGGTCCGCATAATTCAGACCAATGTTGACACGTTACCCAATATGTTCAACCCGCCCATTATTCCATCTATATTGAATAAGTTGAGATTTACCTTCCCTTCTGAGTTGAACACAAATGATTCCAAGGATGTGCCTTTGATCAAATTCACCCCTTTAGACTTGTAGAAATCTTCATAATAGCTTGCGATTTTGGGGGTGAATAAACGGCCCACTACAAAAATACATTATTAAATTGCAA
This sequence comes from Gnaphalium uliginosum, assembly GCA_963930675.1. Classification (NCBI taxonomy): domain Eukaryota; kingdom Viridiplantae; phylum Streptophyta; class Magnoliopsida; order Asterales; family Asteraceae; genus Gnaphalium; species Gnaphalium uliginosum. The sequence goes on along the minus strand of OZ005685.1, from coordinate 9,746,920 downwards.
GTTAACTAGAAACTAACATAAAACCGCAAAAATAATAATTCAAGAAAGCAACCGAATCAGGTTGTATCTAGAGCAACATTGTCATATAGAAACTACGTATAACATATTATCATCTACAATATAAATCATGAAGCGATGAACATAGTAAATTATAATTTATAATAGACTTTGATTTGAAGTGCATACTGCAATATGAGCCAGGGAACACCATAGAAACATTGATCTTGTTTATCACCAATGAAGCAGCACATTCCATCCCAATATAGCCACCTCCAATAACGAGAGCGTTTCCACCAGGACACATTCTTATCGTGTTTACAAGCTTGGTTGCATCATTTATATCTCGCAGATAACATACATTTTCTGCATTTGATCCTGTTATACCGATCTCTTCAAGTTTCAATACCTGTAATTCAGCCATAAACCAAAAAAATCAAGTAACTGAAGTAAATAACTTATCGTGACAATTTCAAGCCATTTACATGTAAATGGGTCGATTTGGGCTGTGTGTTCTCTCAAACTGGTCAAATAATAATATATTATCTATAATGCTTACAGTTTCCAAAATCATTTTAATTCTACATAAAGTATTAAAAAGGACAAAATGTGTTTGCAGTTCAATCCAAGTCTAGTTGTCTGACCCATTTCAGCACATGCAAAAAATGAGTAATTTCAACCCAACCAATTGTTGAGTCTTGTGACCGATTACCCAACCTATCTGACTACTAGCTCATCCTCATAATATCCCTAGATCTCCCCACAAGACGGAAGAGTGCCAACGAAAGAAAATTAGTTTGAGTACCCGAGCACCAGTTGCAATTATGAGAAACTTGTAGTTGATGGTTTCTCCTGTTGCTGTCACTAGTATCTTACGCCTCACATAAGCAAAAATAACTCTAGCTCCCAATATCAGCTCAATTCCTGATGAATGATCACACATAATTAGTCATTCTCTCAACATAATTTACAAAAATGAACATAAATCCGCGCATAATCAGGATAAAGATTTACCATGTTCCTTGTACCAGTCTGGTGTTAACCTCTCTTCATTGGCACCTACACAAGTATGAAAGCCAGGAAGACGTGCAGCAGCTGAATGGCACAACCACAAGAACCACATAATTAAAGTTAAAATGTGACATCTGGTACTCCCAATGACCGAATTCAGCTCATATTTTTATGCTTTACTTTGTTTCGATTTAATCAAAAGTAACATGAAGTATGAAACTTTCTTTGATTACAATCCTAAACGTCATATTGAATTATGAAAAGGGTACCTTCCGGAAGTAGAAAGCCTTTGCTGAGAGCAGGTCTCTCATAAGGAGCCACCTGCAAAAAATATAATATAGGAATCTCACTTCAAATAAAAGTTCAAACACTTGAAGTAAATCACAATTACTTATCTTATTACGCAATTGGTGTTTAACATGAATTTAAATTGCATACTGTACTAGGAGTATTGTAGTTTATAAGCTTAACAGGATGAATCACTATGTGTTAATGAATGTAGTGAATAGTTAGATTCTAAAAAATATATAGCAATAGAATTAGAAACCATAAATTTCATTGGTACTTATATTTTTTATGGAGTAATTTTTATCAACAGCCAACTATTCATAATAAAAATGTTCAAGTTACACAACTGAAGAGATACATGGCCCTCTAAGAAGTAAAACAACAAACATCCTAACATGCATATTCATCACTCTCGGCTTTAAATAAACTATGAACTGAAATATCGAAATTAGATCGCAACTAAACATAAATAGTGAACCTATTTAAGTAGAATATAAAGAAAAACCAAGATGATAGAGAAAAAATTACAAGTTCCTCGGAGATGATACAAAGTTGTCCATGAGAGACACCTTTCTTAGTAAATTCAAGAGCTGCATAACCTGCAGCGACACCTCCGCCAAGTATCACATAATCAAAATGTCTTCCCATTTTTTCGTGACTCAGTCTCTATAATCCGTCAATTGTGAGAAGGTGAAGTACACCTTTAAAGCTCAAAGTGAATGTATACTTAACAAGCAATTCCATTCACTAATGCTTCAAAATTTTATTATTCTTTAAAGGAAGAAAGGAAAGTATAGAATTCTTATGCTTTTTCTAGTACCAAGTTACCTTTTTGAAAACAGAAACTTGCAGATGAACCATATTCTAAACTATGATACTATACAAAGGTAAACGGGTAAACGGATTCGGTTTTCCCTGTTCATAAGATCTTGTTTTAAGCATAGTAATTAAAATATTACGGAGTATCAATGATCATGCTTTATCATAACTTTATTATCAAACGAGTTGTAATGGTTTGCATTGTGCAAGAATTAACTAAAAATTTGGTCATACTGTGTTGAAACTAAACTTCTACATTATATATTCGTTACACGAGATTTTTTACAGAATATCTACGTGAGACATATCCGGACCCGTTGTCATTTGTTGATTTAGGGAGTTGCTAGTTTCAATTCATAAACAAAAATGTACAGTGTTAATATACATCTCTCATGTTGCCCGTGGAACTTGTCAAGGAAGCGTTAGAGAGTCGGTTTACCCTTTTTAATATACGTAGTACAACTTCTTAATGTAGAATTCTAATGTATTTATCAATAACAATGGTATAAACATCACGTCCCCTTGATTTAGAACAACTGTGGAATTAACGAGTGAGGTTCAATGAGAATGAAAATTTTTGTGAGAATGGAGGAACCAATAAGAATGTGTCATGTGTCACAAAACTTATTTCTGTCACTTTTTTAAAAATTAAATATCTCAAAAATAACTCATTGAAAAATTAAAAATATTGCACCATGAAAATCAACATTTTTTTCTCTTCGATTAGACATCTCATATGATATACTTTCGACGACTTTTTATTTTATGATTGTACAATATTAGTATCACATGTGATACTCGTTGGTAACACATGCGATACTCGATCGTAACACATACGATACTCGTTCGTAACACATGTGATAGTTGTTTACAAAACTCAACGAAAACGAAAAAAAGTCGTCGAAAGTATACCTTGTGAGATGTCTAATCGAAGTGAAAAAAAAATGATGATTTTTATTGTGTAATTTTTATAATTTTTTGACTTACCGTTTGTGAAATATTTAATTTTTAAAAACGTGAGAAAAAGTAAATTTTATGACACATAACACACTATTATTGATGCATTTTTATTGATTATTTCATTCTCACTCAAATTTGGTGTAATCATTTGAAACTTTTTTTATATAACAATAGAACGAGTCTTCTTTGAAGACTATTTCAACCGGATGAGCGTTTGGATATAGGACGAGTAAGGTCCATTTAGAAAAGCACATATTTAGATTTTGTTACGGACTTAGAGCTGTGAATAAGAACTTTTCATACATTAAAAGCCTACTATAATGGCACATGGCCTAGGCCCATTGAACCTCCAACTTGTTGGTTTTTCTGTTACGATACTTTTGATATTAATTTTGATACTTTTGATACTTGTTGATATCTACGGATTGTGCATACAGTAAAGATAGTAAAAGGGATTAATTTTATAAATATCCATAAACTTAAAGGATTAAAATTGTAAAGTTTTCCGCGTACAATAGTATCTAACAATTGAAAAGTTGTTATCCCCAAATTACAATGCCAAGTTTTAGTTTAAATAAATCTAGAGTTATGTGCTTTCTCAGGGCTATTTCGTATTTGCGTTTCTCTTCAAAATAAATGTCCACATTAGTATTTATACATGTTTCAAAATAATTATTTACGTGCAAAAATAACTATTAAAAATAATTAAACTTTAAATTTACCTTCATTTATAGTAGTCAATCATTTATTTGTTAAATAAATTCAGTCAAATTTGTTTTGAATATAAAGACAAAACTGACATTTACCCTACTTATTTGGAAGATAATTTTTGTATGACGGATGAAGTATTAGATTTGAAGTTTATACTGTTCCATTTGTACACTAGCTAGATTGTACTTGATATCCATTAGCTTCAAATTCAAGTGAAAAAAGATGTACAATTTGTACCATATGTTCGGATCATAACCGACCCGGTCATGTGAATTAACCTTATCTTCCACGTGACAAATATTTACCCTCACATTGTCAAAGTTATTTTGCCATTAAAAACACGTGACACATAACAACAATACTATTAATTATTATTTATTATTTTATATTTTATTATTATTAATATAATAATAAGGCCTATATGTGATAAGAGTCGCTTCCGTATCCTTTGAGTAATAGTAAAGGCCCACAACAAACTTCCTTTTTTCTCCAAATAACTCCACAGAAGTAATACTAATACTTGTCAATTCATCCCAAATTTATGTATTTTCTCTACGGTTAATGACGTACAACAACTACAAAAATGATGTAGTTTTATTTATGGATCAAGATCGACATCACACGTTGCGTTTAACATCGAAAGGAAATAGTATCTTTGTCTTTACGTAATTCGATTTATTCATTATCTAATGTTGTTCGAAAATGACTATATCGAGTGATATTAGCTTACAAGTTTTGTGAATGGTCATTTTTCTTTGATCGACCCAAGTAGACATTTGTTAGTATACATATGAGGATAAGCATTCGAATTCAAGTAATGTTGTTCATCACACGAAACTTATATTTTTATGTGTTAGACTGCTTGTATTAACATATGAGTCCAGTTACAAGTTAGAGCATCAGTGTACACACAACTTCGGGATTTTAATTCATTGATTTTGGAGTGTGATTCTAATTTCCTAAATTGGAGATTTTAAAAATCAAGTAACTTGGGTAATAAGTTGTTTGAAGGACAAGTTGAGAGGTGTCTATAAATATAGGAGTTAGATGTAGGGTTCAAGGTGTGGTGATCTTGGTATTTTAATAACGACGGCGCAAATTATGTTATTGTAATCAACCGTTGAGAGTGGTGTGAGGATATTCAAAAGTGTCGAGAGTTTGAGCGTCTCCAATTTTGTAATATCTTTCATATAGTGGATGTTAAGTGGCCTACGGGTCCCGTGGTTTTTACTCTCCTTTGAGAGGTTTTCCACGCAAAAAGTGTTTGTGTCGTGTTTTTTCTGTTTTGTGCGTATTTAATTATTGGCTTATACAAAGTTATTTGATTTATGGTGGTGACGATCGATCCCAACGAGCGGTATGAGATCGGGGTCGATTTTAACAATTGACACGTCATCAGTTCAGTATTTTCAATAAATTTGTTTTATGACTTCATCGGCTCATAAGCTGATGAGATAAACCGGTCGTATAAACAAACTCGCCATGTAACTCATATATAATGCTGGTGTTTAATCCATACAATGCCACATCACCCGTAAATCTTTCTACGAATTTTACATTACTAGCTTATGCTCTTCTAAGAAGTTAGTGAGCAATGAAAACCCTAAACGAGTTAAATAGTTGTTATATTGCTTATCGTGGCATTTGTTTTGGTTAAAGACTATCATATATCCATTTTTATACTCCACGTAGTTCTTATTTTGCTCTTGATATGCCTAGCTAATGATGATTGGAGATATAGAATTGTACGTGTGTGCACTTCTTTAAATATTAATTTAAGGGTGAGGTTCAAATGAGAATGACAAAAGTGTTGAGAATAGGAGAATCAATAGGAATGCGCTACGTGTCACAAAACCCACTTCTCCACGTTTTTAAAAATTAAATAATTCAAGAATGGCTCATTGAAAAATTATAAAAATTGCACCATGAGAATCAGTATTTTTTTCTCTTCGATTAGACATCTCACATAATATACTTTCGACGACTTTTTTTTATGATTGTACAATATTAGTAACACATGTGGTACTCGTTGGTAACACATGTGTTACCCGCTAGTAACACATGTGTTACTCGTTTACAAAACCCAACGAAAACGAAAAAAAAAATTTGTCGAAAGTATACCTTGTGAGATCTCTAATCGAAGAGAAAAAAACACAAATTTTTATTGTGCAATTTTTATGATTTTTTGACGTACCGTTTGGGAGATATTTAATTTTTAAAAACGTGAGGGAAAGTGAGTTTTGTAACACGTGGCGCGTTCTTATTGGTTCCTCTATTCTCGTCTAAATTTGTTCTACTCATTTGAATCTTACTCATTAAATTAAATATTATTTTTAAAATATATGTTAAAAGGTGTATATTTGAATTGTCATGATATGTTATAAGCTAATATATCTCGCATTTCAAGTAAATACAAAATTACAAATAGTAAAATAATCCCAATTTGCTCATTCAGCCATACTTTCCTAATATTTATAATAATAATACTTAATTTGCATGTCGATTTATATTTATATTTATTTATAGTCATAATAATTAGAACCTAAAAAATAAATAAATAACGCCATAGCTAATTTATAGGCACAAATTTAATTGCTCATTTTGGCATAAAATTTTCTACCAAGTACACCAATTATTTTGCAAGGATATAATAGCATAGTCATGGTCATAGTCATAGTCATAATAATTAAAAGAAAAAGAGACTATATACAGCTATATATATCATTTTTGAGATTTTTTGAGATAATATTGTGTACAGCTGAACTAAACAAATATTTTGGTGGTGTTTACATCAAATAAGAGATTATTTGTGTAAATATATAAAAGTTAGAATGAAAAAGTATAAATTATAAAACTCTATTAACTTCTTGATCGGTCAACATCACAAGTCTTTTATACTTTTAACATCACAAATACACCAATTATTTTAGTTTTTATTTTATATTTATTTTTTGCGTAAGAGAGAGAGGTGAAGAAAATAGCATCATTACATGTGAAGACTTTCCTTAAATGGTTATAAAAAGTTAGGCTTACGTCTCGCTTCGACACTCACAAACTCATGCCTCAGTTTTGATCAAAATAGAAAGCAAAGATTGAACTTTCCCAAAATAGAAATGAAGATCATTCCACATCTTTCCACGTGTCACTCTCTTAGTGGTTTAGTTTGGTACATGTTTCTTATTCGTCGTTTAGCTACACTAAATGCCAACCCATATTTAGCTTTATTAAATTTTGCTAAAATTAAAGAAGAAAGTACTGTTAACATAAGTCTCAAGTCTTAATTAACTAACTAATCCCCCACTCATTACCTATGTTTAAGCAAAAATATAAACTACCCAAAGAGATTAATTATACTAAAACTAATTAACAATTAAATATAAGTACCCTTTTTAGATAATTAAACTTCAACAAAAACAGTAAATTTGATGATTGTGTGTTTCAAGAGATTGTATACTTTCCAGCAGTCAAATCAAATAGATTAGTTGAAAATCATATGCATTTATTTTTAGTAAGAATTATAATTTGGGCCGTTACGGTTTGGGCATTGATATATATTTGATCAAGACAAGTACGATATGATAACTTATATCTATAGAATCAAATCGGATAATACATCAAAGAAAAATGCCAATTATAAAATCAAATTATGTACGTTTAAGATATATATTAGTCACAACAATAGTTTATAACTACATATTAATCGCGGGTTTTATTGTATAAAGCCAATGTAAGGACTTCATTAACTCTGTTATGATAATACATGAGTCGTTACAGAAGACCATATAGTTGATGTGATTATGATTCTTGTTGACGACATATAAACAAAGACAAAAGTCAAACAAGCGTATTATATTATAAGTTTCTGTGACTTATAATTTGTTTATATTTGTATTCTATATGTATTATAACTATAGGACTCTTGTATGTTTAACATAAAAACCATTTAATCGCTATTTAGTAACTGCATTGACCACAAATCCTCCATACTCCACATGTTCTCATTTGTTTCAGTGGGAAATGGACCTGAAAAATTCTGAAAATTGTCGTACGGTGGAGAATACGTCAACTCCATTGGATTAATAGCGTTACATGTTTGTGTTGAGCTCGTTGTGGCTTGATCGTTATGTCCTGACAATGTTTGCCCGCTAAAGTTTTCGGCTTGTTTGATATGCTTTTGAATCCTTGTCCTCCAATAGTTTTTAATCTCGTTATCTGTTCTTCCTGGTAGATGTTTTGCTATTTTTGACCATCTAGAAAAACATTTCAATTTCTAAGGTTAAAACAGTTGATAATGAGTAGTAAAAAAAATGTACTTTTATGGACAAAACATGCAAATTTATAACTATGGAAGATGTTAAGGTAATAATTATCTAATTTGTATGGGACATGAGTAAAATAAGTATAAACTATATATGTTAAAGTTAAAAGATTTAGGAACTTATAATTTATTTATTTATATTCTCAAAAGTTGAGATAGATTTATATATGGCCTACAAAAATGGTGTAAAATACATATAGGACCAAACATACAACATGTTCCACGATGCAAATTTAAAGTCATCATGTTCCACGTTTCAAATTTCATAAAATCAGCTTTTTGTTCAAGCAATGTATATTTATAGGAGACTCAACTCGGATTTTGTTTCATAAATGTAGCAAATTCTCATCAAAATATTAATGAAAAAAAAAAAAGAAGTGGCTTTCGAAGATTTAATCTTTTTGAAATTCTCGAGCAAAAGTTTGGAACCCAAAATTCGTCTTGTCGATGGTCCGAAGATTCATTCGACAAAAGCATCATATCCTTGAGTTCGTGATCGATTAAAGAAGAAAAAGGATACATGTTTTTTTATGGTAAGTAAAGGATATATTAAAAGATTTTTTTTTTGGGGGGGAAATACTTTAAATATTTTCAAAAAACAGGAAAACAAACTTGTTGGGAACTTTATTTTTTCTTTTTCTTTTTGTTTCTAAGGTTCCTCAAACTTTAAAAATCAGAGATCATCTCAAATGTTTTGATTTTTTTTTATTTTTATAATTCGAAAAAAGAAAAATATATAAAGTTTTTGAGTATTTTAAACATGCTCGTAAATAATATGTTGAAAATATTTTTCTTACAAGTAAAATCAAAAGAAAAATATTTTTCATGACACAACTAAAATCGCAAGAAAGGGTAGTCTTTTCTTTGTCTTCTATATATATTTGAAAAATTAATAAAAATCGAGTGCACCGTTATGAACTCTAAATGTAAAGGACCACCACATTATCTTGATGAGCCAAAACAATCGGGAATCTATCAATTTCGAAGGAAAACTCAAAGTGGGAACCTGTTTTCGACTCGATTATGAGACGAAATTTAGACACGTGATGAATTAAAAAGAGTTCCTTCTATAATTGGAAACTATTTTATTGATCAATCTGTTATTCTAGAGCTTCACAATTGGACCCCCTCAACTGGTGATGTTCAAGCTATAAAGTCTATTTTTATTTTATTTCTTGAGTTTCATGAGTTTAATTAATAATTAAACTTAACTTTAGGTTTAAAGTATGGCCAACTCCTGTCTATTATTGATTAAAAATCTTTCTTTTGGTGATGTAATCGTGTGAATTCAATTAATTCGATACACTATGAAAAGGAAATAAAACTTAGTACGTGGATGGAACACGAATCAGAGTAAAAGAAGTCGAGTAAAAACAAAAAATAAAAACATATAGAAGAAACAAAAAAATTCGATTAATTCGACACAGAAGACATAATTAATCATGTTTAAAATGTAGCTTTGCGGATCGGAAATTCAAGGTAAGATGGAAGACGAGTTCATCAGTACGAGTGATCGGCACGTGTTATTACATATGCACTGATACACACGCCGTATGTGTATATTATACAAATAAAGCATAGATTAATTTAGCAAAATAATAGGGTTTTTAATTGAATTAATTAAATGGATGAAATTAAATCAATTAAGTGACAAACCTATTTCCCCATTTAGCATGAAGCTCCATGATCAAGAGTTGTTCTTCGGGTGTGATATTACCCCTCCTAACATCGGGTCGAAGATAATTCAACCATCTAAGCCTGCAACTTTTTCCGGTTCTTTTAAGACCTGATTAATCAAATTCACTAATTAGGGTTTACTCAAAAAAATAATATTAATATTAATATTTATCATTAAAATCTTAATCTAATGATAAAATTAATTACCTGCAGATCTAGCGAGAGAATTCCAAACACCTTCACCATGATTAGCTATGTAGTTTATAAGAATCAAATCTTCTTCCATTGTCCATGGCCCTTTTCGAACTTCAACGTCTTGCGAAGAATTGCACGGTTTCTTTTCCATTTATGTATTGATTTTTAATTTTTATTTTATGCTCAAAAAGTGTAGAGAGAGAAGATTAGAGAGAGTAAGTGAGAAAGGTAGAGAGAGAGAGGAATGGAAACGAGAGATTTTTGAAGAAAGATAATGAAGATGGTGTTGGTTTTATAGGGGAAGCCTAAGATGAGATTTAATATGTTAATTAAGCTTTTTAGTAAGGTTAATCAACTTTTTAAATGTCTAGGCCTAACTTTCTTATTAACCTAAAGTGATTAGTGGAGTGTTAACTTAATTAAATGTAAGAGCTTTAAAACCATAATGCATGCATGCATGCATGACCCCTACATCCTTTTATTTTTGCAAATAAAATGAAATAATACATAAATTTATGGTTACTAGAGTACTATTTTTTCGTGTTCCTAAACTAATGCAATTGGTAAAATAAGCATCAAGTCATATAGGGTAGTAAAACAGCCTTGAATAGATATAAAATATGTAATGCGGTCTCTTAATAAATACAAAACAAGTAGAATTTGTCAATTTGGACATGAACAAAAGTCAATGTTGTTGAATATTTGTAGTCAATTTGGACATAATTGAAAGTCAACGCTATTAAACATGCGCATATATATATATATATATATATATATATATATATATATATATATATATATATATAGACACTTGACATGAAAAAAAGTGTTGGTATTTCTTTGATTATAAACACAAAAGCAAAGTATTATGTTTAGGACGACTTGATGATTATTCACCGGGTTTGTGCGACGATATTATCTGTGTTTCACTAATAATATAGCTTAACTAATAAAAGATCGATTTAAATAATATTTAGTGAATAATTAATGTATGGGTCTTGCAAAACTTAGAAAGTTTTTGTACGTGAAATGGAAGTATGTTCGATTCTGTAAAATCCTTGTTGAAAGTTAATAATTATTTTGTAATATAAAAAAATAATAGTTGTTAGAACAATAAATATGTAGCGAGACAAAGGATTGACGATGAAAATATGAAAATTTCGGATCAAGACTCAACCCGTAAAAACCAAACTTTACATACTACAAACACCGGAAATATAATTTACTCAAAATATATATTTTGAAGAGTACATAGAAATCTCTAATACTTTTTAGATTTAGGTACTTTACCCGTACATTCATACTTGAAAGTAATTAATCTAGTTTCCTAGAAATACATAAAAGTATATAAATATAAATATAAATAAGCAATTAAAAGAAAAGTAATTGCATGTGCAATGTTAGGGCCCTAGGAAATTTAATTGTCGATAGGATAGAAAATTTAAAACTCACTATATTTGGTAGTTTATTAACTTTATTTAAACAATGTGGTGAATCGCCTAAATATGAATAGTAACACTCTTTTAAGACTTTTCAACTATTTTCACACTATGTTAGCTTAATTGACTGTGGATCACGTGACATTACCGGCTATAACGTAGGTCTGACACCGCCGTCTATAACGTAGATCTGTCCGTGATGATTAAGTTCTATACAATGCATTGTTAAGCATAGGAGTCCAAACTAATCATACACTATAATTAATCGTTTAGTTAACTTAATTGTGATTAAGTATTAAACTTGCCACGTGGATGCCACGTGGATGCCACTTTGATCGGTTCATATGTGTGATCTAGGTGCGTCCATGTTTAATGATTTGCACATGGATAATTTAGGACGGTTTGACTTGGCTTTGCTTGTCATGAATCATGATTCAAACGTAGTTACGATTTTCGAACTTAACATAACATTGATCTATTAGCAGATATTGAATATCAAAGCTCACAACATTTATTTTAACAGCAATTAATTAAGGGTTAAATTCGGTTATGGTTAAATTATACATTATTAAAAGTTTTCAGTTATTTTATTTTTATTTTGCCACAAAAAAATAGAAATGATATGAATGAATTGTTTATAAGTTAACCATGTGTTTGACTTCAAACATAATCTAACCAAACAAGAATCATGTGCTTAATTACTGATTAAATGCCCGTTTCTTTACTAATAAAGGCAATCTAGCTAGATTATATGACGTAAAATGCTTTATTTTGACTAATACTACTACGTTAACTAGTAACAATAAATATTGTCACTAGGTTATTTCTTAAGATCGATAGCATTCAAGCGAATCGATCTAAAAATCTTGTTTAATGATCGAGTGATAGGTAACACCATAATTACAGCTTATCAAGTATCGATATCTATTCAAATAATTAACCTTGATACTTTTTAAATATAAGACCATTTACTCTACATTAATTTAGTTGATCTTGTTTAGTTAGATAAATGCTAATGACAACTATATGGTACATGTGCTATTGTAAAAACACAATTACAATAAGTACGTCGTAAAATGACACACTTCAGTTGAATAACACGATAGCGACGTAACAAGCGACTGAAGAGTGGGCCCAAAAGCTTTTTTTGTGTTTATTTAAGTATATAATAAAAATAAATGTCTATTGGTAAATGTAGAGTCTAGAAAAGAAAAGATATCGTAGTGACATTGTCGCTGTTGAATTTTTCTTATATCTTTTTGTGAAAGTGTTGATGTGGCAGAACTGACATTGTACTAACAACGTCATTATTGGAAGAGTGGTGTAAGAACACTCAAATTTTCAAAGTAGTGATTTGACATTTTAAGATCACTAGCATATAAGTACTTTTCAATCATATACCAGAATGCGTCAAATTAACAAAAGAATGTGTATATTTCAATCATTTCATCCTCGCTTTTTGAATAATTTTCTAAAGTACATTGTGCTTAAAAAACTCCATCGCAGAATTTTATGGGCCTTTAGTTCACATCAACATCAACCAAGGCCAACTAAATAATACTCGAGGCCCAAAAGGTAGTATTTGGGCTCAAAAGCAAATCTAGCCTAACTTTTATAATGACTGTGTGTATACATCCCTTTATTGTGAATCATAAAACTCATTCGAATGCTAGTAAATCATCAGACAAAAACAATTGTTATTGTTATATATTCATTTCATAACTTATGAATGAATTTCAATAAATGATTTGGTCATTTGGAACTGAATTATTCTTCCACCTGCCGTTTTGTCATGTTTCAGTTATATTTTGAGTTATATCGCGTCCATGTAACTTGGAAGTACATATAGTTTTCATTCGTGAAGAAAATAATTATTGTCTGTTTTATATCGACAACATCACAGCTCTTAAAAGACAACTTGTCGGCTTCATGTAGAAACGTATGTTCGATTTCAAAAATTCAATCGATCTCTCTTTATGCGACCATAACCATTTCATTTATCGATAATTGAAACTTTTTTAGAACAACACTGAATAATTATTCGATCAAGTTATCAAACTTAGTTAACACGTACTGTTTGGCACTTTTTCATAATATATTTTAACTAATTTTTAATTAAAAAATATCTAACATGAAGAAAGGTTCAAAGTAGATGTTAATTATCAGCGTCTATTTATGGAGATAATTAATTCATGTTTATGCAAAGAACGTACGTGTTCCTTCGATTTTGTAAAGTAATAAACAGTTTTTTGTTAGGTTTTTGGTTTTGTCTGGTTATATAATTAGTTACATGAATTATTCACATTTTAATTTTACATTTTGATATTAAAACTCTTACTTAACAAATATTAACTCTATCAATAAAATAAAAATGTGTAATATGCAAATATTAATAATATCAACGAACGTGTTTTTGGCTAACGGTACAAAAGAAGTTCATAAATCAAGAGGTTTGGGTTTCAAGTCACATTTGATACATTGTGTACGTATTATAATTTTCTTCTAACAATGTGTATTTTCTAAGAGGAGCATCATTGTATTCGTGCAATGCGACACTTTAATGACGGTGGTGGTGATGACGGTGGTGGTGACGGTGGTGGTGATGACGGTGGTGGTGATGTAAAAAAGTAATGAGTTAGTGCAATGCCATATTAAGATTTGCTCGTCTAAAACCATTAATGCGCCTTGTATTTATGGATTTTCTCTTCTAACAAAATAAAACTAAATGAATTGGAAACAGTCTGAGAGATATTTCCTTGCCTTAGTGTAGTTACAATGTTTCTTTATATATATATATATATATATATATATATATATATATATATATATATATATATTTCGGAGTATTTGAGAGTTAAACGAATTAATCAGACAGTTTTGTTTCTACACAAACCAACAAAAGTGATTAAGATGATGAAATCTCTTAAGATTGGTGTGAAGACAAAAGAGCACGTTAAATTAGGTTTAAGTAAAATAAAGGACAAGAAAGGACAAAATTGCAACAAGAAATCCATGATCTTTGGTTTAGACCAAAACCCTAATAAATCTAAGTTTAAAATGACTAAATCCTAACTTGGGTCTCATTAACTTCAATCAATAATTTGTTATCAACCACTCATGATCCTTCTTCTAGTTTTTGATTATGACGTTTTCGATTAAGAACTAATTTGTCCTTTTTCACACTCACTAGTGGACAATTTTCACTATCTATGCATTTGGGATGCACTACGTTTAGGGCAAGCTAGGTTAGTCGAGTTTAAAGGAGGCTCGAGTTGATGAGATTCAAACTCATAAGATGACGAACATTTTGGTTCTTGATTAGACTGATTAATTAAGATCATAGGCTTTATCGAGTTTTGCAAGTAGCTAGATACCTTTAGAGCAATGCCATTCGAGTTTAGATTAGGATAGACTTTAGAACTTAATTGCGTAGTTGATATTTAAGGTTAACAAGAAACATACTTAGGTCTACTTCGTAGTTGATATTTGAGGTTATTAAGAAACATACGTAACCCATTTTTAGGTCGAATTCATAGGAAGACGATGAACTTTTGGTTTTGATTAGACGGTTTAAGATCATAGGACTTAACATTTTTGTAACTAGACTTCAAGATTAGTATGTTCTATGTTGGACATATTTATTGGGACTTCCATTTGTCAACATCAATGTCTTTCATTTGTAATAATAAGTTAAGATTATAATGAGAACACAATATAGAAGATGATATTCAATAGAGATGTATTAAAGGCCTAAAATCAAATATTCATTCTTCTAGAACTATTAATTAAGTATATATTTGGTAAAACTCATTTAGGACAAATATATGCCGTATAAACTTTGGATATTATTTTAGATATTGACGTAAAGCATTAGCTTAGTATGCATGTTACGAGTTAAGACAAATAATATTTGGTTTTATTTTTGTAGTAACGTGGTCGGTTACAATCCATGTACACTTTCGTACTAAAAAGGGACTTGTCTGGGCCTATTGGGCCCAATGCACATGTGCAATCACAAAAAGGCTAGATTAAGTGTGAGTTAAGTCACTAAGTAATATGATTAGTGGTTTTATCAAAGACTAAAAAATAAATTGTTATCGAGTTATAAGTGCATATGTCCATTTTAGAGTAAAGCTTGTCTTCTTTGATTTTTTGCTCAACTGGAGAGTCTTCACTAAGTTACAAAAACTTATGGCTAGTCATGTCATCATGTTAACCTATGTTTGTCATTATCTAGAATCTATTGTTGTCTACTCTTGTAGTATATAGTATTGATTGATTATTATAGCAAAGTGAACTTAAAGAGTCTATGAATATTACTATTATTCAAAAGTGAGAAATAAAATTAGTAAGATGGTTTATTTTTATTCTTTTTTTATTATATTTTCGTTCTGGTAAAAAGAAAAAAAAAATTCCTTTATAACCACAGTACACCGTATGTATTAATAGTTATACACATACAAATTAGTATATGCTTCTATAAGTAAGAGCAGAGGGAGTGAAAAGGGGAAGTTAGCGTTGAGGATATAAACTTCAACATCGAGTGTATCACTCGATCCTACCAGTGTGATTTTGGATTTTAGATGTGAAAGGCTCAATTTTAAAACTCTCTCGGCGGTGGATAGAACAAATATGGTGGGTCTAGTCGTTCTTTTGTTCATATTTTTCTTTTGCCAAGTTAATTGTTGACAATTAATTTATGGGTTCATTTTCACATTTATTTCACACAATGTTTTAAAAACTGATTTTTTAATTGAACCGGATGGGGGTCCGGTTCTGATGAGACCGCCGGTTCAATCGGTTTGATAGATTAAACACAAAGAGTTTAATTTTTTGTTCGATTATAATCATTTTGGTAGCATATATAATTTAGGATGTGTATTATTTATATGATCTTATAATAAATATATAAATAATAAGGAAGGAAAAAAACAAAAACAAAAATAAGAAAGGAAAAAATAACAAAAAAAATGTGTGAACCGGTTCAAATCTGGTCCGGTTCCCGGTTTAACCCAGTTCAAACGGTGACCGGACGGTTCAATTGTATTTCAGAAATGGCCCAAAACCGGTTTATAGTGAATCGGTAAACTTGATTTTTTGATTTTCAAAACATTGATTTCACATCAATCACCCCTATAAAAATGGTTCACAATGTTAAAAGTTCACATTAAATTTCAAATTGGATCATTACTTGTGGTCTTTCTTATATTAGTGATTTGTGTTGATGTACTTGGTCGTACCCACGGATCTACCAACAACATTTTCTTTTTCTCATTTTTTAAAAAATATTTTTGAGTTTATATATACCTATGGGGAGACAAGAATTGAAGGGAGGTGTTGGTAACATTTTAATTCCAAATATTTTATGTGTATACAAAATTCGATCTAATTCAAAACTAATTTGAAGGTAACTTGGTTAGTTTGCCCACTTGTATCGTTGTTCACCCATCTAAAACCATCAATTGAAAATTACGAGTAATACACAAATAAATTGATTTGAATTCACAACTAGCTTCTAGATGACACTACAGAAACCTTAATCATCAAAGTAAACCTAGATTAATTATGTTTTGTCTTATATATTAACTACAAGAAGACAAATGAAACCAACCCTTAACCACAAGTGATCTTAATCTTAATTAATGATTAAGAAACACGTACACTTTATTAATCATGGTTTGCAACCACAAATTAGGGACTTAATTTAAGTAGTTTTCAAAAATGTGAAGCCAACCCACAATATTAAAGGTCATTAGTGTTTCACTAATATTCCATAATCTCTCACATGGAGAAGATCATCCTTTGTCTCTTATCACTTAGAAAAAAAATGTTCAAATGTTAATACCAACCCACATGCCCTTCATTGCCAGTTGCCACTCCTCAAATTCTTGATGTCTTCTTCTTAGAGTACAACTTATATATGCAACAATTTCATATGTCATAATTGTGCTTTGTATGCTTGTACATATGGCTAGCTTAGATGAATTTGTGACAAATATATGCTATACTTTTTTAGGTACTTTTTTTTATCACATCATTTTCTTCTTCTATTCGCATGAATATCAAAATATTAGTACTATATATACTGCATTGTTACTACTTACTCTATGTTTATGCGTTGAGATTCTCTCATGTTCAACTTGAAGAAAAAAAAACTTTTAGAGCGTGCGTATCTTGACTCTAAAAGGAATTTCATTTTTGATTGTGAAAGTTCAGACCATATTCTCTTCGAATTCATTACCAAAATTTGTTTAACTTGTCGGAAACAATACTTATATATGATAATTTGGACTTCAAGCTTAACATTAACGGTTCACTAATCTTAAATAATCATCGTTAACAATGCGAACAATACTGTACTTTTTTTTATATCCCATTAGCTTTCTTGAAAGATATGGTAAAATTGTGTTTACATATGAAAGTTATCAAATATTTCGAACAGATTAGGATAAAAGTATTACAAAATATAGTTTGTGTGATAAAGATATATTGATGTAACTAAATGTAAGAAGATATATCAATGATATAATTTTGACTAAAAACTAGCAGGTGGCTTTTACTATGCTTGAATAGCATTATGGGCCAAAGATTGGGCTGTGCCCATTTCATTTCCTATTGGACCGAGCAAAAGAAGAATGCAAAAAGAGGGCCTGTAAGGCCTGGCCTGCTTTGAATTTCTATTTGATCAGAAGCAGTCCCTGAAGTTTCATTCTTTGAAGTTTTCCCACACTTTTAGAAGATAAACTTTCTGAAAGTTACACTTCCCCTGAAACAGTCCCCGGAAAGAGCTTTATATTATGGTGGTATCAAGTAGTTTTAGATGAAAGTAAAGCCATTTTGTCGATGTTCCGAGAAATTGGTTAGAACTGTATATCATGCTTATTTATTGTTGTTTTTAATACATTACGTAGTACTTATCTCAATCTAATACGTAATCTATTAGTTTTAAATGATATCATACTTTAAATATGATTTGTTCTATAACCTTAATGTTTATTTTTCATTTTACACTAACGAACTCACTAGGCGTGAAAGTTTGTAGGCAAGTTTAGGTACGGATGAAATGCATAATTTGTAAAATAGATGATATAGATGAACAAGTATTTTACGCATGAAGATACGCAAAGTACGTAACTGAATTAGGTGATGTTGAAGTTTGTATGGAGATCCTTAAGGTCATTTCAGATTTTGTTTCAATGGAGATGGTAAATAAATGGTATAATTCTATGGTATATTTTCTGTTGAGATTATGTATCAGCAAATGAAAGTACATATATGATCTCTTTGAATGATTATTTACCTTTTCAACCATCATACCATCTTTTTCACTGCAAACAAAACATGAAGTATCGTGAAAGAAAAAAAAATGAGTGTCATGACAAAATGATGAGTAATATATATCTTTTTATTTGAAAGTTGAATATATATTTCGAGAAAAGTTCAGGTAGGAATACTTAACGGTAGGAGTGAACATTTTTGCTTTTAATTTTAAGATTAACTATTTTTTTATTCAAACAGTTTATATCAACATTATTAAAAATTTATGCTTAAAAATATGAGAAAAAAAAAATTAAAACTCACAACTAATTTTTATGATACACAATATAAAAAAAATTAGTGTGTACCTAAAATTATAATAATTTTAGTGTTATTTTTTTTTCAAAAAAGTATACATATGTTGAGATTAAAAATAAAAATGTTTATTTCTAACGTTACTAGCATAATGAATGATTTTAAAAAAAACTTTCTATTATAAACTCTGTATTTCATAATACGTATATTAATGCTATCTATGTATGTTGCTTGAGCATACACATGCATAAATTAGTTATGGCACGGGTATGCTTTGTATTAAGGTATGTACTACCTTAAACACCTTTTAAATCAAACAATTCAAGTACAATCAAACATTGTATGGATTTCTTATATAATTTAGTAAATTTTGTGAGTTCATAGGGAATTGATATTTTTCTTTAATTTGTACAACATACGGTGTATTTGGTTTGTATACGAGTTCTATAATAGATAATAGATACTATATTTAAAATACAGGCTTAGAAAGAAAATGTATTGTAACATCCACCCTAAAGGCCTAGTATTATTCGGGTAATTTCCTAACTTAAATTTATTATTTAATGTGTTAGGAATATTTTACTATTATTATGCTTGATAATATTAGTAAAACGAATAAATGAATTATTGTGACTAATAAATAATTCATTGTTTTAAACCGAATTAGTTGACGGGAAAGTAAAATAATTGGTTTTCCCAAATAGTTTTAGGTTCCCGATAATAGATTAAGAGGGAAACTAAAATTGTAATGGTATTGGGTTATATTAATATATATATATATATATATATATATACATATCTTCTCAATTCTTCTATACAAATATACACACTTCTTAAACATTCCTGCGAACCGACTTGAAATTCTAAAAAATTGAAAGAAACCTTCTGTGAAATCTTAAAACAGTAGAATAATCACCCTCTTGTTACAAAAATGAATTCCAGTAACATCCTCATCATCACTCTGTTCCTGTAAAGATTTGATGTATAATTGTATTTTGAAGAAATTAGCAAATTCTCGAATTGATATGAATTTTAAGCTTAAAAGATGTTATATGATGTTATTTGATGCATATAAGTTGTTAGAAAGCATATTTGAATGATAGGAAGTCAAATTCGTGAGTTTTGAAAGAATTCAGTTCGAATTTTTGGGTTCGGCAGCGAACTTCGCAGCTTGAAGATGAACTCAGTTAGCAGAACTTGATTGTGAAGTAGTTACCACTGTTGGAAGTTAGTTTCCACTGTTTATGTAATTAACACTGTTAGTTAAGAATTGTAAGTAGTTTCCACTGTTTATGTAATTAACACTGTTAGTTAAGAATTGTAAGTAGTTTCCACTGTTTATGTAATTAACACTGTTAGTTGAATTTATACTTGGACTTTCATAAATGAAGCAGTTACCACTGTTGGAAGTTAGTTTCCACTGAATGTTCAAATGTGGTAGTTAATACTGTTTATGACTTTGTGATAAGAATGAGTCTGTTATGGAAGTTATCTAACTCATTATTTGTTGTATTCTCAGATCAGCAGAAGACTCAGTGATATTAGACTTCTGAGTTGTGGGACTGAGACCAACAGGTGAGTGGATCTGGAACTCACATGTTTGATTCAGTTGTAACGACTTGGTTGCAACAAGTAAACGTAGATATAATTGATAGACTCTTTAGTCTGATATGCTGATATGCTAATATGCTAATTATGAATCTACGTGCAATGTGGCCTTTGGGCATTGATTGCTAGTAAAGAGGTCAACAGATTGTTGGACTTGATGATTTACAAGATTACAGATATGGGGTGTCGTACATGTGTTGTACTAAACCCATATTGTGTAGTGGTAATATCAAGTTATCGGTATATTCTGCAGTGGCCACTACAGATTGTGATAAGCGTTTCTTGAGGGCCACCACGGCAGTAGGGTTCCTCAAAAACCACCGATCCTCTTTGATATTGATAATATGTGTTTACGGTTATTTGATGTAAACAAATGGTTAAGCTAAGTTGAACTATTAGTTTCATATTCATTCACTTAGCTTCGTGCTAATTCCCCATCTTAATCCCTGCAGGTCATGTTTGAATGGGCGGGTAGACAGGATTTTGTTCACGGAATGTTTGACCGGCTGGCAACTCTGATATATTATGATAAATATTAAAAATTGAATTTGTAATCCCTGTTTCAGTACAATGTTTTAAACATTATATGTATGTACTTTTGTAAATATTGTTAATATGATATATTTTGACCTACGCTTCCGAATAAAAGAGTATTTTATAATATAGTAAGAGAGAGGCGTTACATGTATAAATATATAATATGCATATTCATTAAATTTTTAGAAGCTATGATTTATACAAATAGAAAATAAGACAAAGTAGGGGAAAGATGAAGAGAATAAGAAACAATTTTATTTAAAACTATGTAAAATCAAAATGAGTTATATATATTCATTTTAATTTTCATTTCAAACACATGAACCAAACACCTCATAACACTTTTAGTCTCGCACTTCATTTCAAAACCCATAAAATAAAACCTATTTGATTTGGGTAACATCTAAGATGGTATATGTAGGTGTGACAAAAAAACAGAACCCGAAATCGAAAAAAAACTCGAAATCGAAACCGGTAAAAACCGGATCGGTTTTTACAAAAACCGGCGGTTTGGAGCCGGCTTGTATATAGCCGTTAGAAAACCGGTTAGAAATCGTTTTTACCTAAATCGGTTTGGAAAACCAGTTAGAAAAACCGGTTTGAAACCGGTTTTTGGAGTTGCACGAAAACTAGCCGTTTTTTTGACCGTTTATGACCGTATGGGAGCGGACTTTATTTTTAGTTATTGTTAAGTTATGTTTCCATTCCTAATGTACTAATATTCTATTGAAAAAAATTTGAAGATTACATTGTTTTTCCCTAAAACGCTCAACGCTCGAAAAAAACATACTTATATAGACTTATTGGTTTCAATAATATTTTTATGAAGATTTAGAAGACTTTTTTTTTAAGTTATTGGTAAGTTATGTTTCCATTCCTAATGTACTAATATTCTATTAAAAAATTTGAAGATTACGTTGTTTTTCTCTAAAACGCTCGACAAAAAACATACTTATATAGAAAAACCGGTTTGAAACCGGTTTTTGTAACCGAACCGGTTTCAAACCGGTCAAAATCGGGTAGAGTCGGTTTGAGTTTTACCCCCCAAAATCAGGTCGGTTCCAAACCGATTTTGGGCTAAACCAGTTCTTGACGGTTGATCAAAAATTGATCCGGTTTTCCAACCCGAACCGATTTGCCAAAAAAACCGGTTTTGTTCACCTCTAGGTATATGTACCGTATAATATTCTCTGCTGGTGCGTTAAATATATGTCGATAAAAAAACAATTAAAAATACAAAGTATGGATTAAAATTTTACTTGTTTACAATACATAATTTAAGTGACTGTGAAAGTGATTTTTGTTTTTTCTTTTTCAATTATAAACGTTTACATTTTTTTCTTCCTTATAGTCTAAATGTCTAATAGCATACAAGGCTTAGGTGCTATTATTGTAGCCTTAACTGCTATTAATTGCACATAACATTTATTCTTTTTATTATTAATAATATATCATATCATATGTATATCTATATCTATAACCTTTATAAATGGTTTAGTCTCATTTTACTTAAACTTGCGAAATACCAAGACTACCCTCACGTTGACTTCAATAATTTGAAAATAATAAATTATTTTAGCAACCATAATAACTCTTTAATGACTTTAATTTTAATCTTATACATAATCACTAATTAAAAATAGTTTTTTTATTAATTAAATAGTATCTTTTTTATTAATTAAATAGTCACTACTTATTCACAAAATTTCATAAGTCTAATATACTACTTAAAATACATTTGAATCATTGGTATTAATATTCAATCAAAACCAAAGAAATAACTATTTTGGCAATAGATTTAATTAGTATTACATAATTAACGAGATTTCAACATTTTCAATATTCCATCTCAATCATTATTAAAAAAGTGGCATATCATCCATTTATGAATCCATAATATAAAACATAAAAATACATATAATATAGTTGAGCAATCCGTTAAACCTTCATTCCATTTCAAATATCAGAAATCAAGAATCTATAACTCAAAGTTTAACCTATCATTTTTGCGCGGGCAATGTACTAGTTTATTTATTACGCATTCCCCTTTGACAAATATTTTGTATTTAGCCGGAACCTTTCTAAATAATTTATGACAATATTCAAGTAAATACGAACATCATATACGGATTTCTCAATTTTATTTTTTTTCTCTTCTTTGTAGATACTTTTAGGCTCAAATAGTTTAGTGACTTCCCGAGGAACTTTAGTTGTTTTCGTTAGTTTCTACAACTTAGGATGAGTTTGGTTTGTAACTGACTTTGATAATGAAAATATATTTACAATTAAAGGATCATATAGAAAACGTATAATTAGTTATTTTATAAAGAATGAGATAAAAATATAATAAATAGATAAACAACTTTCTCTCAATTTGATACGTTTTTAAATGTTTTCAAAAGTTAGAAACGAACTATTATGTGTGTTTTCTTGTGAGATTATAAATATTATGTGTGTTTTCTTGTGAGATTATAAATTTACATATTTATTTACATTTCTCATTTTTTTTTATATTGCCAATTACTAAACTCGAGAAATTTTAGGATTATAATTTCATGAACATATGTATAGTATTAAAATACTAACCTAAAAAAACAAAAAGTATTGATAGTTAAACTATATACTCGACAACGACTTTGTACCACCTAACTTGCCACCTGGCTATTAGAGACTTACAACCCGATTATCAAATTCGCAACTATATTTTATATATATATTTGGGTATTTTGTTTTAACAATTTTTAAAAATGATAAAAATGTGATTTTTTTCCTTTTAGAAAACACCATATCTTAGTGTATTGTTCTATAAAATTTAATTTTGATTTAAATACTTTATATCGAATAAATGTGAAGCTAATGAGTATTTACCCACTGCATCGCGGGAACATTATGTCAGTATAATTAATTTGGATAACATATAACGTGGTTGGTGTACATTCTAACGCCATTGGTCCGTCACCTTTTCAAATATCTATCAATAAAAATAATAAAAAGGAAAAACAAAAGGGCTCCTTATTAAAGTTTTTGTTTGATTGATTCGTCATACGTATATCTACTACTAGTATTGCTAAATAAACTTAAATCTTACATTTAAAAGTATGTACTTTCTTTTTTTAGGTTTAATAATGATTTAATCACTAAATTTTTATTTTATTTTTTCATTTTAACCACTAACTTTTGTTTTTAAATGTTTTGACACCTTGACGTATAGATGGACCAAAATTTAATCATTTTACTTTGTTTGACAGTTTACAATAAAGCTTTTGGTAATTGGTAATCGTTTGATCATGTTTTATTAATAACATGAACATAAGTTTAAAAATATTTTAACCACCAAACTTATAACTTTTCTTGGTTTAACCCTTCAACTTTTATTTTCTTCCTAATTTAACCCTTAACTCAGTGTTTACTATTTTTTTTATTATTTAAGATATAAGTTTAAAAGCTATTTACTTAAAAAAAACATATTATTAACTATTTGGTTATGTACATATTAAATGTTTTATTATTTTAGCAGAAGGTAATATTTTTACAAAATAATTGTCTTTTTTACATTCTAATCAAAATATAAATATAACTTTTATCATGAAAAATAATATTGTAGACACTATATTACCTGATATATATTCTTTGGATATTTAAGTATATATAGTATAATGCTTACACATTAATTACAATATCATCACAATTAGTTTTATAACGTTTTATATAGATAAAGGTGTATTATATAATGCTGGTATGTCTAATAATTATACTTCTATGAAAATTTATTTATAGTGAATGTGTGTTATTTTATATAGAATGTCTTAGAGAAAGTTATTTTTTAGTATGTGATATACTAATTATTTTTTAATATGTAATATAGTAATTATTTAGAATAAATTGGTTTAAAATATATACAAGAGTTTGAGGGTAAAGTTATTAATTATATGAAACTATACGATTAAATTAATTTTTAAAAGTATTAATATGTTATAACAAGTCATAATAATTTTCTAGTAAGTCATTTAAAGTTAAAAGGTTAAAATATAATAAAAACAGTTGAACGGTTAAAAAGAAAATAATAAAAAAAGTTAAAAACGATAACTTTACTTTTAACACGTGTCCTTCTAATTTTGTTGCTTGAGAGTACTATTTTTTCCGTTTCATCACAAGTGTCCTCATTACTATTTTGAGTTATATCAAACAATGTTTTAAACCGGGGTTGACTCGCGCGGTTGAACCGGGACCCGGGCATCTAACCGGGTCGACTAGAACCGGGTTTTTACTGTTTTTCATATTGGGTTGGCCCACCGGGTTTTCCGGTCGAACCAGTGACCCGAAACCCAACGGGTTAACTTTTTTTCCTTTTTGTAAAAAATGTTTTCGTTGACCAGTTGAGTACAAAATAAAATTACCAAACCTTACAAGGAAAAGAGTTAACTTCTAATGGTGGTGGGGTGATGGTGGTGTGGTGCTGGGTTTGGCAAGTTTGCTTACATGTTGATGGTGCTAAACTTCTAATGGAGATCAAGATATTTATTTTTGTTTTTTGTTATTGTTATCTGAATTTGTTTTTTTCAGAAAAAAAAGTTAGTGGGTAAATGTGTAATGAGATATGAAATGAAGAATGAAGAATTGGGCTAGAAGTTGTAAGAAGATAAGGTTAAAGAGTAGAGGTAGTGAGAGAAGTAGATGATAGTCAGTACCAATATTTTATGGGAATAATACAATTATATGAAAAAAGCAATCTGTAACCTTTTGCATATGTTTTTTAAGAAGTACAAAGACTACTAAACTTAGATACAAGACCCCTGAAGTATTAATGTCTAACATAAAATAAAAGTAAACTATTAAAAATGACAAAAAGATCCAAACCGATTGACTCGGTGGTTCAACTAGTTGAGCCGGACCGACACTTTGACCGGGTCAACTGAAAAATTGGGTTTGAAAACACTGATCTCAGATAAATACTATTTTCATGTTCTAATCGATCGAAAGAAATTTGAGTAGATACGTTATTTGATTGGCGAAAATAGCTCACTATAGATTTCATTCTTTACTATTCCTTATTTGTCTTCCGTGACATATATTTCGTCAAAGTGGTTCTTGACGAAGCCCACCCTGCGAATCTCCTTCTCTCTCACTTTCCCCAAATCCACGAAGAATCAAAATCTCGTAACATGTGTAATTACACTTTTACTTCCTGTATTCTTTATTTATTCAATCAATTTTCGCAATTTCCTTTTTATAATCATTAATTAATATCATATAGACGTCAGTTGACGATGAATTTCTCCCAATTTTCATGTCGCCTGTTTTGATTTTTTTTTTTGCTTCAATTTTTTGATGCAGTTTCTGCCTCAGGAGCTGCATTTTGAGAAGTAGCTTCAAATTCGCTGTGATTTTAAGCTAATCTGGTATATTTTGTTAAAAATTGCTCAATTAATTAATTCGCTCGGATTTTAGGGCTTTACACTTTTTTAGTTATATGAAGTGTTTGTTGTTGTGTTAAAGTGATGAAACTGTAAGCTTATTGCTTATTGAATGCACACTATTTTTGTGCTGTTTGATAATGCACTATATTTTTATTAAAAGTTGAGTTTAAAAAATATTTTAACTGTTGATGTAAGAGAGTTTTGGTTGTTACTGTAGAAATATGTATGTAGTATTTATTTCAACTATAATGTATTTGCTGATTTTGCTACAGGGCTTAGAATGATTTAGCATTTATTTATTATTATTATTTTGATTATAATTATGATTATGATTATTATTGTTGTTGTTATTGTTATTATCATCATCATACATATTTAAGTGATCATTGCATGTGAAGAGTTATAACTTTGAACGTGATAATAAGTTGATTGAAGTTAAAGATATTTAGATAACTAAATATTTATCGCTGCGATTTGGTTTGTCATTGCGTCAAATGTTCTTAAATGGGTATATGTTGTATAGGTTGGACTAATTTTTGTTGCGATTTTTTCTTTTTAACAGATTGAGGGCGTTATTTGCGCAAGACTAAAGATTGTATAGAAATGGTATTGCTTTTGATACTATCTTGTAATCTTGTATAGTGCTTCTTAATTTCTTATCATTTATTTTGTTGTTATTGTTGTTTAACTAATTTTTGTTTATCCATTTATTTAATTTCACTTGTACAGGATGGAAATGTTTCTGCTGAGGACTATAACGATATTGATTGTTGGAATACTGACGATGAACTTGAAATTGAGAACATAGTCCCGTCGTCTTGTCCAAATTTGGTACCTTGGAATGCCGGACCTAATGTTAGCAACGGGGAGGTAAATCATTTGCCCGCTGCTAGATGTTTCTTATGGAAAAGGGTGGGATTATTCAATTAAAAATAATCAGACTCAGATTATCAACTGTAATAAATTGCACTATACGAGATATTCTTTTGATGTGTTTTTGATGTGTGAAGCTGTAGTCAATACTTAAAATGAACTTGTTGTTGTAGTCTTAAATTATGTTAACGAAAGGGGCAAGGTACTTTTATTTTTACCTTTTCGATAACCAGCTTTGTTGCAGCTAGTAAGAACCTGGTTATTTGACCGCTTAATAGAAAGATAATTGTAGACTGAATCTAGAATCTGTCTATCTGTACACTAGCAACTGATCATTGCAACTACTAGTTGCACTAAGCAGATAATCATTTTTGAAGTGCAAATCCAAACACTCAGTGACTATGTATTGTTTTGATGCGATGTAAGATATAGGCCTTAGTGTTTGTGAATGCTACTAACTTACACCTAATATCTATTGTGTGTACACAACTTATGGGTAGGTGTTTTAATACACGCAACCTGTTAAAAGTGTGTTTTTAATGCATTTGTTTACCCGTTTGATCCTTAACCGGTTACCCTTTGACATTTTCAAATCTGAATGTACACGTGTCATATGACGTGGCATGCCACATCAGAATTTTTTATCTAAACGTCCACGCGGCATATGACGTGGCATGCCACTCGGCATCCAAAAATGACGTGTCATGCCACACACCATTCAAATCTTACGTAACATGCCACGTGTAATGCCAGGTGGCATATGACTTGGCACAAAATGTGGTACCGGAGCCACGTAGGATGGATGCCTTAAATGTGATTTTTAACAGGTTACGTGTATTAAAACACCTACCCGTAAGTTGGGTACACACAATAGATATTAGGTTTAAGTTAGTTGCATTCGCAGACACTAAGGCCTATGTTTGTTGGTGATGTAAGATATATACAGTTATACGCTAAGCAGGTGTGATCGGAACTTGGATTACAACTAACCTCGTCTTTCTGTCTCAAGGCGAGCTCATCAGCAGCTCCTTCAAACTCCAAGTTGGTTCAGCATTTTCTAGGGATGGGATTCTCTGAACAAGTGATTGCAAAAGCAATTAAAGAACACGGTATATAATAGATTTATCACTTACGCTGTAGTTCAACCAATATAATAACATGCTTTACAAATTTGTTCATTATCACGTGTAGGGGAGGCCGACACAGACTCAATACTTGAATCTATTCTAACATACGTGGTGAGTGCGTGATATAACATTATTTCCAGAAATGTAAATCTTAGCTTTGATTACAACATTCATGATTTTGAATTAGTAAACTAATATAAAGTGCTCTTTCCATCACTCAGTTTTACATAAAAAAATACTAAGTCCTTTTTGGGTATTAATCAATGCTGAATAATGATTACAGGCTCTTGAAGAGTCTCCTGATGAACTTAACTCATGTCCTCAGCAACAACAGTGTGTTGATAATGGTAATGGTCAAGTGTCTTCTGACTATGACGATAGCATTCTTGATGATCTTTCTGAGTCTGACAGTTGGTCTGGTGGTAGTGAAATAGCTGTAAGTAATTTCTCGTGCTTTATTGGTTTCTACTCTTATATAATATAAATTATATCGGTGGCAAACTGGGCTTGTCACGCGGGTTTGGAAATGGCTCACGCTGGGTTTTGTTGACCTGAAATACATTAGTCCAACCTTTTTTATTTATAAATAATTGTTGTGTCAATTATGATTACAAAAGCTATATAATAATAATAAATACTATAAAGATCTAGTTATTTCTCAGTATAATGACAATGGAGGTTTTTTGTATTAGACATTCATAGTTGCTAGCCTTATATGTTTTGGCAACACGTCTCTCTGACTCTCTCTCTCTCCCTTTTCATTTTCATCCTTTTCCATGCTGTTGATATGTGGTTAAGATTAGGTCATATAAATAACACATCCAGATTATATAATCAAAAGGACACTTTATTCGTTGCCAGCAGAATTTGTGAGTAATAAAGCTCGGTGCGTGTGATATATGCTTAGTAATGTTTCCGTATATTATAGTTTGATATGCCTTTATCACTCATAAAAAAAATCTTGATATTTGAAATCTTTTCTGTGCAGGATATCAGTTCTTTACCTAAACATGAGAAAGCATTACGATCCTTAACCAAGATGGGGTATAGTGTAGAAGAGGCTTCAGCAGCCATGGATAGATGTGGTTAGTATATCATTCTGAATCCTTTTGTATGTTTAGTATACTCCTCTAATTTCTGCAAAGAAAGTTCCATTGTTTTTGGTTACACCAAACGGCTAAATGCCATAAACCAAATAATTTACAATGCAGGTCCAGAAGCTACAATCTCAGAACTAACTGATTTTATTTGTGCTGCCCAAATGGCGAAGACAGAAGACGTATTTTTTGAGGAAGAGGTTAGTCTTTCTTCAAAATTCAATTCCTCCTTGAACCAGAAGTCTATTGTTTGAAACAGTTAATTCATATTATATTAGCTTATCTTAGAAGATGCAATTTTTACACATCTATGTAAAATTTGGATCAGTTTTTATTAGGTCAAACAGGTGAATATCTTGCTGAAAGTGGGTGAGTCAGGCTGGTTAAAACGGTTGACTTTTGGTACAGGACGAATCTGGTTGACTCAAAACACTTGCTCCAAAAAATTCAATTTTTCATTATAAGTAACTAGTGTGAAATATGATTGAAAGATTATAATACTTCAATAATAATATACTTTTTTGAATGAAATTGATTTCAATAGTTTAATGTACTAAAAATATACTTTAGGTGACTTTTGACCTGTTTAGCAGTGTCCTTTTAATTCAGTTATTTTGCTTTTACCTGTTTGACTTGTTAAGTATAAGACGTATCCTGAGTGGCCCCAATCAAGCTCGGATGAATCGAAGTTGCCGCCTTTTATATTCTTCATCCGAAATTGCTTTTTAGAAAAAGTAAAATTTGTGGTAGTTTTTATACTCGTTTAATAATGTTGGCTACAAAGAAGTGTTGGTAGATCAACCAAACCTGACAACTTGTGGGGTCGCCCATTTTGCCACCCTTAGCCTTTGTATTGCCTATTTAGAAATTAACTTCTTTTTTCCTCTTTTTAAATCCAAATATCAGAAGCCCAAAATCTCATTTGGCGTGAACGGGTTACTTAAGAAGAGGAAGTTATACGAGCTCGAGATGAAAAAAAAGAAGCGCAAGGGTCTGCTAACTGAAGAAGATGAAGTTATTCGTCTTCCTAACCCGATGATCGGGTTCGGAACACCAACTGACGGTCTTGTGGTAACTCACAGAACGCTTCCCGATGCCGCAATTGGACCTCCCTTCTTCTATTACGAGAACGTTGCCTTAGCTCCAAAGGGCGTCTGGGATACTATTTCTCGATTCCTTTATGATGTTGAGCCAGAATTTGTTGATTCTAAATACTTTTGTGCTGCTGCTAGAAAAAGAGGATATGTTCACAATCTCCCAATCGCGAACAGATTCCCTCTTCTTCCTCTTCCTCCCCGCACCGTAAATGATGCATTACCGCTAACAAAAAGGTGGTGGCCGGAATGGGATAAGCGGACTAAGCTTAACTGTTTGCAAACGGTTTGCGGAAGTGCCAGATTGACAGATAGGATACGGAAGGCTCTGGAAAAATGGGTTGATCATCCACCTCTTCATGTGCAGAAGTATGTTATTGAGGAATGCCGAAAGTGGAATTTAGTATGGGTTGGCAAGAACAAAGTGGCGCCATTAGAGCCCGATGAAGTGGAAATGTTATTGGGGTTTCCGAGAAACCATACTAGAGGAGGAGGTATAAGTAGGACAGACAGATACAAATCCCTTGGCAACTCGTTTCAGGTAAAAATATATTCCTTCCCTCCCCCCCCCCCCCCAATTTCTGTAGTTTATTGGATAGGGGATTCTGGATCCTGTCATGTTGAACACCAACATGAGAGGATCCAAATCCTAGTTTATGAGGGTTGTGTTCTATTTCCGAATTACAGATCATTATTGTAAAAATGTAATTAACGCATAAGATGGACAAAAAGTATTAACCAGTAAACCCGGCTCAGGCAGGAACATTGTGGCCCTTATAACAGTGACCCATTCTTACCGGTTACTCAATCCACCCATCCTGCCACCTCTCCTCCAATCCTATATTGCTCCATTTCTTAGGAGGTTGTAGACAATATACATTTGAGCGATTTTTCACCACTTGGTCTGTTATTTTTTCCCCCTTTTAGTTTTTACGCTTTTACTCGTCTTGTCCATTAGCAGTCAATATAGCCCAAATTGACCTTTTTAAATGTAAACATAGAGGTATCATTTTCGACCTATTTACCTAAATTGGGTCGATTCATATTGACTCATTACCTAAGTGCCTATTGTCACCGGTACATAGGTTGAGTTTTGTCTCTCAATTAGTGAAGTCCACCCAGTTTCACATTAACCTCACATTGCCGTGTTTATTTCATGTTCTTTTATTGTAGGTAGATACTGTAGCATATCATCTATCTGTACTTAAGGACATATTTCCAAACGGTTTAAACATGTTGTCTCTGTTTTCGGGCATTGGTGGTGCTGAAGTTGCACTTCATCGACTCGGGATTCCTCTTAAGAACGTTGTGTCAGTTGAAATCTCTGAAGCTAACCGAGACATAGTTAGGAGTTGGTGGGAACAAACCAACCAAAAAGGCAACCTTATTCACTTGACCGATGTTCAACAATTGAACGGTGACAGGCTTGAACAATTCATAGGTGCCTTTGGTGGGTTTGATCTTGTTGTTGGTGGCAGTCCTTGTAATAATCTTGCTGGCAGTAACAGGGTAAGCAGAGATGGACTTGAAGGTGAACAATCCTCACTCTTTTATGATTATTTTCGTATTCTAGACCTGGTCAAGTGTATTATGAGTAAACTACGATAGTTCACTGACTCTGCTTGATGTGATGTTCAGATCTATTGAACGTAGTTTTAATTTATGTTTGAACTTTTCGATTATTCAGGATGAAATAACTAGAACAGTAGGTTTTTCCTATGAATTGTATTAGATTGCTTATAATGAATGGTAAGCTGCAAATGCAGAAGTTTCTAAATTATTGTGCTTTCTTGGATAATAATATGGTTTTTGTTTCGTATTATTTTCTTAGTGTGATTTTGTATTTATTTTATTTTACATATTCGAAACTATCATATATGTAAATATATATGTAAATATGACAAAATTAGTTTGTAAATTTGGGGAAATTGTTTGTGCCGTTAACAACACCTAAAGTTGGTGGTGTTAGTGTAAAAGGAAGGGTTGTAATTTATAAGTAACTAGGAAGTTATACCCGCGCTTCGCGGCGGGATTAAAAATCCTACATTTTAAAACTAAATGTTCTAATCGATATGATATTTATCTAGCATAGCGAAATTTTTTATCACGTCAGCGAAATTGTCTTTGTTCTTTAATACTTATAGGTCATATTGATCTATAACTAATATGCTTAGAGAATACATAAGCTTGGAATCTATTTCGTTCGCTAATACTTTTAAGTTATATTGATTAATAACTAAATAAACTAATGTAATTTTAGAATACAAATATTTATACAACGAACATATAAACATTATAATGTGTATGATCACGAATATTGCTCTATGGCGAAAATGTGAGTCTTTACAATATTGTAATGTATACATTTATCATTTATATATCACTTACTTTGTATTGTACATACATGTATGATATGTTTTAGGATTGATTTTTTTTTTTCACAAAAAATAAAAAGGCTAATGTTCTTAACATGTCTACATATATTATAAGTTCTCTTGATTTGTAAATAATCTAATCAAATAATACATGCACGTTAAATTAATTTTGGTCGTTGATACTTTTTAAGTTATATTGATCAATAATTAATGCAATTATCGAATACAAATATTTATACAGTGAAAGATAGAAATAATACGTATGAACTCAAACATTGCTCTATTACAAAAACGTAATTCTTTATAACTTCATAAATGCATACACTTATCATCTATATACAGTTTATCATATTATATTGTACATCATTTGGAATAGATAAGCGTGAAGTTTACTTCGATCGCTAATACCTTTTAAGTTATATTATAATAAAATTTTAATGCAATTATAGAATAAAAATATTTATACGATGAAACATAAATATGATAATTTGTATGAACTCGAACATTGTTATGTGGCAAAAATGTCACTCTTTATAAATTTATAAATGTATACACTTAATTCTATATAAAACTTATCTACATTGTATTGTACATCGTGTGATATATGTTTTAGGATTGTATAAAAAAATCAATAAAAGACAAAATAAGAATAGGACGATTTAGTTACTATATATCACAGAAGCGTTAACTTAATTTCGAACGTCAATATGTTTTAAGTTACATTGATCAATAATTAATGAAATTATAGATTACAAATATTCATACACCGCAAGATAAAAATAATAATGTGTATCAACCGAATGCTGCTCTATAACAGAAACATTACACGTTATAACTTCATAAACGCATACACTTATTATTTATATACAATTTATCTACATTGTATTGTACATAAATTATTTTAGGATTGTACTAACTATTGTTTAAGTTTTGGTAACCAAACGAAATCCGGAAATTTGGTGTAATTACGACAAAGTGTTGTTGTCGGATGGTACGACTAAGACACATTGTAAACGTTGCGGGAAATTTTTGAAAGCCGACTCCAACACAACGTTGAAATCACATGCAACACGGTATTGTGATGGAGTCAAAACTAATCCGGATTCGGGTCAAGCAACCATGTCACGGGATGGGGGTATTTTTGCATACGAAGCAGAGCGGTGTCGACAAGCATTTGCGGGCTTTGCGATTCAAGAAAGTTTGCCGTTCAACCACTTCGACAACCCTCGGCTTACTAGGGTGATTCAAAATACTCTTCAACTGCGATATAATCATGTAAGTCGTGTTACTCTTAAACGTGATGCGCTTAAATTGTGGCAAGAAGCTAAAATGCAACTAAAAACCGGTTTTGAACACTTAAATACAAGTGTATCATTAACAACCGATGTTTGGTCGGTTCGTACCTTTGTGTTACTGCACATTGGGTTGATCCCGTAACTTGGCAAATGATGAAATGTACCATTCCTTTTGAAGACTTTGAGTATCCTCACACGGGTCAAAATTTATTTTACATGTTACGAGATGTAATGAAAGCGTTTAAAATACAACAAAAAGTTTTTTCAATCTCGTTTGATAACGCGAGTAATAATACAAACGTCGTTCAAAGATTAATACTAAAATACGGACCACCTTTGAAGGGCATTTTTTATCATAGTCGATGTGTTGCACACATCATTAACTTGGTTGTGCAAGACGGACTAGCGGTTGGAGAAATAACCGTAGTAAAAGAAGCGTATAAAACTATGTTACAAGATGTATTTTGTAGGGGTAAGGCTAGATACACACATTATATGAGATTGTGTAAGGAAACGAATTACATTTTCTTAACCCCTAATTGGGACATGCCCGTAAGATGGAATTCGACTTACAATATGTTTGTATGTGGTTTACGCCAACGCGACACTTTATACGTTTTTCATGATCAACTTGTTCAAAAAGGTCTTGCAACACCATTTTCCTCCGAATATTGGGAGGTTATTCAAAAGATAACCGAATTGCTCAAAGTTTGTAAAACCGCAACTACTTTATTATCGAGTGTTTATTATCCCACGATTCATTTGGTACTTAATCAAATTTTTATAACGACTTCAAAATTAAGCGAATACGAATTTTGTGGTGATGTATACGCAAGAATGGTGGCTCCCATGAAAGCAAAACTAAAAAAATATTTTCAAGAAATGCCACCGGTAATTATTTGTTCCGCCGCGTTGAACCCGTGTTTGAACGTTTTCGGGGTGGAGTTGCTTATCGATAACATTTGTAACGATTTAGATTTGAATGACAATGATCCATTTTTTTTACACATAATACAAAAGAAAATTTTAACAAATGTTTTAAAGATTTATTTGGTCATTATTTTCAAAAATATACTTCAACAACAAATGTTTCTTCTAGTTCACTTTCCACAATGTTTGCTTCATCTTCTTCCCAAGATCCGATGATTAACTTATATAATAGTTTAAGACAAGAAAACCATAAATGGGCAAGGGGTGATGGTGACCAAAGGGCCACCACTAGCGAATATGGGAGATATACCAGAACACATTTTTTGTCCACTATTCTACCCAATGATGTAACACCCCGAAAATTGATGATCTCGCAAAATGGTTTTAAGTTCCAGACAATAGAGTAAGAAGAGAACTAAAATCGTAATGGTATTGGGTTAGATTAAGATATATAAATACTTATATACATATGTGAAATCAGGGGAGATTTCTAAAACATTCGCGAAACCAGGAAACATTTCTCAAACATTCTACACGTTTTCAAAGCCTCTTGCGAACCGAAACTTGGTGCAAATTGAAAGCAGTAGTTGGTGAAGTGATAATCAAACCCGTATCATCGTCATCACCTTCGTATCCTATTACTAACGGTAAGTAAAAATTAATGTTTATAATGATTTTTATGAAATTAATCAAGTTGCGAATTGATTATGAATTTGAGGTTTAAAAGACGTTATTTGATATATACAAGTTGTTAGAAAACTTGTTAAGATGATAGGAAGCCGAATTCGTGAATTTTGGAGAATAAGAATTCGGAATTTCTGGGTTCCAGTAGCGAACTTCGCAAGGTTGAAGATGAACTCGGTTCGCAGTGCTTAATTGCGAAGCGAACCGAGTTATCTTGCGAAGTGAGTTGCTCTGCGAACCGAGTTTTGCGAACCGAGTTATGGTTCTGCGAACTGAGCTGCGAAGCGAACCGAGTTATGGTTCTGCGAACTGAGCTGGTTTGCGAACCGAGAATCCCTGCGAACCGAGATGTGCCTTGCGAACTGAGATGTTCAGTGATATGATTAAATTATTAGTTGTAAATTGATATTTAATCAGAGTTAATTGAATACGGTCGCCTTGACAGGTATTTTGGATAGCAAGTTGTGAATATCTGAACGTCGCCTTCGAGGTAAGTAGTAGGAGAGTAAAGAGTTTAACTGGTTGATTAAGTTGAATGGCCAATTGCTGAGTGATCAATTGTGCCTAGCTGTATGAGTTGAGTGGTCAATTGCTGAGTGATCAATTGTACCCATAAGGGCCAATTGCTGAGTGATCAATTGTGCCTAGCTGTATGAGTTGAGTGGTCAATTGCTGAGTGATCAATTGTACCCATAAGGGCCAATTGCTGAGTGATCAATTGTGCCTAGCTGTATGAGTTGAACGGTCAATTGCTGAGTGGTCAATTGTACCCATAACGGCCAATTGATGAGTGATCAATTGTGCCTAGCTGTATGAGTTGAACGGCCAATTGCTGAGTAATCAATTGTGCCTAGCTGTATGAGTTGAGCGGTCAATTGCTGAGTGATCAATTGTACCCATAAGGGCCAATTGCTGAGTGATCAATTGTGCTAATTATTTACATGTGATTGTACCTTTCCTGTGCTTACTAAGCGAAATGCTTACGTGTTGATTGTTGTGTGTGATAGGTACATCAAGAGGTATGAAGGGTGGGGATCCGGGAAAGCGACCCGAGGGCTGCTAGTGATGGACTTACTATGGCAATATAGTAAGAGGAGAGACTCGGAGAATCATGCTCTATATTAACGTGTAACATTTTGTAAAGACAAAATGTATGTTTTATGATAACAATGTGAATATTACTTTATATTAATATATAAAGTGTTTTGAGAATTTAAATGAGTATAAAAAAAAAAAAAAAAAAATCTGGGACGTTTCAAATGAATTCGCAAAATTTGATATTTTGGCTTGGTGGAAAGAGAGGGAATCTCAATTTCCCGTTCTAACCATCATGGCCCGAGATTTACTAACCGTCCAAGCTTCTACAGTAGCTTCGGAATCCGCATTTTCTCTTAGTGGCAGGGTATTATCTATACGAGGAACAAGACTCACACCGACCTCATTAGAGATGTGTATTTGCTTGAAGGATCACTTAGACGCCGCAGAACGTATTCAAAACGTTTCAAGTCTTGAAGGTGAAATGGAATACGAATGAGATATACATGATGTCGAGGTGGAAGCGGGTATGGTAATATCACTTTCCGACGAGGAAATTGCTCTCGATAAAGCTTCGTGCGAGGCTACCTCTGAAGAAGATTTCGACTTATGAAGATTACACATTTGAAGATGTTAGAAGAATTGAAGATTAATAAAAGTTGAAGATTTTGAAGATTATGAAGAATTATGAAGACTTATTGGTTTCAATAATATTTTTATTAAGATTTAGAAGACTTTGTGTTAGGTTCCCTTATTCACGGATCTAGACTTATCGTTTGACTCAATTGAAAGGCGGAAACAATCAATCAAGCAATTGAAACGTAAATACAAACACAACGATTTATAATCTTTTCGTATATATTAACAATTGAAGAATAAAGATTACAAACTCACTAACTCTCTCTTCCCACTCTCTCTGCCGTATCTCTCTCTCTCTCTAGGGTTTGATTAACCCAAAAACGAAATTCTAACTCGATATATATAGACACCTTGCTGGACCCTGCGACACAAGCCCTTTGTCGCAGGCCCAGCCCATTGCGACACTTCCCTTGTGTCGCTATAGCGACACAAGCTCTGTGTCGCACGAACAGTATATTTGTATATTCTATACTTACGTTTCGTTTACAGACTCAAACATACAAACTCAACACTTCACATACTTAGACTAATTGACTTTGACAATTATAAATGTTTGACCAAAATAACTGACACACATTATGCACCAACACTTTGTTTTAAGTTATTGTTTAGTTATGTTTACATTACTAATGTACTAATATTCTATCGAAAAAAATTTGAAGAATACATTGTTTTTCCCTAAAACGCTCAACGCTCGAAAAAAAGATAATTATATAGACTTATTGGTTTCAATAATATTTTTATGAAGATTTAGAAGACTTTGTTTTAAGTTATTGTTAAGTTATGTTTCCATACCTAGTGTACTAACATTCTATCGATTTTTTTTAAGAATACGTTGTTTTTCCCTAAAACGCTCAACGATAAAAAAACATAATTATATAGAAAAACCGGTTCCAAACCGATTTTTGTAACCGAACCGGTTCCAAACCGGGTAGATTCGCGTAGGGTTTTTTACCATCCAAAACCGATTCGGTTCCAAACCGGTTTTGTCAAAAACCGATTCTTGACCGTTGACCAAAAACGGTCCGATTTTTCAACCCGAACCGATTTTCCCGAAAACCGGGTTTTGTGAAACCCTAGGCTTCCGGGGATGGAGTAAGTCTTTTGATAAACTTTGTGTTTCTAACCCTACACTTTTAAATATATTCACAATTGATCCTTCATTATAACCTATTCTCCCATGCTTAACCCTTAACAGCACGACCAACAAAAATGAGCAGAGTAACCAAACCAAAAAGTTCTTTTATCTTTGAATGTTGTAAGCTTATCGAAGGTTATAATAAAAATCTAAGCTTTTGCGGGCTTTTGATGATGACAATGGTAACAAATACGTTGATTTCGAGCGATTATACTTATCACACGAAAGTACGAAACAATCACGAAATCACGATGAGAATTTTGTTGTTCCCAACTATCCGATTGTCCAGTTCCATTCATCCTTTTAGGCTTCTCATTGCATCAATTATCTCAACATTTTAGAACCCATGTGATCACTTGTATATCCATTCTCCAGGTATTTTATTTTATTTTATTTTTATCATTGTAACTTTGTAAATACAAATGTTATGCACTCCATATGCTTGTATAAATGCCTAACAGTAACTCATTAATTTTATAGAGCATACATTACTTATTCATTATTATTATGATATATCTTAAATACCTTTATCATATGGGAATGATTGCAACAATCAACGAGCTGAAGTACGTGTGGAAACAGTTTAATCAAGTATTTGGACTATTTATTGACTAAATAAGAATCATTTCTTTGCATTTGAGTTAAGATGTTGTGAGTACATTATTTTGTGAGCTTGAAGCTAAACCGTTTATGGTGATCGTCGTTTTGTTATATCTTCGTATATGTCTCTCATATCATACGGCAAATTAATTTATCATTTATGACTTACAAATTAAAAACCCCTCAACTTATGCACAATGACCCATATTCATACATTACAAGATTCGGCTCATATAATTTTGTATGGTTTCCAATATCTTATTAGTTATTTTAGAATGTATTGATGAAATTGTTTCTTCTAACATGTGTTTATTATGAGGTGCAGTCCCCCCTGGTTGCTACTGATATGAAAGATGAAATGTCAGTCGTTCTGCAATAAATAACTTTGTTAGGAGTGGAAATGGTAAGTGTTTTTTTTCTTCATTTTGTTTATTCGTCTCCCTAGTACACTACATGGCTAATGATGTAAGGCAATGCTAAAAATCATCTGAATGGATTCTAGAAATTAATAGGTGCTGTCTGAATGTTGAACCACCCGTGTCTTAATGCATGTTTCCATTTCTCCCTTAGGCTCTGTATTAAACACACATTTAGACAATTTCATTCATGTAAATGTGTGGAATTCTACAAGTTGTATGTTTATTGTATTAGTAACCCTTTATTGTATAGAATAAAGCAACATGAAAGAAAAGTAAGAGAGGAACCAGATGATGCTAACAAAAATTGCAATGGAAAACAAGAGTGGAACAAACTTTGGGGATGCGACATTTCTTTCCTCAATTTGAATGTTCTTTGATGTTTCTTATTTTAAATGCATGTTCTTCTGTCTACAACCAAAACTCGATAAGTAACTGTGTGCATGTTTAATTCACTGCAAATTTTCTCCATGAATCCATAAGTGGTGCCATTACAAATTACCATGATATTTTACTTTACTAATACATTAATGTTGTTGATAGTTTTTTTTTGGTGATTATATATGCTGGATTACAAGACCAAGGTGAGTACTTTCTTGAGTTGTTCCAAATGGACCGGGAAATCTATTTGATTAAAATTAAATACAAAATACCAGCATGGTAAAAATGCGTCATTCCCCTTTTTAATAGTGTTTATCTGCATCACAAACTTCCAACATCCTAATCATTGCATCATAAACTTCCCTTTCGACTGTATAAATAAGGAAAGGTAAGGCCTCCGTATTAACTATGTACTTTCACCGTTGGATTACGTTCACAATCAACGGTCACTAATTAATCCAGTTAATAACCCTCATGTTATAAACTAATACAAACATAGCCGCCGAGAGGAACCCATTTCAAACAAACTATGCGTTCAGCCCCACTTTCTTCTTGCCTCCTTTTGTTTGTGATGACATCAAACACATATCTTTTTGATACTGATAGTGCCATTAACGATTCATCTGAACCAAAAATGGCTAGTCATGCCTTTATGGAATCTCAATCAAATCAGTTGTATGCAAATTTTCCTGATTCTGTGCAATTTACTAGTCAGGGGGGTTTGGAAAATCTTCTATTTGGGAGCCCTACTGAATCGCATGATACATTAAATCCATATCAAGATTCTTCAGCTGAAACAAATTATCAAATATCTATATATGATTTGGGTTTTAAATGGGACGACTTTTTGGAAGCACCAACACATCAACCACAAATTACTCCATCATTAGCACTGGACAATGCTCTGGAAGAGGTCTCGTGCTTGGGCTCTGAAGGCAATTACAAAGAAGCAAAAGATAGGAAGAAGAATGTGGAAACTGAAGGCGGATCCATAAAAGGTCGGTCGGAAAAAACTACCAGTAGACACAAATGGAGTAAAGAAGAAGACAGGTAAATTTCATTTTGTTGTATTATTGACGTTTTTATGTCATTTCTTTGTTTTTTTCTA
Organism: Gnaphalium uliginosum; assembly: GCA_963930675.1. Lineage (NCBI taxonomy): Eukaryota > Viridiplantae > Streptophyta > Magnoliopsida > Asterales > Asteraceae > Gnaphalium > Gnaphalium uliginosum. The sequence goes on along the minus strand of OZ005685.1, from coordinate 9,705,579 downwards.
TGTTTCAATTTTACATAAATCTTTTCTCTCTGTCTTCAGGGGTTTTTGGATGTGCGCTTTGAAATTAATTATATGATTAATGCACTTGAAATCTTGTTAATCAGTTTTTACTGTTTGGATAAACAGATTCTGCTATAGCTTATATGATTATTTAGGGGTCATATCAGTTATTATCAGTTTCATATTTCATATATGCTGCAAGAAAACCAATTATCAAAGGGGAAAATGAAATGGCCTAACTAATCAGAATTTGTTTACCTGCCAGGTCACAGGAGGTGGCTCCAGTGGGGTTTCCCTTGTATTATTATAATAAACTAATAATAGATAATAATAGATAATCAAATTTTTCTAAACACTCTTAACACTTCAAATGATAAAAGCACATCTAAACACCATCTGATTATGATACGTTCAGTAATCACCTTTAAAACGCACGATCAAGTACCGTGTTCGTCAAACTTCATGTTAGAGAAAAAAAATCTCTATTTTCAGGTTGCTGCTGCAGCTGGTGGAGCGGCATAAGGACAAGTGGACCCATATTGCTGAAAAGCTCCCCTTGAGGAGTGCAAAGCAATGTAGAGATAGATGGCATAATCGTTTGAGACCAAATATCAAGGTACTCCATCTATTATATTATTACTAGAACTAATTGTATTGTACTATCGTTGGTTATTCATTTTCCCTTCCATGGTCTTACAACATAGTTCCTCATCATCAACAACAATCCTTCATATAGCAGATCCAAACTAGTTGGGTTGGCTAGAGCTGGAATTCATTGGCATTAAAGTGAAATGTGTTATGTTGTAGCATTTGAATTTTGAATTTCCTTCGACTTGCGAACCGTGTAGTTCGCATTTTAAAATCCCCCTCTCCGGTCGCCGGCTTTGCCGGTGGACCGCAGGAAACAACTCTAAATTCCAACATTTCATTTCATCTCTTGAAGATACACTTCACTCAAGTTACTATCTGCACAGTTTTTGTTCACAATTTGTAGCTCCAACACTCGCACCATGAATTAAATTTCAAAAAACTTCTTTCTGTTCTAAAAGCAATCTCAAGCATCTCCATGTTTTGTTTCCAACCTCTTCATCCATGACAAGATCTTCATCGGACAAGCTCACTGCTTTTTTCTTGCCTTTTCTCCTGCATATCATGATCTTATAATTTTGTCACCTTCAATTTCCAGTTTTTAGCATCTGGATCTAGTAACCTTAGTTTCTTCTTCATCAGTTTTTTACGTCAACAGCTTTTTCGGCCTTTTATTGATGTCCTTTCATCTCTACATCTAAGTTTAACCACATCTGCTACATTTTTAGTTTATCGAAATCAACACTTGATTTCGACGCTTTCATCAACACTTCTTTCATCTTTCTGTATGCCGTTTTCATCTACAGAGGATTCACGCACGGGTTCGATAGTCCTTCGATCTTCGGTTACATCAAAGGTAAGTTGTGTTCGAGATGGTGTCTCAATATAATTTGCTTTTTTCGCCCTTACTTCGTGGTCAAAGCGACGTGGTGTTTGTTTGTATGGATTTCAAGTTTGCCCAAAGACTCCCTATGTGTTTTCTTTGCACATTCGGTTGAAATTTCGTTCTAGTTGGGTTGTCAAGTAAGTTAGCCAAGGTCAAGGGTCTCAAATCCTTCTAGTTCATTTTGTGGTAAACGAGTTTCATGTAGGTTTGATTGATTCTATAGTAAGCTAGTTTCTTCAGGGCGTTATTGGTTTAAGCAATTATCAAAATATCAACCTCAATTTTATATTTGTTCAAGATCAAGTTAAGTGTTCATTCTATGTTAAATCATGCTTCATTATGGAGCAACAGTCAAGTCAAGTTCTCACGTTCAAGGTTGGTGTCTCAAGTTCTTTTTTAGTGTTTTCTCCCTTTATCAGTGGTCACGAGCTTGCCTCAAATACCCCTTCTCTGGCTTTCTTTCAATGTTTGGTGATTTTTTCGGGTTCAAGTTTGGTACTCGAGCAAGGTAGTCAAGGATCCTCATACCCCCACTTGACCTGGTTGTTGTCATCAAATTTATGGGAGTCAGAAAGGTGTAGGTGCTTATCAAGCAAGCTTGATATCAAAGGTGTTGAAGGTCCATTTTTTGTTAATAATTTCAATGAATATTTGCTCAAATGGCTGTTCAAAGGCTTTTCCGACTAGTTGTTCAAGATGTTTGATTTGGTCTTAGTCAATGGTTGTCAAGTTGGTCAAGTGGATGCCTTTGTCATAGATGTTCAAGTCTAGACTGTAAAGGCTCAAGTTCGTTTCATTGTATTCACAGAGTGGAAAGACATTTATCCATTCTTAATTCTAACTCAAGGGTCTATCAGTATATGTATTACTATTTCGCCAAAAGAAATAAAAAAAAAATCATACATTAATTATATATAAAAGTGAAGAGGTGGACAAAAAAGTGACAATAGGTCAACCGATGCGTATTAGAATAAATCCCATTACCCTACCTCTGACCTGCCCACTTTGCCACTCACCTTTTTTTTTTTTTTTTTCAGAAGAAGGCATGGTCTGAGGAAGAGGATAGATTACTGATTGCATTACACAAACAATATGGAAATAGATGGACAGATATTGCGGTAAACATGCCTGGAAGAAGCGAAAATAGCGTAAAAAATCATTGGAATTCGATAAGAAAAAGTAATTCATCATCCTGGGGTAACAAAAGAAACTACTACCCATCCCTCTTAAAAGATTACATTGCAAATGTAACTTCATCTTCATCCAATAATCAAACCAACATTCAAGAAATACCTTCCATGGCTGGTACCACAAGTGGCCCTCTTGACCAACAAGAAAGCTCGAGTTTTAACCATCAAAATCATCAACCCATGATGAGCTTGCATGACTGTTCTTCATTTTTGATGGATTCTGGGCTCAGTTATAAGCCTGACGAGTTGGTGCTCAGCGAACCCAATTTTGATATTGATTTCAATTTCAATCTCGATTTTGATTTGGATATGGATTTGGGAGAAGTATCATTTCTACTTAATTGACCAACTGGAGTTTGATCCGAAGAATGTGACTGATATTACGGATATGAAGATTCAGTTTAGGTAATTTATTGTGCCTTTAGTTAGTATTATGGATATGATTGAACTGCCTTTATCTTTAATGATTATTGTTTGGGATTTAGAAGACTTTAAACTTCTGTTATATTTTATGGCTTTTGTTGCTATTTTGCCAAGTACTTGATCAAGGTTTTAACTTTTGAATTAATCTTATGGATATTGTTTTAAGTGACAATTGTGTGATTGTTTGTTTAACCTTAAAAAGCAACATGTAGCTCCACATGATCGTATTGCTAATTTGTTATTCACACCATAATCATTGGTTTGTCAGTATCTTTGTACCCCTCCTTTTTTTGTCTGAGATATATGCTTTCCATTGTATTATATCTTAACAAAAGATCTCTCTTTGTTATATTTTAAAGCTACAATTACATTTTTATCCTTACATATTCAACCATTCAGGTTACAAGATTCACAGATCATGTTACTTTTGAGACATCAAAAGATGTTTGACTGACAGCCAAATATTTCCATACAAATTTATTTTATATAACCGGAACTTTTTCCAACCATACACATTTCTTCACATCTGAATATGGAGAAATAAATAGCATCGTTTTGGACAAAAACTCTCGTCTCCTCCAAAACATCAAACTCTAAATAATGAATGTGTTTTACTTCAAATATGGAGAAATTGATAGATTTGCTTCGAATATGGAGGTACATATACATATAGACATATATATATACATATACATATATACACATATATACATATACATATATACACACATATATATACACACACACATATATATATACACACACACATATATATATATATATATATATATATATATATATATATATATATATATATATATATATATCATCACGTTTAAATAATTGTTTGATGAAAATTTGTACATCTAATATTCTAAGAAGAAAAGTAAATCACGAGGACTTTACAAGTTGGTGAGCGTGGTGGTTGACTGTTCAAAACTTCTAATTTATAAGGGTCTCAAAAAAGATACACACACATATATAATTTGATCGTTAATTAAGAAAAATAAATTAGAATATGTTTGATTGCGTTAAAGTTGGTTGTGCCGGAAAAAATAAGTTATTTTACATCTTATTAACTATATACTATAAATTACTCACTCCATCCCAAAATACGTGTCATTCTAAAATGCATACGATTTTAAGAAAGTCACTATCTACCAATAACATCTAGTCTTTACCCACTAATTTTTTTTCTGATTAGTTGTAATGATATCTGAACACTTATTTTGATACAACTCAAATTAGCAAGTGAGACACTTATTTTGAAACATAACTAGTAATTTTAAAAGGGATTCATTTTGGTGATTAACATTTTGTTTTTGTTCGGATCACTGAAAAAAACTAACCCTAACTAGGTCGATGACTATTGAGTTGGATAGGTATTCTATTAATTACAATGTTGACGTATAGGAAGGAGAAGCCATGTATGAGTTGTTTGCATTTCGTTATCAGGCTGCTCCTAAAGTTTTGCATTTAAAAGCGGTAAAACGAATTCTATGTTACCTAAAGGGTATAGACCAAAATTTGGAGAAGCTGCTAGCTACTAGCTACAAGCTACCCCATGTTTGACTAATTGACCATATAAATCTCCCACAAGCGTAATAAACGTGAAACATATAAAAAAATGTCATAAGGCGACCAATCAGATACGCCATTATTATTATTATTATTTTATTTACTATTAGAAAAAAAAAAACCCTCGAGTTTTCTGGATCTTTTATGTCGTTAGAATCCTGTCGTTCTCGGATAGATAATGAAGAAATATACACACATATATATTTCTGTCAATTCCAGTAACCACTTCTTAAAAGTAAATTAACAAAATTCATTCATATTAGTATGTTTCTTGATCCATAAAGAGCAAAAACTGCGTCCATCTGCTTGTTAGTTCCCCAGTAAGTTTTTAACTACTTTTAATTCATTATTTCATTTGGGTTATTTAAAAGCTTGCTTCTTTTTGCTGTATACCATTTGGGTTATTTGTTTCTTGCAATTTTCTTGTGGTTACATGTTCTGTAACTTGATTCTTTTTTTGTTGTTGATAGTTTCAGTTATTTGGTAGTTTTTATTGAGTGTTATAATAGTACTAGATAAAGATAATAGATGAGTTCATGACTAATTATTTGCATAACTTTGGGCTCATGTTGACCTTCTAATTTCTATGACTTGTTTTTGAGCTGATGACTGCTTTATAACATGTACTTTGATGCAAAAAGATTAAGCAAAAGTCATGTACCTAAACACAAGAAGTTAATGATCGCGTCTTGAAGTCACCGTTATTAAATAATCACTTTGGAAAACACACATTTAAATATAATCAAAAGTGTTCCTGAGAGATCTTGAGCATTATACAACTTTGACTGTATCTTCGTATACTTTTGATAGGATGGAGCTTACGTGGACTAGTGATACGACTAGTCTGAATTACTGGTTGACCTGGAAGTTTTTGCTCTGCGCAATATGGGTCTTTACTTCCATGATTATAGCTACATATTTAATTTGGAAATATGAAGAATCAAGCAATACCAAAACTTATAAAGAGGTGACACAACAAGAAAGGACTTGGTTTCAATATGATTGTGAAGCATGGATGCCATGTATAAAAGGAATACACCCTGTTTGGTTAATGGCCTTCCGAATCATTTCTTTTTGTTTGCTTCTAGCAGCTGGCGTTGCTGATGTTGCTACTCATGGAACAGAGTTATTTTTCTATTATACTCAGTAAGCTTCTTTTTATCCTTTTTTTAAAGTATAAAGGTGCCAGTTTTTACCCATTTACTTACATGTTAAATCTAAAAATCTATCTAGAAGGGGAACACGTCAAACGGATTGAATTTTTCCAAAAGTATATTTTTAATGTATACAACCTGTTAAACCGTTTTATTCAAAGATATAGTATCATTGTAACATTACTGTTTTTGTAATAATAATTAACACATTAATCATATTTTATGTTTAGGTAGAAAAACAGACAAAAAAGTGTTGGCAAGCCAATCCAAGCTGGCATGGCCCATTTCAACCCATGAAACCTATCATCACCTGTTATTCAACTGGGCTGCCCACCCACCTTGCCACCTCTACTAGATTATTGATACCATAGCAATGAAGTTACGACTTATAAATTTGCATATTATACTGTTGACATCATCTGCATTTTGCGTATGTATTAAATAAATTCTGCAAGATCATAGGTTTCCACCTATAACTAAGATCCATTGTTGTTGTGTTAATCATGAGTGTGTAATTTTTGGTATAGGTGGACTTTGTCTTTGGCTACCTTCTATTTTTTGGTATGTGCCATTTTTCTCCAACTCTTTATTGCTCTTATACACTGACTAGAGGTGTCAAAATGGGTCGGTTAGCCTTCCGGTCAAATGGGTTCAGGTCAAATCGGTAATATTTAAGTGCGGGTAAAAATAGGACGCAAACACATATTTGATTATATTTTAAATAGTTTATGAAAGAATGATGTGCATACGATTTCAAATATCATATTATCAGAAAAGTCATCATTTTTTTGATAAAGTGATTTAAGAGGTCTTTGTGCAGTTTATTACACTTCACTTTTTATATAAATTCCTTAGCTTAACCCGTTTGTTTGATAGGATTGATAGTTATTCTAATTGTTTGCTATCTTGTGGTAGAAACATTTGCATTCACAAGCATTGTCTGTCTTCTTGAATTCAACTTGAAGTTATATTATTCTTTTTATTGAGTTGATGCAATTATTCTTGTCAATTTCTTGAATTTCGTTTGCAGTTTGGATCAATACTCTCGGTTTATGGATGTTTCAAGCACCACAAGACATTTCATGTGGGTGTGGATCAAGATCTTGTTTTGCCTCTCACCCATAAGGAGGAAACAATGAGTCAGCAAGAGAGAAGTCATTTCTTCTTAACTGCTGGATTTTGGGGATACACTTTCCAAATTATATTTCAGGTATGTCAATGGTCCAAATTATCTTCCTTGTTTCTACGGGCTATACACGAACCTATACCTTACTCCAAATCTTGGATTCACTATTTGCTTTGTTATGTATGTGCAACATATATCATGTGCAGTACATCTTTGTTTTTAAACTTCTATTTCCTCTTGACATGCCCAGAGTTTTCATAGGATTCCGTTCGTTATATTTGTATCTTCTTAGCAAGTAGCTACTATCTTTTTCATCTAATTTGATGGATTTCCTTCCTTCATTATAAATTAAAAATTTCATGAATTCCTTTATATGTTTCTTATGATGATTCACTTTTGTTGCACACAGATGACTGCAGGGGCAGTGATGTTGACCGATTCTGTTTATTGGATTGTGATCGTTCCATTCCTAACCATCGTAGGTTATGAAATGGGTTTCGTGAGTACTCACACTTTTCTTTTATCACAATTTGTTCATGATTGTCTGCGTAATTTGTACTTTTTCTCTAATGAGTCGAATGGGAAACAGATTTAAATTAGCTAAATTAGAAGTGTGTCATATGGGTCGAAAGTCACCCACTGTGTACTCAAAATGACTCTTCTAATTGGTATTATTCAAAAATATATATATTTGTTATTTGTCGGTTTCAAACTTCTCCTTTTCTCTCTTATACCAGTTGACGGTTGTTGCACATTCGCTTAATCTTGTTTTGCTTCTTGGGGACACAGCCTTGAATAGCTTGGTAACGTTTCCTGTTGTTTTACTCATGTATTGTGTTCACATGCTTTTTAACTATGTTGCTAATTCTATACTTTAAAAATGTTTGGGAAACCATCTTAATTTCAGCCTTTCCCTTGGTTCCGAATTTCATGCTTTCTACTACTGACAGCTTTCTACGTCCTCTTCGAGTGGATTCTTCATGCCTTTGTTGCAACTTGGTATGTTGTCTTTTCACCTTATCTTTATCCACATCTCATGATTTTAAACTCGAATCCTTATCGTTCTTTGTTCCATAACCTCTCAGGTGGCCCTACCCGTTTCTTGACTTATCTGTACCATATGCTCCACTATGGTATGTATTCTCGAACAAATAATAATAAGTTGTATTTTAGTCTTTAAGGCCATTCTGGCTGGATTTGGTGTATAGGCATCACTTTCAAAGTTGAGTGACTGTTGATATACTAAATTAATCAACGTTACTAAATTTTGGCATAAAACTGAAAAAATGGGTCATCATTCTAATGATAGATTTTGTAGTCATATCAAGTAATGTTAACTATTTTTAATGACCAGCAAAATCAAAAAGTGATTTGTGGGGCCAAAACCCGCACAGCAATTTCGACCCGTCATAAATTAATCCCTTCTGAATGATACCATCTCAATCCTTTTACCCATATCATCACTGATTATGAACCTATGAAGTATGCTCCAGTTTATATTAATCAAGCTATATGTAATATATCTATAGCAGACAATTTCGACTCTTTTATGTGAAATTGGTTATTATTTATTGCTAATGGGTCGAAGTCAAATTATTAAATTTTGTCAACTTTTTCTAATAAAAGGATAAAGTGATTGGAAGGTCAACATGACCTGACCCATTTCAAGTTTTCAACCCGCTCTGAAATTTTTCCATTTTGACTCAAAGTTGTGCCTCGACACTTCATCCAACTTGCCCATATTGCCACCTATATCTGTAATTCTGTATCCATTTCCATTCCCCCAACCGCTCTAAATAATTTAAGAATCCCTTAAGTTTTTCAAGTGATCTAACGTGTTTTCATTATCCATGTTCGTAAAATGTAATGCAGGTACTTACTTGTGGCGTTATTACATCTTCCATGCTACAGTATCTTTTTGCTGGTCGTGAAACTAAAGTATTACATATTGTCTCGATGGTTTCCTCAGTCGTATCAAATTTTGAGATGACGTTTTCCTAAATATGCACTTCTTTATAGTCATGACCACGAATGTTGTGTTGATGATGACATTGTTGTCATACACGATTTTACTATTCTTTTCTATATGAATTATACAAAAGAGAGCAATTACTTTAATCTTCAAGGGATTAAAGTTGCATTCTTTTTACTGTCCAAATGTTATATCTTTCCCATATACGATGCCAAAAGTTTTTGTTTACGGGTCTTTCAACAAAATTGCAAGTTTTCAATTAAAAAAAAAATCAACTTGTTTAATGTAAGAAGGTTAAAGTAAATTAAATTTGTTATGTATAGCCCGAGGGCTATCATTAGCATTTTCTTTTTCTTTATTAATAAAATAAAATAATCCTTTTAGATTCTAAATGTTTTAAAAATACATGCTTAGTTTATTATATTTAAATTTTGTTATACTAATAATAACTACGTAAAGTAATTGTCTAGTATTACAATAGGGAAAATAATGTGTACAATTAACAACACACACATTTTCATTTTCAATAAAAAAATATAAGAATTCTTTTATGACACATCTTCTTGCGAGTTTTTTTCTCTAGTTGAAAAAGCCTTTCTAAATTCTTTGACATTTCCCTTTTATTAAAATATGATGCATAGATGTTCTGGAGAAAGACACTAGCTATATGTGAGGACTGAGGAGCCAATCATTAAGAGGTTATGGGTTCAATTCTCGTGAGAAACATTTATATATATGTACAATGTACATATTATGTGGGTTAGGTTAGTGTGTAGTATTTTTATTGTTGACAAATAAAAGGGCATATAATAGAAATTGAGCAATAACTCAATTTATAAGCGCACAATCTTTTCTAGACAAATAAAAGTAAGGCATATCATTTGTATTGTTGACAACATATTTTTATTGTGTTGTTGTCCAATTAGCAAGAGAATTTTTTTTTTACATTTTTTATTTTTCACTCAATACAAAAATATCCGTGCATTTTGTTGTACGTAATATTTCCCAGATGGACAACAAAACTGTTAGAGAGGGAGTAACACTCAACAATTTATCTGTATCTATATACTATATGATATATAATAAAGAGTTTGGGTCATAATTTTAAAAATCAGAACTAACAAAACTGTTATGGGTCTTTCAACAAAATTGCAATTTTTCAATTAAAAAAAAATCAACTTGTTTAATGTAAGATGGTTAAAGTAAATTAAATTTGTTATGTAGCATTTTCTTTTTCTTTATTAATAAAATAAAAAAATCTTTTTAGATTCTAAATGTTTTAAAAATACATGCTTAGTTTATTATATTTAAATTTTGTTATACTAATAATAACTACGGAAAGTAATTGTCTAGTATTACAATAGGGAAAATAATGTGTACAATTAACAACACACACATTTTCATTTTAAATAAAAAAAAAAAGAACTCTTTTATGACACATCTTCTTGCGAGTTTTTTTATCTAGTTGAAAAAGCCTCTCTAAAAGCTTTGACATTTTCCTTTTATTAAAATATGCTACACAAATGTTTCGAAGAAAGACCCTAGGATCTAGCGATAACTGAGGAGCCCATCATTAAGAAGTTATGGGTTCAATTCTCGTGAGAAGCATATATATATATATATATATATGATGTACATATTATGTGGGTTAGGTTAGTGTGTATTATTGTCATTTTTAAAAAAACTAGTAATTGAGCAATAACTCAATTTATAAGCGCATAATCTTTTTCTAGACAAATAAAAAGAGGGCATATCATTTGTGCTGTTGACAGGATATTTGTATTGTGTTGTTGTCCAATTAGCAAGAGAATGTTTTTTTTACATTTTTTTTAACCCTCAATTTTTACATATATACACAATTAACCCATCTTTTATAATTAACAATACAAAAATATCCGTGCAGTTTGCTGCACGGAATATTTCCCAGAAGGACAGTAAAATTGTTAGAGAGGGAGTAACACTCAACATATCATCTACATATCTAATTGAAATGAGATATCGTAATCGATTTAAGTTGTCGATTACAATTATTTTGATATAAATCAATGAATGTCAAAAATCTTTTTACAAATTTTTATCATGTTTACATTATATATGTAGGGTATGGATCAAGAGGGAAGCAATATTTTGGGGGAAGTAGGGAAGCTTCGCATTCATTCACGATGAATGATTATCAAACGTAAGAAAATATATGTTTACCAATAAATATTAATTATAACTGATTTTATAACTATTAACATTCATCGAAAAACTCATTTCTATAACTTATAACATCATATGATGAATATTAAGTGAATTTCTTAACATTCATCATTGATATTGATGAATGTTAACCAAAGTGGATATTATCAGTTCATAATTATTTCATTTAAAAATTATTCGTTAACATTCATTTACGATGAATGATAATCAAAATCTTAAAAAATATAGTTTTACCAATAAATATTAACTAAAACCGATATTATAACTACTAATGTTCATAAATAAACTACTTTTTATATCTTATAATATCATGTGATGAATATATTAAGGAAATTCGTTAACATTCATCGTTTATACGTATAGAACTTGTAACTTATGACGCCTATATATAACATGCTACAACTCTAATAATTTGACTTACAAATTCTTAAAAATGTCTTCACTTTTTGCCTTTAATATATCTTCATGCCGATTACAATGGACTCCCAACTTATTATTTTTCATTTTTATAATTCAACGTGTTTTTTCTTTAATTTATAAAACTACTATTTAGCTAATTTTGTATGTGTATAAAATAAAATTAAGTGATAAATAAACTAATATGTCATTGAAATGGAGATTAATGTCTACCGCATTGCGCATATAATCGATGTAATACAAATTTTATGTTTGTTGAAATTTAAGAGTGGATACTTAATGAAAATAAAAAATGTGAATAATAAATCGCGAAATAGAGAAAGTAACTTAAACGGATGTCTAATGATAAAAATAAATTCAAATAAAAGAAAGTTTTTAAAAAGTATTTTACTAAACTGTAAAAAAACCTTTTTGAAAACTTTTTTTATTTATACTAAAATAAGAGGTTAAAATGAAAGCCTTACACCAAAAGTTTTGAGTTTCTCTAAGCTTTGTGAAATTATTATTTTTCTCAGAAAAAAAGGTTTTTTAAAAAACAATTTTGTATAAAATAGTTTTTATGAAAAGAAATTTAAGTTTACTAAATGATCATTTGTCTAACACTATAGTGGTGAACCATCACGTTGGAGTTCAAGTCTTTGGCCGAGACAATTTGTATATATTCGTAGATTAATGTATATATTTGTGATAGTCGGGGTGTGTGGGTATTTACCGTTCTAAATACTTCTAATATTTTTTATAAAAAAGTTTTAAATTTGATTTCTTTTCTATTTCTATTATTATTATTATTATTACTAGATTATAACCTGCGAATTCGCAAGCTATCATATGATTTTATTATAAAAGTAAGATTATATTTGCAATTTTTTTTGTATCTATCGATATGTATATATTAAGTATATCAAGTATAATGAAGATAAAATTAAGTGTTAGATAAGATAACTATTGTATTAGTGTATTTTCCAACTGTTTTCATGCATTGATGTAAGAAAGAAAAACCTAACTTTCATTGTATTTGTGCGTGTGCGCATGCTTGTATATGATTACCGGAAAACTCTTGATCATTCAAGCGACGAGTTGGGTGATGGGTCAAGTGCATTTTGAATTTTGATCTGACTAGAGGTATTTTGCATAGGAATGTTTCGAACACATTTCCTTTTAAATGCATTACTTATATTATATTACATTTGTTTGATTAAAGACAAAGCTAAAGTTACATCAACGCACAATGAGTCCTCAGGTTTATGTTTTTTCGAAACTTAATTGCAGCTTAATGCTTTATTATAGTAAAGTAATATATACAAAATCACACATTGTCTAGTTTCAGAATTCATCTTTTCCTTCAAATACAATAAGTAAAATTAGAATTCAAAATCATTGTAAAACCCTAGCGAGTTACTACTTGCCCATTGTATCAAAACTGGCACTAACTTCTTTTGAACAGAAAGAAATATTTTAATTATAACAAAGTCATACAAACTAACATATCACAGACCACAACAGTGACACCACTACTCTACAATTCAAAGGATACAGCAACCGCCCGGTAACTTTGACTCAGCCCAATTCTCGTTAACAAACATTCAAAATAATTCAGATCATCGACCATATATAATCAAATGAATTACCTTGAACTCTTGCCGCGTATATTTACAGGGGTTCAGATTCATATCATGGAGATTTAGACAACTTCTTACATCGACTGCAAATATACGGTGGCCAGAATTGAAGTAGCCAAGTAGGTGGGAATTTTGACCCACATGCTTTCAAAGTGGAACAAAGCTATATTTTGTCTGTAATGGATCAGAGTGGACTGATAACTTTCAATGTTTTAACTAATCACAGATAATTAGTATAAAGCTCAAAAATGATGTTTAACCTTCTTTTATGAATACCACATAAGATGATCGGCATGATACATAATGATTGGATGCTTTACTAAAACCTGAAAAGTTGTTATAATTCTATTAAAACATGTTAGTAATGATCAAAGTGGACCTCTATTTTCTTTAGTATGACATTAATTGATAAAGAACATTTGTTAAGGTTAATTACATCACTGCAATCTGATCGTATGGGCTGGAACTCTGTTTGTGTCGGTGAAGCGGCTTAATCTCTGCAATCTTATGTTTCCTGATTAAATAGATATAATTAATACCTCTTTAATTAAGACCATTCTAAGTGTTTCTTATAAACTTAAATAAAAAACATGTCCTAGCTCAAGATTCAAAAAATGAGAAGAGGCTATATGGACAAAATTTACCTCAAGATTTTCAAGAATAACCTCTGTTCCTTTAGATCTAAGAGATGTTGGATGTCTTGAACACGGGCATATATAGGTACCTGCAAATTCAAGATCATTCCATGAATTGATTTAATGTCAACATAAAGATAATGTTATCTTATTTGAGCCTTTAGATAGTTACTGATGGGAGGGCAAGTCGAATCTTTTCAACAGCCTCACCGCCCTCTGCCTTCCCTCATACATAATCATGACGAGTTTTATTAAAGATATAATAACAGACTGCTAAACGCCTTCAAACGAATTTAACCCGAAATCCAACTTTTCATTTGATCATTTTACCAAACACTTAGAATGCATATATTACATGGGTAAACATATTATAATAGAAATTTAGACAAACACAAACACAAAACATATTATAACCGAACAAATCGAACAAACGCAAACACTAAACTATATATAAAAGCATTACATGTTTCCCGATCGGGTGATACTAATTAGTGACAGAAAATTTGAAATTGAAAGGGCATAACAAAGAGAAATTATGGAACCTGATGGTGGCAGCGATAATGAATTGGCGGAAGAGAAATTTTGACGATGCAGAATGTAAATAATGGGATCTGTAGACGAAGATGAAACTTGAAAGTCGCCTAAAGTTCTTTGAAGTTCAAATCCAAAATCGTCAAATTAAACAACATCATAAAGAACATATGAATCAAACACAAAACCCTAATTTTCGAAATTAAATTCATAGCATAAAAATTAGTGTTCAACAATTTTAATTACACAATCAGAGATAATAATCATCAATTAATCACATTAACATCAAATTTATAAAACAAAATAATACTCCGTCATAAATCATTATGTATAACCTGGTTCTATTAGAGGTATATAGGCAAAAGCTTTGATTTGATCCTCCGCTCAAAAATTGTTTGGAATTTGAGAGATAGGAATTAGGAACGGATGATATGTGTCAATGTGTAATTGAATCGGAAATAGTTGAGCGGGTAATTAACCCAACCTTTTAGGGGTAGTTAAGTCTTTGTGCAAACTCTAATTTGCTATTTAACTAATTATTTATTTATAGTTAGATCAATGTTTTTAATTCAAATTACTAATATATTTAAGGATCAAGATTTATTTAAAAGTATCTAACTTTAGAAGGTTTATCGAATTATAGTTTTCTTTAAATAAAAAAGATTATTATTATATATTGTCAAATATTAAAATTAAATTTAATTAAATATAATTATAATAAAATAAAATAATGATAAACGATCCGATATTTGTTCTGCTTTAGCTTTAAACCTCTCAAGTCCTCACCGTCTTCTTGAGTCGCCGAAAAACCCTCACTTCCTCTTCGCCTCCTATTCCTATCTGCTGTTCAATCCAAGTTTCGATTAAATACACGCACAAGTACCCCTTTTGCTTCATCTCTTTTATCTTTTGCTGCATGCATACATACGTATATCTATATCTATAATAATTACAATATTCTATATACATGCGTTAGACCAACGCACTTTTTCAATTATTTTGCAAGGTAGCTTTAGTCTATTTGTCTTCTGTTTGTTGTAATTTCTATAAAAATGTTTGCTTTTTATTGTTAGTGTTATTCACAACTAGTGTAGTGTTAATTTTATAAAATGATTATTATGCCTCTGTTTGCTACTATTAGATTGAAATCGTTTATCTGCAATATTGTGTTATCATTAAGGGGTTTTTATTAATTATAATTGGACCTGAGTATGTCTAAGACAACCATTTTTTAAATTTTAGTTAAAGTATAATTTTGGTTGCTAAGTAAGTACTGTAAAACCTTTTGTTGTAAAATATTGGTTAAACATTTAAGCTGTGCTTTATAATTATGAATTTGTTTCGTAAATTATAACATTGAAATTGTTGTAAACATCTAATATGTAGGTTTTTATGCACTTTATACATCGGCTTCATGATATATATGTAGGAACAGTTTTGAAGTAGGAATGGTAAGAACGCTCAGATTCTCAAATTTACAGACAAATTATAACAGATTTTATACTAAAATATCCATATTCAAGTGTTCGATAACAATTTGAAGCTCTAAAGTCAACAAAATCACAAATTTTGATGTGTGCATCTATTCCCGGTGGTTATGTGAATCTGTGCATCTACTGTTTTCAGCTTATATGAAAAACTGTATCCATGAATCTATGCAGGCCTAAAAATGTAAACTTTTAGTTTGTCCCTTTATACGATTTGAATTTAAAACTTTTTGTTCTTAAGATTTATATTTTAAAGCTGTTTCTGAATAAGTTCCATAATATCAGAATGATCGTAAACTCGTTATATGTAGGTTTTCAATGCATGGACTTCATGATGATAAATATAGTTCATTTGTTGTGATTTAATGATGGATTTATGTTAAGCAGTATGCATACCTGACTTCATGATGATAAATATAGTTCATTTGTTGTGATTTAATGATGGATTTATGTTAAGCAGTATGCATACCTGCAACGGAGCTATTATGGGTTCACTTCAACAGCCTGTATGGATTAAGGAATCTACCTTTCTTCCAAAAGGACCTGGTGTCAGTGGGTTTCTACGCCCGATTAATCTTGGATCAGTTAAGCCATTTAGATCTTCTAAAATCGAAGCTAGCTTGGTTACCGGACGGCCATCCACCTCTTCTGTGCCGGCCACAATTCCTGAAGGTATGACTGTGACTTTAATATCATAACCTTTGCTATTTTGTTAACGGATTATGAATGATAAGTATTGTGCAAGTCATATAAATGTTTATGAAGAATGTTTGTTCACAACTGATGGTGGATATTACCAATAGATGATATAGTTGCCGACGTGTTTAAACTTATTACATAGGTAATGGAAGCAGTTTTGTAGACCATGAACTGAGTAATGTGGATCCTGAAGTTAGTGAAATAATATACAATGAGAAGCAACGTCAGTTTAGAAGTTTAGAGCTTATCGCATCAGAGAACTTTACGTCCCGAGCTGTTATGGAAGCAGTTGGTTCGTGCCTTACCAACAAATATTCTGAAGGACTTCCCGGAAAAAGGTGAATACTTTCTGCTTTTAAAGATGTATATGATGGTTTTGCTGGTGTACTTCGCGTATTGATTTGATAAGTGCTTGCAGATATTATGGTGGAAATGAGCACATTGATGAACTGGAAACACTTTGTCAAAAAAGGGCTTTGGCAGCATTTCACTTGGATGAAAATAAGTGGGGCGTGAATGTTCAACCGTTATCTGGTTCACCTGCTAATTTTGAGGTTTATACGGCTATTCTTAGTCCTCATGATCGGATAATGGTGAGTTGTGTGTTGGTTCTGTTTTGGGTGGTCCAAATAAGTTGTATCTTAGATTGAGTTGATATATGTACTTGACTTTGACTTTGATTAACTCAGGGACTGGATTTGCCCCATGGAGGACACTTGTCTCATGGATTCATGACTGCCAAAAGAAGGGTTTCAGGAACATCCATATATTTCGAATCTATGCCTTATCGTCTTGATGAATCTACAGGTGCTACAGTTTATCTTTGTTTTAGTATTTTACTACATGAGCGATGGTATTTATCTTAAGATAATATGTTCAAGTATCTAAATGTTTTTTCTCTTGCATTTACAGGCTTAGTTGATTATGACATGCTTGAGAAAACGGCTACCTTATTTCGACCAAAACTTATAATAGCCGGTGCTAGTGCTTATCCTCGTGATTTTGACTATCCACGTATGAGAATGGTATTGGTTCTAATTCTTTTATGGGACGTCAATTGGTACTTCTATATTGACCAAAAGATCTGAATCACTCTGTACATTTTTTTCACCTGAATACACTTTGGGCTACATTTAACTGGTTTCCCTTCGGCTACTTGTTTTTTTTCTTTTTTTTAAAAAATTATTATTATTATACGTGTTTGACTCATTGGAGATAAAACATAACCTTAATGGACCTATTCTTAAGTAATAGGTCGAGTCTTCACCAACTGCTAATAAGATATGACTGTTACAGATTGCTGATTCTGTTGGTGCTTTTCTGATGATGGATATGGCTCATATTAGTGGGCTTGTTGCTGCTTCCGTGGTTGGCAATCCTTTTGAGTACTGTGATATTGTGACAACCACGACACACAAGGTAATCTTTATTTCGGGCTTGATAAAAATCGTAGCTTTAGTTGCAGAATGCTACTAAAAGGATCGACTGATTTTTCTTTTGCCAATCATCTTCGTATGTAATCTGACTTCTTTTCTCTACAGTCTCTCAGAGGACCTAGGGGTGGCATGATATTCTTCAAAAGAGATCCTGTTTTGGGTGTTGAACTAGAATCTGCCATCAATAATGCTGTTTTCCCAGGTTTGCAGGTTAGTTCCAGATTGCAATATCTAACCTTCTCTTCATTTGTGTGTGTGTGTGTGAGAGAGAGAGAAAGAGAGATAGAGAGTGAGAGATCATGGCTAGCCAGCTAGTGGTAGGTGGTCATTTGCAAATATTTCATGTATGTTTTTTAAAATGATTGTTATTTTTACAGGGTGGTCCACATAACCATACAATAGGAGGACTTGCAGTTTGCTTAAAGCATGCTCAGTCTCCAGAATTCAAGGCTTACCAGAACCAGGTTTTCTACATCTCATTTTCTTAGTATCACAAAATGTAACCTTTTTTGACTGGTCTAACATTGCATCGTTGCAGGTTGTCTCAAATTGTCGAGCTCTTGCTAAAAGATTGTTGGAGCTAGGGTACACACTGGTTTCCGGTGGAAGTGATAACCACTTGGTTCTTGTGGATCTCAGGCCATTGGTAAATATTTTGTACTTTTACACATCTAATTTTATGTCACGGGTTGTTCATTTTTCGTCCCATTTAACAATTCGTTATTGTAAAAAATTGTTTTCTTTGACTCCTTTTCTTTTGGACTTGTTTAGAACTTTAGGTGGTTTACTTTTATGTCAAGTGACCCGTTTTCACTTTTCGGGTTCATAGTTGAGCATCTTTTCTGTCTCTTCTTTAATGCAGGGTCTTGATGGTGCTAGGGTTGAGAAAATTCTTGACCTCGCTTCTATAACCCTGAACAAGAACTCGGTTCCAGGTACACTTTTGGGTCTTTGATCTCAATAAGAAAAAGGATCCAATAAAGCTTCGAATTCTTGTATTTCACAAATAGTAAGTGCATTCTCTTACCCAGTCCTTGTTGATTTAAAATGTTACAGGTGACAAAAGTGCACTTGTGCCAGGTGGCATACGTATCGGCTCGCCAGCTATGACAACACGTGGCTTTACCGAAAAGGAGTTTGTTTATATTGCAGACTTCATTCATGAAGGGGTGATGCTGACACGTGAGGTAAAACAGGCTGTCTCTGGGTCAAAGCTTCAAGATTTTATGAAGTATGTAGCTTCTTCGGATTTCAGTTTCACGGATAAAGTTTCAGATTTGCGAAAGAGAGTTGAGGCGTTGACAACGCAGTTTCCCATTCCCGGTCTGTGAAAAATTAACTGAAACCTTTAAATATTTAGGATAAAAGTGATGTGAAGTCATCACTAGTTGTTGGATGTTGGTTTTTTAAAATCTTTTGAGACGTTTTGATCACGGATTTTATAACCTAAGATCTTGAGACCCTTTTAAGTTTTAATTCTCCAAGAGGAAAATGTTGTCGTATTTGTATTTGCACTCCGATGGCAGACTTACTTTGATAAAGTCCCACCTCTATACAGGGGTGTTTGAAGAAACCATCCAACCAAAGCCTAATCGAAATGGAAAAAGAGTTTACCTTTTCGTAATATGGTACAATCTCGATTCTTGTAAAGGACCTGAATAATCTGGTTTATACTTGCAAGGTGTTGGTTAATCAGCAGGTGCTTGTTAATTAATATACAATTCTTTTCAGTCATGAAAGTCAAAATTTTGAAGGAGCTGAATTTACAAAAGTTTGATCCTTTTTTAATGGGTCCAGACTCCAGATCCATTTTTTGAGTCTGAAGTTTCTGCCGTTTCTGCCATTTTGATTGTAATTAAAACATTACAAAAGCTTTCTTTTATGCGTTTTACCAATGGTAAAGGCTCTATCTCCAATATTGGTTATCTTCAAACTCTTAATGAAATGTTTCATATTTATCTACGAACATAAGAAAAAAGGACTCAACCTCCTTACGAGTTGCACCATCTTTTACCATCGATCGTTTAGCTTCGCTACTCAACTTTTCTGCTCTTTTCTGTATCTCCTCCCCTTCCTCCGAATCCTATTAACAACCTCTTGCTGTCACCAACTTGTTTCCATGTTACCATTCCTCACCGTCATACCAATACCAAGAATTTTTCGTGATGAAAAAACCATTTCTTGGTTGATCGGAGTGCATTGGCCATGTGGCCATTGGCACCCCCCCATCGATATGCTCTCAATACTTGAATTCCACCCACAATTACTCATAAAGCTAACAGTTACAAAATGCCCTAAAATTTCCAACTGGGACACTCTCCTGATGTGTAAAATATAGTTATAAAAATAAACTTAGAAATACTACAATTAACTTATACACAAGTAGGTAAGTATACCCTATCGTATATCATAGCTATAATAAGTTCGGTTCGATCCACAAGGAATGTGCAATCAAGAGTTATGTGAAATGTAATTAAACTAGACAATTAAGTAAATGTGGAGGTTTTGCAACCGAATTGTTGTTTGCAATTAAAACTACTAGAAATGTAAAAGAAATAGATTCTAAAGAATTCATTTAAAAAGGTTTATCTTATGTTTAAAACGACACTTACTTTGACTAACTTACTAATGATTTCGTGGTGTTTGTTAAAATCAGTTTACCTACATTAAATTTGCAAATCTAGTTAAGCCAGGATTAACGTCCATTTTTCCTCCACCTTAAGTTCAATTCACTAACTTATGATTTAATCCAGTAAATAACTTCCGTCAACTTTACTATCTTATGATTTAATCCCGTAAATAACTTCCGTCAACTTTACTATCTTACACGTTCAAGTCTAAATGATTAACTTATTTAATATTTGCGTCCGCAATCAATCGACAATAATTTATAGACAAATAATTGTAAGGAATTACTAATATGAAAAAGCTCCCTCTAAATTGATCATACAATAATTCACCAACAAGATATATCAATTGGAATTAAACTTAAATACGTAAGGTTTTTGATTAAACATAAATCGGTTCAACATAAACTCAGAAGATAACACCCCTAATCAATAGTTTACATCATCCAAGCGAAAGGAAAATTGGCTCATGCTTACACTAGAAAGAACAAGATCCATAATTAAAATCAAAGTAAACATTGTTTTGGATTGAAAAAGTGTAAACCGAGTGATTAAAACGTGTCGATGATCAATCTTCGTGACCGAATGATTAGGTGGGTGGAATGATCTCCAAGAACGGTGGAAAAGCTCTCAAGAAACCCCTAAAATCATCCTCCAAATCGCGGTAACAAAAAATATGAAGAGGGGTTTAAAATTCGTATTCATACCACTTTTTAAAATCTGAAAACCGACCCAAGTACCCAGATGGTAGTGAATCTACCCGGTGGGTACTATATTCTTGCACACGCATGTTGTATTTGAGCTAAACGGGTACCAGTGTCGCGTAAAAACACTTCAACCCGCCAGGTAGTGATGTACCCGGCGGGTACTTTGCTCGCCAAATTTCCTGATCACTTTCCTTCACTACGTACGCGATTGAGCTATGCATACCCGGTCGCATAAGGCCTCCTACCCGGCAGGTAGGGTTGTGTACCCGACGGGTACATTGTTCTTCACAATTTCTGTGCTACTTTCTTTGTAACGTATGCGATTGGGATAGTGGTACGCGCCACCCTACCCGACTGGTACTTCTCAAATCTCAAAAATCACTCCAAATCTTCACCAATTTAGCTCCTTTCATCGTTTCTTCAACAATTGTACCTATATTCACTCAAATAAGTAACGAAAATTTATGAAATTTACTACAAAATACGTACAAATGACACGATATCGCGTAAAATAAATATGTATAAAATGAGCGATATCAAACCCCGTCCGATCAAGCCCCTCTCTTTCACTCTTTCTTCTAATCCATTTGGAAACTCAACCATATATCCTATCCTCGAGCCTAGACACATCGCCTATGTCCGCAGCTCGAACCACTCAAACAAATCTTTTTCCACTTCTATCTAACCCAAAAGCTAATTTCCTAACTTGGTAGTCGCTAAAGGTCGTTGTTGTCCCAAACGACACATACATAATAGACTTAGGCCGTTGCTTGTCGAGCCACTGCAAGCATATGTGACGGGTTTTTAAAATGACATCAGATGCCACATGGACCGGATTAAACGGTCCAGTAGCCCATATCTTCTTTTCCCCTGCTTTCTCTAGATATTCAACAAATTTACCTTCAATCACTCTTGATGAATGATACAACTCTCCAACGTGAAAGTTCATGCACAATCGTTGAAGCATCACAAACTTCATAAACTCCAGATTCAAAATCCATTTTGAGAAGGACGTCGGTTCATTAATTCCACATCAACAGGGAATGGTCCACCAAATTTCTCCCAATGAGGGGACACTCTAAAAAAGCCGACGGCGGTTGAAAGAGATAAGTTTCAGCATTTGGTATCGATTTCACATGTTGAACAACATATGACATGAGAACATCATGCACAACAAAACTCGTCTAACTTTTTGTGCGAGGGAACATATGAGGCCATCGACTGGGCCCCGAAGATGGAGAGTGGAATTGAAAGAGGGTTGAAGATGGGTAGGGAAGAGAATGGAAGAGTGTGGAGGAGGGGAAGTGAAAGGAGGGACCTCAAATTCATGGAAGTGGATTGGGATGTGAAGTGGGTTGCAGCCAAGGTGGCGGGTCCGGGCTTCGTATGGTTAGTAGTGGTGACAAAGTGGACAAGGAGATTGTAGGCGGAAATAAGAACCGAGAGGTGTAGGAGTTGGGTTATGTGACCTTGTGCCACAAATGGCACATTCACTACCACCACTCTGGTGGCCGGACTTGCATTTTGGTCACTTGGATATTTTTATTTATTTGATTAATTTCGAGTAGCTTCTAAGGAGAGTTTATTATTATACAACAATAAGGTGATACGTAATCAGGTGGAATCATTTTGTGATATCTGGCCAAACTTATTGTTGGTGTTGCCAACGTTGTATATTCTAGTGCATGCGGATTAGTGGTTACGAGTAGGTGCTACGAAGTGCATACCCGACTAGGTTGCTAAATACCGTGTTGGGTGCAAACCCAATCTCACATTGGTTGGAGAAAAATTTCAAGACCAACATATGGGTGCAAACCCAATCCCACATTGGTTGGAGAAAAATTCCAAGGTCAACATATAAGCTTCATAAGCTACTCCCTCTATCACCAATTGACTTTAGAGTGGAACCTCACGTGAGCTTATATGTTTGGGCTTGATGGAGATATTGGGCTATAAAAATTCCCAACAACTGGCATCAGAACCATGATTTAGCCCAATTATAATGTGGATGTGTGCCCCCGGATTACCAACGATAAGGGATCCTGGTGTGTGTCCCATATAGAAAATCTTCCTGATTTGGGGAGTTAGTTAGGCAGCGTGTCCCGATGATGAGAACAGTGGTATAAGATGAATGGATCTTGTGGAGGAGAGTATCGTTGAAGGGGAAGCCCGGTGATATGGTGTTCCAATTGGATGTAACAAAAGACGACATACCCACTTTTTCATGAAAAACCTATCAAGCGAGAGTAAAAACCACATGACCCGTAGGCCACTTAACATCTACTATATGAAAGATATTACAAGAATGAAGATGTTCAACTCTCGACACTTTTGAATATCCACACACCACTCTCAACGGTTGATTACAACAACGGAATTCGCGTCGTCGTTATTGAATCACCGAAATCACCACACGGGACGGAGGGAGACGACTCTCATAGGCTCTCACTTTTTCTCTCAGCCTCCTCACCTTAACCCTAACTCAACTCATATAGTTATAGCAACACAAATCTGTCCATCAAGTTATATTCTTCCTCATGTTTAACTTAATTTTCAAAATCTCTTAATTTAGGAAATTAGAATCATATCCCAATATACCGGACAATTGGTTGAATATATCCATGCATATGATGCAAACACAAAACACACACAAAACACACACAAAAACGTACTAAAATCTGATCTAATTGTCAAGAAAAAATTTGATTATCTTGAATTATCTTAAGGTGAATTTCGTGAACCCGGACAATTTTAGGGTCGAAATATTGTCTTTCAAAAGTGATTTCCAAACTTACTATTTTGAATATATTATCTTGCTCATACTCCATCCGGCCCATTTTAAATGTCCACCTTACTATTTTTGTTTGTCCCAAAAAGATTGTCTACTTGCAAAAAATAACTATTAAAAATTATTAAACTCTCTAATTTACCCATATTAAAAATAATTATTAAAAATTATTAAATTTCCCCATCTAGCATTATGTACCGTTTATTGTATATGCATAAACTTTCAAGCGATGGTAGCCATGAGGACATGCGGGAAGGTCATAATTTAACTCTCTTATGTTGATCGTGAGATCGGTCAATGAAACTGATGGAGGATCGGTCATTCTCTTTTTTCACAAATTACGAGCCTTTTTAAATGCATTAGAGTATTGGTAAACATATATTTATGAAATTGATATAAAAGGTGAGCTTGTTATAGGTAATCCAACTAACTTACTGAGTGTCAACTATAATCATGTTTGAGGTTTTGAATTCTTTCAAGATTAATAACGTATACGTAGTGCACTAAGAGTTTAATTGTTAATTAGACAAGTATTCACTGTAATATAAACATAAAAATCATTTTTGGATATGATCAAGTTAAGCATTTTTTTGACTTGAGTGCAGATTGTGGGACCAACTTGTTTTGTAAATCACGTGCAAAATGTCGTATCTTTTAGCTATTTTTCGTTGTACGCTTGCACGTACATAAATCAAATATAATACAAAAGGTCGCATAATTGACTTTTTTAATGTTACACTTAGCTTAAACAGTAACAAAATAAAGGTGTAGCCTTCAAGGAATTTCAACATGAAGCTTTATAAATGGAGTTTCATTTCAATTGTTTATTCCAATTCGATAATGACTCGAAGTTTTAATCTAAGAAACAAATCAAAGTGACGAAACATATTGATGAGGTAGACATAGATGGAGAATAATAGGTGAGTTGAGTAGGATGTTTCACGTGTTAAAGGGGTTCGGGTTAAACATCGTCATTTCTAGTATGGGTCGAAACATGTTGTCGCCTACAAAAAATCACTCTTAATATGCTTAATTACCCATTGTATAGTGTATTATGTTGTCATTTCATGTCACTTCAGTTATGAAAGTTAACATATTTATTTATTATTACATATTTCTATTTCTAATAATAATATCTAATTAGTTTTCCGTACAAATTCAAACTTATTCTATATTAATTAATTAATTAATTATTATTTGCATACGCAACAACAAAATACCTAAGAACACATAAACCTTTTCTTAATTGTATTTTTATCTATGTATGATATAGCTTATGTAACCATGAAAGGCAAGGTAAGTAGGAACTAAAAAGTGAGCATCGTATGAAAATTCATTACTTAAATCATTGTTTAGTCATGCATGGGATTAGTAAAAGAATTCAAGTTCAAAAATTGTAAGATTTACTGAAGAATTTATATGCCGTCGCTTTTGCGACCGAATTTATCAAAATTAAAGTACCGAATCATTAGAAATAACTGACATATAGTTTTGTTAATTAAGATCTTATTATATTAATGTACTAATTTTAAGACCCGTGTATAAATACGGGTTAATGTAAAAATAATACATATTTTAGTTTTTGATTGTATTGAATATAGTTTTTCTTTGATCAATATAGAGTTATAAACCCGTGTATACACACAGTTAACGTAAAATGAAACTAAGTATAAATTTTCTTTTGTTCATATAGTGTTTAAATTATAAACCCGTTTATGCACATGGAAACTGTTAAATAAATACTTCATCCGTTCATTGTATTTAATATATTGAGTTTTAATTTAAATCCGTGTTTACACATAACACAGTTAATGTGAAATGAAACTTAAGCATAGTTTTTTTAATTATTATTAATATAGAGTTTTAAACTCGTATATGCACACAAAAACTGTTAAATGAATACTTCATCCATTCATTGTGATTAATATATAAAGTTTTAATTTAAACCGTGTATACACATGACACAGTTAATGTACAATGATACTTAAGCATAATTTTTTTAATTATTATTAATATATAATTTTAAACCCATGTATGCACACGATTATTGTAAAATGAATACGTAATTCGTTCATTGTAAGTATGTAATGTATTAAATAAATATTTTTGTTTGTTTCATAGAGTTTTCATGATAATAATGATAATTAATTAATTAATATTTAATATATTAAATTAGCTCATGACTACGTACTCACTTGCATGGTTCGTTGATGTGTAGCAAATAACGTTTAACTAATATTTATATTGTTTGATAAGATATAAGCTTGTTATTGTTAATATATATATATATATATATATATATATATATATATATATATATATAATAAATTATAAAGATAAGGTTTATGGGGATTTATTTTTGACATGATTTTTTTTCTAAATTAGTTTTTTAGGAAAATTAAATGATTTGATTGGTCAATTGGATATTTGATGAAATTAAGAAATTTGATTGGTTAATAATGTTCAATTTTCTATAAAAAATTTTAGGAGAGGTTTTCTTTTATTAATATTTAGACTAGACCTTAAACCCGTATATATAAACGGGCTGTATAAGACAAAAATATATTTCTCGATAAATTTAACGTATATCATTGACTGAACCGTAGTATTTCGTTCTTACAAATAAAATAAACTCATATAATTTTTTTAATTTAATGTTCGAGTATCGTCATGTTCAACTAAATATAAACTTATAAAGTTACATTTAATTGTTATTATTAGTTGGCTCAACTAAAATTTTTATTATTGATGATGCCAGTGACCCGTTTCCTGCAGTATATTTAAGATTATTATAACATTGACCGCAGTAATCAGCCGTTTCTTTTAACCGGTCGATCTCATCCGTAGATTCACGTTAAATTTCGATCATAATCGATCAAAATTTTTACTTTAGAACAACTAAAAGATGGCACGCTGTAACACCCCGAAATTCGTTAAAATTGAAAGTTGTGTACTGTTATGCGACACAAGGGTTAGTGTCGCAGGTAGCGACACAGAGCCCTGTGCGACACAAGGCTTGTGTCGCAGTGTCGGGCAAAAAGTCGGTTTGGAGGGGTTAATTGTGTAAATTAGTGTGTAATTACAAATAAAACATGTTCCAACACTTTCCAGAAACCACGAAAACATCTCAATTCGTTCAAGTGTGTATATGTGTGTTTTTAGTGAGAGAAAAGAAAGAGAAACCAAAGTGAAATCAAATTAAGCTTGAAGAGTAATTTTGGAAGGTGTTTCTTTGCAATTGCAGGTAAGAAACCTAAAACCCCTGTTGAAATTGAGGTTAATTTGAGTAAGAAAGGATGAAAGAGTGAACTTTAATTGAGTTTAAAGTGGGTAATTTGGGGATAACGTGTTGTGTTGATTAAAATGAGTTGAAATGTGTTTTTAACTGGTTTAGGTGTATATGATGATCAACTATTGAATCTGGTTCGGAGATTGGGTTTTGAAATCACCCAGAAAACATGTATTTGCAGAAGAGTTCTGCTGTGCTGTTCGTCATTGCGACACAAGGGTGGTGTCGCAGCTTGTGTCGCAGTGACGGTGTCGCGAATTATTACTGTCGCTTTAGCGACACAATGATTTGTGTCGCTAGTTTCTACTGCTGATTAGTACTGTTGTTTTAGCGACACTAAGAGCTTGTGTCGCAGCTTGTGTCGCTTGTTTCTTCTGTTAATTGAAATGTTGTTTTAGCGACACTAAGAGCTAGTGTCGCAGGTTGTGTCGCATTAATGCATTGAGCGACACTATCCTGGTGTCGCCAGGAGGTGTAGCGACACTAGAGGGTAGTGTCGCAGGAGTAATTGATGTTTTAAATAACATTAATTTTTATTAGAGTTAATTGAGTACGATCGCCTCGACAGGTATTTCGGGTAGCAGTTCATAAATATTCGATCGTCGTCCTCGAGGTAAGTAGTAGGAATGTAAAGTATACAATTGGCTGAATTTGTTAATACTGATTGAGTGATCAATTGTGCCTAGCTGTATGAGTTGTACGGCCAATTGCTGAGTGATCAATTGTGCCTAGCTGTATGAGTTGTACGGCCAATTGCTGAGTGATCAATTGTGCCTAGCCGTATGAGTTGTACGGCCAATTGCTGAGTGATCAATTGTGCTAAATTATTTGTATGTGACTGCACCTTTCCTGTGCTTACTAAGCAAAATGCTTACGTGTTGATTGTTATATGTGATAGGTACATCGAGAGTTGTGAAGGGTGGGGATCCGGGCAAGCGACCTGATGGCTGCTAGTGATGGACTTACTATGATGAGATAGTAAGAGGAGAAACTCGTAAATCATGCTCGATAATAATGTGTAATATTTTGTAATGATGAAAAACGTGTTTTGTAATAAACAATGTGGTTGTCATTTTATATTAATATATAAGGTGTTTTGGGAAAGATAATTTAAAAAAAAAATTAAAAAAATGGGACGTTTCACACGCGGCCAACACTTTTTAACCATCATTTACATTACTTATTTTCAAACCGATTCATCCACGGCTTGTCTAACATCCCCTAAAAATAGGAGAGGTTTGCAAATAAAAAAATATGATTTTTTTTTCACATGTACACGAGCTTAAGAGCTAGTATTATAATATTAAAAAAAATGAATATAAGTCAATTTAATAAAAGTAAATAATCAAAATTGAGAAAATAATCGGTGCTCTTGATTTTTGTATTGTATGGTGTTGTTACATTAAAATAGAGGACTAAAGATGTACAACTGAAAAAGTTAAAGGGTAAAACATATAAGAAGTTAGTGGGTTACATGTAACTTGATTGATCAAGAGCACAAAATGCAACAATTAAGACTCGATATTTATTTTTAAGAATTGTGTATTTTCAACGATTCAATATATCTAATAATTATTTTACATTATTCATTATTAAATCTCACTCATCCAAATCTTTAGAAGAGTCCAACAGAAATATTATCAATAGCTACTTATATAGATGAATCGGAAAACAATAAAATTTGATACGATACTATCACAATTCACCAATTTTGATATATGTTATTTTTAATTGTATCGCGCGGGTCTTTTGCTAGTATAGGAAAAAAAAATACATACACACGTTTTCAAAATTTTAACATACATACAATAGAAAATTTTAAAGTCGAATACACACAATAATAAAATGTGTAATTTTGAACAATAACTCTATTATTATTTGTACTTATTTAACTGCATTCTTGATGATATGGATCTTGTATGTACGTTTAAACTTTTTCAACTTTATTTGTTAAGCTATTTTATATTTACCAACTTTTGGATATATATTTTTTATGTTACTTCAAGTTGTTTCAGTATTTTATACTCTTTATACAATTGTGCTTATACTATAATAAAACATACGCATATCGTGTTCCCACTAAGAAAAGACCTACTTTTTTTGAACAACATAAAAGACCTACTCGATCCTCTAGATTCCTAATTCATAAAGATTGATATTATGAGGATAATAATAATAGCAATTTATATAGTAGTAGTAGTAGTAGTAGTAATAATAATAATAATAATAATAATAATAATAATAATAATAATAATAATTAAATATGTTTGATTAAATAAAATAATGTGATTGGTTAATTGAACTTCAATTTTGAATGAGGTGTTTCTTATATCAAATTTAAGATAATACCTACAAGGTTACAATTATGATATGCGAGTTTTATGCTAAGAATAAGTATGTAACAAATAAGTAGTAGTTAAAAGTTAAAGTGCAATCTTTGTTTTTAAACCAATAAACAGATAACACTTAAAATACATTTAGCAATTTAAAACTATCTTGAGCAACATTGTTGAAAGGACAACATTACTTTTTAAAAATCTCATGAAATTCCAATATCTCTTGTTTTCATGATATTATAGTGATAAAATCCTTATAATATCATGAAAAATTTGCTACTTAGTTTGTAAATTGAGTATAAGGGGTAATATATCACTTTTAACTTTAATGAATACGAATTATCGTTGATATCCATGGAGAATTGTAGGAATTTTGTTGATATTCGTTAATATATATTTTCGAAACCTTTCTATGAAATTTTTTGTTAAAATTGAAACCTATTGACTAATCAAATATTTAAATTTTACCAACTTCCAATTAGTCAATCAAACTAAGAAGCTTCCAATATTTTGTAAAATAATTTTTGTTTAAGGCATTTTTCTACAAATTCAAAGTTATTCTATATTAATTAATTAATGGATTAATTATTATTTATATACACAAGTTGATAAATGTTAAAAAATAAAGTATAATAATATAATCACCATTAGTATTTTATAATCGGTACATATTATAGTTAATTAAAAAGAATAATCACTAACAATTACTATTATCTTATTAAGTCGTTATCTTATTATTATTTTAAAAGATAAACAACTTATCAACTTTTTTGCATTTTACATTTTCATTGAGGATCCGTGTACATACACGAGTTTAAAGATAATACTTTTTTTTCATCATCATTAATAAACTTATATATTATAATGTCATGTTTAGTTAAATACATTATGCGTGTATACATGAGTTTTAAAATAATAATAAATGAAAATTTTTTCTATTGAAATCTTTTAAAGAATAAAAACTTATTGATCAATCTAATAATTTGATTTCATTAAACTTCCAATTAACCAAATCAAATACATTGACTTACCTAAAAAGTATTTTTTGACAAAATCCACTTAATCCTCTTATTGTAAAAATACTATATAAATATTAACATGAAAAAAATAAGTTTATGAATCCTTCGTAAACATTTTTGAGTAATGGGTGTAGTTTTCTATCACTTGAACATGATTTTAAATTTAGAACATGGTATAACAACTACCAATAATGATACTAGAGTAGGAGACAATGAGAGTTAATAAAAATTAAATAAATATAATTTGCTATTTGGCATCCCGTGTTTATACACGTGTCTAAAATATAGTATTTATAATAATAATATAATATGTATCTAATTAATATTGTTTGATTAGGTTTATATATGTGTCTACTTTTAGGATGATATAAGTTCTTTCTCTAAAAAATAAATACTCCGTATAACTAATACTCTTTCCATCCCAATTTATTTGTCAACTCTGAATATAATGATATTCTTATGTATTTTCAGATATTTCATTTATTAATCAACGTCTTACATTTAACTTATTATAGCTATATGCCCCAAGACCTATAAAATTACGCACTTTAACACTTAATTATTAATGTTTAGTTACTAACGACTACATATTAACATCAACAAATTTCATCTATAGTGTAATTACGGGTTTGAAACCTAGTTAAATAATTAAATAAAATAATGAAAATGAAAATGAAAATGAAAATGAAATCAATTTTGATTTTTATTTCTAAATAGAAAACAATGAAAATAAAATTTAAAAATGCCATCAAGGCATCAACAGTCTCCTTTGTTTCCAGTCAAACATCTTAAACCCTAAACCCTCAAAAACCTTCACCATCGTCATGGCTTCCGTAACAATAGCCAGAAAAAACCACCTCTTCTCTTCTCTACTCCATGGATTCCGATGCCGGACCTTACGTTCCTGCCGTACTACCACCACCGACCGCCGCACATTCGCGACCTCAACTTCCACTTCACCGGCCGATACCGAATCTCCGGTATCCAGAACCAAAATCCTCGAAACATTCAAAGAAGAATTCGAAATCGGATCACGCGTAATCACTTTAGAAACAGGAAAGATTGCTCGGTTCGCCAATGGCGCGGTTGTATTAGGCATGGATGATACTAACGTGCTTTCAACAGTATGCTCAGCTAAAGGCGACGGTGTCCGTGATTTCTTACCTCTTACTGTACGTACATCCTGAAATTGTATGTAGTTATAACTTCAGTTATGTGCTCTGCTTCTGAAATTGTGAATTTATGATCTTTTTCAGATTTTATTACATTTTCAAAAATTTGCATGTGTTTTTCTACACATATTTGTGCTGTATGATATGAATTTAGTGATTTTGTTGACTATATGTGTGTATTTGATGCGTTCTTCCCCCTCTTCCACTTACACATGATCCTTACCCTTTTTATCTATATATCTAAGTATACATGTACACACATATGTGCATTATTGAGCTAAGGTTAATTTAAAAGGTTATAGTTAATGTAAATAAGACTGGTGCTCTTAGAGTTTAGAGGTTTCTCTTGCATATAAAATTTGTGATAAATGTAAATGTATCTTCAGGTTGATTATCAAGAGAAACAGTTTGCTCAAGGAGTGATTCCAGGAACTTATATGAGACGGGAGGGGGCTCCAAAAGAAAGAGAACTATTAGTTGGACGTCTTATTGATAGGCCTATACGCCCACTTTTTCCAGCTGGATTTTACCATGAGGTTCAGGTAGGTGTGATTTAAAAGCTTGTAGAGGTGTTTATAAAACATATCCTTTGCTATTTGTGGCATTTGGTTGTATTTTGTTGTTACTATTGGTGGGGATGATTTTGTAGGTGATGGCTAGTGTGCTTTCTTCAGATGGGAAACAAGATCCAGATGTAATGGCGGCTAACGCCACTTCTGCCGCTCTTATGTTATCAGATATACCATGGGGTGGTCCCATTGGAATGATACGTATAGGGAGGATTGACGGTCATCTTGTTGTAAATCCAAGCATGGATGAGGTAGTAATTTTGATTATAGGAGTTATATATGGAGTAACTCTTATTTATGTTGGCTTAAAGTGTCTGTAGGTTTATTATATGCAATTTTAAATTTTCATTGAATCTATATAGACCTGAGACCGCATACAATAAGACTTACTCTGGCTCATTGATTGTGAATTATCTGGCGCAATACACTATTATCTCATATATTTTTTTAATGATGGATGTGACACAGCTTAATCTGAGT
Organism: Gnaphalium uliginosum; assembly: GCA_963930675.1. Taxonomy (NCBI): domain Eukaryota; kingdom Viridiplantae; phylum Streptophyta; class Magnoliopsida; order Asterales; family Asteraceae; genus Gnaphalium; species Gnaphalium uliginosum. The sequence goes on along the minus strand of OZ005685.1, from coordinate 9,672,649 downwards.
GATCTGAACCTTGTATATGCGTGCACAAGAGATAAGACTTTGATGTTAGATGTCCAAGCACGTGAGATTTCTGAAAGAGACCTTGAAGCTGCATTTAGGTTTGCTCATCCTGAGGTAAGTAAAAACGTGTACCATTAGAATCATAAAAATGACAAGCATTTGTTAGAATCTAAATGAGAAAGCTTTGATTGTTCAGGCAGTTAAATTCATTGAGCCTCAACTGAGACTCGCTGCAAAGGCAGGAAAACAGAAGAAGGAGTATAAACTTTCCTTGGTTTCAGAAAGAACTATGGACAAAATCCGTAACTTGGCTGAAGCACCTATTGAAGCTATTTTTACTGACCCTTCTTATGGAAAGGTATTTGGACCATTTGGTCATCCAGCATGAGTACCAAAAACAATTTTGATACAGATATAAATTCAAAGCAAATGTTTTTAAATACAATATTGTGTTCTTCCATTGAATGCATTCAAGTTATCAAATGGTAACTAGTCATGTGAGTCTTCTAATCACTTTTGGCATACTTTCATATTAATTTTGGAACATATGCTTGTTTAAAGGTGCTACACTCATCATATTCATCGTTTAGATAGCATTCCTTTCCGTATCCAAACCTAGTTGATCTGGATTTAGTTTGTGGAGAAAGTTGATATTCTATTATGTATACCATTTTTTTGTATAAAAGCTTGAATACTCGCTGCAAGCATCAATGACATATCTAATATTATCTCCATTTGATTGCATGAAGTTTGAACGTGGGGAAGCCTTAGATAAAATTGGACAAGACGTAAAAGGTGTACTAGAGGCAGAAGGTGATGAAGAAAGCTTAAGAGTTGTATCAAAGACGGTTGATACAGTCAGAAAGCAGGTATGGCTGGTTCCTAATTAGTTGTATTACTTAAGGCTCCCTATTACGCAATCTTTTATTATAGGGGAAGTAGATCCTTGTCAAATTTCTTCTTGTTTCTACTATACTGGAATTGTATCTAGTAAAGGTTTAGACGTGGCAGTTTTGATCTGTGTACTTATGAATGGGTTGGTTTGAGCCGTGTTAATATGTGAAATGCGTCAAATAAAAAAAAGTCTGCTAAAAGGTTAAGTAGCCCGAAATCTAAATTGGTGGCATACAACCTCTTAAAATCTTTTATTGGAATATTTTTAAAAACTATTGTATTAAAATTGTCTTCTATAATCTCAATTAGCGAATTAGTAAGCTCATAAAAAATGCTAGCTGGTTGACTGGGCCCAGTTGCACTGATACTTAAAGTGACCTGTCTCACCCGTTACTCAACCTGCTCATCTTGCTACCTTTAAAATATATCTACTTGTTGGGCGTTTTTAGCAGGTCTGTGTGTATGTTTGACGGGGAGGGTCTTTTTTTTGTTGGTATCGATTGATGTACCAGATCCAGATACACACACTTTTATCTATTTTGAGGATAAACAACATGATGTGCAAGTGTATATAGCTTCCAACTATTAATTTGATGTTCAGAAATTTATATGCATGAAATCATGGCTTCGTGGAGAAGGGTTAAATATCTTAAGATAGTCTAGGTCTACTTTTCAGATTTTGTACTTTCACCATTTCAGCGTCTTAAAGAATAATTTGTCAGGTTGTACGCAGAAGGATCATTACTGAAGGGTTTAGGCTTGATGGTAGGCGTCTGGATGAGGTTAGGCCCTTGAATTGTGAAGCCGGTGTCTTATCTGGATTGCATGGATCTGCTCTCTTTTCTCGTGGAGATACCCAGGTTTATATAATTAACAAATGTCATAACTCATAATATAATCCTCAACTGCATATGATAATATACACAAGGATCTTTTGTCCATAAAATCTAATGCTTCTGGTCCAGGTTCTTTGTACTGTTACCCTTGGGGCACCTGGGGATGCTCAACGATTGGATTCTATTGTTGGTCCTCCAACCAAGCGATTTATGCTTCATTATAGTTTTCCACCTTACTGTATTAATGAAGTTGGGAAGCGCACTGGCTTGAACCGACGTGAAGTTGGACATGGTGAGCCGAGTGTTTTTTGTATACCTTAGTTATAATAAATATCTGGTTTTTGCTACATATAAAACTACTAGGCTTGATATGCATCATGGTTGCCACTTATTTGGATGGTTATTATAGGTGGCAAGATGATGTGGTTGGGTAAATGTGCATTATGGGTCGATTGGGTCATTATGGTAGTACGGGTGAAAGGGTCCAGGTTACCTCGTGGAGACTTCTTTTCTCTTTCCAAATTTTTTTTCTGTGACTAATTAATATTTCTGTTCTGATTACAAAATATATATTTTTTAAGAACTATTTAAATATCTGAAAAAAACGATTTCGGAGTCGAATGGGTCTATCTTTTTAACACACTTTTTGTCCATTTTCTTTAAGTTTTATATGGCCCTTTTGACCTGTTCACTTTTCAGCTTATGTTTCTGAATCTACCCTTCGGCCCGTTTAATATTAAAACAATCAAAGTCATCCCATTTATAAGTACATGGATCGAAATTGCCACCGCTAGATATTTACATGAGAATATGTTAGAAATTGGTTGATTTTTACTTGCTACGGCCTGTAAGTAGTGGCAGGAATGAAGGCAAATTTTCCCGTTCTTAAATATTTATTCAACATAGACAGGTTATAATGTATTTTCTTTTGTCTTATCACACTTTAAATTTTAAGCTATTTAAGATCTCTGTCAAAACTGTCAAAAAGTTAGCGAGTTATATAACATCAGCTGATATAATCTTTTCGTAGGTACTCTTGCTGAGAAAGCTCTTCTTGCTGTATTGCCTCCTGAACTTAACTTTCCGTACACTGTTCGTATTAATTCTGAAGTCATGGCATCTGATGGTTCAACATCAATGGCAACTGTTTGTGGAGGTATATAGACCTGCTATGATAATGAAGTTCTTTGGTATCTGTTTCTAATTTTTCTGGTTTTTTTTTCTTTTCGCTTTTCCATTTCATGTTGTGGTTCATTGACGGAATTTATCTTTTGCTTTTTTGATATAGGCAGTATGGCTTTGATGGATGCGGGCATCCCTTTACGAGATCATGTTGCAGGTTTGTCAGTTGGACTCGTGACTGAGGTTGATTCATCAACTGGGGATGTTAATGAGTATCGTATATTAACTGATATTTTGGTGAGCATTTTTTGATGATATTATTGTGTTTATTGACTGAATTCTGTGATCTAAAACAATATAGAGGCAGACATGTGTTGTCTACTGTATTTTCTTAGAAAGGCAAACCTACAACCTATTCCACATACTATGTACAAAATCCCGCATATGTACACATAGCTACCCACGAGGTTTGAACCCACAACCTTTGGCTTGATGGGTTCCTCGCATACCGCTAGGCGCTAGGCCAAAGGTCCTTTGATACGTGTTGTCTACTGTATAACATGTGTTCTGATTGATTTTCCATCATGAATTTAACCTGATGATATTAATAAATGGACCATTGATCCTTTGACCTCTTCATAACAAGATTTTTTTCATGTTTAGGGTCTTGAAGATCATCTTGGGGACATGGATTTTAAAATAGCAGGAACACGAAATGGAATTACAGCAATTCAGTTGGACATAAAACCTGCTGGAATCCCTCTTGACATTGTATGTGAGTCACTGGGACCTGCATATAAAGGTCGACTCCAGATACTTGGACATATGGAGCAAGAAATAAATGCAGCACGTACTCGAGATGGGAGAAATTCACTTCAATTAGGTAGGATCCTCAATTATTTTTAGACTCAAGTTGGCGAGATGGATGGGTAGGACAGGTTTAATAAACAGGTCAAAATGGTTCTGGTAGGAAAGGGCCCATTTGGGTTGACCTGCAAATAGTTGTTGGCGTTTTTTAAAAATGTTGATACATCATCTATGCCTCTATGGTTTAAAGAATATTAATGTAAATCTTTGAATAAAATAATTCTAGAAGGTCGTAGGATAAAAGAAAATTTTAATATGCTCATATTTTAACCCTTGTAAACCCATACTCCTTTTTACTTAAAAAGTTATATGATCTATTCGTTTGAGATATTACACAAACCAAATCAACCCTTTCATAAGTAAATGGGTGAAAGTTTCCACCTCTAGTTGGCATGTCGAATAATAATATTATGTTTTGCAGCTACCTTAAAGTATAGCAACGATGATCTACGCCGCTTGATTGGACCACTAGGTGCCTTGAAGATGAAAATCGAGGAAGAGACAGGTCGGTGTTTGCTTCACGCTAATTGAGATATATATTTCAATCCAAATAAATACTTCTTATTATATGTATAAGCTATCTGGGTGGACTTAACGTCTTCTGATCTGTAATGTAATAATTCTTTGGTTTATGTATAATATTTCTTGTTGCTTAGTAATCTTTATTTTCTTGTTCCTTTTTTTTGTCTGGATTTACGATTATTTTCTGTATCAACAATTTCCATGTATGTTTCTTTCAGGTGCTCGAATGTCTGTTAGGGATGGAGAACTAATCATAGTTGCTAAGAATAAATCTGTCATGGAAAATGTACAAGAAAAGGTACTTCACATTTTCATGTATATCCTATCCCATTGATCCCTTCAGAATAAATATCCTATCAGTTTGGTGGCTTATGCTCATCTGAGATTTGAAACTATAGATGACATGCTCGAAAGCCAAAATGAGGTTGAATTTGGACCGGTTGGACTTCTGTCATCTGTTTGTGTAAAAGATTAACATAGCATATAATGTAGGCAACCTAGAGCCATCATAATGAAATGATTGTTAAAACTTTAGCAATCTCACAACATATACGTGCTCTATTATAAGAAGCTAATAACTCGAGTTTTATAAAAACTATTTTAATCATGTTTATTCCTCCATCCCTAAATAGATGCAACATATGAGTTGACACAATTAAGAGTTTGTTATTAGCCAAATTTTTAAATATTCCTCAACACAGTTGAATTATAAGAATCTTGTGGATCAAAGTCAATGCTCTAAATATCTTTTAATGCCAATCAATAGTTAAAGGAGTAATTTTGACAGGAAAAACCTAAAAAAAGAGAGGAAATTTTGCTTTTATATTGGGACAGCCAGTATGGAATTTGAACTTGTTCTATCTATTTGCGACGGAATGCTTATGCATTCTTAGACAATTTTTTTCAATGTTGTTGATATTTCAGTTTTCAAGTACGGCGGCATCTGGTCCATAGTATTTGCATGACCACCTCAAGCTCTCTGCTAGATGGATCATGCCATATTAATTTAAGCACTCTTTCAGCCTGATTAATTGCTGTTCTAACTTAAGTGTAGACGTTCTTTTAGTAACAGTTGAAGTAGTGTACATGCAAAGTATTTTCGTGTCATCTGTTATATAGCTGCTCAAGAAAGCTTCATAACCATACCTTGTATACTGATTAGCTCTTCTACAATTTTCAGGTTGATTTAATAATTGGGCGACCAATTGAAATAGGAGGTGTTTACAAAGGCATTGTAACTTCAATAAAAGAGTATGGAGCTTTTGTGGAGTTCAATGGTGGCCAGCATGGACTCTTGCACGTTTCCGAATTGTCACACGAACCGGTTAGTGACATCTTCATTTTCCTCTTTTTTGAATTGGAGCGGATTTATTTGCCTATGTTTTTTTCCGATTGTCCAATCACCTGATAGCCAACGCGACCTCTTATTTGCTCTAGTCACTTGGCATGCAGCAAGTATCAAAGGGGGAAAAACGAGTGGGGTGGGTAACAGGTCGTAGGTCAAAACTGGTACTTCTTGTAGGGTCGGTTGCACTAAAATGCATGTTGGGTGACTTCAGAACCATTTGACCTGTTCCTTTTATTTGGCTCATCAGAGATAAAACATAACCTGAAACAATCCATTCATAAGTAAATGGGTCAAATTTGCCACCTCTAATATGGGATGTATTGATGAATTTACTTCTTAATGGAACATATGTGTTTGTGGGATCTTTGACTTGTTGGTTAATTTTTTTCAGGTATCCAAAATTTCAGACGTGGTTTCAGTTGGGCAGAAACTTTCTTTAATGTGCATCGCACAGGATCTCCGTGGCAACATAAAACTTTCTCTAAAAGCTACATTACCTCAAAAGAGCAAAAAACTAAATGCGGTTGAAGCTTCTTTGGACATGTCAAAACAAAACCCTGATAGTTGCACACCTGGTGGAAATTCATCAAATCAACAAGAAAACCAGAATCATGTGGTCGAAGATTTACCTGAAGATACAAATAACAGTACCAAGTTAAACTCATCTTATTCCTCAACATCACCAATTGTGATTCGCAGTGCTGTAGAGTGTGATGAGGAGGAAAAGTCGGCTGGTAAAGGCTCAAGTTTAAAAAATAACAGCAAACCTAAACGAGCTACAAAATCAAAATCTTCTCAAAAGCCTGACATCCCAACTATTTTGGGCAAGGGGTTTGATTCAGCTTCCAAGGATTCTGGCTTATCTAGAAAACATATAATTGCAAAACCATTTCTACACACAGAAAAGAGAACAATTTATGATTCAGACTCTACCAGCTCAGATGAGGAAGACAGAAATAAACATACAACTCAAAGTCTAGCACATCTCAATCATTTAGAAGATCAAGATTCTAAAATTGAGGGACCGATTGATGCAAAAAAGCTCAAACTTGGAATGAAAGTAACTGCAAAGATCCATCAAGTACGTGCACGTGGATTAGTACTAGACTTGGGTGGTGGAATCAATGGAATGTACCGGTTTGAGGTATGTGTCAACCACCATCTTATGAGTTGGCTATTCTTTACCTCTGCATCATCTGACATGTGACATTTAAAGTTCTAGTTACTTTCTGCCCATTGAGCATATTTACCTAGCTTGTTGAATAACTTCTGCACCATTTTGCGTGAAAGCGAGTCCAATTAGGGGTCTCTGTCTCCCAGCTAGGTACTTTAAAGCTGTATAATATGCGAAACACAGGTTCTTGATTGGCAAAGCATAGTAATTCTCTAGGGAATCTTTAGAAATGACCAACTTTATAGTGCAAAATATTCTGTAGGGGACAAAATGGTGGGTTGGGTGTGAAAATGCGTGAACTTCTATTACGAGTAAAGAAAGGTAGGGTTGATTCACCAGCAGTTCCGTTTTTCTATTTTTTAGTTATATAATTAGTTAACTTAGTAATCTGATTACAAAACTACCATAAACATAGTTTTCCAATATTTTATAATAAACCGACCTAGGAGGTTGTCAACAGAGTATATTTTGCAACCATTAAACCATTTGACCTGTTAATCTAAAGTTTCACATGTTGGACTTGATATCAATGAAATATAACCCAGTTTGATCTATACTTATGTTTTTAGAATGCCCGTCTAGAAACTATTACAGCAAGTATATTGTATCATGTTTCTACAGAGTAAGTACAGTTTTAAACTACATGTTTCATCATGCAGAGTGGTGGCACACGGGACTTTGAAGTAGGCAATGAGGTACAAGCACAATGTATAAGCTTTACCAGCAAGGGAATACCTGTAATGTCTATTGTACAGGATGATTAGTGACTTCTATCATCTATCGATTTTGAGCGTTGGTATATACTTCCATGAGGTTGTTGCCTTTCTCAGTCCATTTTTGAGGTTGCCTGAATACCTGTGATTAATCATGAAGGGAGCTGATGTCATGGTTTTGGGTCCTTGTAGTGTCGAAGCAGTTGGATTATACGACTTTTTGTTTGTTGGAGTTATGTTGTACTATGGGTTCCTCTATCGACTTCAGTTCAAGAAGAACTATTTCTTTCAGCTAATAAAAAAGCATGCACAACTCCAGAGGCCTACTAATGGAAAAGTTGACAGGCAGATTGATCGGTAATCCAAATGACTGTATGACGGGTTTTGTCGGTTAGTATTTGTAGTTATGAGGGTAGCTTTACATATCTTTATATTTATAAAATATGCTACACTTTAAGTACTCGCTTGAGTTCTTATGACCTTAGTACTTTGTGAGTTATCCATTCATCATCAATCAATTTTTATTCCCCAAATAATAGCTGTGTATCATTTTTGTTAATTCTTGTGTAGTTGTCAGGCATCTAATATTTTTTAGCATGACCACTTGACTACTTGAGCTGCACAAATTGCAAGAATTTGTTCACATTATACTTCAAACTCAGTTTCTTATGTTTTTTGTCCTTCATGATCCAGCCTCCTGCAAATAAGTATGAATTCAAGCTTGATAAAACAAGTGCATTTTAGTTGGACTTTACTCGACAATGTATGTTTTCATCAGCAGATGTGATTCAACATTGATCAACAGAATTCCACTGATGTTTTTTTTGGTCTTGTAACCACTCCAAGATCTGCACAACACACATTTATACGTATGTTTACACAACAAAATTACGTCACATAACCAAAACAAGGTAGTTCGGCTTAATTTCACAATTCAAGAAATGCGAAATTTATAGTGTTTATCTATATATTTACTTGTAAAAATTTGAATGATGAATACATAAGCCCAAAAAGAACAAACAAAAACAACTCTATAAATTAGACAGAATGAAAGAGGGAGAACTAAACTTGCTAGCCTGTTGATGCCGCTATCAGTTGATTAGAAGGAAGACTAATGCCCATATTATGCTCAAAAATAATCAACATATCATACTTTAATAGTTCTAAAACACCAAAAATCTCATATAAATCTGTGTGAGTTCCATCTTGCGAATAAAACAGATGCAACTCATTCCTCACTTCAATCCAACTACAACCTCCACTTTTCTTCAGTCCTCTTTCCTTCATCAATTTTCTAGTTTTCATAACTTCAGGCCATTTTCCAGCCGAAGCATAAACATTCGACAATAAAACATACCCACCCGACTTCTTTTCCGCCAGTTCCTGAATCTTTGCAGCTGTCCTTTCTGCTATCTTGTCTTCACCATATGTTTTACATCCACTCAAAAGGGCAGCCCACGCGTTGACTTCTGGTTCACATGGCATTGACATGATCAACCCTTCGGCTTCACTTACCCGACCTGCTCTAGATAACATGTCAACCACACATGTATAGTGTCTCTCATTCGGTTTTATTTTATACAACGTTTTCATTGAGTTGAAGTAATGGAGACCTTTGTTAACAAGACCACAATGAGAACACGCAAACAATATAGCTAAAAGAATGAGCTCGTTTGGTTTAACGCAGCTCGTTTTCTCCATTTCTTGAAATAGTTCAAGGCTCTCTTCTGCAAATCCGTTTTCCGCTAACCCTTGGATCATGGCTGTCCAAGAAACCGCGTTCTTTTCACGCATTTTATTGAAAACCTGTTTAGAGCTCTCAATGTCTCCTGATTTAGCATACATGTCAACAAGTGCAGTCCCCACAAAAACGTCATTTTGGAACCCTAGTTTCAAGGTCTTCCCATGTATATTCCTCCCCTTCTCTAACGACGTTAAGTTTGCACACGCACACAGAACACTCGAAAAAGTGGATATATCAGGTTTTTGCCCTGATAGTAACATGTCATTAAAAACTTCAAAAATCTTATCATATTGTTCGTTTCCTAAGAAACCCGAAACCATCGAATTCCAGGATCCGATACTTTTTATGGATATTAAATCAAATAATTTCTTAGCTTCTTCTAGTTGCCCATTTGAGCTATATGCACTAATCATCGTGTTCCAACATACAACATTCTTATTTTGGACCGTGTCAAACACTAAGCGTCCATCTTTAGAGTTTTCACATGAACCATATAAGTCAATAAGTGAGCTGCTAATGAAAACGTCGTTTTCCATTCCTATTTTTGTGATATGGGCATGGATGTTTTTGCCTGACTGCAACGCCTTAAGGTTCGCCAATGCATTAATAGCACTAGAAAGACACGATGAATTCGGGCTGATTCCATTTTCAACCATTTGTCCAAAAAGTTTAATAGCCTCTTCCGCATGACCATTTTGGCTGTACCTTGAGATCATAGCACTCCAAGATACTTCATTTCTTTCAGGCATAACATCAAAAACTCTCCGAGCTTCATCCAAATCTCCCATCTCAACGTACATATCCAAAATCGCTGTCCAAGAAATCACGTCTTTTTCCCCCATTCCTTCGAAGATTCTGCGAGCCATTTCCATATTGTCTAACCTCAAACTAAATGTTATCAAAGAATTACAAACTGGAACATCATCTTCAAACCCAAGTCTAACAAGCAAACTCAAAACACTGATTCCCAACACAAAGTCGCCCATTTCAGCACAAGCTCTTACAACAGAAACAAACGTAACATTATTAGGCCTGACCCCAGATCTCAACATTTCGATAAAAAGCCCCATCGACTTTAAATGCATTCCGTTCGACAACAACCCACTAATCGCAGCCGTCCAAGAAATCACATTATGGAATGGATTCCTTCGAAATAACCACATGGAATCATCCACCCTACCATACTTCAAATACCCAGAAATTAAAGCAGTCCAAGAAACTTCATTTCGTTCAGGCATTTCATCAAACAACTTGCGGGCATCATCTACATTTCCTAAATCTACATTAGCTGTTATCAAACAATTATGAACAATCATATCAAACCCATCATAATCTTTAAGTAATTGATCAACTTCAGGTGATTTTTTGAAATCTAGATACATGATGAGTAATTTGACTGCTACATGCCTATGTGAAGAAATTCCCAGTTTGTAGAAATGGGCATGAAAGACTTGGCCTTGAGTGATCAAACGTTGTTTTGTGCAGTGTTTTAAAACTGAAACACTTGATTCAATATAGCCAACGAGTCTTTTTACAGGGTTTTTTATGACATGAAGAGTTTTGATTATGCTACCCATATTACTGTAAGCTTGTGTCAGATTAAATATTTTTGATGATGAAATATTGAAATCTCACATGTTTATGAAAATTTATAGTAAACTGATATAAATAAATAGCAGGTGAAGAAAATAAATGAAGCGTTATAATCTTTTGTTAAGCAAACTGCGTGATAGGGTTGTTGAAAAATATCCGTATCCGTATCCGTATCCGAATCCCTAATCTGAAAATCTGAAAATTATATCTGAAATTTTCTTAAAATTCGAATATTCGAATTTTCGGATCCGGATTCAGATTCGGATTCGGATAGTAAATTTCAAATATTTCGGATATTTCGGATATCCGATATCCGATATCCGAAATTTTTCAAAATTTTTTGATTTTTTTCTTTTTACAGTGAACTTTGACGCCGTAGTAGATAAATTATTTGCAAAAACATCAATAAATGATTCAAATACTTTATTAATTGAAGAATTATGGATTGTTTTGGTTGGTTGTACGTAGTTATCAACTATTTCAATTGCGTATATCGATTTAAAAAGCTTCAAAAATTACTAATTTCGGATATTCGGATATCCGAAATTTTCAGATATTCGAATTTCGAATATTCAAAACTTCATATTCGGATTTCGGATATCCGACTTTGAACACCCTGACCGCGTGCAGTTAGAAAAAAAAAATGTAAAAGATACTTTTTATTAATTATCAGAGATAGTAATTAAAAATTTAATACGTTTTTTTATAAGATTTTCAATAAAAATATTCATCATTTCATGATTTTTTATTCATATATTTGATGGGAAAATAATGTTTTCATTATTAATATTATTTTTAATTTTTTAAAACTTTTTCTTTACACGTATGTTACACTCACGTCTAAAATTGGGGTATGATCATCATGGTGTCAATTTCCATAAATATCCAGAGACTTTTAATGTCCCAAAAAAAAAGTTTGGCTACCACTGCAATGACTTAATTTGTACTGCAAATGACAAAATTATATCCACGTCAATGAAAAGTGCATTTAAAAAAATCTAAACCAAAATATCTTAGACGTTGAATATTCTCATTCACTCATTCACTACATTTGGACACTTGATAATTTGGTATCAGTATCTTTATCTAACAATTAAAACCACATTTATCTTGTAAAAATAACAGAAAACGAATACATGGCGGCTTTTGCAGTTTTCCGGCTACCAGAAGTGTTTAACCAAGCTATAATGAATCATCATCGTAGCAGACTTGATCATCCAAAGCAGCCCCTCTCAAGGTATACCTCTGTAACTTTATGCCAAGTAGTTTTAAAACATAAATAAATCATACAGTACTTTACTATTTTCCAATAAAGATCTCACCATGTCTAACTTTTGATCATAAACAAAGGGACTAAAAAAACTAGAAAAACATAACTTACAGTCGAATTTCATACATGTTATTCCAAGAACACCTTGTTAGAGGTGTTACTTTTAATATTACTTCTGTTAGCAAGCTGAATCCAGGTTTAATATTACTTGTTAGCAAGCTGAGCTAAGAAACTTGTTAGTATTTAAGTTTTTTTTTTTTTTAATTTCTTCTGTTAGCAAGCTGAATCCAGGTTTTTGTTGTTACAAATCTAGATACAGATCAAAATTTACCATCACCAGATGTTGTATGCAAAGTCATGCTCAAAAACCAAGAATGGGTCAGAATTATTACGAGTTGCTTGGAATATCTGTTAACTCCAATCCTCAGGAAATAAAAGAATCCTACAGAAAACTACAAAAGAAATACCACCCAGATATTGCAGGCCAACAGGTTTGAATCTCTCATTACATGAACAATTATTAGAGGTGTCAAAATGGGTAAGTCCAGCGAGTTAGGTAACGATCAAAATGGGTTGGAGACTTGGAGTCAAGATAGAAGTGGGTTGACCCAAAACAATTAATGTCTCAAATTATAGAATTTTTCAAATAATTAGTGTATCAAATATGACTACAAAAGTTATAGCTTTTCATTAAAAATCAAATTTTTTGAATAAAATGATTTATAAGGTTCTACACATCAGAAATACATATTTAGTGACTTTCAAACCATATGACCAAGTTCCTATTAAGCTTTTTGTACATCTGTCACCCATTAGAAATAAAACCTAATCTTAATTAACCAATTCATATGCAAATGGATTAAAATTGCCACCTGCCCATCTCTGATATTTATCAACAAATGAATGTCATTAAGCATTCGTGAAACTGTTTGAGTTTGGGAGATATCAATCAAAGGTTAACTCACCTAAAAGAGAGTTATTGATATCGTGTTTCAGGGTCATGAGCACACCCTTCTGCTTAACAAAGCATATAATGTGCTAATGAAAGACGATCTAAGAAAAGATTATGATGCTTCTATCGGTCATGTACGAGTCCTGTTTGGAGAAGATGCATTGAGCATGGGTTACAGCTCATGGAATGGCCCTTTTCGCCCCCAGGCACTCTTTGTTGATGAGAAAGCTTGCATAGGTCGATAATTCCTCTAAAAACATAGATAAATAATAGTAGTAATTGCTTGAAGGTAGTATTTGGTGATATCAAAGTCATGAACTTGAATTAGAACTGATATCAACGACTATGAAATTTAAAATGGTCATTTTTATGTTACTGATGGTGCCTATATATACCGTTATGACAGTTGGGATTGTGGAATTGTAACAGGCTGCAGAGAGTGTGTGCACAATGCCAGAAATACATTTGTAATGGATGAGACTATCGGATGTGCTCGAGTCAGTGTCCAATTTGGAGATGATGACACTAACATTGCGGTAACCAAACAACTTATCATAAAAAACCCATTATATGATGATTATGTTGAATTGTTGACTATCATGCTAATATTACGAATGATAGTGAAAGGGAAATACTTGTTTGTAATAGGTAGCCGTTGAATCATGCCCAATGGACTGCATCCATTGGGTAGAGAGAGAAGATTTAGCCATTCTCGAATACCTGAATATGCCACGAGCTAAACAAGGTTATGGAGTATTTGAACAAGGATGGGAAAAACCTGCAAATGTATTCATGGCAGCCGAGACTTTCCAGAAGCAGCTAAAGCAGCAGCAAGCTGAATCCCAACGAAGAAATGGTAATCAATTATTAAAAGACTTCTTACAATTAGCATCCAATGCCGTTAATTAAATACTCTAATTGAATTTCTTATGAATATAACAAAAGTTTCAGTAAGGAGTGATGTGGAAAAAGAAACAGCAGCACAAGCACAGGCTCGAGAAAGTGCAAGCTTAAAACTGAAGTTGGAGAAATTTTCAGGATTATGGGAATGGATGAAGAAAATCACGTCTCAATAAATGGAAAGTTTATGACAATAGCGAACTGCAAGTATGAAGTGTGGGTTGCTGATGATTAGTCTGTAAATAAAAATTAGTCCATATTATCATCACTCATTCTGCAGTGTATATATCAATTATCTTTATTCTGGTGCAACTGCAAAATGAAATATATAATCTTAGAAATTAAGCTTTGGCCAATCTTTCACATTATCCCATGAATGGAAAATCAGCTATCTTAACTCACATGATGTTGTGATCTATAATCACGATCGAGGAACCGGCCTCAAAAAAAGTTGAGAAAGAACAAGAAGACTCATCATATAGATAAAATTTTAAACTACCTCATGTGGCTTATCAGTTATCACCACAGAGTATTCTTGTTGCATGTGTAAAAATCGTGGTGATATGTAGTTTGTCAGGCAAAAGTAAATGCAATGGTGAATGGCCTTACATTTTCATAAGAGACAAATCGAAGTATACAAGCTCGTTTGGATATCCTGTCCACCAACGAGAGTATTTGCATCGATAGCAGCAATTGTTTATTTTCTGGAAACTGTCATCACAAAGGGCAGTGACAGCAATAAAGTTGCATGTAAAGGAATCCTAAAGCACATTCGATTTCATGAACAGTTTACCCTGATGGCATATATGAGAATGTTAAGTCATGTTATTAACAACAACATCAAAAAATGAAAATCATGTTCTATAATCTATATACTCTGATGACATCAATGGGGATAATTATTGATGATATAAAAAAAATCTAATGGAAACTTTTGTTTTACAGATCTTTACCATAACATTCCAATAATAACTACATCTAAACAAATTAATAAACCTGACATTTTCCTGTGCCCGCACAAACTGCACACTCATCCGCATCTCCAGCAACATGGCTTAAGCAATGTTGAATTCTGTCATCCACTACATCCTGAAAAAAGAAAGAATGAGTATTAGTTCCGTTTGACTAATGGAAGTATGAATTATATAGGTGACATTGTGTAAGACTAAGATCAAAAAAGATGAGACAAAAGATATCATTAGAACCAAGAATAAAAACAATTGAATGTGGAAGAAGATAATTCTAAATCCAGGTGAGAATAATAGAAGTTTGGAAGCATGAAACTCCGAAGACTAATCACAAAAGATCAAAAAAGTTCAGCAAATGTTTTCAGAAACTCTTATATAGATATACCAAATTATATTATCAGGAAACAAATGTGAAGATATTTCATACCACAAGAAGTGGATGTAGTCCAAGAGGTGCAGTTATCATATACGACACAACCGAGAAGTCTTTTGCAGCTTCAGCAGTTAAGGAGGGAATATCCTGCAAATACAAGTGCCCATAATGCATTCCCCTTTTTTTTTCGTTTCAATTATTTCAGATGAAACTCATTAAGAAAAACATCGATATTATATCTACCATACCTGGTGCCAGTGCCTGCCTGGAAAAGGAAAAAAGTGCTTACACTCACACGATTTGCACCTCGTTGAACAAAGGAACGAAATGCATCTCGTGTAGATGGTTCTGCCAGCTCCTATTATTGAAAGAAACTTTCAGGAATACTCATTGGTTTCAAGTGAAATCACTATAAACTGTAAGTGAAAATATTTATCCTTAAAACGGAATTTTTAATGAAGTGCCATATGAGTAGGCTCTACAAAATGGGTACCCATTTTTCTCTGTAAACATTTCCACAAACTCATCTTCCAGCCATCAAATTAACAGTAACAACTTCTAAGCGACATAAAAATATAAAACAGAATTCAAAATTCAATACATATTTATGTCATTTACTTAGCATGAGATTGGATTCTTTTCGACGAGATCCATGATCAACAATAATCAGCCCATCTTTGGTTTGTGATCCCGTGAGCCTCCTGTCTAACACCACCGTTTCCGTTGGGCAAACAAGATCTTGCCTGTAAACGCCGATTCTTCCAGGAACAATCACGGAATTGAGCAAAACCTAGCACGTTCCATCTAGATTTTCCTCTTATTCTTACTCCAACTGATATATGACTTTGACTCCCATTCTTCAAGAACAAACTGATCATATATCACAAAAAAGTACTGTAAACGAATTTAGCCAGTAAGTTAACTAATTACAGAAATGAAATACCTTTTGATGTTTAAATTGGATAGAGCATAGTAGTTCATCTGAAACAATAACTTTGATTGATAAAACTGAATGACCAAGTACAACGTCTGGATAATTTCAATACTGTGTTGAACTTCTAACAAAAATAAAAATATTAAAAAATCACTGTTTAATAAGCGTGCTGAATGGATAACTTTACAATATAGAGAACTATCAATTTAACCACATAAAGCATTGTTTGATTAATAAGACTGTTTAATAAAGCTGAATGATAAATAAATACTGGATGAAATTAGCTCAGCATCATTTTAGTATGAAGCTCAACTTAAAGTTATCAAAGCAATACAAACTTCCTAAAACACGAAAAGAGATCAATTTTGGCCTATTTGGCCAACCCTACGACTTTTTCGAATTGACAAGTATTCCATCGTAAGGAAATAAAAATTCACGAGAATAAAGAATACAGGTGTTAATTGAGCTATTATAATCAAGTCGAACGAAAAAAACCCTAATTAGTAACGAGCCAGCCAGATGTAATCGAGAGGACACCTGTGGAGAAGAAGACGACGTGCAGAATATGAAAATGGATGTCGGATGCGAGTATGGAATATGGACCGAGCGTTCGTTGTGACGTGGTGTGCTTGATCAATAAGACCACTTGCCGTCACGACTTGTCACGTGAACACCGACTTGCATCCCACTATTTTCTTAAATCTTTAAAACTATTATATATTTAATTAAATAATTTATTTAACTTAAACTAAATAAAAACATTTAATAAAATTACATAAAATATTTTTATAAATTAAATTTTTAATATTAAATTTAATAAACTTAAAGAAAAACCCTCACACAAAAAATCTCACATTTTAGCCCAAAATTTTAAAAAGCCAACAAAACATTCTAGGATTGATTTAAAACAACAATATACACCAATAAAAACTTATTTTCAACAACGACAACTCATAACGAAAAGAAAAGTAAATCGATAAGAAAAAGGAAAGTGACACCCGCATGTATACAATTTTCATTTGTTACGTTGGTGATGAAGGTTGAACATTAAATATATTAAGTTTTATTTAATACGGAATAATAGTTAAGCATTAAACCGTAAAATAAAACTTTAGCGGTGAACCAATAATAGTTTTACGTTGTTATACTTGTTATTTGATGGATTAACGAATGTCACAAACTTTAATAAATATTAAATATAAATAGTTTTATCAATAAGATAAGAGCTTTATAGTGACAATCCTTAGAATTGTCGTTAAAAATCTACACAGTGTATCAGTACTACTACATTAATAATTAACCATCAACAACTAAAAATTTATAACCATAAAGTACTATTTTACAAAGTATAAAAAATATCAAGGTTAATTTTTAGTCCTTAGGATTGTTGTTATGGATCATTTATATATTCTAGTGTTGTATCTTCTTATAAAGATGAAGAATGATGTTTTTTTTTTGGCAAAAAACATAAATTAAATTGATAAAGGTCTAAAGACCCATTGAGTTACATGTGAGGCTACAAGATGCCAACCTAAATGCAACAATTGATACAACCCTAACCACATTGAAAAGCCCATAAACAAAACAATTTAAAAAACTACAATTACAGAACAAATCCCTATTCTTCAAGCAGACCAAACAAAGAAACTCCATCAAGTTGTATGCCGATTGATGGCATAATTGTGAAACCGGATGAAAGCTGTAGATCAACATGCCCAAACAATCAAGAAGCCGATTCCATTTATCCAACCCACCGAACACCTACACCACAAATTAGGGCGAACACCCAATAGGAAGACATTGATACATCCTACCGAAACCCAAACCTTAAGCCACGACAAGTAACCTGCTGCGAAGAGTACTAAACCCACCGGAAACCTCAAGAGGCCAAAACCTCAAGGACAAAACAGGTTCACCGAAGCTTATGTAAACAACGTAGAAGATGAATATACCGAGCTAAAGGACACTAACCAGAGTAAACAAAGGGAGTAGAGACCGAGTGCCGATGTGACCGAGATCAGAGACAACGACGCAACCACAATGGGTGGTGATTCACCGAGATGTAGGAGGGACGAATGGAGTAGCTACTTGCGTTTTAGGACATCACGTTGAAGAGTTCGATCTAAACTTAGAGAAGGGTTAAGATCTGAAAGAAAACTAGTGAAACGGCTGGTTACGGAGTGAGAGGGGTTAGGGTTAAGGACAAGCCCTCCGGACCTCCAGCATGAAGCCGGCGGCCGGAGGCGGAGATATAGCAGATCTAGATCTAGGGTTTAGGAAGATGGAGGAGCGTGGGTTATAGAGAGAGAAATTTTTTTATTAGATGAAAAATAATGTTAATCAAGATCAGATTTACCATCATAACTGTCATATTCAAACTCTATTGACCGATTAGATTAAGCTCAAATCGAACACAATTTGTAATTAAGAAATTTTTTGAAATTTAAGTTGTTTGAGTTCTCCGATCAAGATCAATTGTTCTTCAAGACGAGCTCATCAACTTATTGAGCAAAGCATGATTTTAACCACACAAAAGAAGAAAAAAGTTAACTGGCCCGAGTTCAAATTCAAACTTAATGCAATTTTGCAAACCATAAAAATACATCTTGGTTATTAGTTTCTTATATACAAACGCGTTAGTGAAAATTGAAAGGAAAAGGATACAATGCTTGACATGAAAGTTGCATCAAGCATCAAATGCTAAAGGGTGACAAGTTATCCTCAAAGGTAGCAACCTCTCATCTAATCTAAATTCTAAATCTTATTATTACACAATAATAATAAGACACATCATGCATTTATTCTCAAGCGATCTTACTTGCAATCTTAAAGCAACACTCCAACTTTAGACTTTCTCATTTCATTTTAATTTTAATTTTTGTTTTTTGTTACTTTAAAATATATTTTGTTTAATTGGGAAAAAGTAAAAACAATGGCACTCTCTTGTCTATGTCCCAATGTTTTAGGATCTTGATCCCACCCTGAGAATTTTTTATTTTTATTTTTCGTTTTTAACTTTTATAAGATAATGAAATAAAAACCGATGATTTTAACTCTCTATATGCTTACAATATTTTTTAAGAATGAAATGACTAATAACACTAAACTTGATGTCAACGCACTTGTTAGATACGCAACCTTTGTTTTGTAATTATGATAACTAACATTGATAAACAAGGATGTGATGGAAATTAAACATGGAAATGGACAACACTTTGAATTAATTAGCATACGAGTTTTAACTTCACATCAACATTTTTTGGGGCAATTTCAAAACCATTAACCGATATAAGTTGTATTTTACTTACGTACAAATCACCACACCTGTTAGAATAGCGTCAGTGCACAAAAGGAAGATGACACAATATTTCTTTAAAATGCGACATATTCTACATCTGAAATAAATAAATAAAATATATACCACCAAACCATAAATGACAAGACAATAAACTATGTTAGAGATTTTCGTAACAGTTTTTTGAGTCATACACAAGGTTGATTTCATGGTATGAAGTCTAATTAGTATTACAATGTGTTGTGCTGTGATTTGAATTTTTTTTTTTTTTTTACCGTTTGAGTTCAACGGTTGAGTTAAAATGTAAATATATATTGAGTGACTCAATAACCATCGTACTTTGAAAGAAAGTGAAAAGTTGATTTAGTGAACATTTTTTTTACATGTATAATAAAAGTTAGAAAAGTTAAAATTAAAAGTGTAAAATATTTATGTTATAGTATAGATAATTGATGATAATTGGTTGATAAAACAACTTACTAAATAATTTCAAGTTACTTGCAAGTTGTTGAATGAATATTCTTGACGCCAAACATTACATGCCTGTTTAATAATGACATACTAAACGCCTTCATGGTCCCAAACATATTCGAATAAATAATAATCACACTTGTAAGTTGTTTAGTGTTATCAACAATCCTTTTCTCTTTGTTAATGACAAATTTATTCCCCCAAATTCATTCCCTTTGTTTTATGGTAAAATTCTAAGAGTTAGCTGCATTCAGGAAGAATTAACAGACGATTTCAGTCGTTAATTTTTGTAATGAACGATTCAAATTCGCTGCATCTTCTTAACACTGTAATTTACGTAAAATACTGCATTGCAAATAAGATTCTTTGATGACAGAAATCAAACGAATGAAATCGCCCAACTAGCCTTACCCTCAAAATGCAACAAATCTCAAAGAAAACTCTCCTTTTTAAAAACATAATAACAAGACGTAATTTTACGGGTCGTTAAATGCGGTTGCTACGATCCGGGACACATTTCGGATCTCAGTCGGTAAATAAAAGCGGGTGACGAATTCACCCATCACCCATGAGTTGAGCTTAATGAGTTAATAATGGCTTCTGGTGCACCATAGTCTTCAATTGCAATCAAGTCCACCATACTCTTCATTGACTTCACACCTCACAACTCTTCACGATCTCATTTCCTGCCGCTATTTCTGCAATTCTTCACGGAACTTCAACTGCTCAGCACCAGATCTCCAATTTTGTTACAACTTCAGTTTCACACACACATTTAGTGTGTGTGAAATGGTGAGAGTAGGACGTTGACTGAGTTTGACTACTTTTGAAATGAAACGGAAACCTATTTCGGTTAAGTTATTGTTACTTATACGGAATAAATGGAAGACGGAAGTATTTGTGTTGTTATTATTAGGTTTTTGTTTCTCGACGTTTTTGTTAATGGAGGCACAGTATAATCGAATTAATAATGCTTCTTCTTCGATCTTCCCTTTGCTGTTTGTTCAGAAACCTAAAATTGCGTTTTTATTTCTGGCTCGAAATCGACTTCCGTTGGACCTTATTTGGGATCAATTCTTTCGGGTAATTTGTTAAATGTGACTTTCGTATCAATTTATTACATTGCCTAATTTATGTGAAGTGAATGCAGTTGTGTATTTAATTCGAAATTTGAATGCTCTGCAGTTCACTTGCTTATTCTATTTGTTTGAAGTTAAATTGTTTGAATATCGCAGACAGTTATCTGAATTGAATAAATGTTTATGTTATTAATGATATTACAGAGGGAGTGTATTAATTTGATCTTAGATTCAGAATAATTGTGATGTATTGGTGCTCATTAATTTGTTTGTATGCGGAGACTATGTGTAACTTTTTGGAATCAGTTAGTATGGATGTAGGATAATAATTGCCAAATCAGGTAACAAGTGCTGCATACAGACTTTCTATTTTTAGAATGAATTCAGACAGGGTCGGAGCTAGGAAATCTAAATGGAGGAGGCGAAATTTTTTTATTTTTATTTCTTTTATAGTTTTTGTGGCGGCGAAAATTTTAAAATGTCATTAATACCTTACAATTTTTTTTTACGTAATTTGAAATTTCCTGTGGGGCGGCTGCCTCCACCCTGGCTCCCCCCATGAATTCAGATGTATGCACTCATGAAAACTGCGTAACATACTAGGATGTTGCAAGTATTTTAGCTAAAGTCTATAATTTGAATGTTTATTATATATTAATTATATCACTATTGGATGTTTGTTACCTTTGGGCCATGATTGAAGGTTTTGTGTAAGAAGTTAGGATATAATCACACAAATGGTATAATGAAAGCAATTTCTAGACTCACTATGTAGGCTTGTGGATAAGATAGTTCCAAGATGAACTCATGGGAGGAATTGCGGGATCATTTGTCATTAAGATTTAGCCAAGTATAAAAGAAGACCTTGATAATGTCATTGTAATTTTAGAGAATCTTCATGTTTTGCAGGGAGAGAATGAAAATCGGTTTTCTATTTACGTTCATTCTAGGCCTGGTTTCCTACTTAACAGATTGACAACAAGATCTGGTTATTTTTTGGACCGTCAAGTTAATAATAGCATACAGGTTTGTCTTATCCTTTCCCTGAATTCAATTCTTGAGTTTCTGTTTTTTTTTTCACAATGTGATAATTAGTTTGCGTCACCAGTTTGAGAGTGTTGAAAGTTTACCCAAATCATAGTGCCTACTAATACATAGTCAATACACCTCTTTTTAGATATATTGGGGAGAAGCAAGCATGATACAAGCGGAGATTATTTTGCTTCAACATGCTCTTAAGGATCCTTCTAATGAACGATTTGCTTTCGTTTCAGACAGGTGAGCTATTATTGTTGCCAAGAACTCGTAGAATTATGTTTCAAATAACTGGTCGCTAATAGGGAGGTCGTCATGTATTTTGTAATTACTTTAATAATGAGGGCTCTATCGTTTGTTTGATCAACCTATCGACTACACTAAAAGCTTTATAATCTTTTTCCAGCTGCATTCCTTTGTACAACTTCAGTTACACATATGACTACATAATGTCAACATCAACTAGCTTTGTAGACAGGTAATTAATATGCTTAAGCTGCCAGCTTCCAGCTCTTTGTTCTTGGTTACATACATGCGTATCTAGATTCTTTGATAATTGCATTATATTATCACTTTTGTAGAAGTCTATCAAATAACATTTTTCTATAACTCAATGTTGAGCAGCTTTGCTGATACAAAGGAAGGTCGATACAACCCTAAAATGGATCCAGTTATTCCTGTAAGTCACTGGAGGAAAGGATCTCAGGTAACACTGCTGCCCACAATTCGCCACATGGTGTGGCATGGAAACACTCTCTTTATGTGATGGTAGTTTAAATTGCTACCAGCTAACTTTTTGTATAATCGCACTACCTTCTCTCAGTGGGTGATTCTGAACCGAAAGCATGCACAGATTATTGTAAAGGACAATGTTGTCTTCCCTATGTTCCAGCAGCATTGCCAGGCAAGTGTTACCATAAATAATATATATGAAATTTTGTATGTTCGTTTTCTTACTAGCCAAATGCCTTCCACTATCACCAAGCTTTGTGACTACTTAAAATTGCTATTTTTCAGTAGTGCAAGTCTGCAAAAAAACATTACAGGACAGTGCAAGTCTTCATATTGGTTAAAAATGACTTTCCTTAAGCGGTAGATTACGAACAAATCCGGAACTATCTAATGGCTTCATCCATGGCAGTTGCCTTTAAGATAATTGAGCACGAGACCATTCACACCGTAAACCAATTGCTTGTGCATGTGTTAGCCGCTGCAATTTTAAATGTGCTACAATCACTTAATAGTGCATGTTTTTTTCTCATAAAAGATCATTCTTCAATGAATTTTATAATGTTATGTCACTCGTAACTCATTACAAATTTGGTTAGATATATAAGCCCACATTAATCTTTACCATACCTGTGTAGATAAACCAATGGATTTTTTCTGTAAAACACCAGGTTATGTGGGGTTGCACTTAAAAGCTGGGGTTTGATGTTCGTCATCCTTAATTGTGTCATTAGATTCTCGCTTGCACTTATCTCAGTTGTGATTGTCTATACTTTATCTGGAAGAACCCATCATTTCTTTAAAGCTATGCTGTCAACTTTGATAAAAAAGAGTTGGTGACCTCCATGCTACCAAAGGAGGATCTTACCCTGATAATTTATATTCTTTATTCACTTTATTATATTACTCCCATACCTCACCCATGGAGACTTGATAGTCTCTTCAATTGATATAACTTTCTTATCAATAACTTGTCTCTCTTGCCTACAGAGGAAATCACTACCTGAATTTTGGCGGGATCGTCCAGTTGTGAGTATAATATATATATTTCGTTTGTTTACTGATTGCATTCTTTTTATATCATTACTATATCCGGTAGCCATCTTGTCAACTGAAAAGAGTGCTTATTTGATAAGTTTTTCAATAAATAGAAAATTGCAAAAAAAAAAAAAAAAGAAAAAAAGAAATTGCTTTCAGTTCCACTCAAACTAGGTTTCCGCTAAAAGATCTTGTTTGTTTCTTTTCCAGCCGGCTGATAATTCAAAGGAGCATAATTGTATACCTGATGAACACTATGTCGCAACATTACTTGCTGTAAGTTTATGTTATGTGATTACCTGTAATTATCTGTGGCTTCTCACGTTATGAAATACGAACAACTGAACTCCATTTATGTACTAATAATAACTAGTACTTCTTGTGTCTATGAACTTCATTTATACTCTTAAAACTTGTACATCTTCTGTCCATGAGACTATAGTAAACTTGTCTTAGCTAATATAGAAATTTTATGGGCTGTCCTCTGTTATGGACGTGGCAATCACTACAAATCAACAACTGGCCTTTTAGTATTAGTTTGAAAAAAGAATTGACACATCTGAGCAACGTCACGATTCCATCAAGCTCTTTCAAAACTAGCAATTATGACTTGTTATAATAAAAGGTATAGTTAGTAACCTTAAGTGCATTTATATGGTAATTCATTCGACAAATTTAAACAACCCTCACAAGTAAATTATCCAGCTTCCAGATGTATAAGCTTTGGACCATATAAAAAGGAAAAATACTTGTAGAGAAGCTCTGGATTTTCAATTCATCCGTGAATTTATACGAGACCTAATATTATTGAAGAGTTCCTTTCTTCTCTTTCTTTATCATCTTTCTTTATGGTCTCATAATTTGATGTGCAATAATCAGCATAAAGGTCTTGAAGGAGAACTCACAAGGAGGAGTCTAACTCACACTTCATGGGATATTTCATCCGGCAAAGGCCGTGAGCGGCAAGGATGGCATCCTGTGACCTACAAATTGGCAGATGCTACTCCCATGCTTGTTCAATCTATTAAGGTAAATAATGTAACTTCACAAACCTATTCACGCCTTATAGCAAAATAAGACCTCTTTTGTCATTTGATTCACATCTCTAGAAGTTACACTGCATTTGGAATTGACACTGGTGGTTCATTGGCTCATGCTCCATAAATTTGAAAGGAAAACAGATCAAATACTCGTACTCTATTGTGATATAATATTCCTTTTCTTGGTAATGAGGGAGAAAGTTTTATGCGTCAACTCTTTTCTACTCTTGACAATAGTGTTTCCTCTCAGTCGGCCTGTTTGTGCTGTTTTCTGTCAAAGTTGATAGAACTATCTCTACAAAGTGTTAAAAAAGTACACCTTCTAAAGCCAACAATACTGTGATGAAATAGGTTCCATTTGTTTGTACCATTTCTGCGAATTCTCCATTCTATGAGTCTTATCTGCACTTTTTCTTCTATTAGAGGTGACAATTTCGACCTCATGAACGGGTTGATTTGCGTTGTGTTTTATGTCAAATGGGTTAAATGAAAACTTTTAGCTGAAAGGGGAATGAGTCAAATAGGTCAAACAACTAAAAGTTGCCCAAGTCTTCTTAATGCATTCAACCTCCTAAATCGATTTATACAATGATTTAGATGTTGGTTTTACATTGTTTTCCTGATAATGATTATCAACACTAGTAAAAGGGAGATGACAGTGTGTAAGAAGGAGATGACAAAGTGTGTAAGAGTCAACTCAACTGTCATGTCCCTTGTCAGTGAATACTTAATGACCACTTCAGTCTGAAACGATTTTGACCCATTACCCAACACGCTTACCTGCTCATATTTCCACCTCTATCTTATATCCTTGTACCATATATTTAGGATCTATAAAAAGGTTGCATGCCAGTTTTCAGTAATGCTGTACTTTGTTAGCTCTGCAGCATGAGTTTCAAGAACAACTTAGTCCGTAGCTTTTAGTATGTATACTTTGACAGATGCATATCTTTCTTGTGTAATAATTTTCAGGAGATCGACAATATTTACTATGAGACAGAATACCGGAGAGAATGGTGCACGAGCAAGGGAAAACCATCCCCTTGCTTCCTTTTTGCTAGAAAGTTTACTAGGCCTGCTGCCATGCGTCTTCTTAATATGGTAATTACAAGCGTAAAGAATACTTCCATGTTAGCTTTTCACATATTCAAATTAGAGGTGGCAATTTCTATGTGGGTTATATTTCTCAAATGGGTCATATAAAAAAATATTACTAGCTAAAAGGGAAAACGGGTTAAAAGATGCCCAAAATGTATTTGTAAAATAGATTGAGCACAGTAAGTTGTTTTATTCATACTTTAGATAGATGAACCGGTTCAACCTAAGCCTGTTCTGACCAGATACTCAACCCACTCAATTTGCCACCTTGAATTTAACTCATACTTTTATCTGATATATTCTTTTCTCTTATCTAGTCTGCACTAGGTGTTTCATAAGAAGCAAAAAAGTTACTCCATGACGTAAAGTGTATAGAAATTAGTACGTTTGATGCAGCCAGGTAGGTTTTACAAGAAAGCTTACTACTTCGTTGTGTGTCACTTGTAACAAAATAAATGTGTGCCGTAGAAAAAAAAGGAACAAAGAAATGCTGAGCTAGTTTGATGTGTGCTGTGTATATGTAGTTTCTCATATAATAGCTTTTACTGAAATCTAAAGCACAGACCATACAGGCTAGCATTGCCACTCGCTTACTGAGTTTTGTTTCATTGCATCATTTTGGAAATGAATAATGCGCAACAAATGGAGTAACAATGTTACAATCCATTGCAGTATGCAAAAAGTTCTAAAAAGATAATTCAATTATAAAATCGTTATGTTAATCGAGAACATGACAGTGAAACGAACCTAAAGTCATATTTGCGACATTATAATAAATGAAACGTAGATAAGGTGGCGTGGTTTATCATCTCTTTGGCTGAGTCGGTTTTTGAAAATTGTGCAAGTTCTTAGAATTTAAAGTTGCGGTGCATAAAGGGACAAGACTCTCGTTTAGACCAATGAGGTATGATCGAGTTCTTTTTGTCCTATACGCCTCTTCATTTAGTTTCCTTGTTAACGTTAAGCTTTCGTTATATATATATATATATATATATATATATATATATATATATATATAATGTGAATATTAGATTAAGTAGTGAGTATTAAATGCAAATGCTAATATTTAAGAAAATTTAGATTTCATTAAATATACATTTTCGTGTAAGGAACACACAGTTAGAAAATGGTGGTGATATTTTCATAATTTATCTTGACAAATTCACGACAACTATGCATTAAGTAATTCTATTGTACACACAAATGATACATAACTAGTAGACGACACGCGCTATGCGATGGAAATAATTTTTGAAATCGATCATTATAATTAATCAGTGCATAGTTGATGCAAATAATATGTCTTATATCAAGTTAATAATAATAAATTTGGTATGATATTTATGAAGTGGCCTGATCATTAAAGGTAGAATTCGTTTACGGAAGGATAATCGATTTTTTTTTTTTTTTGTCATTTCTTCTTTTTTAATATACTTACTTTTTCCAGTTTTTTTAAACCGTGTAAAACTAGAAAATGATTTGTTTAAAAAAAAGAATGTTGATTTGTGTAGATTAAAAAAGATTGTTTCCAAAAGAAAAAATATTAAATGTGTAAAATGTTGACTCTCCAAAAATACATATTATTGACTTTTCAAAGAGTATAGTTGGTATTTCCGATAGGACAAAGATGAAGTTTTATGGGAATAGTTTAAACCAATTATAAAGGTTTTAGATAGATTATGGTAGACTTATCAAAAATAGCGATATAAATATCAACACCCGTTAGAAAAATACAGAGTAATCACTTTCAAAGATGAGTCGGTTTCATTTAATGTTTCATACCATATGTACCAAGTATACACTTGTTAAGAAACTCGTATAAAAAAAGTATGTCATAAACAATTAGTTACCGTCTTGAAAATATTTTCTTCTTCACTCATAAATAAAAATGCTATGCCAGCTGGCACTCGCCAGACATACCTTTATTAGTGTGACATTTAACAAAATCTAACAGGGATAGGTGGAAAGATTGGATAAGCCCGAAATTCTCGGAAGAAAGACTTTGACCCAAATGAACTAATAACCATATTTAACTGAATCATCGTTGTTAATGAAGTGAGGTCAGTGGTCGGCACCAGATTAGTAAACTTGTGGATTAAGTTAGTGTCCGTGTCTTTTCTTCATTTGTACCACCACACAAGTCTCCTCAAAAGTCGGTGGGTCTGGGCCCATTTATAAAGCCCAAATTTATGGCTGAAACGGGCGCCCTTATCGATCCCACATGGCTAGCAAGTGTGATTTCAGACCCCACTTTTTTATTTTTTAAGAAATAAAGTAAAGTAAAAGATAAAAAAAAAAAACAGATTTATGGATCTTGGATTTTGTCAAAAAACATTTCCGTTGAAATTATGTCATATATGAGTGTGCTATATAATATTATAGTTACTAAAGGTATTAAAAAAACAAATTTATTATTTTATTATTAATTCTCAAGATTTTAAAACATTCGAGGTAGGATTTTAGTCACAAAAGAATTAAATAGAATAACATAGTTGATATAATGGAATCACAATATTGGAATGAGTAGTGATATTTTTCCAAACTATTTTTGTACATCACAAATTTTTAATATGCAATTTTAATGATTTTATTAAAAAAAATTTAGTAGATTTATAATTGCCCGAATATTTAGAGCTTAAGCATGATTCTTTTAGTTTTAATGTTTTGTCAAAAATAACAAAAAGAGTAGCTTGGACTTCTTCAAAATCATCTTTAGAAAATGGACGTTATACCACTCCTATCAATTGCGTCGGTTGTCCGTCGGTTTCTACCGTTGGATATTCGATGGAACGTCGTTTGGTTCGTGTGAGTCCCGTTCGAATATTTAATGTTTTTTTTACCGTTATAATTTTTTTTTAACTTTTTCTAAACCCCCAACGGTAAAAAAATAGTTGTTTTTAATTTATATATTTTTTTAATTTAATATATATTTTTAAGATTATTGTAATGTTTTTTTTTTAATTTAATTTTGTTGTTTTTATTTTAATAAAATGTGTTTTATTTTAATTATTGTGTTATAAATATGTACTTAAATAATCAGTGGGTCTCAAGAAAAAAAATGACCAGTCACTGATGGCAGTGGTCTATCAGACTGCTGTCAATGACTTCATCATTTTCAAACTGATGAAAGCCTTCCAAAGTGACACCGATGACACCGTTTTATCGGTTGCTTCATCGGATTTCTGATGAAAGGGAGTGGGTTTAGTGGGGCCAATTTTCTATTTTTTTTTTCAAAACTAGCTATGGACATTTAAAAAAAAAATTAACCCTTTTATCCAACCCCAAACACACTATGAATAAACACAACTAAACTTCAATTCGCAAACACTTAGTTTATTTTATTGTTTTCAATAAAAATATATATATATATTTTAATTATTGTATTGTTTTATTTTAATTATTGTAATATTTTGATTTTAATTAATATAATGTTTTTTGAATTTTTAATGAAAGAGATTTAATTTAATTTGTGTTTAAAAAATTAAATTAATATTGATCGGGTCTCAAATCAAACTGAAGAAATGATTGTTGACAGTGTTTAATCAGTTTTTCATCAGTTTTGGATGTACTGACGTGACGCTGAGTTGGCAAAATTGAAGAAAAACTGAAGAAGCAACGATTGAGAGTGGTCTGAGTTTTCAGTCAGTTTTGAAAAAAAGCTGACTTAGCCAGGCGGTTTCAGTCAGTTTCAGTCACGGATGGGAGTGGTCTTATTAATGATTCATAATATTTTCCAAAAAGTACGAATAAATGTTACATTCACAGAAATTTTATTATATACATAATGAGTGATTTGGATCGCTTTCTTAGAGAGTATTTGCGATTCATTTTCAAAACAACATTTTTGAAAAATTATATCTCAACATGTTTTTTTAAAACAATATTTTCTCTCTAACAAAACGCAGTAATCAAATTTTTTACAAAAACTCCGCATTTTGTTAACAGAATAATCAAATAATCTACACAAAATGCAATTCCAAATACCTCTTAACCACTTGTACTCATTTTCTTTTTTTTCACTTTTCTTTTTTTTTCTATAAAATTAATTCACATCATATGGTGTATGTTATTTTTATCCTGTTAAGTACTGTAACTTTAATTTATAGTATATTGATTTTGTTATTAGGATCATAGCTACAAATCGTGAAGTAAGCATGATCGAAACAATTACTAAAGTTTCTCAACTGAAATCTTATGATGTTAGGGTCTGGTTTATAAGAGCAGAGAGAGGATGCAGTTAAATTTGTAAGGATAAAAGACAGTGTTATTATGATGCAGTGTACGTACTTATGATCAAGTAAATTTGGGTCGTAGATCACAAAAAAAAATGGGTGAGAATGTATGAGTGTATGTCCCTTCTGTCATCTCTAAGCGATCATCCCCTCTGATACTCCACCTATTAGTTACGCTCTTTTTCGTGAGTTGTTTTTCAAATTATTGTTTTGTTTTTATGCTAAATACACGATATACAAGTTTCTCCATTAATACACTGATGAATCAAAATCTTATACCAAATGAACTACTAAACTTCATCCATCAATTAGTCGTATATAATAATCCCTTCTAGAAAGTTAACAAAATGTCAATATAACTTCTTAATTTGTCCAACTCAACCACCGTTAACTAAATAACTACATTATCAAGTTCTCTCTTGTACTTGATTTGTTTTGGTAGTGACACGTTTCTTGGATAACCTTTTCAACTTTGACTATATGTTTTGTTTATAATATAATACAATAAAAATATAAAAATAAATAAACAAAAAAATGCTCTATATATTATTACCAAAAAACATAAAATAAAAAGACAAACCGACAAGGTGACAACTACTTGGAAGCTTCTGGTATGCACAACAACAATCACTATAAATTCCTTCGCTAACTACCACCAACTTAAATATACCCAATTTACAAATAACAAAACATCTTGTTTTCGAATACCCTCTTTTACTTTTTTACAAATACTATTTCACTTTCTTCAAAGTTCCATTAATGGCACCTACTATCTTTGAAGTTGGATCCGATGAAGCCAAATTGAAAAATGGTGATAACCATGGGTCTATGGTCAATTTGGTTGGATCAAACTTCATGGCTAATGGCCATATCATTTTGTCTAATGTCCCGTCGAATATTACTACTTCTTGTTTTGCAACTTCAAATGGTTGTTTTGTTGGTTTTGATGCTTTGGAAGCAAGTAGTCGACACGTGGTCCCGATTGGGAAGCTAAATGGTATTCGGTTCATGAGCATATTCCGGTTCAAAGTGTGGTGGACCACTCATTGGATTGGTTCAAATGGTCGAGACCTTGAGCATGAGACGCAAATGGTCATGCTTGAGAGTTCTGACTCCGGGCGTCCTTATGTTTTGATACTTCCACTATTAGAAGGTCCTTTCCGGGCTTCTCTTCAGCCTGGAAAGGACGATTTTATGGATGTTTGTGTTGAAAGTGGATCCACAAAAGTATCTGGCACTTCTTTCATAAGTGTCATATACATGCACGCCGACTCTAACCCATATGTACTAATGAAAAAAGCAATGAGAGTCGTTAGAGAGCATCTTGGGACGTTTAAGCTATTAGAAGAAAAAACACCACCAGGATTTATTGACAAGTTTGGATGGTGTACATGGGATGCGTTTTATCTAACTGTGCACCCTCAAGGAGTCATAGAAGGCGTTAAGGGCCTAGTCGAAGGTGGATGCCCACCTGGTCTCGTGCTGCTTGATGATGGTTGGCAATCCATATCTCATGATGACGATCCAATTGACTCGGAAGGCATGAACAGAACCGCCGCGGGTGAACAAATGCCGTGTAGACTCACAAAATTTGTAGAGAATTACAAATTTCGAGACTATCAGAGTTCGAGACGAGATGCCCCTAGGAAAGGCATGGGAGCCTTTGTTAGGGACTTGAAAGAAGGTTTCAAGAGTGTAGACTATGTTTATGTTTGGCATGCTCTTTGTGGTTATTGGGGTGGGATAAGGCCCAATGTCCCTGGGCTCCCGGAATCAAGTGTAGTGAAGCCCATGTTATCTCCTGGACTTGAGAAGACGATGGAAGATCTGGCCGTTGATAAAATCGTGAATAATGGAGTTGGGTTGGTCCCACCAGAGAAAGTTGATCAGCTGTATGAAGGTCTACACTCACATCTGGAGTCTGTTGGCATCGACGGAGTCAAAGTTGACGTCATCCATGTACATCTTCCGTTACCATTTAATTTTGTTTTCTACATCAAAATTCTAGATTTTATTATTATTATGATACTCCATATATCCTAACGAATTATGTTCATATAGGTGACAAATCAATTAACAAAAAATTTATGGAATTTTTTTTTATAAAAGACGGAAATTGTGACATGTAGAAGCTGTGTGTCGAATTTTGAACAAGCGTGCATCATTTTAAAAAGGTTGATGCACGGTTGCCCAAAATTGATGAACAACCATCACTCAGACGCCCTTTCTTGTTTCCTAACATTTTTACAACATAAACTGATGTACATTTTTGGCACAGTTGTTAGAGATGTTATCTGAGGATTATGGTGGAAGAGTAGATTTGGCTAAAGCATACTTCAAAGCGTTGACATCATCCGTAAGGAACCACTTCAATGGCAACGGTGTAATCGCAAGTATGGAGCATTGTAACGACTTCATGTACCTTGGCACTGAGGCCATTGCACTTGGTCGTGTTGGTGCGTTTTTCACATTCTTAGTTTTACTGCTCAGTAAACGTACTATTGAATTTACAGTTTGTATTATAAAATTTTTTGTAATAGAAAACATTTTGCAAGTATTTATGTAATAACAATTGCGATCATTTTTGAAATAGGGGATGATTTTTGGTGCACGGATCCATCTGGTGACCCAAATGGTACATTTTGGTTACAAGGGTGTCATATGGTGCATTGTGCTTATAATAGTTTGTGGATGGGGAATTTTATACAACCAGATTGGGACATGTTTCAATCGACTCATCCTTGTGGTGAGTTTCATGCTGCGTCTCGAGCTATTTCTGGTGGTCCGATTTATGTTAGTGATTCTGTAGGAAATCACAACTTTGACTTGCTTAAGAAACTTGTTTTGCCCGATGGGTCGATTTTACGTTGTGAATATTATGCACTCCCAACCCATGATTGTCTATTTGAGGACCCGCTCCATGATGGCAAAACCATGCTCAAGATATGGAATCTAAACAAGGTAAGTATCGATGATGATTCCATATTTAGTTTGTTGACGTCGATCTTTAATTGTTGATAAAAGTAGAGGTGTCAAAACGAACGGTTTATAATTGTTCAAAATAAGCAATCTCAATATATGTCAAAATGGGCCAGGTTGGGTTCGTAAGGCCTAGAACACTTTTTGGTGTACGTTTGATTTGTCCCCTTTTCACTAGTATTATGTATCTTTAAACTACGTGATTTACTTCTCTCAGATTACGTGATTTACTTCTCCCAAATATTTTGTATCTTAGGTTATGCTGCTTATTTATTGATCCCCATTTAAACGAAATAGCAATACACCAATTTACTTAAAAGGTTACACCTAACAAAGTTTTCTTCTTCTTTTTCCGTTTATTACTTTGATCAGTACACCGGAGTTATTGGAGCGTTCAATTGCCAAGGAGGAGGATGGTGTCGTGAATCAAGACGCAACAAAAGCGC
Source organism: Gnaphalium uliginosum (assembly GCA_963930675.1). Classification (NCBI taxonomy): domain Eukaryota; kingdom Viridiplantae; phylum Streptophyta; class Magnoliopsida; order Asterales; family Asteraceae; genus Gnaphalium; species Gnaphalium uliginosum. The sequence continues at coordinate 9,638,997 of OZ005685.1, read as the reverse complement.
TTCTGAATTCTCCCATCTCGTGACCTCCACAATTAAGCCCACAGACGTTGAATGGCAAAATGGGAAATCCCCAATCTTTATTGACGACGTCCATGCTTTTGCACTATACAATTTCCATGAAAAGAAGCTTATCTTAGCCAAACCAACCGATAACATAGAACTCGCACTAGAGCCATTCAACTTTGAGCTCATAACTGTCTCCCCAATCACTATTTTGGGCCACAAATCAGTCCAATTTGCTCCTATTGGGCTAGTGAACATGCTCAACTCGGGTGGGGCAATCCAATCGATTGCATTCGAGTCGGATATGGTTCGAGTTGAGATCAAAGGTACCGGAGAAATGAGGGTGTTTGCATCTGAAAAACCAAGTGAATGTCACATTAATGGGGCTAATGTTGAATTTATGTATGAGGATCATATGGTTATAGTTCAAGTTGATTGGACAACAACAAGTTTGTCCATAGTTGAGTATGTATTTTGAAATATGAGACCAACTATTATTACAAGTTCTACTAATTTGTTTATTTATGTGCAATCCTCTAAATTTGCTTGAGAGATTGTTGTAGTAGTTTGTATTGCAATATTTTTTAATGTGAAATTTGTGGTATTTATTGTTTAGTTTTTCCGTAGTTTCATATTTTATAATAATGTATTTAGTTTACATATTCGACTATTCGAGTTGCGTAAGAGATATATAAATGATGCGCTTTAAGACATGTTTTTTATTAGTTAATTTAGTTTACAACTAAAGTCAAAGAAAAAAGTTTTCAAATAAGATGGCAATTTTGTTGAAGGGTTAATGTACTGTAGAGTCATCGTATTCTTCAAAAAAGTTCATTTGAGTCATTATACTATTTTTGCGTCTATTCAGATCATTGTACTCAAATTTTTATACTTTTAAGTTATTGTACTAAAAATTATACCTCTGAGTTATTATACTATATGAAAATATGCATTTATTTCATTATACTATTTTTTTCCCCTTTTAGATAACTAAACTTTTGAAACGTGATATTTTCAAATCATTAAAAATTTTCAAAACAGCTATTCGAAAATATCATTAAACGGTTCAGAAATATATGTGTTAATTATGGTTGTGTATAAATGTTTTTCAACTTTAAATTAAATATTTTAATTAATGGTGGTGACTAAATATTTGAACATTATGCGTTTATAAAGTAGTAACGAACCAAACAAGCTCAATTGATGTTTATTCGTTCACGTTTGTTCATTTATGTTGGTTTTTATTTGTCGACTTAATAAATGAACATCAACGAATTCATTTTTTTTTTAAGAACGAACAATAACAAAAAGATTCATTTCGTTTTAAGCATTCATGGTCATTTATTTGTTTACAAACATCATTTGAGTTTGTTTACAACTCTACACGCACATAATATTCAAATATCTATCCACCACCATTAATTAAAATATTTGATATAAAGTTGAAAAACATTTATACACAACCACAATTAACCTATATATGCATGAAGTGTATAATAATATTTTTGAAATGTTATTTTGAAAAAGTTGAATGATTTGAATAACATATTCTAAAAGTTCAGTTGCTTAAATGAATCAAAAAATAATATAATGACATAAATGAATAATTTATATAGTCCAATAACTTACAAGTATAAAATTTCTAGTACAATGATCTAAATGGACGCAAAAATATTACAATGACCAAAATAAACTTTCTTGATAAGTACAGTAACTCTGCAGTGCATTGACCATTTTGTTGAAGTAGCATAATGTAATGCTACGGTGAAAGAGATTATGGAAGATGGTGGTTTGATGGACTAACGGTAGTGGTTATAGTGATGGTGAAATTTATTATATGTGTTTTATATACGGTAATTTACAGAGTAATAATATTTATAAATTATTAATATGGAATAGATTTTTGTTAATGGAAATGTTGTAAATAAGTTAGGGCAATTTCGATATATTTTTTTATTCTTCAGTCTATTTTTAAGAAAAAAAAATGACGATGTATTGTAGATAGTAGAAATGGAGATATGGAATAGTTTTTTATTGATAGAAATGTTGTAAATAAGTTAAGGGCATTTTTGACATTTCTTATTTTTAAGTTTATTTTTAAGACAAATTCTTCTTGTTGAGTCTCTTTTTAAGACAAATAATGAGGACGTATTATGGATTATGTGATTGTTCACATGTGATTAACATTATAAACATGTGATAATTTATGTTTGTTCGAATGAGAAACAAAAAATTATTAAAAATCGCAAAACCACATGTAAAAATACGTAAAAACACATATGTTCACAACTTAACAGTTCACACGTAAAAACACATATGTATTCTAGTGGTTCTCAAAGTTCTCAACTTTATATGTATAGTGTTGGGTTCTGGTGAAAATAAGAAGTTAAAATAGAAATGGTAAAAACGATCTCAATTTGTATTCACGATTTTTTTTAGTTGTGAACTTTCATTTTTTTCGCTTCACAAATGTTATTTTATTGTGAACCCTTACCCTTTTTTTTTATTTTTCAAAAAGTTTTTCATTGTGATACTTTTTTTTTTTTTTTTTTGCTTAAAAAAAAGTTAGAAATTTTTTAACTGTGAAGCTTAATTGTTTTAGCTTCTCATAAATTTATGAATTTGTGAAGCTTAATTTTCAACCTTCACAATTCGTAAATTTTATGTGAAGCCAAAAAAAATAAGCTTCACATTTAAAAATTAAGTGTGAAGCAAAAAAAAAAAAATCAACTTCACACTTTATAAATTGTGAAGATCAACTGTTTTCACCGTTTTTATTTTATCTCCACCCCTTTTTATATATATATATTTTGATCCAAAGATTGTGATCTGTTTTCACCGTTTTTATTTTATCCTCTTTTTTTCACATGATCCCAATCATATATATATATATGATATATACATATGTATACATATGTATATATATATATATATACATGTATATGAAGTGATATATATACATATATATATATATATATATATATATATATATATATATATAAAGGGGTGGAGATAAAATAAAAACAGTGAAAACAGTTGACCTTCACAACAAGTTTATGAAGTGATAAGTAATTTATGTTTGCTTAACACTTAATTTTAAATATGAAACTTATTTTTTATTGCTTCGCATAAAATTTATGAATTGTGAAGGTTGAAAATTAAGTTTCACACATTCATAAATTTATGCGAAGCTAAATATATTAAGCTTCACATTTAAAAAATTTCTAAATTTCTGTGAAGCAAAAAAATAAATCAAAGGTTCACTACGAAAACTTTATGGAAAACAAAAAAAATATAATGGTTCACAAAAAAAAAACGTATGTGAAGTGAAAAAGTTAAAAGTTCACAACTAACAAAAATTGTGAATACAAATTGAGATCACTTTTACCATTTTTATTTTAACCTTTTATTTTCACCAGAACCCAACCCTGTACATTTATATATATATATATATATATATATATATATATATATATATATATAGTAAGGGGATCAAAAAAGAAGGAACTTTTGAGAGAGAATGGAGAGGGGTTTAGGGTTGAGGCATATTTGAGGTTCAGGGTTTGGGGTTTAGGTTTTTTTGCAAAACCCTAAACGCTTTACAAAACCCTAAATCCTACTAAACCCTAAACCATAAATCCTAACCGTAACCCTAAATCAAATGTACAACTCAACAGTAACACATGTGTTAATAATTTTTTCGATAAATTGTCTAATCATAAATTCACCATAATTTTTTCTTCTCGTTGAAAATATACCTTGCAATATGTCTAATCGAAGAGGAGAAAACGATGAATTTTATGGTGCAATTTTTATAATTTTTCTATTTGCCGTTTGTGAGATAATTAGTTTTTAACATCTTGAAGGTAAATGTGTTTTTGTACACGTATTAGTACTCTTATTCTTTCATAAATATTGTACTCTGATGAACTTTTCTATTTAACATTTAACATATTTATCAAAACTAAACATATACCTCAACATGAAAACGAAAATACATTCTTAAAAGAGTTTTAATAAGGTTTAGCATTATTAAAACAAAATAATGATTATATCTCCCTCAATATCGAGTGAGGTTTAAATGAGTACAACAATATTTAGTGAGAACTAATAATAATGTGTTACGTGTCGCAAAACTCATTTTCCTCCACATTTTTAAAAATTAAATATCTCACAAAAGGTAAGTCGCAAAATTATAGAAATTGCACAATAAAATTCAACGTTTTTTTCTCTTCGATTAGACATATCACATGATACTTTCGACGGACTTTTTTTTTTGTTTTTTTATAGGTATTGTAAATGATTATCATATGTGTTATCAATGACTATCAAATGTGATACCAACGAGTATCACACGTGATACCAACGGGTATTACATGTGATATTAATATTGTATAATTTGTAAAACCCTTAAAAAAAGTCGTTAAAAGTATATCATGTGAAATGTCTAATCGAAAAGAAAATAATGCTTACTTTTATGATGCAATTTCCATAATTTTTCAATTAGCCATTCTTGAGATATTTAATTTTTAAAAATATAAAGAAAAAATGAGTATATCACACAAACTTTTATTCTCATTTTAACCTGTATTTTGTAAAAAAGAAAGTAGGAAAAGAAAATTATTTTATGGACCGACTTAAAAATGGGCCCAAAAGGCCCAATACGGCGCCGATCATCATCTTGAAGCTAACTATTGTACAGAAGTCTTCGTCATCATTTTGATCATTCGAAGCCAAAAACACTTCAATTTCACTAAACTCTAAAAGCAAGAATTTAATTCAATGAATACGTCACAGTTTATGGACAAACAGATCATGGATCTGTCAAGTTCTCAAAACAAAATTAATGATTTCATGGATCTAAACGCTCAACCTCCTACTCAAGATGACAACCGTCATCATGACGTCAGCGATGATGGTGATAATAGCAAGGATGAGATCTTACCCAACTATGATTTCCAGCCAATTCGTCCGATCGTATCATCGCAGGTCTCTAATTTTGATTCCGGTAACATCGGTGGAGCTAGGGTTTGGTCCTCAGCTGAATCTAAACCTAATTTTGCCAATCGAGTAAGTCGTCTCCCATAATTTTGATTTTGTTGCTGTTTTTAGTCTTTATTGTGTGTGAAATTGATATTTTTTAAGTATTAATTTAGTTGTTAGTTATTACGAGTAGGATTTCCCGCAATTGATTGTTTACTGATTATACGGTCACGTTTGTTGATATATATTATTGCTAGAAGTTATGAGGGTGTATGTAACATGTAATTATACACACGGTGATGAGTCTAATTAACCTAGGATGAATGTGTAAAGACACTGGAAGCACAAGTTCTTTATTTTCGATTATTTATAGAGCAGATAACTGGTATAGAATACATGAGCAATGTTTAAAATATCCGAGTATTGGCTGGCTTATGATTGTTATGAAATAGGGAGCTTGCTGTATGATTCTTATGCTCAACTTCAGTTTATTCGCATTGTGTGTGATGTTGAACTTTTACTTTTTGTTTACAGAACTATAGTTCTCTTGATTCAATGGAACCTTCTAAGGTTGAGAAGGATCGCACTGTTCTTGATGCAGCGCTGATATCGGAAATTGACAGAACGATGAAAAAACATGCTGATAATCTGATGCATGCTCTAGAAGGTGTCAGTGCGCGTCTTTCGCAATTGGAGAGCAGATCTAGGAACCTGGAGAATTCTGTGGATGATTTGAGAATGTCTGTTGGTAACAACCATGGAAATACTGATGGGAAGTTAAGGCAGATTGAGAACATCATTAGAGAGGTAAATATTTTTGTTATGTATGATCATGTATATATAGTCAAACAACATGAGCCCATTAAATATTATCTCTTGCAGTGCGTGCTATTATCGTATAGATTATTTGGGTCTGATTAATTTATCTCACAAAATTTCTTTCAGAATGTGCATCCAAACATTGCATATATTATCATGGTGTTCACTAACAATCGTATGCAGGTACAATCTGGTGTGCAGGTTGTGAAGGATAAGCAAGAGATACTTGAGGCTCAGCTGCAGCTTGCACAAGTGCAAATTTCAAAGTCTGAGCAGCAACCACAGCCCCAAATGGCTGCGAATTCTCCTATGCAATCTCACCAACAGCTTCCGCCTCCGGCTCTTCCACCACAGTCATTTCCACCTGCTCTTCCTAATGCTCCACCACCACCTGTCCAGCACCCAAACCAATATCCTCCGAACATTACGCCCATGTCCATGCCAATCCCCCAGCATGATTCTTACTACCCACCACAACCTGGTCAAACTGCAGAAGCACCACCTCAGCAGTACCAGATGCTTCCACCACAACAGCTTCAGCAGCTACAGCCAGCTAAGGCGTCCCCATCATCACCACAGCCACAGTATCAACCACCCACTCATACCCAGTACTCTCAGCCACCTCCAATGTCCCTTCAACAGCCTTTTTCTTCTCAAAGTCAAGTTCCAATGAGCAACCATTCAGAAGAACTGTCTTATTTATCATCTCAATCTCAAAGTTATCAACCAATCCGACAACCTAGTGGTGGCCCTCCTCCCCAACAATTTCAAGGGAACCCTTCCCAAATGTATGAACTACCGGCTGGCAGGCCTGGTCCTGGCTTTTCCAGCCATCATGGGCCATCAGATGGGTTTGGCGAGCCTAATTATTATACTGGGTCTCAATATGGGAGTGGGTCACCTGTAAAATCCCAGCAGCATTCTCCACCTAATATGGGTCCTGGTGGTGGAAGTGGCTACCCACAGCTCCCTACAGCTCGAATACTTCCTCAGGCCCTTCCTACTGCTGCGGCAGTTGGTGGTGCTTCTAGTTCCAGTTCTGGTTCTGGGAGCGGTGGGAACAGGGTTCCAATTGATGATGTAGTTGATAAGGTGACCAATATGGGATTCCCAAGAGATCAGGTAAGGGCGACAGTGAGGAAGTTGACGGAAAATGGCCAGGCGGTTGACTTGAATGTGGTGTTGGACAAGTTAATGACCGACGGAGTGGAGAGCCAAAATCCCAGAGCTTGGTTTGGCCGTTGACGTGGTATTTTCTTATTTTAATTATTATTGTGATACTTCTGTTTTGTGATTATGTACATAATTTGAACTACTCAACATAACGTTATATGGTTCGATCTCCGAGTCATTAAATGCTGGATGCCTGGCTTTTCAAAGATCCTCCTTATATATAATTTTCTGCTTCAATAGTTCAATTGTAAAATACACTATATGTTTGCCGAAAACACAGAAGCTATTATTATAAGTATTGAGAAACATGAAGTGAGTTGAGTTATAACAATGGTAATCATGTTTGTGAGGGCTTATTGCTTGTAGTAGGTGTGACCAAAACCTTATCGTGTATTGCAGAATTTACGTTGGGTCACATACAATTATATCTTTATCCATTACCATCCATATGTTGCTTTTTTATTGTTGGTTCTATCAGAAATGTTATGTTGCATAGTATTTGACATAATCCGTGAAGTCCTCAGTAACCAACGAAGGCTTCAACTAAAAACCCATATAGATAATTATCCTTGTTCTTGTTCCTTCATTGCCTGATACCAGCCATTGTTCATTAGACAGATATAGCTCATAAACCGTAAACACAGGCAATTTCACCAATTACAGAACCATAGAAAACAAAATACCACTACATTTTATGATAAAAATACCAACTCATTCATACACAGAAGTTACCAAACGGAAAACAAACGAACAAAGAAACAGAGCTTAGATAAACACACACAACTAAGCTTTACAATAAAACAACATTATTATTCCCAAACCAAATATCTTCAAATATTTTCTCAAGTCCTATCACTACCACCTTTCCCCCCTTTCTTTCCCCCTTCTTTCCCACCTTCTTTTCCACCAACTTGAACATTAATATCACCACCACCACCACCTCCACCCACATAACCCTGACCCTGACCCTGACCACCCTGCTCTCCCATTTCTTGAGCCTTGTTTTGAATTGTCTGACCGACATCTTTTGTCTTCTGCCCTGCATACTCACCAACATCCTGTATCCTCCCCTTCACATAATCCATCTGTTGGGGCACCGAAGGTGCCGACTGCCTCAACATGCTCACCAAATACGACAACGAGCTCAACCCAGTTAACCCAAACGTCCCAGACGTCAAAAACCCGGTCACAGCTAGCCCAATGGTCAACACAGCCGGAACAATAACCGGGCTGAAAATGATAAACAAAGGAGTAGCAACAGCTAAACCAATCATAGTCCCGACAAGAGTAATGCCTGCTAAACCAAGTAAGATTGCACCGATTGGAAGTAAAGCCATTATAGCCATTATTTTACCACTTGATGGACCTTGATGTTGCTGTTGTTGTGGGTATGGGATCCGATTACCGGCATGATCAAATCGGTAATGGGTTTGAGTTGTTGTTGGGTATTGTTGTTGTCGGTCGAATGTTGAAGAGTAAGTTGTAGCCATGATGTGATTGAATTAGTGACTTGATCGAAAGAACAGGTGATGGATTTTAAAGATGAAGGGGAGACTGCATGGTGATGACACGTGTGTTATGACTTGGAGATATGAGGCTTTGCATGATGTACAGGTTTCATTTTTGTTTCTGGAGTGCACGTTTAATTTGTTAAAGGGTAAATCGAATTACTGTACTTTTTGCACATTTTATCTCAATAAACAATCTTTATTGGATTTTGATTAGATTAAGTAGCTTGATTTGCCAACTGTGTTAGATTTTGTTTTTCTAAAATTAGAAAAATGGTCGGTAACTATAAATAGTATACTAAATATAGTATAATACGTAACGGGCCAGTAAAGCTCGTCAAACCTTACCCATACTTTTTTCCGTTTTACTCGAATGCATGTGATTTAATCGGATTATTCCTATAATTACGTTTGAATATCTTGATACATACTTGTTTAGAAAATTTAACTTGATTGTGTTTAGATTAGTGATATTGGTAGAATAGTGACACTTGCCAGTGTCGCTTGTACCGACACTTATAAATGTCACTAAAGTCATCTGTGATAGTGTCGTTCACAATTAAATAGATCGTTCGGTAGAGACGTTGACTGTGAGTTTGAGAGAGTTTGAGTGGTTGAGCTTAATTGTGATTTCTGTAATCTTGATTGATTGATCAATATAACAGAAATTTATTTACTTCGCACGTGTTTTTCAATTCAATTCACGTACTCAACATATTGTACGGATTTCGCACGTATTTTGTGTTTGATTCGAGTTAGTAGTTGGGATTGAAGAACTTTAACCTCATTTTCCTTCTGTACCAACTTCTCATTAATCTCTCCATCTGAACCTTTCGATCTCAACTGAGCGCTTCCATCAAACCTCGTTGACAAAGCTTCCCATAATTCGTAAGTTTCAGCTTTGTTGAAACATCTATGCACATCTTTCGGTAAGCAAATTTTAATTGTCTGATAATTCCTTACGTTCTTCTATAATCAAGGTTTAATTACATATTTCCTCTACTTAAACCATACAAATATCATATATGCCCAACAAAACTAAAAAATTACATATGTACCCAAATCACTAATTTTATTTCTAATCATAAACCTTAAATCAAATTCCATATTTGTTAACGACTGTTATACCCTTATTCAAATTCCATATTTGTTAATGACTGTTATACCCTTATTTTTATATATCCCTAGCCCTCTTTGTTAGAACCCTAAAATCTTTACGATAAAAAAATCAAAAATCAACCAAATATATTAAAATCACATTATTGTAAAACGAACTGCATGAAATGAGAAATACATTTGTTTATTGTTTTGTTGCACTTTGGATATTTTAGGTACAAACATATATTTACCTTTTTAAATTGCATCGATGGTTTTAAACACAATTATTTGAATTGTTTTTAGCGTCATAGCCGTATAACATTTCATTTCATTAGATGTGTACTAGTAGTGGATATTTATAATTAGTCTTTGATTATTTCTATATAATACGTAACTAGTAATTATTAATTATTAAAGAAAGTAGGTCTGTTGTATCCATTAGAAAAATATCTGATGAACTCATGAAGCGATCTGTGATGCTTGTGATTTATTTATACAGAGAGTATATTGTGATAAAGGAAGAGAGATAGAGAAGATAAGGATATAATTGTCATTTAAGGATATATAAATAGTTCTTGTTGATTTTAAAATTTATTATTATCAATAAAATTAGTAATTTGGGTATATATGTAATTTTTTAGTTTTGTTGGGTATATATGATATTTGTATGATTTAAGTAGGGGAAATATGTAATTAGCCCTATAATCAATTGTTTCATTGGCTTTAAAGGAGCTTCACCTCAGAATTTTCCCTCTAGTCTTGGTCTTACATATCTCTCCGTAATGAGAATCCATAAGTCCGGATCATTATAGAAAATGAAGGATTCAAACTTATGCTTCCAACTAGAATAATCATTATTGCATAGGAATCTAGGAGGTTTATTTGGGGTATCAATCTCGTTGTCAAACTCAAGCTTTACCATAGTCGTCATGTGTGAAAAAGCCTTTCCAAGCTTTCCCAAAAAATTTATGCACAAACACTACTGTCGTCTGTTTTACCAAATGTAGCGACACGTATAAAAGGTCGCATGTTTTTGCAATGTAGCGACACTTAGGTAGTGTCGCATGAGATCAAAATGTCGCTTGAGAAAGAGTCGCCTAATAGGTCAAAGTGTTGTCGTCAACAAGTCTTCAACGAGTGTCGCCAAATCTAACAGTGTCGCCAAAAATCGTAGAATCCAGAAATCCAGAAATCCAATTCACGTTCGACTTCACAAAAGTAATGGTTCGTTCAATGTACAATCAACAGCTGAATCAATTTCCGGTCTTAATTCACTTTTAATTTCAAGTTTCGACGTACAATATTAACCGTAAGCTTCGTATCCGTAGCTGTAACTCAAAAACAATCAAATTCACGTAAAAACGATTCGAATCACCTCTAATCCGAATATATAGCTCTGATACCACTTGTTAGCGTCCTGTTACGCTAGAATCTAATTCAAATCAAACACAAAATACGTGCGGAATCCTTATAATATGTTGCGTACGTGAATTGAATTGAAAAACATGAGCGAAGTAAATAAATTTATGTTATATTGATCAATCAATCAAGATTACTGAAATCACAATTAAGCTCAATCACTCAAACTCTCTCAAACTCACAGTCAACGTCTCTACCGAACGATCTATCTAACTGTGAACGACACTATCATCTATATATACACAGACGACTTAGCGACTCTAGCAAGTGTCACTATTCTACCAATAGTGTCGCTAATCTAAACACAATCAAGCTAAGTTTTCTAAACAAACTTTTTTCACACAAGTGGTGTGACAACTTGTGTGACAAAAGTTTGTTAGTCCCCATCCTAAACCTGGAGGTAAATGATTCTATTTTATGGAGAGAAAAATCCAATCTGCTTGTTAGTTTTTCTGTGTCTAATGTATGGGAATCAATCCGCCCATCTGGTGAACTTGTTCCATGGGCTAATGTTATCTGGTTCAAACATGGTATTCCAAAACACGCTTTTATAGCTTGGTTAGCTATTAGTAAAAAGCTGTTGACGCAAGATTGAATCATTGTATGGGATAATAATGGAGAAATGAGATGCCCGTTTTGTAAGCAGGAACCCGACTCACACCCTCATCTGTTTTTCCAATGTGACTACACGAAGACTATATGGCATGCTCTAAAAGGGCCAATGGATCTTAGAACGGTTAATGATAATTTGGATGATATTGTCTCCTTCCTCCAGCCTTCGTCTAAGGGTAAGTCCATATGGAGCATTGTTCGAAGGTTGTCAGTTGCAGCTGCTACATACCATATATGGAGGGAACGTAACAACCGAATATTCAGGAAGAAAGCTACCCCAACTAGCCAGCTTATTAAAAGGACCAGACAAGAAGTTCGTTTAAAGATACTATCTTTTAGATTGAATCAATCTTTAAATGTACTTAAAGTTTGTAGTGTTTGGAACATATCCCATGTTCTCGGTCTCTTGAATTCTATGTTTCTAGAATAGATGTTATTAAGCTTTCGTGAGCATGTTTGCGGAAGCCTTTTAGTGTTTGATTGTTTGATTCTTTAAAATAAAATTTTACCAGGGGAAACCCTTCCTTAAATTTTTTTTTTTTGTCACACAAGTATGTATCAACATATGTTGATCACATCAAAATGTTTAGTTAGTGAAGAGGAAATATATGACTTATTACTAGGCTATTTTAATGATAGTTTACATGAAGTATTTAGGAAATTTTAGGGGGCGTTTAGTTACAGAAAAGTATCTTCATTTTTCCTTTTCTATTTTTATAGAGTTTTTTGTCCCTTGAAAATCATAGGGTTTAGAGAACGCGTTCAAATGTAAGGGATGAAGTTTTCATTTTTCAAATTAGGAAAGCTAGAAAACCTTAAATCATATATTTCATTTTCTTTGAAAACTCCTTCGGAAAACTCCAACTTGAACGCATTTTCTAATTTTTCAGTTTTCTTAGAAATTTTTTTAGAAAAATAGAGGAGTTTTCCGTAACTAAACGCGCTCTTAGTTTTGCTAAGAAAAAGAATTAAGTATTAACAAGTGCTAGATTACTAGTATCACATTACATTACATAAATATACAACACTAAATTAACTCGTGGTAATGATCCGTATGAGTTCTTGTTTTTTCATAAGAGAAATGATTGATTCACAAAAATTTTATAATAATATGTTACATTATTTTGTAAAAATGTATTTATAAACTCTTTATTTATGTGTCATTTCTCTTTTTCAGAAGAAAAAAAAGTATATAAATAAAAAGAAAAGTTAAGAAACATAACCATATTTACCATTTTTGTACCAAATGCTTGAGAGATCACTTAAAAACTAGATTATACGAGAATTGAACTTTATTCTCAACCGTAGATTATATCCACCGTTCGACTAACCCATAATGTTTGAATGAGCTGCTCAACAGACCAATAAGTAGTGTTGTTTATTTTCACGTAATTATTTCTTAAACAGACGAATGTTTTCTGTTCAGATTACTCGAAAAGGACGAGTATTTTTACTCAGTTATAAGCAATCAAACCGAGTTATTTCCGCTACCGGAAAGAGCAAATTACTCGAAAAGGACGAGTATTTTTACTCAGTTATAAGCAATCAAACCGAGTTATTTCCGCTACCGGAAAGAGCAAGTGTTTTTACTCAGATGTAAGCAGCTTAACCGGATGATCCCGTAACCGTTTTCAACTCTTTCTCTGACCTCACGGCGGAGACTGATCGAGAACGGTGTAAATAGCCACTCACAAGAAAAAATTTATATAAGATAAATAAATTTTATTATTAATGATAATTTTTAATTGGTCGCCTGTCAAAAATAAGAAGTTTATATATATTTAGAAGTATTTTTAATATTTACCTTTTACACAAAAATATATCACTTCTTCAAAACTAAATTCCTAACTCAAATTTATCTTTAAATTTTGCTTCTTCAAATCAAATTCCTAATTCAGCCCTTGTATTATTTAAACTAAATTTCTGGCCTTGTAAAATTTCAAAAACTAAATTTCTAACTCCCCCTTGTAAAATTTCAACCCGAGACCTCTTAATAATTATTTTAAAAATGAAATATATTATTGCAACTATACCATTATAAAGATCATCATAGTTTCAGACATTATTTTACAGTAATTATAAAAACCTCATAGTGTATGTGAATCTGAGGACCTGAGGTAACATTTTCTTTCGGTTTTATTTTATTATTACATATATATATATATAACGTCACACTAGCATATTTAGTGTGTTTTTATTGTGCACGTGGTATCTAAACTCGTTAAATCCCTAGTCATTTTCTGATTTTACAAAGTGTTGTAACATTTATTAGTTCATAACCTATTTTGGTTTTGTCTCATAATCATAAATCATAGATTCATAGTAACTTAAAAGTATTAGCCCAATAAACAAAATTACAATATATTACCGACTAGTTTTTATTCCATTATAATTATTACATCATCATCAAGACGTACTAGACATTAACACAACCAATAAGAAGCTATATATCATAGTTAAATTTCCCCACTTCTCTGCCACCACCTTGACCCACATGACCCTGTTCTCCCATTTCATGAGCCCTGTTTTGAATACTCTGACCCATTTCCTTGGTCTTCTGGCCCGTATACTCTCCCACATCTTGTAGCCTCCCCTTCACATAATCCGTCTGTTCGGGCATTGACGGTGTCGACTGCCTCAACATATTCAACAAGTACGACAACGAGCTCAGCCCGGTTAACCCGAACGTCCCGGAAGTCATAAACCCGGTCACGGCTAGCGCGATGGTCAGCATGGCCGGGACGATAACCGGACTGAAAATGACAAACAAAGGTGTAGCAACAGCTAAACCAATTATGGTTCCAGTAAGAGTAATGCCTGATAACCCAAGTAAAATTGCACCAATTGGAAGTAAGGCCATTATGGCCATTATTTTGCCACTTGATGGGCCTTCATGATGTTGTTGTAGGTATGGGTTTCTGTTACCGGATTGATCATAGCGGAATTGGGTTTGGGTTGCTGTTGTTGGATAATGTTGTTGTTGTTGTCGGTCATATGTTGTAGCCATGTTTTTTGATGTAGTGGGAATGACGAGGTGAGTGATTTAGTTATAAAGAGTTGGGGAGTGTGTGTGGTGATGACACGTGTATGATGATTGATGACTTGTAGATATGAGGCTTTGCATGAACTACAAGTTTCATAATGTGGCAAGGGTAAATCTTAGTCTTCAATTTTATCTGCCACTTTTTGTTTCAGTGAGGAACATTTGTTAGATTTGGTTATATTTAATAGCTTGTTTTGTTAAATGTGTTGAATTTAAGTTATTAGGAATTTTTTATATATCTAAAAACAGATTATATCGATCAAAATAGTCTGAAGGTATTATTATTAATTATTATTATTCTTGAACAATAAATAAGTGCTACAGAATACAGATACTCCTTTGAGCCAGCAGGCCCAGTTATGCATTGAAATGGGTTTTAGACCACCAAACAAAGTTAGAAAACCTGAGTTTTTGTTCCGCGACACTCAAAGGGTAAAGTAACGTACTTTTGGCATCCAGATATTTGATCCCACTAGATTGATGGGTTTTAGAAATGGAAGGTTTTGCAACTTGCTATTTCCAAACTAATGTACTTTTGGTAGTCCTGCACCAACTAATTAACACTTGCAACTTATGAAAATCAAATACTAAAAGGTGTATTTGGTTTGTTTAAAAGAATTATTATGGGTAAGAGATTCATAGTAGGGCGGAATGAGAGTGAGTATCGTGACTAAACCCACTTAGTTATTTGGGTTTGAGAAAACCATCAATTTGAGGGTTTCATTCTCAATTTTTGAAATCCAGTCCCTTAAAAGAAACACTTTAAATCATTCGCTTTCATTTTCATACACATTCCTACATATAAAATCCACTAAACCAAACACACCCTAAAAGATTTAGGTTATAAGAACCGTAATAACTTATATGAACCAAATAGTCATTTCAAGAAATTATTTTGGTATTTGAAATTATTGTAGTAGATTATTTGTTACCAGTATGATTTATATTTATATTGAAATTATTATTTGATCATTTCTATTTAAAATCATATAGTACCAATTTTCGGTATTAACAAAAGGATATAATTACACAAATCATCATTTAAGTTTGCATTAAATTTCATTGACAGTCCTTTATAATTTTTAGTTACACCAATCATCCTTTATTTTGAAACTTGTTATGCAAACAGTCCTTTAAACTAACGACCATTAACTATTCGTTAAAAATGACCATCTGTGATATTTTTCTAATTTTTTTTATTCCTTTGAGTAAAATATAAATTATAACATTAAAATATAGTATTAAGTGCACTAAACATCATTTTCATCTTCCTCATATAACTTGGCAAATTCATAACCAAATTCGGTTTATTCTCCACCTAAATATTAGTATTTTAAAGTCCACCAATCAAATCCAATATCATTTTTCAACACCCGACGAACCTCCATCATCCAATCATCTTATCTGGTCATGACTTTGGTAGCCACGACCTCTTATGTTTTGCATCCATTCCATATTTGAAAAATTATCCCAAATGAAAACCCTAATCAAATATGTGACTCTTACTCATTAAGACCCGAATAAATGTTTGGGTGATGAAAGATGTTGGTGGATTTGAATGGTGGACTATAAATTATGATGTTTAAATAGAGAAGGAGACCGAATTTGGTGATGAATTTTCTAAGTGAAATGAGAAAGATGGAAATGATATTATATGCACCTAATAATGTATGTATGTATATATATATATATATATATATATATATATATATATATATATATAATAATTTATAGTGAGAGGTTCAAATGAGAACCATATAAAATTGAGAACTTGTGAGAACTACTAGATAACGTATTTGTTTACATGCGATTCGCTCCATTCATATGTGAACATTGATATATGATAGATTTAGAAAGAAAAAAATGCTAAAAACTCTAAAAATCACGTCGTAAAACACATTTGAACCAATTTATTCACATGATCGTTCACATGTGAACACATATTTGTGTTTTTGTGTTTTTTAGATATAATTTTAGGATTTTTTGACTTTTTTATTTATCAATTAAACGTCATCAATGCTCACAAATGAATGAAGTTAATCACATGTGAACAAATATGTAAACTTGTAGTTCTCACAAGTTTTTAACTTTTTAGTTGGTTCTCATTTGAACATTCTCCATAAATTATAATTCATCATTTATATTATACTCAAAGAAAAATAAATTAAAAGAATAGAAAATATCACACATAGTCATTTTAACGAATAGTTAACGGTCGTCAGTCTAAAAGACTATTTTCGTAACAATGTTTAAAATAAAGGATGATTAGTATAATTAAAAATTAAAAATAAACGTGTGTAATTTTCTCCAAGAAAAGTTTAAAACATTCTCTCTCTGTTGAGCTCGGCCAATGCGGCCTTAAATTTGGCAACCCTTTTAAGGTTGAGCCCAGATATGGTTGATGAAAGACTTGACCCATTTAAGTTTTTTTTTAGTAATCATTTCACCTTCACCCCGTACTCATAATATACCGACAAAATAGAAATAATTGGTTATAAAAAAAGCTTAAAAATTATATTATGTTACGTTGAAATCAAGGTAAATCAACTGTTAAGTGTACACTCGAAAGACACCACCTATATTACAAAGACCACAAGGAGACGTGACGGAGTGGACCGTGGTGGGACTGGTGGTTGACGACGACATCACAGCTAGAGTGAAAACCGTGGTGGCCAGTCGTCGTCATGGGTGTGACGAAGAAGCACGGAACAAATGTGGGGCCCAGCTATTTTTATCCTTTTCTTTTTGTTTTTTCAGGTATTAACTAAAAATAAGTTTTTGTTTTCCTTTACAAAAAGTGAGTTCAACTTGTAGTGATAGTTAGTCGTGGGACTCTTCATTCCTACCCGTCGTCCACCACTCGTAGTCGTGGTTAACATGACTTTTAGTCGTGCCACGACTACAAGTTACCACTCCGTGTAGTCTAAGTCTAGATGTAACTATTAGAATATATTATTAAGATAATATATGTTTCTTAGTTAGTTTATGATTAGTATTAGTTTCCTATTAGTCTTAGTATTCTATTAGGTTTCTTATTCATCAAGTTTAGTATATTTCTATAAATATAGGTCTTTTATAATATTTTTAGAGAACTCATTCAATTAATAAAGTTATCGTTTCTATCATTTATCGGTCATATGTTATAAAGAATAAATCGAATAATAAGACACATGGTTAAGAATTAATATCAAAAAAGAAAGTAAGGAAGCATATATACTGTAGATTCACGAGGGTGTTAGAAGATCCCACAAGATCATTTAATTAATAGATTTCTTTTCTGTGTAAATACAGTGTTCATTGTCTCCCAAAGAAGTATGATTTATCTTTGTTCTTCTTTCATGAGCTTTATATTATAATAATAAAATAATAATAATAATGATTAAATATAATAATATAATATTAAAAAAAATACTTGGACTCATCTGACTTTGTATTTGATTTTTTGTATGGAATCACTTGTTCTGTTAGTACAAAATTGAACAATTTGTATTTATTGTTGAAGCGAAAAACTAAATCTCTACAATTATTTGTTGAATACACTTAAAAATTGATCAATTTATATTTATTGTTCAAGAAAAAAACTAATTTTCTACAGCTTTTTGTTAAATAAACGTAAACGTTGATCTACTAGTTTTGTTTATCGTTGAAGCAAATTAAAAAGAGTTCGAACACCGGCCAATAATTTTTGTCTATACACAACTAAATATGCTTTAAGTTGTTGTATTGTACAACAATTTAAAGCATGTTAAGTGGTTTGCGGAGAAAAACATATCGTGTACGAATCATATATCATATCATCCGATTAAAAACCTAAATATCTTCAAGTATTTGTCGTGTGCTCAATAGTCGCTATCTTTTGATTCTATGAGACGTGAATCAAATCATGAACAATCCCTTCAAAAAGGGACAATAATACGAAGAGTAACAACATGCTCCCCATTCATAAAGAGAAATAGTGAAAATGCATCTAATAATTTGATCGAGACATTTAGCATTCGATCGATCAGTTCAACACTTGAAAATGGCATTTCATTTCAATCTCACGTTTACTTAAATGGTTGAAATATGATCAGAATATGCTAAATACCATAAACAAATTAAAATCTAGTTTTCACTTAATTGTTAGTATTTACTAAGGTCGTCAGAATATGTTTGTGGATTTGTGGCTCGAACCTGTGACCTTATAATATTTGCGAGTAAGATGCTCCCACTCATTACCAATTATCAACTGATCTACACGTCATTTACAAAAATGAGTTATATTTGTCGTAAACGTTCTTGTTTCCACCCAAATGTTATCTCATAACAACTAAACAAAACCATAATTAAATAATGGAATTGTTAATTAAAACATATACTGTATTAATTAGTTAAAGCAAGTTCCAGTCTGTTTCCCCAGTTGTAGTGCTACCCCCTCATCAGAGACAATTGATGCATCTGTTTATTTAATGAGAACATTATGCTCCTAAAGCTGCAAATTCATTCTAAATTATAACTACTCAATTATTATAGTCTTCCTTTTGTTGGTACGTGGCTTCTGTAATAGATCTTTTTACTGCAAATGGGATCAATTATTAACCCTAAAGAGTAAGTACCCATGTGGCCATACAAAACCATATGGATCGTTTGGGAACACTTAATTCTTTGATTAGTGAGACCTAATTAAACGAAAGGATTATGCAGTACATGATTGTGATCCAAACAGAGATGAAAAAACAGATCGATGATGTAACGTGATCGAATACGAGGTAACCACTAGTATTTTCTTGGGTTAATTGTCTAAAACACAACGAACTTTCAGTTTGTCACTTTACAAACAACGTACTCACATTTTCATTCTACGTCTAAACTTTTGCACGTGCACATGGTCTGTTTTAAAGGAAAGATAATAACCTTGAAGGTTAATCAAGGCATACATGGTGCCATATATAACTTTTATGTTTTTGTAGGTTTGGTAGGAGATCAAGTTTCAAAAGCTTATTACAATATTGATCTTCTATGCCATATGCTTGATTAAGACTCGCTATTTCAATCATGAATAGTCAAAGATAACATTATTGTAGTCTGTTTACTACATACATATACAAAAAAGTTTGAAGTCAATATGGACTCAAAAGATCACAAATGATCATGTGGGTAGCTTCTAATTATTGTTTTGTTTTTTTAGGCATGTATATTTGACATTTTGATATAGAAAAGCCCAAAAGGATGCACACAAAACCATTGATGATGATGATTATAGGTGCAAGTGGCAACTCAATCATTTGAACAAAACCTAAGTAATTAATTAAAATAATCCAACAAGGGTTTTTAGGTACAACATAAGATAACATTAATTAAGTAACACAAATCTTAAAATGAGTCATGACCATATATTCACATTCACATACAATATCATACTAATACAATCATATCACATGACATGCATGATCTTTATCCTACTATTCCTTTCTTTCCCTAAGGATTATAATTCCATGAATAATTAGTACCATAATTACTAGCAGGCAACACTTGAGGGTTTTGTAACGAACTCCCCGAAATTTGTGGTGGCCTTAATATATTTTGGCTACTAGTAAATCGAATAAGATCTGCATTAGTTGCATCTAGTTCCTTTTGTAGTCGAAGAACTTGCCTTTGGAGTACAGAAATTGCACCAACACAACCATACACAGGGTCTTTTAGACGTGCTTCGGCCTCATAGGCTAGAGAGTTGACAGCATCTTCTCTTTGATGAGGTGCTATTTCGTTAAGGAGTTTGCTAACGTTGCTTGCGCCAAATATTTTGTGGACGTTTGCAAACTTTGTTGGATCTTCGGGTGGGAAATATGGCGAGAACACACATCCATGAATGCATTTTCTTCTTAAGAATTTGCAGGCAGCACAAGG
Source organism: Gnaphalium uliginosum (assembly GCA_963930675.1). NCBI lineage: Eukaryota > Viridiplantae > Streptophyta > Magnoliopsida > Asterales > Asteraceae > Gnaphalium > Gnaphalium uliginosum. The sequence continues at coordinate 9,618,453 of OZ005685.1, read as the reverse complement.
AGCACTAGGATGGCTGGAAGAAGCCATATGATTGTGTGTTGTGGCACTATATTTTGAAAAATAATAATGTTAAGGATATATGTTTCGCTAAAATAAAATACTAACTACAAAGAAAAATGTTTAAGCTATATCCAGAGATGTCGAGTTAAATGGGTGTATTTCCTTTGCTGAAATCAAAAGTTACAATAAATCAAGAAAAGAACATAAAATTTCTATAGTTAGCAATGATCCATTGCTGTCAAAACACAACTATGATATCATGGCATCAAAAATGAACATATGTATTTATGTGCTACCAAAAAGATGATCAGACTGAGATAAATATTGTGAGCTGATGTTAACCACATATGAACAACTAGATGAAAACAAATCATATATAGTCCATGTTCACCTTCGATATTAGAAATTTAAACCCAAAATTTTCCTTTCAAATTCAAAAAACCGAATGCGTTCATTTACAATTAAGCTCCAAGTTCACTAAACATGAAACTTTTTTCTAGCTTTTGAACATCAAGTTCAAACATAAAGCTTTTATTTTATAAACATGAAGTTCAAACAAGAAATTATTTTTGTTTTGTTGAACACCAAGTTCAAACATGCATGCAACTATATAGACAGAAAACTCGTCCTTCGATTTTAGAAACTTAAACCTAGTTAGCTAGCACTAATTATTTTCAAATCCAAGTTCGAACTTTTCTGGTTGTTTTCTCCATCAACTAATGTCATTTAGAAATCATCCTGCAAACTGAAGATCAATTTAATTAATCAATTTAATTTGTTGGGAAAAGAAAATATGGTTTCACACTCACAAGTCAAAAGTTGACTACTGTTTTTGGTTTAAGGGAAAGATTCATGCATCTTATCAAGCTAAGAATTCATTTTGAATTTAAGCCTAAATATTACTTAAATCTTTTTCACTGCTAGTACCCATAACTACTTCTGAATTTTCTAGTAACATACCGGGAGATTATACTACAACTATATTGTTTTTTATACCTTTTTTGTTTGATGTTTGATCTTTGATGTGATTATTATTCTGTACATATTTTGATCTTGGTCCCTTTTATACTCATAAAAAGCTGCACCCACAGATTCTTTTGTAAGTATATATATATATATATATATATCTCCAAAGATTTTAAACACCCCACACGATTTGAATTGATCTGAAGGCACAATAAAGTCATGTAAAAAGAAAAAAACCTGCCATTTATATTGGTTTTGGATCAAAGTCAACATGAAAAGAAAGAACTACAAAATCTAGTACTTTCACCTAGATCTACTAGTATAGCAAGTACAAGCAAAACAAGAAGTAATTCAAGAACCCCATGAAGCAAAATCAAGAAAAAAAGACTACTTTTGTTTCAAAGTATGAATCTTTGCATGATACAATGATCTTTTAGGGTTTGGTTGGTTAATTTTCTTTAAGTATGAAGATTTTCCACAAAGAAAGACAAAAGGGTTTATTCTTTAAAAAAACAAGAAAATTGAAATATAAAAGATCATGTACCTTTTGTTACCCTAACTAGTAAATCTATAGTTTTTGAATATATAGTGGTGTAATTAAGATCATAGATGCTATTGAGTTGATTACCTGTTGGCCGGGTGCAGTGTGTATATTCTTTGATATTCAAAAGGTAGCTATAACTATAGCTAAGTTGCAGCCATTGATGATCTGATTTAGATGATAGTTTCGTTGGATCAAGAGCAAAAGTTAACCCTAGCTAGTGAACATGTAAAGAGAATTAGCAAGATGCCAGAAGCACAATTATATGCACCAGAAAAAGGGAATTGAATTAGGTAAAGTTTAATTTGCAAAAGGAGAGAGAGAAAGTATATATGTATGTAGGTGAATGGGAAGGAATTGGGGGCAAGCAAATCACATATAATTTGCAATGTTTTATTAACTTTTACCCAATTAAAAGTTTTAAATTTACTGATTAAAAAAAGTTTTAAAATTAATATTAAAAATGGAAAAGGCCTTACCTTGTTTGCATGAGAAACTATTACATAAATACTAACACACTAAGAGCATAAGGCCGTGTGTTTAATTCACTTTTTCATCGTTTTTGACCAAGAATGCTGGAATGTTAAAGCTCGGCGTTTTTGGCAGGAGTTAAGCCCCTAGCATCAATTTTTTCGAAGGCAGGTTTTTTTTCATTTTATTTCATTGGTTCAAAAATAATTTGTGATCGCCTTTAAACACTAAGCTTAACATTAAATCACTACCCTAAAAATTATAACCAGTGCTCAACTTTTAACCACTTCTAGTAGAATATGTGTCATGTTATGTTTTAATTAATAATACTTTCTCCGAGGGGAATTTTGTATCAATAAAAGTTAGGAAATATTACGTATATGAAACTGAATTATATCACTAACAAAGTACTTAATTAATTAGGATTGGAATTAACAAATTTAGAAAAATAAAACCAAAACAAAAACGAGTGGCCGGAGCACGTGTTGAACACAATTCCTTTAATTAGCCTAGCGGTATTGAGGTGACCTTCAAATCTTGTAGTTGAGAGTTTAAATCCTGGGAGTAAGACATAATGTAAATATTTGTGGATTGTTGTATATATTCGTGTGATAGTAGTGGTAGGACACTTGTCTTTCTAAAAAAAATTATATTTAATTAATACCATGCAGCTTAATTACAGTTTAAGGGTCGAATCAAATGGGTCAATTAACATTGCCAACCGACCCATCAACTGTCAAATGGGTTGAAAGTGATACCTGACCTGTTTGTGGTAACTTGGACCATAATTGCTACACGACCCGTCTGATGGTTGGGTGTTGTCAGCAATATAACCCTCGTCAGGAATGTGGCTCTTATATGCTGTACATCTTTGTAATTTGATTTAATAGTTTTAATAACACCTTTCTAAATTACGTCCTTTTACAATAAATCTTCTAGATTTTAGAGCAAATATACAAAAGTAATGATCGCAATATTTAGTTAATTTGTCGTGGTGCTTGGATTCATTGAATTGGCCTTTCGATCTATAGAACTTTAGTGCTGCTGTGTTTTTTTTTTATGTATTTCTAAGGAAAAAAATCATACGGCAATGCAATATTCCTTTATGCGGTATTAATTTATTAAGAAATAATATATCACCATAGACTCTCTGTAATCAAATGCATGCCCAAGTGTAGTTACATTACATATATTACATATTATAATAATAGTTGGATAAGTGGGTCACGTGACTTGGAGAAGAAGGAGATGCAGACAATTTTAGCTCTTTATTTTTTTAGTTTACGATTCAAATTTATTGTATCGTAAGTACACTTCATCACAATAACACTGTATATTATTCTTAAAATTCTGACTGCCTCGTAAATTTCACTGCATGTAACTTACAATGAACGTCACTTTGTTTGATTTACGTATCAACAAATATAAATATGAATATGTAAATATTCATTATATTCACAATTAAGGATGCTAGCTAGTTTTCTTTCTAAACAAGCTTATCTTTATGTTTACTAACACAAATCAAGCCCTTTCCATCATGAGTAATCGTAAATGATTGCTCAATTAATTTAAACTTAAAATAATAAAAGCTAAATGATGGAGTTGATCGAAGTCATATAATATAAAGGATGTTGATCGATTATGTATTATTATTCCCTTCCTATAAAATCCAACATTTTTGTGGGTCCCTACGCCGACCAAACCAATTATTCCTTTGTATTCTTCATCATCGATCAAAGATCTCAATAATATCATCGTGATCTCCATATAAGATTGCCATTACAATTTATTATAACAAAACTATGGTACTACTTTCTTAACATATTCATTGTTGTGTTATTTAATTAAAATATATACGACAAATAAAATGAAATACTACAAAGCCTACTCGGACAAAATAAAAACAATCCTCCCATACACCTAGAAACGACACAGAAGAAATTGACTCTAAAAACGACCCAACTTACAGGATCCTAAAAAAGTTTAAACCCGAACAAATAACAAAACCTGATGCTCAAAACACAATGCAAATTACAACGCCATCTTCCGAACACATTACGCCATACTTGTTATGGGTTTAGGAATTGAAGTAACGTGTGGCAATGATAAATCTGAAGCTTGTTTAGTCAATGCTTTATTTTAATCCACTAATTTTGTCTACTAATTGTCTGTCTACTTTTGTTAATGACGCTACACTAATCGTCAATTAATCCGTCACTGTTATGCATTAATTTCATCTTTTACATCTTTAAAGCTGTCATTATCATTTTCGGGTGTATTTATTAATGGGCGTTATAATTTCAATCAGTAGTAACACTTTGTTATAAAAATATTCTGAGTTCACATATGTAAAAAATTTGTAGCCTTTAAAATGTTAGTAATGTATTACCTCGCAATAACTTATTCATATGATATTGATTATATATCAAGTATTTTAGCTTTTTTATTATTTGGATAAAATAAATGTACACAAGAATGAATCAATAATTGGATGGGGGCATGCATGCATTCGCACAGTAAACAAATCTTTGTGGAAATCATATTCATTGTGTGTGACTGTGAATGAAGAAGAGAAAAAAAAGGCAAGAAAAAGGACAGAAAAGGAAAAAAAACAAAAACAAAATATTAGTATGAGAGGCGTCCATCATTTTTCATTTCAGGACCTCAACTTTATTTCTTTCAACTTGTCCCTTCGCCGATATATCGACTTGATGTTCGTAATCATAAAGTCAACAAAATTTTGACCAAATTTAACATCTTTCTTCTTCCTTCCCTACGTTTCGATATTGAATTTGGTGTTGAGTTTAACACCGAGGCCTACATCGAGGTCTATAAGTCTGTTTTTAAGAGAAATGGTTAAACGCTAAACTACGTGTAAAAAGTTGTCCGCAAAATATTTTTGGTCTGTTTAAATTGCAAAGAAGAAGATGAAAAATAATGGAACAATGATGGGACCCATTGGGGGCTCAACATCGATCGTTGAATGTCGATTAACGGCGAAAAGTTGGTTGCACTATATTAATTGGAAAAAAAAAAATTCAAGTGGAGAACTAGACCATTATATTTTACAATCTTTTATAGAAGTCTCATCTATTTTAGAAATAACATTTCAATCCTTATATAATTTCAAAACAATGTTATTATTTATCCAAATAATTTTGTTTTCATCATGTTTCACTTTACGGGTGTTCAATATTTGGTTTAAAACCGTTTAATTCGAATATCAAACCGAATTTGAATTCGGTTTCGGTTCGGTTTTCGGTTTTTTATTTTTCAAATTCGGTTAAACCGAATTCGAATTCGGTTTTCGATTTTGAATTTTTCGAATTCGGTTAAACCGAAAATCGAATTCGATTTAATAAATATATTATTATTTATATATTAATATATATATATGTGATTTTTCGAATTCGATTGAAGACTTGAAGAGTTTAACATTTTGAAAACTTAAATTTTTTAGCTACTATGTGTTTGTGAAAAATAAATGTTTTGTTTGGACATTAAAATTCACATACATTGACAATTTTATGTTTTATAAACTCGAATTTGGTTAACACGTAACAATTATTAATAGTTAGATTTATATAATTGGTATCGTATAATCGTGCATATTTCTTTGTTTTGTACGTTGAAAGGTGTTTTTGAAAAAAAGTTAAGTTTTTCGGTTTTAACCAAAACCGAACCGAATTCGAATTCGGTTTTCGGTTCGGTTTCGGTTCGGTTTTCATTTTGAATTCGGTTTTCGGTTCAGTTTTCGGTTTTGCTAAAATAAATTTCAAAACCGAACAACCCAAACCGAATAAACCGAGGAAACCGTAAACCGAACCGATGAACACTCCAGTTTCACTTTAAGGTTGATAAGCAAGACGTTTTGGCCATTTCTTCCCAAAAAACAAGATCATTGCATAAGACAAAACATAGTAGAAAGATGCCCACTATCTTTATGTTTTTTATTTAGTGAACCACTTCTGATATTTATTTACAGGGTAATTACTAATTACCAGCTAACTGTTAAGTTTTTCGTTTTTATTGTTGGCAGTTAGTTAGTTGGGATCATATTCTCCCATGTTTAAATATTGTTAATGATGAAAACAAGAGTTTACTGTGAAAACACAAACTTAGAATGCATTAATCATACGCTCAATGATACATCATTCACTCCTGAGTTAAAATAGTCCCCATAAATCTGCGTTTTCATAAACTTAAATTCCGCTCATTATTTATTCCAAAATCATCTGTAAACTAATAAGCGCAACTTGATTAATTTCAAAGCAAAATGAAACTCAGATAATGGATTTGTCCATATGAACTGTGGCAATATGCACAGACAAATGAAGGAAACTCATCTCAACATGCTACAAAATTCATGACACCTCAAAACCATATCATAATTAAACATCTTAATTAGTTATAAGTCTTATCAGGATCAGGCTTACAATCACAGCTTTTAGTCTTCTTTTCCCACTAAACAATATGCCCAATTGCCCATCTTTACATTTGAAACAATAACCTACAAATTAAAGACGCAGTCTGCGTTGTTTGATGACCTCCAAATAGAACAGCGACCACATCTATATATATCATCTAAAAATAGTCTTATTTAGTTCTTACTATAGTCACTAGTAAATTATAATGTATGTTCTTAGATAACAGAAGGCTGTGCAAGGACTACAATGAAGGTGCCAGAAAGTAATCTAAAATGGTTTTTCTTTTTATAGAGGGTGGAGGATTTAGCACAGATGATGGGCTGCCAAGACTTGAATCTGGAGATCTCTGACATGCTTCTATAATATGTGGATTAGATATCTGTTTTTTTAATGATTCAGGAGTTCTCATTTCAGGTATTAAAGTTGGATCAGGACAGTCAATCTGGACTGTTGATTCAACTGGAGGGTTGTGTTCAGGTCCCTTGATGAATTCTTTTGTTTCTTCCTCTATAAAAAGCTTTCTACGCTTCATCATTGGAAGCGTTTTTTCTCTCCTTCGAATGGATGAGGGAGATCTTGTTGTTGAATAACAACTGCTTTTGATGTTCCAAAGCTGGACCTGACAACAGAAATTGCATCTCAATTTATATACAACCATTTCCAATTTGGAATGCTGCAAAAAAAGAAGCTAAACTTCTATGGGTAGCAAGATGGGTGGGTTGGAGTAACAAGTATATGTAAAAACAGGTGACTTTTTAGTACAGTTCAAGTTCAACCTTGCCAAGTTGACCCACATACACTCTTTATGTCAAATGAACATAAATAATTAATGCATAAAGTATAATTTCAAAATCAATAATTACAATAGTAATATTAATCTTTGAATAAAAGAAGATTCAGAAGGTTGTGTGTATTGACTGGAGACTCTGAACAATGTTAAATTGGTTTGACAACTTGCCTCGTTCCCATTTTACCTCAATTTGTTTATTTATATAAAGATTTGACCCGTTTGAGAACAAACACAACCCACTTTAACACATTAAAAGGTGAATTGGTTGAAACTTGAAACTGCAGACTCTAAAAATTTCCCATCTCGTCACTTTTGGGGTTTCTTCACAGAATTAACAATAAGTAAATGTCGAAATTGATTTCATTGATTGATAAGACTTACAATGGAATCATCTGCAGCTGTTGCTATTTTACCTATCTCAATTGGACACCTGCATATGGATAATGAAATGTAAGTTGCATACATTTGGCAAAATATGCAACCGCCGGTTGCTTAACAATATGCATACCAATCTACTGCTGTTACTTCTCCAACATGGCCTTTAAGCTTAATAGGATCTGCTTGAGGTATATTTACCTGTGTTTAAGTATACATCAATAGTCACATACCACCCTAATTTAAGAGTGAAGAATAAGTGCCACCTAAAAGAGAAAAGCTCACCTGCCATACATAGGCTAAACCATCACTAGAACCACCAAGTATATGGCTTGCATCAGGACTCAATTTTGACTGCAATTATACACAAGAAAGGTGTTAATGGAATCAGGTAGCACAGAAACATGGATTTTCGCTGATGATTGGTGTTTGTAAGCAACTGTTACCTTAACAAAAAACGAACCAATCTCACATCCTTTAAAAGTTTTGATAGGTCCCTTCTCAAGTTGAGGTACATTAAAGAGGTATACGCTGTAGAAAGCCATGAGCATGTTAAATCATGTATGAAGGTACAAACGTTCAGAAACTAAACTTACTAAAACTAGTTGAACCACAATAATTGGCTCTTCGTCAATTTACTAGGGTAAGTTATTACACAGGTATATATGTTTTTTTGTCAAAAGAAATGAAGACAATGGTAATCACAAACATTAAATGGGTCAAGACTTTGAAACTGTACCTGCTGTCCATGCACGAAGCTGAAATATTTACCCCATATAAATCTTGGGACAAGCTGGATATACCATATGATCTTGCCTGAAAGATGATAAAATCAGTCATGTCAATACAACTGTCTGAGTTATATCAATGAATGTTAACACCATAAAGTTATATTGCCACCATCACATAAATGACTTATTGGCATGCCCAACAGTTCCTATTAATCTAATGATGTACGTTGATATATGGTTTTAGCAAATTATAAAATGATAACATACCCACTTCCCTGACGGCTTATCTCGACAATTTGCCTGAGCACATGGACCTTTAAGATTCCTTGTATCCCAAAACTTTACAACACTGCAACAAAGTAACTTCACAAGATTAAAATGGCCCAAAATACAACCGACTCTAAATAAGCGTGCAAATGCAGTGTAGTAGCCTTGCACCTGTCTGCTGCTCCAGCAGTAGCGATAGAAACCTCATCTTTCAGATATAGTACTGATGTAACGCTCATGGAGACAGCCTAGAGTATTTAAAGTTAGTTGAAAAGTGTAGTGGATTGGAGGATCATTTAGTGGAATGAAAGAGTCTTGTATCTAACCTTGCCATGCCTACCCCGTGATTTAACACTTGCTGAAGTATGAGCCCGCAGAACACATTTTGATGTCCTGAATACATGGGCTATTCAGTATTGACTGATTGTCAACTGCCAAACATTGAGTCATTGATAGATAAATACGAGGAACTTACAAATCATTGGCGTACGGTGAACTACTATTATATGTTCTAAGGTCCCATAGAGCAAATGAACCATCCCTTGAACCGGATACAATGACATCTGCCATACAAATATAATCCTTTAAATCAGCATATAATTCCTTTTCAAGAGAAACTAAAAATAACTAAAAGAATTACTATAAGCGTACCATTATTAGAGGGGTGAGCGCTGATGGATTTTACACTTCCAGTGTGTCCAGTTAGAACTTTTAGACACTTCTTTTGTTGAGAGTCCCATACTTTAATCTGTCCAAAGGCCATAACAATACATATCATCAGACCAATTGGGCATAATATAACATAACAAAATATTATCTAATCTTAGTACTGGTTACTTACGCTATGATCACCACAAGCTGTAACTAAATTGGTATCGTCCTGCAAAAATCAAACACCATTCACATGATTAATTCACAATATATATGTCTTAAGTACAACTTAGGAACAAAATAGCATCTTTCTTTTTGAACGGCGATATTTTATAAAAACATGCTAGTAAGAAATTAGCAGCGAAAATTCAAAAATACATAAGATTACAAAGAGTTTTCGGATTGCAACACCAATCCGAAACAAACATCATGCATCTATGCATCACAATTCTCTATACCTTTATCCAACAAACATCAAATATAGCATTGTCATGAGCAAGCCACTCAGATACCCTAGCTTTCTCTGCCAAATTACAAAAATTATCAACATTTTGAAAACTCAATCTACCAACTATGCAGTATATATAAATGTAAATGTAAACTCACCTGCATTTTCTGCACTATTTGCTGAAGAAGGAAAATTCAATCTAGTGTTGTATAAACAAATATATCCATCTTCACCGGTAACAGCTAAAAAATGAGAATTTCTATTTGTCTGCGAATTTTAATTTTAACAATTATGTTAACAAATTAATGAATAACAATAAATATGTGTACTTATTTTTGAACGAGTTAATTCATTTTAACAACTTGATCAAAAATCCACCTTAAAAATATAAATAGATAGAGAATAATAATACAGCTAAAAAATTGTGACTGAAATATTGAAATCGAACCTTGCCAAAGGATAAAGCCATTGGCGGTGTGATATCATCTTCAACTCCATAATCAAGAGCGCCTAATTCACTATACTGAGATAAATCTTCCAGGAAACACGGTCGTTTCCGTACTGTAGCAATACAACCACTCGTTCGATTATTTATGTACATAACTGTGATAAATTGTATAGATCTGAATCGGAATTGGTGAAATTACCTCTGAAACCGGTGAGCTCTCTGGAGCTGATGTGTTGGAAGACGGATCGATTTGCTGAGCTATCCATTTGCAAACGCCTGTGTTTTTTTATGTTATGTTTGGTTAAAAATGGTGAGAAATGAAGAGAGATTGAAGAAGGGTATGTAGTTGAAATTTTAGGTTTTTGGCGGGTGGTGGTGGTGGGAGAGGAAGACTTGACGGCGGGAAAATTTTCAAACCAAATTTTGGTTCTCGGCGGTGAATTGGCGGTACTTTCCATTTTTTTCAGATTATAAAATACGGAGTAGTAAAATATGAAAAAATTTAAATTGAAGTATTTTTTAAATATGCTGATTGTGAAAATAAATATATCTAGAAATTAGTTAATTGAAAATTTTATTTAGTGGCGCTAACTAATAATAATATCGTCACTCACACACTCTTATCACGAATAGATACAATTGTTTATGAATTTTATAGTGGTATTAATCTCAAGATTTTAACTCATAACCTTAAAACTATAAAATCATCTTGATATTGCTAGACTAATGATTATTTGGTGCATTTATACTAAAAATACTCTCTCCGTTCCACAATAAGTGTCCACATTTTCATTTTGGGTTGTCCAAGTGTCCACTTTGTATTTTAACCAATCAAAATAAAATTTAGTGGGTAAGGATTTTTTTTATTTGTGTATTTGTTAAATATTAAAAATTTATCGTTCTTATGTGACTTTGCAGGGGTTATTTGTCAAAATAAAAATCAATTTTTCTTTTTTACCTTTTGAGTTATTGTATTTTTCTCATACTCAGATTTTAAGGGTTGTGGTGTGTATGATTGCATAGGGCCTCCGATTTTAAAGGGTCCAGAATCTTAAAATTTCACAATCAATGTAAGTTGTTTTCCAGATAATTTAGAATGATTAAAGGAAGATTTACGATGAAGACGAAATATTCAATAATATTTTGAGTTACAATTTAACCTTGATATTGTACTGAAAATTAAAATGAGAGTTCAGTAACGAAGAAGATTATAAAGCCTCTTGTTTAAGTTTTTTATTTCTTTACATTTACACCCCCTTACTATTGAGTTACAATTTAACCCTTTATATTTACAATTCATTCCATTACAGTATTACTCACCAATCTAAGCCCTTTAAATATGTAATACTATTTTTATTAGTTTAGAACCATTGATTTTGATAATAACAACATGCTTCAAATTTTCTAAAATACGTATTTTTAAATAACAAATATATTTTTTGCCAAAATTATACAAACTCAAAGTTCGAATTTATAAAAGAAAAAAGTAAAATTAAAGTGAGTACAATTACATGTAATCAAAACTTTCGTTTTTGAGGGTCTCAATTCTGTTACGGCACAGGGGCATTGAAATTCACGGGCCGGGCCTGACTTTTCTATGTCTCACGAGTTCAGCGAATATGATATTTAGAAAATACATTTAAAAATAAAATAAACTAAAAATTTACGTGGACCGATGGATGAGTTTGATTCTTATGAAACAGTAATCCATAAAAAATGATATTAATTTAATTCCATGGTCAAAATTAGTTTGAAAATAACAAAATGACAAAGTTAGATTGAATGGTGAGAACTAAATTTTAGAGTTAAAATAATCACTACTTACTTATACTTGTCGAACACTCAACTACTCAAGAACAAAATACTTTAATATTCAATAAATTAACCCATTTATACCACCCTTAAGCCCATTTATCGTTATATAAACTAAATAATAACATGTAACACTTATAAATACTTTCATAATTATCAAGTCAACGTTACCTTAATATTTTTGGGGTGTTACAGATATAAGGATTTTTCATCACTTAAATAAAAGTGCATTCTAAATATCCGAAAATACGTATCTTAACATGTCGTTTGCAATTTCTTCTATTTGAAAGAAAATACGGTACAAAATTGAATTCTCTACATTATTTGGGTTTATTTTTTCCGATCTTTCTGTACTTCATTTTCCGAATACGCATATGGTGATGAAGAAGTTGATAACTGATAATACGAATATCTTAGAATCTAAAATAGTAAAACACAACTTTAGTAGTATATTCTTGCCATGGTGTCTATTGGGCATTAAAACCGGGCCAGGATGTACATTTTAATGTTTCCTTAGCCAGCCCAAAAATCTAAAGTAAAAAGGACTATTAAGGTGAACCTGATGGTTCTGACCACTGGGCCCAGTTGCACCCCAATTACTGACTCAGTAATGAAAGCCACGTCGGCGGGCTCACCACCGTTCTCTACAAACCAATCCCAGCCCACCATAACCCAACAGCATTGGAAACCCAAATTCTCAGTTACGCGGGAATGAGAGCCGTTGCCATTTTTTGGCGCCAAGTATTTCCTTGTTGGCTGCCCGATATTTTACGGGCAGAAAGCATCCAAAGCAAATTGTATTTAGGTCTCATTTATTTTATAATTTTTTATACATAATATATATAAGCCCACTTTGTTTCTCTCTTTCTCTTTATCTTTTACCGCCTCCATTCAAAGCTTATTCCAAAAACCCTTCTTGAAGCATATATTCTTATATTCTTCATTCACTTGTAGTTCAATCTTGTTTCATAAAGTTTTGATTTTTTGATCTGGGTTTTGTTCAAAAAGCAATAATTTTTGTGTTTTTGAAATGGGTTTTTCAAAAAAGCATCAAGTAGATGGGGAATCTTTAGAAGGAAAGAAATGGGTGATTGCAGGAATCACCATGAGAGCTCCATTAAAGCCTTTATCTACAAAGAAAGTGAGAGAAGATGACGGTGGTAACTCAAACTCCGGCAGCACAACTCCGACGTCAAAAGGCTCAAGGATACCGGAAGTTTTGCCGTGTCCGCCGCCGCCGAGGAAACGCCGACCGGTAACCACGTGTCACAATAATGGAAATCATAGGGAGTTCTTTACTTCACCGGAGTTGGATTCCTTATTTAACCTTCTCTCGAAAGCAAATTGAGTTATTATAATATTTTTAGGGGTTTTTCATGACTCCCATGTTTGTTTTGTTTACTAGTTTTTTTTAATTTAATATTTGTAGTTTATTAGCTTAGAATTAGATTAGGGTTGTTTTAGAAGGATGTAAAAATATAGTATTAGTACATGACTATTGAGTAGGTTAGTTTAGATTTTGGGTTTAATGAGATAGTTTTGTTTTTTTTCTTATGGGTTGTTTCAAGTTTGATGCTTTATGTTTTCTTGATGATTTTGCACCTTTTTAATGTTCTTAACCCAAAAGGGGAAATGGGTTATATCTGAAAAGAGTCCTTTGTGGCCAAGTTTGAGGCTTTAAGATTGTATGTGTGAAAATTTGCAATAGGGTTTATCACCTAATGTTTTGAATGATCTTGAATCTATATAATAGCTTGTTATTTCTTAAATATTATAGAAAGTTTGCTTCTTTTTTATTTGTTTGAGTAATGTTTTGAAACTATGAAGATATACACATATTATTGGAATCTTTATTGTTAAGTCTTGAATTTGCAACTATTAGATTGAATCTCGAATGTTATTGGTTGAAGAATGTAAATGAAAGAGAGTTATTAAGGATTTTTGATCAAGGGTAAACATGGATGTTGTGGGGGTATGTGTCAAATGGTGCCACTCCAATTTGGTGAAATTGGGAGTCATGAAAATAAAGAGGAAGACAGTCAACACACGTGTTTTGGTGCATAGGAGTCAACACCAAATAGTAAAAAGACATATTTGGGTCAAAATAGCCTACCATTCAAAGAAGAAATAAAGAAAGGAACACCCTTTCATTTTCATCACCTCTAGTAGGTAATTGCTTAATTGTAGTATTTCATAATTTGTTAGCTTTATTACTTTGGTCATCATTATATACAATTGTGTGAAATCAAAGAGACAGTTGCATTTTAAGAAAATTGAAAGGCAGATTATTAGAGTTCAACACTATTGTCATTCAAAATGTTAAGGACTTAAAAGTTCATGTTTTACTGTAATTTTCTCTTTGCTTACCAATTACGGAGTATTTGTTAATTTTGTTTAACAAAATACTACGATAAGACTTAACATGTTTTTAATATTTACTTACAAAACCATTATAATTACAACAATATGAAGAAATTATGGTACTCGTAAAGTTAATGTTATCTACCTACTATACAAGCTACAATAGTTTTCTCATAAAGTAGATTTTTCCTCTATTATTTCAAAAAGCATGTATTTTGAAGCCAAATAATAACATAAAAAGTAAATAATGAGTTGTCAGAAAAAAAATGGAATTATGCCGTAAAAGGAGATTATAAGATTAAGAGAATCCAATGTATATGATTTTCTTTTGCTAGGCCTTTTCCTCCCTCTAATTCATCGTACCCCTTTTTTATATTTTTCATGCTCTTCCTCCATTATCATACATACATACATACATACATAACATTTTGGTTATAGTAAATAAGAAAATATGTATTTTTGTATTTATAAAAAAATATGTTTATACATAAACTCTTTATGTATGTATGTGTGTGTGTGTATATATATATATATATATATATATATATATATATATATATAATAAATAAAAGTAAGACTTGATGTAATCGATGATAAAAGATTTATAGGGATGAATGATGGTTATAAAACTAGTAAAATTAGTAGGTGAAGAATGTGAATATACTACTCGAAAAAAGTTGGGGGGTGTAACTTTTGTGATATTGTTGGATTGGGTAAACCTAACACTTGTTGTTTAATATAATACAAACTTTGGATTTGAATGACGTGTGTTAAGTTATTCGAATTTATTATATTAATTACAATTTCATTTTCATTTTCATTTTTTTAATCCATCTTTTATCTTCACCTTTGTAAACCTCGAAGCAACACATCTTTAGTGATCGTGTGTCTATATCTATATATTTTATTTTATAAATATGATATGATAAATGATATGATACTTATATATGTTATTTACTGCAGAGTATATTTGATAACAATTACTTTATAGGCAAATCAGACATATTGTTGACAACACCCATGATATATACCGGTGATCAATCAAGCTTCAAATAAATTACTTTATTTATATGTTTTACCCCTCAAAATTTTCAATACGTACACATGTTAGTATGTTACCAATCATTTTAACCAACATTACAGTTAACTGTATATTTATTTTCCCCTTACTTTATTATTATAACAATATAAACATATTTATTAATTATTTCACAAGATGACGTACAATGAATAAAATGTGATCCTAATCTTGTTAATTTTTCTAAAGTTTACCTTTTTAATTCGCTAATATTCCTTTTATTTTACCTTTTTTTCACTAACGGAAATTAATACTATTAACACATGACAAGCACTAAATAATATTCTGTAGTTATATAATTTGATATCTCATATGTAGATGGTAACTATTTAGATTAAGGGCAGCGGTTAAAATGTTAAATGATTAAAGAAGCATCCAATGTCAAGAATCCTAGGTATAATGAGATTCCTTTTTGGTTATGTTTCTTTTACGGTGGCATTTGTTGATGTTTTATCACATAATTTATAAAAAATGAGAATTTTTTTTATTAAAAAGTAAAAAAGAATAACTAGAAAACATTAAATTAAAGTTACTATAAATTGTTTCTTCTCATCAGTGGATTCTGTTGTTTCATTTTCCACAAATTTAAGAGAAAAAACAACTCGAGTTCTCTTTTGTGAAAATAGACTTTCACTTCCATATTTGTCACGTTATTGATTCTTAGAAAATATAAAGTTCATTTAGTTATAGATAATTTTTTAGACTTCAATTACGAAAAACTCTTTCATTTTCTAAAAAAACTTATCGGAAAAAATTAAAAAATTATAAAACGTATTTAAATTCGAGTTTTATAAAAACTTTTCTAAGAAAAGGAAAATTTTAGGGCGCGTTTAGTTACGGAAAAGTATCTTCATTTTCCCTTTCTATTTTTATAGAGTTTGTCGTCCCTTGAAAATCATAAGGGGTTTAGAGAACGCGTTCAAATATAAGGGATGGGGTTTCATTTTTCAAATTAGGAAAGCTAGGGGTGCGTTTAATTACGAAAAAAATATCTCTATTTTTCCTTTTCCATTTTTCTTTAGTTTTTTGTCCCTTGAAAACTATAAGAGATTTAAAAAACGCGTTCAAATGTAAAAGATAAAGTTTTCATTTTTCAATATAGGAAAGGTAGATTACCTTAAATCATAGATTTCACTTTCTTAGAAGACTTATCTAAGAAATTCTAACTTGAACACATTTTCTAGTTTTTTAGTTTTCTTAGAAAAAATTCTAAAAAAATTGAGGAGTTTTCCGTAACTAAACACGCCCTAGAAAATCTTAAATCATATATTTCATTTTCTTAGAAAACTCCTCCGGAATACTCCAACTTGAACGCGTTTTCTTAGAAAAATTTTCAGAAAAATGGAGGAGTTTTTCGTATTAAACACGCCCTTAACTATTCTTTTTATACCTAAAAAGTTAAAATTTACTACTTTCTAACTTTTCGAAAAGAAATAACTTAATCCCTTACATTTGAACGCATTTTTTTAATTTTAATTATTTTTTTTAGAGATGTGAAACATTATGGGTGTGTTTAGTTGTTGAAAAATTTCCACAATTTTTCATCTCTAATTTTCTAAAAAATGAAAATAGTTTTCATTCTCTAGAAAAGTGTTGAAAGTTTGAAAAATGTGTTCAAATGTTATTGCATTTTTCTATTTTGGAAAACTAGTTAACCTTAAAAGGATTTGAAAAATTTTAGAAAAGTGAAGGAAGTGTTATTAAGGAAAAAAATGGAGAAATGGAAATTTTTGTTTTCCATTCCCTAGTTATAACATGGAAAATAGTTTTTTCATTTCCTTGGAAAACTTTTATGGAAAAAATTCATTTTGAACGCGTAAACTGTTTTTTCACTTTTCTTAGAAAAGTTTTATAGAAAAGTATCCATTTTTTCCTCAACTAAACACACCCTCCATTGAAAAACGATAAAAGAAAAATGAGAAAAAAAATTGTAACTAAACTTGCCCTTAGTTTTGTATATGTTTTTGAAATTGAATATTGTTTTATACTAATGTAAATCTAGAAAACATATTCAAATATAAAGTTCAAATATAAAATATGTGAAGTTTTCATTTTCAAAACAGAAAATGAAGAAAATCACAAATTAGAGTTTTCACACTTATATTCATAAAGGAAAAATCAATGATTTCGTTTTTCTTAAAGACCTTTTTGGAAGAAAACAAAAATTGAACACGTTTTTCATTTTTCTTTAAAAAATCATTTGGAAAACATGAGAGTTTATGAAGATAATCAACTTGTGTTTTTGTGATTTGTATACCATTTTTTCTTAATATGTAAATAAAAAATATGCATATGATATCTTGAACATTGTGCATGAATTATGTGTCATTGTGTTGTACACGTAGAAAAAAAAAGTAATGTATAAATCACTACTATTACGACATTATCGAATCGGAGAGAAACTATTTACTTTTATAATTTCTATCAATAAACGTACTATATTGTTTACATTCATAAATTTCTAAACATTTGTAGGTTAAATTCCATTATTTTTTAATTAATTAAACTATGTAAGGTTTCGCAAACGTGTCTGAGAGTCGATGTTGCTGTTCTAGTACTTAAATGACACTTTTAGTTTTAATACGCAGTTTAGCGAAGGAATGCGAGCTCCCCGATTTGCTTGAGTTGATTAATTGGCGGGGATAAAAATGTTCAAATAACTAGATTTTCCCGCCCGCTTAAATCGGAATACCCTGATTGTCACCTTTTTGATGCTCCTTGCTCTCCAAGTCTCTATGCTTCTCGATACATTTTGGGTTTTTTTCCTTTTAATTTTATACTATTATTTTATTTAATAGTTAATTAATTAATGGAGACCGTGACTTCTGTAATTGATTTTTGATAAACTTTCTTCAAGTATCCTATCATGTACGTTGAGTGAAATATAATGAATTGGTTTAAAACTTAAAACTACACGGTTCCATGGTATTGGTCACCCTAACCCAGAGTTCAATATCGGTGGGGCCACAGATTTTGCTTCTTTTGAAGCCCTAAGTTCTTTAGACAAAAACTTTCGTGTTTTGTACTTAAAGTTAAAGAAACACACCGAAATATGTAACACTATTGAATTCTTTAAAACTATGATACGATGATGCTAGTATCAATAATAGTGTCCGCTAATAACACTATAAGACCACTCTCTCAACTGTGAATACAAACTGACGCGTCAACTTTTACCAAATCAGCGTCACGTCAGCAGTTTACAAAACTGACACAAAAGTGACACTACACTGCCAACAGTAACAACACTTCAGTTTTTTTTACCCCACATTTACAAAAATACATTTATTTCTATACACTAAACAAATAAAAAAAAAAGGTCGACGCCCGTTGAAATTTTGATGCCCACCAAACCGACGCCAAACTGACATGGTGGTGTCAACAATGTCAGTTTACTGATGCTCAAAGTGACGGGAACAGAAGTGCCCGTTGGAACCGATCTAAGAAGGTTGTATATAATTTAGATTAATGTTAATGATAACAATGTTTTATTGACCCAAGTTTACTATATACTCCCTATACTTTTGTTAGTTAAATGTCTCGAAATATAGTTGAATGTATTATGACGATTGAACATATATGTATTTTTAAGTCGTTTATTTGAAAAAGGATTCTATGAGATTATTTCTTTCAAAAAGTCCTACTATCTTTATATTGTGAAACAATGATTGTTAATTTATATTAGATTGAGATTATTAAAACGAATAAGTTTATTGTTTTGTTATGCACTCAAATTTACACTTATTCTTATTGTAGTGGAAGGTTCAAATATTGAGTGTAAAGTTCAAATAAGAATCACTTAAAAGTTGAGAACTTTGATAACCATTAGAATACATGATTATTCATATGTATATAATCTCAAAATGTTTATAAAAATGTTAGTAAGAATCAATAAAAATCTTGAAAACTGAAAAATTATGTGTTAAAATTTATTTTAACTAACTTTAACCGATTTGTTCACATGTGAACTGTTTAGTTGTGAACATATGTGCTTTTACGTATTTTTATATGTAATTTTTGACATTTTTTTGTTTCTTATTCGAACAAATATTAATGTTCACATGTGTATAAAGTTAATCACATGTGAACAATTACATATTCTCGTGGTTTCATAAGTTCTTAATTTTTGAGTTGTTCTCACTTGAACATTCTCCTACTATTGTATGCGCTCAACTTTCATACACTCTTCTGTATGAGATGAACGTTATAAAACTCTATTGTATGCTCCAAACTTTCATACTTTGTATTGTATGATATGCAATTTTTAATAGAGTTCTTAGATTGTTTAATTTATATCATATTACTTAGAGTTTTTAAAAGGTTCACCTCATACAATAGATAATAGGAAAGTTGTGAGCTTATAATAAAGGTTTTAGAATCATACAATAGATGATATGAAAATTGGGTGCGTACAATAGTACTGAGTGTAAAGTTGAATGCGTAACCAAACAATAAATCCAAAACGAAAAGCTCAAACCCTTACATTCACCTACAATCTCTCCGCCAAATACACCGGTATACTGATGGGTTAATTTGCGTAAAAAGTAAAAAATATGTAAACATTTTCTACATTCCGCTTATGGTGCATTTTCTCTTTTTTATTACTGTAATAAGTTTGTTTTTTGTCTTTTTCATTTTCTTTTACACAACAAATAAGGTATTTTGACTTGTTGATCAAGTAGCCGCAAACATGTCGAAGTATTTTGACTTGTTGATCACGTTGGAAACTTCTTTTGTAAACATTTTGCGGGTGACCAGGGACAAAGGGTCAGAAACAATCACGAAACTATCCAAATGACCAGAACATGACAAACTTAATTTATTTACTCTGCAATTTATTTTTGTAATAACGATCCATCAATAATCGATTAGTATTGTTAATCAAATGTTTTCTAATAAATATTTAGAAAGAAACATAATTAAGAAATGTCGATGACAATTTTTAGATTATTAGAGTATAATATTAAACCAATCCTTAAATTTTGTTAAACATGAAATAATTTGGTTGGAAAAAATAAAATAAAATGAAATGCCATAAAGTTGTCATGTACTTTCTGATATATCTATATTTTGTACAAAGAAGTGAAGAACTGATCTTACGAGTTCCGGCCATTCTGGATTTCAGGAAGCCAGGACTGCCACATTTTAAGGAAGCTTTGTAAGCTCTTATCGTGGTATCGTACAACATGCATCCAATAGCTGTACCTAAATTTCTGACTAATATTTTTCCTTATAAAGTGGTTGAAAATTTATTAGATGGCATAAATGTGTCACAATTCTAACCCAATAGTAGAGTGACCGCACAATACAATGGTACCTTATATGTAGAAACTTATCTTGTATAATGAGATGAGATGTTAACTACATGACGATCAATATTTTCAAACTTAACCGCTATCTCTTAATTGAAAATTGTACGTAAGAGGCAATTCTAATTGGCGGTTAAAAATAATAATAGCAACGATGAAAGATTGAAAGATTGAAAAAAGTGGTGATTGGGGTATGGATATCGTTATGTCATATATGATATATGATATATTTAAAACGAATTTGTCTAACATGTGCTTTATTTATAACATACATGTTAAACTTCATTTAATTTATTAACTATTAAGTTCAATATAACAACATACTTGTCAAAATTCATGAAATCAAGAGAATCGGCAACATTAATTTCAAACTTAACGATTTTTTAATAATTTGTTTAAAAAATTGTAAAACTAAGTAACATAGTCTAATGATGTGTGAATTAGTTATAATAAATAAATAAATTTCAACTATATATGGTTAACCATAAATGATTGTGAACTTATAGTAATATTTAACGTAATTGATCTTGTCATATATAGTAACATATTGAAAAAGAAGGGTAATATAGTAAAATTGCATATTCCTCTAGTAAGGTATTAAGGTTGGAATGCTAAAGAATTTAGGCCAACATGTAGTTCGTACATGAACTTGGTTAACTAGATCTTATAGTACCTTGAACTATTAAAGGTGTAGAATGATATCCTGAACTTGGACAAATGGTTAATTTACTACCCCAACTCAGTTGACTCGGTCACCTGCAAAGCATGTGACTTCTTTCCGTTAATAATTGACGGACAATCCGTTAAAAAAGCTAATAAGAAGTCAAAATGTCAAACATGTTCACAGTCCAGTCAAATTAAATAGAAACCCAAAATTCACAAAAGGGTTCGGTGTACGGTACTTTAGGAAGAAGAAACCGGGTGTCTTTTTCGTGTGAATTAGAATTTAAACAACACAACTGTAATTAGAGAAGAAATCGATTTCTTCACCTATATATATTGATTATGCATACTAGAAAAAATCGATCTTCAATACCAACTGGAATTGGAACGGGTTTGGATTTGTTTTTATCTTAGTCCACTTCCATTAATACATCAATGGGTTCATCTATTTAAGCGACATCAGTTGAGAAATTGGTGAAATTGAATACAATAATTGTTAAGGGAAGAATAATTTGAAATCAAAATAGCTTATCAGATTAATGTAAATATACCCCCTGTTGGTCAATGATACCACTTGATGCTCCATGGGGATGTTGCTATTCTTGTCTTATACTTGAGATTAAGCATGAGCTGTGCAAAACTCAATAGTCCACCAACTCAGTTCACAATAAATTGAAAGCATTCGCAATCTCCATCCAAGGAGTTCTGTAATCAAGTGTATTATTTAATTTGACGAGAAGAAGGTGTACGTGACTTTTGATTTCATTTTACCCTTTTCTAACATCTACTCTGTCAATTACTTAACGGAAAAAGTCACATGTTTTGCATGTGACTGAGTCAAGTGAGTTGGGGTAGTAAATTAACCATTTGTTCAAGTTCATGGTACTATTTTATACCTTTAATAGTTTAAGGTACTATAAGACCTAGTTAACCAAGTTTAGGGTACCAAACTATATTTTGGCCAAGAATTTATAGACTATAGAGTTATAGATTATAGATAATAATATGTGCAGTTCCTGGTTTTGAGAGTCTAATAGAAAATAAAATAATATTTTTTGTACATAAACTCTAGGGGATGACAAAGGTGCACTCAACAACACACTATTTATGTGTAGTTGACCAATCATTTGAGATAACCTTAAATGTCTTAATCATCTAATCCAACATTTGTGGTGACAGTTTCAAACTATAAATGCAGATTTCTGGTGGTTCCTGTAGAACAAATAAGTTAGGATCTTTGCCCAACCCTCTAACTCTCTACGCAACTAGCTAACCTAAAAGTAGAAGGCCCTGATATTTGTTCATATACCTTGAATTCAATACCAGCTCAAACGGCAACTCATTGCAAATTTGCTTACAACTAAAGGTGACAATTTCAACTCATTAATGTAAAAAGTTGTTCCTTTGGGACAAATTTTAGCTGTCAAACAGATTAAATTACAAGAAAGTTACTAACAAAGAAATGGCCGATACATGCTAGACAGACAATTAACGTGTAAAATTGACCCGGCTACAAAACAAATAAAACTCGTTTACAGTTTAACCAAACCTGACCCTTTTTCACCAACCTTAAAAACACACATTATGGCCCATTAACCAAACAAGTCGACATCTCGACCTACACCCATATTGCCGCCTATAACTACAAGAACAATCCATTTTCGCCATAAAAAACATTTCTTTTTCTTCTATAACCTTTAGCACATAAAGTTCATTCCTCAGCCCAATTAGGTGTACCAGGCAAAATCTTCATAAATTATACATATCAAACTATTTGCCCTTAGTTACTTGCTTGCTAAAATCTAGCTGAAATTTTAAGTCTAGACAGAAAATATACAGTTGCATAAATGAAATGTGAATACCAAGAAATGAGCTTCATGACCATATCATACAAATGAAACTAATGCTTTAGATAGATGCATTATCATAATCATAATACACAATTACACAAATATGCATTCTTATTTTCATAAAACAGAATAACACAAGCATTAAAACCATATACAATTCATAATTTTTTCAATACAATTGTTGTTGAAAGTACCTGTCCTTTGATCAAGGTTGGACTTTAATAAACTTATTTGCCATCCATCTCCTAGCAACTTCAGATAATTTACGATCTTCGACTTGCACATTTCTTAATTTCGGAGAATTCAGTATTACAAACTCAACACCTTCCACTTGAATTCCATGGCAGTAAGCCATATCAATACTCTCCAAATGCTTACAGTTTTTACATAACGAAATCAACGATACATCCGTTAACTTACTGCAACCCCTTAGTTTCAATTTCCTTAAATTAGTATACGAACTGATCATCGAAGCAAACTCTTTATCAAGCAACATACGATTATAAGACAAATCCAGTATCTTAATTTTCCGTAAACTCTGAGCTAAATCAACAAGCAGTCCATCTTGTCTTTTAACCACATCACAATTAGTTAAGCCTAATTCTTCAAGGCTATCACGTAAAGCTAACCCTAGGGTTTTAAGTCCTTCATTTGTAACCATACAACAGCTTTGCAATTGAAGAACACGTAAGCAATTAAATTTCAATCCGATTTCGAATAAATGAGTATCGTCTAAATCGAGAGGTAATCGAAAATCGAGTATTTGTAAATTACAATTCGTTTCACGGATGAAATGAAGTAATCCGTCCTTATTACCGCCATCGTGAATTAACAAAGAGAACAACTTCTCACAACGATTTTCGGCTAATTTTCGCAAAATCGAACCGATGATTGACCTGCAAGTCCGGAATTCGAGTTCCTGTAAATTGTTTAATCCTTTAATGAAACAACTAAATGAATAATTATCACCAACGCCTTCACAGTTTTCGAAAACGAGCTTCGTTAGGGTTTTGTGACTGCAATTTCTCCAGAGGTAATTGAGAGCGTAATCGCCGGTCTGAATTCCAGATACTGACAGTGATTGTAGCTGTAATTGAGATGAACTGGTTGTAAATTGTTTGGAGTTGAAGTCCTGCGAGGCGTTTCCGGTGATAGTTAGGGTTAGGGTTTTGAGAAATGAAAAAAAAGATAGAAATTGAAGGTTTAAATTGTGTCTAGATAGGATAATTGAAAGAGATGAGAGGTGAGGAGATGAGGTGGATAGGGATAGTAAGGGGGATGTGTAGACAGGGCCCGTGGAGAGATGGAGGCGCGTGAGGTTACGGCAGGTGGTGGAGATGGTGAGGAGGAGGTGGTCGGAGTTGGTGGTGGAGGTGGAGGTGGAGGTGATGGAGAGGGAGGTGAGGAAGATGTGGTGAGAGAGGAAAGTGGAGAGAGAAGAGTGGTGGTGGTGGTTGGGGGAGAGACGGAGGGAGAGAGAGGAGAGAGATGAACGGAGGAGATGGAGCCACCGTTTGGAAACGAGAGAGACGGTGGAAGATGACGGAGATGGGAGGCGGTGGAAGATTTCTTGGAGGAGCTCGTCGCAGAGAATTATGTCCATGATTATGAAAATGAAATGAAATGAAAGAATAACTATTATTATTTATTGATGATGAATGACGATAAATAATAATAATAGTGATTGATTGAGCGAGTTCTTCATCATCATCATCATCATCATCATCATCATCATCATCTCATCATAAGTTTATAAAATGAAATAAAGAGGTTTAATATTGTGTGTCCGTTACCTGCTCTTCTTGTATTTGGTAGGCGGGGGATAACACACGCGACTTTAAATTTTGCATTTTACGACACGCGCTCACTGATTTGTCTTAAGCAATTGAAGCCTTTGAAGTTACACACTTTCTAAACCACAAAAGATAATAGTACTCCGTATATAAATATTAGTAAAATGTCCGCGCGCGATGAAGCGTATAAGAAAAATTTAGTTTTATGTTCATCGATATATACTATGTAAACTACAATTAAAATTTATAGGATATTACACTACGATATGACATTTTTAAAAAGAAAAAAAATCATCTTTTTACCATTTTTTATAAAGAAAATAACAAATAAAACAAATACCTCCAAAACAATATAAGAAATATTGTTGCAAACTCGATGCTTGAGTTGCGAGCTAGAGTTACGACAGTCATAAGGTGCAAGTCGCGATATGTAAAGTATTTATGTATGTGAAACTGAAATCGTAAAATTTGATTAAAAAATTGAAACTCTCAATTATATGAAGTGACAGTATAAATTTGAAATTCGAAATTAAAAATATAAATAAACGCGTAATTTATAATTTCATAGAAAAACGTCATTAAGAATTTGTTTCTAATTTTTTACAACACTTAAAAAACATTTAAAATTGGGGGAACATTAATTGTGGAGGCTTTACAGATGGAATTTGACTATAACGGTGGACAAACCGCCTATGGCAGTTTGCTAACATGTTCGTCTCGTTCTGACCTTTCCGTCCATAATTGACACGATCCGTAACTCCTTACGGTTAAAAAGTTATGTCAATTTTTATTAGTTTAAGTTTCAATGTAGCGTTATGTTAGTAATTTCAAATAAAATTTTTAAATATTGTTGATAATGCTAGGGGTAAATTAGTAAATTCTATCTTAATTTTGTTTTTTTTTCACAAATGTATTATATATTTAATGAATTATAATTTAATATCATATGTTTATTAATTTTAAACTTTAATAATGATAGTATCAATGGAATATTAACTTTAGTAATTAGTTATATTTAGGTGTTTGAATGTTGAATTGGATAATAGAAATGTAAATTAGTTATTTAATACTTCTTCCTTATATGACTTTTGCTCAAATGCTTTATATAATAGTATAGATAAATACAAAATATAAAATACCTCTAGGTACCTAATATAGTATATAATATAAGGTATATACGTGTAAATAAAATATAATTATATATTTATAATTAATATAATATAGTAATTGTAATAAGGAGTATAATATCTCCTATCTCCTATATTCTATTATTATTATTATTAAATATTTTATTATTTATTAATTATTTATTATTTTATTATATTTATAAGAAAGCCTTAATTATGTAGACTTATTAAAATTAATCCCCTCAAAGTTAATCATATTCATTCAATAAATTAACATCCCTAATTAATTACTAATGATCTAATTCTTCTAAATTGTCCATTCAATAAGTACCGTTAGATTTGGTTAACTTACATAACTACTCCTAATTAAATCTAATTTAAAACCACCTAATTATCTATTTAATTACCAAATTAAACCATTGACTTATTTACACAACAAATTCGGCTATTAATATTGAATTGATAATTAAAACCATTAAATATCAATTAATTTATCAAATTTTAGAATATTAATTTTTAACGACTGTAAGGATCTTTTCAAACAAAAAGATGCAACCTTCAACTTTTTTGTGAATATACACGGTTTTAAATGTTTAGGCTGTTACATACTATTATTACAAACTTGCTGATATCTATTTATCTATATCTACATCTATATATATATATATATATATATATATATATATATATATATATATATATAAAAGCTCCAGAATTTACCACGTAAACATGAATGTCACGTATCAATCTTTTAACTTCAGTTAACAAATTATTTAATTAATATTATATTATTATTTTATTATATTATAATAATTAATAAATAATAAATATAAATGCTACATATATTATAATAATATGGAAAGATGAGTCACATACGAAAACAAAGTCCTATAAATTATTTAATTAATATTATTTTATAAAATATGTACTACAATTATCATTTAATCACGTAATATCTAAAATAATTCTAATAAATTACTGTGCATTGCACGGATCTTCCACCTAGTATATATATATACTAAACGGGTATAAAAAAAACTTCAGAATTTATCATGTATATTTAAATGTCATGTGTCAATCTCCCGCGGCATGACAAGATTAAAATATGTTTAAAATCCACTACTAAAATTAAAATATGTTTAAAGTCCAAATGCATGACACGATTCACGTACAATATACTAAAATAAATAATCTACAATATCACTAATTAAATTAAACAGAAATTTTATTAAATCCTCTTTTTGATAAATAACAACTTTTAGAAACATAATTTGAGCTATCTAATCAAGCCTAAAATAACTCCTCTAGTTTTATACCAAATTTTTATCTATTCAATGGTCCAACCAATCTTAATTTTTAAAAATCAAAATTCATATATCACATTTAGAATTGGTTTAAAGTACTCTTTCCCTCCAATATATACTTTTCAAATCAACAATTTAGGGTACATGTTGGGTCACTGATCGCTGACCACCCCACTTACTAATGTTTATATTAAAAAGAAATGATGAAGACTAACTCATATCACTGTTGCATCACTCAATATATAAATGATCAGCAGAGAAACTGAATCTTTACTTTGTGTAATCGCTAGCCATCCACATGACAGCGAGAGGTTATAGTCACTCATTCTATCTAATAAAGGCAGCAGTCGATGTCCTTGAATAAATAACAGTTACTGGAAGATGATAAGAATAATCTTTCCACAAGAGCATGTTAGCTCGCAGTGAGTGAAGAAGCGTATCATTCCTCCAGTGACTGATTGAAGAATAAACTTACAATTACTTTCTTTGTACTCGCTGAAAGGTCCCTGATCAACGAGCATCAACAACATCCAAGACTTGTTCAAGTAAGAGATTGCTTGACATCAGGTTGATTGTGATTGGATGATTTCCAAGTCACTATTCGTATGATGAGAAATGGGAACCACATAATGTTCTCTAACCGACTCCAGGTAGAGACAATCAAGCAGGGACCCGTGTCATTCTTATGGAATTATAGGAAATATTTACGCGATATTTCAGCTATATATAGAATGATAGTTTGTGCTTAAAAGGTTGTTGTTTTCGTATTAATCACTTGTTGGTCAGTGATTAAGTTTGTCTAAGTACGAATTCGTGACAACGAATAATCACTTGATTGATTAGTTGAATCAGTGAGATCTCAACGATTGTAATAGTTAGCGTATTATTAACTGATTTGATCTAGCTTGCTAGGTCTTTCCGCAATCAGTTTGAGTTGTAATTTGTAATCAATAAAATACACTCTTCAGCTACTATTGCATCTTTACTTAAGCGCTTTAAATTACTTGTCTAGTATACTCTGTTTATTGCTTTACAATTATAAATTGTTTAAACTTTTTGAAAAGCTGAATTTAAACAAGTATTTGTATTCGCCCATCTACAAATCACAAACTATACATTGTGACTCCAGTTACTTAAACAATAAGTAATTTAGGGTTTAACAATACGTATAAGCCAGGTATTGATTAATTGTATCATAGGGATTGATTGATTTCGAATCATAGTCATAATTCAAAGCAGTTGCCATTGATACGTACTAATGGCTTTACAAAGGAGCTGTTGCTTGCAGTAAAGTATAATTATAAGTAGGTGAATTTTTATATACTTTTATTATGTCTTTTGCTTGAGCAAGTTGTTCGACTTTGTGATGATCATCCAGATCTTGTTGATGAGTTCATGAGGTCTTTGCCAAATCCACATTTTATATTCTTTTTCTAAGTTACGTTATTAAAGAATGTAAATTTTCATAAAAAAAAGCACCCGAATGAATATAGTTTAACGGTATTGATGATTCATTCGAAATATTTTTTTTTAGTGTAGTAAGCTTTCTATATATTCAACTAACACGAAACAAATAATATTATGTGCCTTATACCACATAATATCCGGATGATATTCATATGAAAATCTTAACGTACACACCTTTTTTCGCACGTTTTCAAACTTTGCATAAATTTCTCAACTTATAAACATTTTAATATCTTAAATCTTTAATCTTTATATGCCAATAAGTGTGTAGAAATCAATGTAAGAAATTCATAATTCTTTCACTTGTAGTTATTTTAAAATATGCGTACTCCTAACACCCAAGTGTACACAAACATTAAACTATTTACACTTCGAATGTTTTTTTTTTTTTTGGTACATCTTTTTAAGTGTATATAACTTATGTTTGTACGTGTTCATAAGTGCAAATACTTTTTATACAAATTATTTTATAAGTATAAGTAAGTATGAAAAGGGTTACATTTTTATATCAGTTCGCAACTGTTTTATCACTGTTGTTGTAGTGCTAATAAAGTAGTAATCTATAGATAAAGAACCGGCCCAAATCATATGGGCCTAATCCATTATCTACACAGTTGGGCTGATGAATGTTTCCTGAAATGCTTGGATTAAGTTTCAAAACTTTATCTTGAGATATGGTCCATATGGATAACCTCGGAATTCAGTCCCTTTATAAATTTTTGTTGCATTGATAGTCCTTATTAGTTTTCGTATTGTTTACGATTTGACGTTAATATACTCCATATAATGATGCATTTGTTTTTAATTTAATTGGAATGTGTTACAAAAGACCTGGATTTTTACATATGTCTAGGTACAATTTTGTAAATCATGAAAACAATACAACTCCATAAAACACGTCTTAATTCACTCGATCCCATTGATGAATTGACGTTAGCCAATTTTGTTCTAATTTTCAATACTGTGTTTGAACATGGTTCACAATTCTCGATTCTTTTGAAATATTGATTCATCTTGTTTTATGATGTTGCATTGACAGATTGTTTACAGATTCGAATGTGGAAACACTAATTTGATTTGTGTTTGAAGGTTTGTATTAGATAACAATTGTTGCAAGTTTCCGATAATTGATTGTTTTGATTGATATCAGAGGCTCAAACCAGTGATGGATTGTAAAATTTCGGCTAAAACCGATAAAAATGTGAAGGATCAGTCTTCATCTGATCAACCTACTGGTGCCCATGAACAAAAAAGAAATAAAGTGCCATTCATCATTGGTAAAGTTTTGTTATTATTAAATTTTTTTTATGCTAAATATTACTCGTATGTTGTTTATGTCATAGTTATGACTTATGATACAAACTTTACAATATACTTCCCTTTTCAATTCTAAACTAAGGTGTCGCTGGTGGAACGGCATCTGGAAAAACAACTGTATGCAACGTTATCATATCACGACTTCACGATCAACGTGTTGTCCTTATCAATCTAGTAAGACTTCAACTTTGTTTCATCATAATGTAATCAAGTATTTTGAACCTTATAGATTCATACAGTTTCTTATGGCATGAATATTATACTTATTACTGCATTATCAACATGACAATGCTAATAATGTTAAATAGGATTAATCTTGTAGGATTCATTTTATCATTCATTGAGTGATCAACAGTCTGTAAATCCCCAAGACTACAATTTTGATCATCCTGGTAATTATGTTACTTTTTTGTAAACTTCTAGTAATGCAGTCTTTTTTCTCGAATGGGTACAAAAGTACATGATACTATGTCGTTTTAGATTCTTTCGATTTGGAGCTTCTTCTGTCGTGTATGGAAACATTGAAAAAGGGACACCCTTTTAACATTCCTGATTATGATTATAAGATCCACAAGAACAGTGGACCAGGACGCATGGTATGTAAGAAATTATCATAAACGTTATTATAGAATTTAATAAATAAAAGATCCTCATCATTGCATCAAAAATGTAGGTAAACCCATCAGATGTCATCATTCTGGAAGGAATTTTAGTCCTTCACGATGAGCGAGTTCGAGATTTGATGAACATAAAGATCTTTGTTGATTCAGGTTCATCACCAGTCATAGTTTGCTCATACGTTTCTACATAATTTGTCATAATCTGATTTTACAGTATGTTATATGTCTCCAAAAATGTTTCTTTGACTTTGTTATAATGATTCTCATGGTGTGTACTCCATTTCTTGCTAAGTACTAAATATTTAAAAGTTAATAAAATCAGGGACGTAGCTAGGAACTTATCACTGAGGGGGCAATTTTTATTTATTTGTTTTTGAGGGGGCAAAGAATCGAAAATGTCATTAATACGTAATTTCAATTTTTTTTGAGGGGGCAGCTGCCCCCTTCTTAATCTGCCTCTAAATAAAATTATGCATCCAGAAGTCTGTTATTATAATCATGATGCTCCCATTCTATATATATAACTTTTAAAACCTCATAAATACAGATTCTGATGTGCGGTTGGGAAGAAGGATTAAACGCGATACTGTTGAGAGAGGCAGAAATATCCAGTACGTGCTTGACCAAGTTAGTAGAGCTCTTTTTCGGTTAATAAACTTTACTAAGTGTTAGTATAATCTACCATATTTTATATAAAGATTCAGGGGTTTATAGCTTTTATTTGTATAAGAGATCTGAAAGATAACTGAATTTAGTTTTACTGTTTTAGCATATATTCTTATTTTAGCTCTTATTTGCAGTATGATAAGCATGTGAAACCGAGTTTTGAGGAATTCATTCTTCCATCAAAGAAACATGCAGATATCATCATTCCTAGAGGATCTGATAATGATGTTGCCATAGATTTGATAGTCCAACATATTCATACAAAGCTCGGTCAACATGATCTTTGTAAAGTATATCAAAACCTTTTTGTTATACCATCCACATTCCAGGTAACGTATAGCTACTTTGATACATATTCTTTAAACTTTTACTCGTAATGCAATGTTTTTGTAGCGGGTATTATCTTACTATAATGTATGCTCCTTCAGCTACGTGGAATGCATACACTTGTACGTGATGCTAAAACAAGAAAACATGATTTTGTTTTTTATGCAGACCGCCTTATTCGCTTGGTATGCCCATCACAACCATATACTTTCTCAATATTGATTAATAGTCATTTGATCTATAATGGGTTTGAAATATGTTTTAGGTTGTGGAGCATGGTTTAGGCCATCTTCCTTTTACAGAAAAACAGATTATCACTCCAACAGGTAACTTAATCGTCATCATAAACATCCTCTTTTATACGTCTTTTTAAAAAATAAATAAATAAATAAAAATTATTTCACATATATAAACGCGAAAAGTGGTGGCTTTTCTATCACTTGCAGAATCTATCTACACAGGAGTGGTTTTCTGCAAAAGGTTGTGTGGAGTTTCAGTCATAAGAAGGTAGGTGTTTGTTTACTTCGTTCAATACTTGTACTAAAAGCCATCGTTGTCTAAATTCAAAAGTAGATGCAGTGGAGAAAGCATGGAGAATGCACTAAGAGCTTGTTGTAAGGGAATCAAGATTGGTAAAGTCCTTATTCAACGTGAAGCCAATGGGCGGCAGTTGGTGTACGAAAAGCTACCTAAAGATATTGCAAGTCGCCAAGTTTTATTGCTTGATCCAGTGCTTGCTTCAGGTTTATACACACTAACTTTCAACCAACCATGTTTCCTAATGAAATGCTTTTGATGAAAAGTATTATAACCAGGTGATTCTGCTGTGGAGGCAATTTCCCTGTTGCTGAACAAGGGTGTATCTGAATCTAACATCATATTCCTTAACTTAATAGCGGTAAGCTCGATTAATTTGATGGTGGACCCTAACATGCTGTTGGGGACCGATGTTCAGAGTCTAATTTGCGCATCGCTAGTTAGTGATCGGATGATGAGTGTATTTGTTTGTCAGGTCCATGTTAGGAATGATGTAAATGTTGGCG
The DNA here is from genome assembly GCA_963930675.1 of Gnaphalium uliginosum. Classification (NCBI taxonomy): domain Eukaryota; kingdom Viridiplantae; phylum Streptophyta; class Magnoliopsida; order Asterales; family Asteraceae; genus Gnaphalium; species Gnaphalium uliginosum. Next base: position 9,585,601 of record OZ005685.1, on the reverse strand, counting down.
TTTGTGGTGCAGGCACCAGAAGGAATACATGCAGTTTGCAAGCAGTATCCAAGGCTGAAAATCGTGACGTCTGAGATTGATGCAGGATTGAACGAGCACTCAAGAGTGATTCCAGGCATGGGTGAGTTTGGAGATCGTTATTTCGGCGCTGGCGGTAATGAATCTGTGCGTTTCTTAACAAAGAATAAAGTTTAACAACCATCAACATTTCTCTTTTCATTCAGAGGTAAAATTACATGGTATAAACCCATATTTTTGTAAGTAGGATTTTTTAATTCTATATTGATTAGTATTATCAATAAACACGTTCTTTCAGCTTGAGCTTGCCTATCAAGAACATGATCAAATAATCTTATAATTTAATCATAATCATATTAGTTGCATAAACTTAATTTGATTAACTTAAATTTCATAACTTGAATCATAATAAATAATAATCATAATCATATTAGTTCCATAACTACATACGCGTGTGCAAACTTCTCTTCCGTTCCGTGTATATCTAAGCTAATCCCACAAAATAAATATGAAAAAGCCCAACCAACTAATTAAGATTATACAAAGATCAATGAGTTTTCACCTTCTTAATTGAAGTGGATACACCTATTCACTACTGGTACGTCTACTTTTGAAAACCAAAAAGAAAACACAATACTTAAAGTAATTAAATCTAACATGGATGTAACAAAATGTAAATACACAAAACCCAACAGGGAAGATGAACCATGCACATATAAATGTAAGTGGCACTATTCCATGCCCATAGAGATTCCACCCAGTACCAGAACTCAACTAAACTAGCTCTGTTTTGAACCCCGAATGCACTTCTCACCACAAAAAATGCGACACCCGGAAACCCGAGAACCACCAAAACCAAATTTATAGCAGAGTGAACTTTACCTGCTACCCGCCATGGTTTAACCATCAAGCACATTGGGACCAATAGTAGAGCTCCAATTTCAGCAGTCGCAAAGTTTATGACTGACATCAAACACAGCCCAATAAACGCAGCTGATACTGTTACTGACTTCAAAAGAGACCATTCTTGAAGATGCGTGGAAGGGGACCCGAAAAACAAGTGTAGAACAATTAGGATCAAGATTGAGAGGGAGGCCCAGATAAGAAGGTAGTATGTTGGTTGAGACTCGGGTATTTGATATATGAAATAAGGAAGTAATGAGATGATGACTCCCCATAAATGAATGAGAAATATGGTTTTTGTTGGATAAAGCCATCTCCAAGATTTTAGAGAGATGGAATCGGGAGACGTTGATTTATCCTTCTCTGATTTGGTGGCATCAGAAAACAATGAAGCAGCAAGCACTGGAAGGGGAGCAACAAGCAGTAGGAATGCTATCATGTAGACTCCAACAGATATGAACTTGTTTGATGATGTTAATAGGTACAAAAAGAAGGATTGGTGAAACTTCTCTAGGAGGTTATTGATTGACCGTACAACTCCTTCAATCAACCTGCATTTAAAAATCAAACAATAAGACAAGAGTTGCAATGTTTCGTTGTTGTTTCCAGCACACAATATTTCATTTGACAAAAACCACTGTTCATGAAAATGTTGCAGTATTATGGCAATTGCTAAGATATACACAGAACTGCTTGCTGCAGAAATCATCAAACAGCAAGGAAACTTGGTATGGTTTGCTTGTGTAGCCCTAATCCCACAAGCAGATGTTATATATTACTATTTCATATATGTGATGGGTGTGCCCACTGACATATGTTAAAAGCTCATTGGTCCAATTTATGGCATTCCTTTATATAGCCTCTAAATGTGTGTTGTTAATACAAGTCTTGCAATACTCAAATATGTATCTCTTTCTTGATAAAAAAAAAATATTAATCTCTTTCATAATGGTGATATTGCTACACTTGTAGTAATCTCTCTTCTGCTGGTCTTGTAGCAAGAATAATGTAACTTGTGCCTCTACGTCTATCTTCAATACCACTGTTATGCTATAAACAATTCTGGGGATCCAGTTGCTGAAGAAGAAATGTTAAAGTTGGGATAAACTATTTCTGTTCTAAAAAAAAAATTAAGACCACAACGAGTGTCCTACTAATGACGGTATTTCCGCTAACGTTGACTCTTACATTATCTACGGAATTAGTCTCAATGGGTTTTGCTTTCTATGCGAAATTATGATTTTTCATGTCAAGTACTTAGTTCCTTAATGTGTACTATTCTGGGTTATGGTATTCCAAACAATCTACTTGCTAAGGGTTTCTAACTCCCTGAATTAAGAATCTAATCACATCCATAGTGGCGTACTTTAAGGACAGAAAAAGGATCTTAATTGATAACTACATCTGGTTCTTGAAAATTTGAGTATTGGCTGTAATTAAATGTTTATAATCCTAAAATAGTACGGAGTAAAACTGTTGCAATAGATAAAGGGGGAAAAAAGGGAGAATTTCACCTATATCCTTGGAAAGTTTCATAATTACATCAATATCCTTGTAAACTTTGCAATTACATTAATATCCTTTAAAACTTAAAAAATTCTCATATTCATCCAAATTGATAACTTAATTGCAACAAAATAATTCAATCCCTGATTAATATGTCATATGACTTTTTTACCCTTCTCATTAACATTGGATTGCTTTGTTCTTGCTAGAGTTATTCGTACAATACGTTTCGTTTTCTCAGTTTCAGAAAACATTTACCTTACAATTTTGTTTAGGTTTTACATTTGCAGCACAATAGATCAAATTAGTGCGGCCTGATTTAATAATTTTTAACGAAATAACAGAAAAGTAGATATTTAAACTTTAAGGGCCATTAAAACGGAACGATGATTTCATTTGCGATGAATATATAAACACCGAATTAGTGGCCTGTTTATTATCCTAAAGATTCAATTGGACATAAATAGCTAATAAATTAATGTCCAGCTATTTCAGTGTGTTAACATCATCGCGGAGTAGTAAGGGTCTTACAAAACTTGAACAAACATAATTTTAGTGATTGAAGGTACAGGGTTCATTGATAATAATTTTATTTTACATTTTGAAGGATAAAAAGAATTTAATTATATATAATTTGCCGCTTTAGATATATACGAGAGTTATTAAATTTTGAAAGGATATCAAGGTAATTATAAAGTTTACAAGGATATTGATGTAATTATGAAACTTTCCAAGGATATACGTGAAATTCTCCCCAAAAAAAGTAAAAAATATAAAAACGAGCATGCAACATGGTATCAACGTTAAAGTAAAAAATTAACTATCATATGAAGTGTGTACCTGCCACCTCGAAACAAAAACTCTGTTTGTCTGCCCTTATTAGTAGAAGATAGTTTAACTGAAATCTCCATAGTAACTGCATCAACTTGATAATCACGAAAAGCACCATGGGAACCAGTAGGGACGCCTAATGCCTGACACAATAAACAGAGAAATATATTAATTAAACGAAAATATTGGTGTATGTCATACATAAAACGACTTTCATCTGATGTAAATGTACAATTAGTTAATTTTATTTCTTTCATTCCCATCTTGATATATTTTTTTTCCTCTTTTTCTCCCTTCTGATTTATTTCTTTTTCTCTATCATTAGGGAAAAACAGCACATATTCTCCTCATATCCTGCCAAAAACCTTACGAAAGGTCAGAAAGACAACTAACCTGGTTATAGAGTGAACTGACAAGAGTAGCACCGCCTTCAACATATTCCCTTATAGGAATACCAAATTTCCATTGAGGATTCAAGCTTCTAGCAACTTCACCTACCAACTCAAACACCTCACCAATGAATTTCAACCACTTTGAATCAAGCAAAGACACAACTTTTTCCATCTTTACTCGAAGACCCTGTCCATGCACAGCTAGATAGCTCACAACATTTATAAGGTCAAGATTTGGCATTTGCCCATTAGATGCCTCAGCATATATGTTCAGGACATCTTGCTCGCCTTTTTCACCTGTATTTGCAACCTTGATCACAAGAGCGGCAGCCATGGTTCCAGCACGTCGAAAAGTATCAGATATTTCTGTTTCAATAATCATATCCAACTTTGATTCCTGTAGCTCATTGGTTCCATGACAGTTTCCAGCATGTAGCTTCCCATATCCACCAAATGAAGGAGTATGATAATCTCTAAGCCAAGAAGCAACCGAGTTATATTGACCATACCGTGAGTCTGCGGCTAGCCATATAATATCTTTAGCTAACCAACTAACTTGATTCAATAATGAAAACGCTGCATGCACAATTCCTAAAGATAGAGCCTCAGTCTGACTAAGATTTAAAGAATTGTAAGGAGTCACAAGCACAATAGCTTCTTTCCCATCACCACGTGGAGCCCTAATAATTCCTACAGTATTAGTACCATACAATTCACAAGTCCCGTTCCCATGGTTTGCTTCTGCATCAGGACTAATAAAAAAGTGTAGAGGATGGAATTTTTTAGGTTGACTTTGAAACTTATGATAACTGACTTCTCCACCCAAGTTTGCCATATGCAACGCTATCAGTCTTGGAATTTCTCTACATTCATTGAGAAAAAAAAAAGATAACTAAACACATTTCCTTATAATCAGACTGAATCATGACTTGTGAACTTGAAGAATAGTAACTAGATACATCTCACATACATGCCAGTGCTGTAAGACTTCAAATTCAGACTATTTAGTTCGTCGATAAACATATTTGCCCCATAAACAATCCGATCAGAGATCATCGGAGTTGCGGAACCTGTTAGATGATCATATAATCATTTAATTACATCATACATTATTAAACTATCACTACACCTTCCATAAACAAACTCAACAGTTAATAAGTGACTATTCATTCATACATCATAACAAATTAAACAAACTATTAATTTTAGAATGACATTTTCGTAAACTATAATCTCAATAATTCGATACTAATTAACAATTAGTAGCTAAATATGATGAAATTACCAGGCATTAGGGCATTTTCTGAAACGTAGGTTTTCTTTGCAAGAACAGGTAGCAGCAATAGAGCCAAAATTCCAGCTGTACAGCAAACAGCACTGCATACACAAGAGCAATAAGCTAAATTACTCTCTCAATACTTAAACTGCCTAAAAACCTAGATATGTTTATACATACGAATATACTTACAGTATCAGTAAATGAGAGTGAAAGGAGATGAGTAATACCTAACTAAGAAGCTGTGAGCAATGATGAAGATACCGATACGGATAATCGGTCGGTGTTTCGGTTTCTTTCCGTCAGTTTCCGACGATGAAGCCATCGGTGATCTCGAATCGCCGTCGAGTTGTTTTCGGCTATTCTGTGAAATGTTTGGATCTGTTACTCGTTGTTTGGAAGCTTGGATTACCGTAAATTACGAAATTACCCTTTATAGAAACTGTACATAACTTCTCACATTGGGAACTTTGATAAACCCTGGTCCCTCAAAAGATTTGTGTCCGTGCGTAGGGCTGTTGACGATCCGAGTAAAGTCGACACTAATATGAGCCTGACTTGTTTAATTACTCTATTCAAACTCGAATAAAGACAGATATTTATGTTCCAGCTCGAGTTTAAATTATTTGTTATTTTTACTTCGAATTCGATGTTCGTTTAATTATTTGAATATTGTTTTAATAAACTAACTTTCAAATTTTAGTTGTTGGTCTACGAATTTCAACTAGATAAACTCGCTCGATAAATCGACCTTTAACTCGTATTAACTTATGAGCTAAAATCATATTGGTTTAAATTATGCTCGTTCAACTCGAAATTAAACGTGTATCCGGACGAGTCGAAACGAGTATTTTTTTAAGCTCGGATCGTGAAACTAATCAAACAATAAATTTCGTTCAAACTCGACTCAAACTCGAATATTATCAAACTCAAATTCGATTTAAAAGAATTTGAACTCGAGTAGCACGTTAACTACTCTACTTGTTAACACCCCGTGACCGTGCGTGTCTTTTCGTATTAGCTTACTGTTCAAGTTTTCTTGACACTATACTATGTTTAGAGAAAGATTATTAGAGTACAACATATTTTGAAAGAATGGAAGTACTAATGAAAATGCGTCACATGTACAAAAATCTATTTACCCCCAAGATCTTAAAAATTAATTATCTCACAAACGGCAAATCGAAAAATTATGAAAATTGCACCATAAAATTCAGCGTTTTCTCCTCTTCGATTAGACATCTCACAAGGTATACTTTCGACGAGTTTTTTTTTCCATTTTTTGGTGGGTTTTACAAATTACTAACACATGTGTTAGTTTTTGGTTGTACATTTGATTTAGGGTTAGGGTTTAGGGTTTAGGGTTTAGTGTTTAGCAGGGTTTAGGGTTTAGATTTTAGTAGGATTTAGGGTTTAGAGTTTTGTAAAGCGTTTAAGGTTTAGGGTTTAGAGTTTAGGGTTTTTGCATAAACCCTAAACCCTAAACGCAACATGTTAACACACGTGTTAGTAATTTGTAAAAACCCACCCAAAAAATGAAAAAAAAAACTCGTTGAAAGTATACCTTGTGAAATGTATAATCGAAGAGGAGAAAACGCTGAATTTTATGGTGCAATTTTTATAATTTTTCGATTTGCCGTTTGTGAGATAATTAATTTTAAAAAGATGAGGTAAATGGGTTTTTGTACACATGTTACAATCTTATTGGTTCTTCCATACTTTAAATAATTCTTATATTCTAGTGATCCCATCTCACTATGTTTAAATAATTCTTATACTCTTAATTCTTATACTCTAGTGATCCCATCTCACTATGTTTAAATAATTCTTATACTCTTAATTCTTATACTCTTATTACGTATGATGTTGACTAACTCATAATTAACATCTTTAATTGTACAAATTACAAAATTTCCTCATGAAAAGCGGATGAGTGACTAACTATTCCGACAAAATTAAATGCTACATTAATATTATATGAAAATTTTAATTTCATAATACAGTTTTGGAACTGAATGCATATGATTTTGATATGCATACATCCATGAAGCGCATACTTTTGCCACAAAAAGCTTCTTCACAATGTCGTTACAAAAATGAAACATGGACATTGGGAACTCGACTTTTTACCACCGTACAAAAGTTTCCGATGGTCAAATGGTCATTCATGCCAAAAGTTTCCGATGGTCGACCCTCGTGTCTTGTTGTTAATGCTGATGAAAGCGAGCCCGGAACATGTAAAGATCGCGAAATTATGCGACATGATCACCATAAATTGTTAGAAGGTTGTTTAATTGCAGGTGTAGGAATGAGGGCTAGTGCCGCTTATATTTATATTCGAGGTGAATACGGTAACGAACGAATTAGCCTCGAGAAGGCAAGAATTGAGGCTTATAATGCTGGATTATTAGGGAAGAATGTGTGAGGTTCGGCGTATAATTTCGATGTTCATATACATTTTGGTGCAGGTGCGTATATATGTGGCGAAGAAACTGCACTTCTTGAAAGTCTTGAAGGTAAACAAGGGAAACCCAGGTTAAAACCGCCGTTTCCGGCAAATGCAGGGCTTTACGGTTGACAACCGTAAACGGTTACGAATGTGGAAACGGTTGCGGTTGCTCCGACAATTTTACGGCGTGGGCCCAAATGGTTTGCGTGGTTTGGGAGGAAAAATAATTCCGGGACGAAATTGTTTTGTGTATCGGGCCATGTTAATAAGCCGTGTACCGTTGAAGATGAGTTGAGTATACCGTTGAAGGGGTTGATCAAGCTACATTCTGGCGGTGTTCAGGGTGGTTGGGATAATTTACTAGCGGTGCGGGGTGGTTCGGATAATTTACTAGCGGTGCGGGGTGGTTCGGATAATTTACTAGCGGTGATCCCGGTGGGTCGTCAGTGACTTTGATACCGAAAAGTGTGTGATGATGTTTTGATGGATTTTGATGCGTTAAAAGAATTTCAATCCGGGTTGGGGACCGCTGCGGTTATAGTGACGGATAAGAGTACGGATATTGTTGATGCGATTGGAAGGTTGGCTTATTTTTATAAGGCTAATGATATTTCCACCATTTAATTTGATAAATCCACCACAACTGTGCATTATCTGTATGTACTGTACAAATACATAATGCAGGTTTATGGTGGATTTATCAAATTTAATGGTGGAAATATCACCACCCTTTTTATAAGCACGAGAGTTGTGGTCAGTGCACTTTGTGTCAGGAGGGCACGACGTGGTTATGGATGATGATGGTTAGATAAAAGGTTGGAAACGCGAAATTGGAGGAAATCAATATGCTTCAAGAGTTGACGAAACAAAATCTAATCGAAGGGCATACGATTTGTGCATTGAGTGATTCTGCCGCTTGGCCCGTTCAAGGTCTTGTTAGGCATTTTAGGCCCGAGCTCGAGAGGCGCATAAAGGCCCATGCCGATAAAGAGTTATGACTTGCAGACTGAGTTGGGTTTGTTTTTTGCGACTTATACCACTCCCAACCAGTTAGCTAATCAGTCGTGTAACCTCAGTATCACATCAGTACTCCCCAAATTTATACACAACTAACAGATCTCTGCCAAAAGTCATTGTGTCACTTGACTTTTTGAGACTCACACATTATTAATTTAATTTTTAAAACACAAATTTAATTAAAACTATTTCATTAAAATAAAAAACATTACATTAATTAAAATAAAATAATATATTAATTAAAATAAAATATAACAATAATTAAATAAAAACATTACAATAATTAAAATACGACCATAGCTAGTCACTTCGGAGAACTCACTTGTCGCAAACTTGACCCGAACATTTTAACGAAATCCTCTTGATACTTTTTTACCACATCTCCCTAGCTTCTTGAAGCATTCTTAGTTCGAACCAGATTGATGAATTGGTCGATCAATGTACCGAAGATTAATTAGCCGGTGAATTGAAGTAAGACATGGGAGGGGTGAGTAAATTTTGAAATAAGTTTTCGGATCGCGATTGGGGTAACTTGTTATGTTGATTAGACATTTTTTTGTAAACTGTAGTGTGAAAAAAGAGATAGGTTTTGTGTATATAATTGTGAGAAATAAGGTTGAATAGTAGTGTGAAATAAAGTTGTTTGTGGTATGTATATATAAAGGAGCTATATCCGTTGAAAAACAGATATATTTTTATTTATTTATTTATTTTAATCCCCAACAGCTCCATTAAAAAAACATAAAATATTCGGGTGGGCCCCACAACCTCCCCTTCGTCACTTAATGTGCCACCGGCGGTCGGGTCGAAAATCGCTTCCCGGTCGTCGTACCGTCCGCTGGCGGCGACACATGTGTTTAATATTTATATGAGCTGGCGCTCAAACTATAAGCACTACCTATCTTTTGAGTAAGCAGTAAGTATAACTCGAGTGTCGTTCTTAAAATCGGAACGAATTGAATTGAATTGGACTACCTAAGATAAGTTCGCTTGATTAGGATAGATTTTAAAGATAGGTAGGTTTGTTTTTGGTTGGTTTTCTAAATTATCTAATTGCATAAAATAAATAGCTGAAAGTAAAGATAGATTTTAAGCAGACAGGTAGAGAGTGATTGCTGAAACTTTGATAATTAGGATTTCGGGATGATGTTCATTATAAAGTTGATTGGAGATTTTCTTTAGTGACAATCAAACAGGCATTCGATGTAAACACTAGGACCCTACGTTTTTAGTCTAGTTCTAAAAGCATATGTCACTGAATCCTAGGTTATCGTGATTCTGATCAGACCAGGCTGTTTTGTAACCCCCATCACTGTCTTTAAGAGACCAAGTGACCCTCTAAGGATGATTACATTCGGGGTGCAGGAATGAGGCAACAGACCGTAATTTGTCTTCTGGCCTTTCTTAACACCTATGTCTAATTGATTTTATCAAAGCTAATACTAATTGTATTCTATATATGTAAAACTATCGGCTAGGTGGAGTAAAGCTGTTTAAGCATCTGAGACTACAGCCGAGTCTTTGCTTTCATTTCAGAACTCAATATTCAATTATTGTAAGCACGAATACTTCCGTCATGAATTAAACCCTCATTTGCCATCAGTCGTTCATCCCTAGGTCTACTCACGGTGTACAATGCAGTAAGCATTTCCACAACTTTATGTTCCCTAGGCCATGTTCTAGAAGGGTAACTTCTAGGTAATTCACGATGAGATGGACCTACGACATTTCCTTAGCTTCCACGTATTTGTACTCTACCAGAGGTATTTCCAACGCTATACTAAGTACAGAGTCGTCTTACAGAGATTTCATAGCTTCATACTGTAACAGAGATAACTTATGTATTCGTAGCTAGAATTGATCAGATTCTAACTAATGCTATAGTCACGAGAAAAACTGAAAAGGGAGAATGGGAAATTAGGTTTAAGTTCATGATAAGTTTAACTGAATACATAGAATAACAATTTCCAATCGTGCATGACTAAAATATTAATTTAACGTCATCTCTACTCTAATATCTACATTTCAACAATCACATTATTAAACTAAGTAATTACCATGGCAATAATCAAAACATATACTGAAATAACATACAAAGCAGACATTATAACAGTAAATAGAGAAATAGATATCACCGGGAATTAAGCAGCGTAATACTGCGGATTACAATAGTCTGAACTTGACAAGCCGTTACAACGAGATTACCAAGCTAAAACCTTCATCTAGACTCTAACCGTCTAACTAAATCTCTCTAGTTTTCTAGAGAGAGAAACTAGAGAGAGAAACAAATGAAAGAAGTGTGTGTGATTTTTGAGAGTGTGGTGTGAATGGATTTTTAAATGAGGAAGGGAGGCTCCATATTTATAGGCAAAAGTCCCTAGCACCCCGTACAAGTCCTTATGGACAAGATACAAGCCCGGAATAGAACGAAATCGCAAAATAACTAAAAAACGGCATCACCAGAAGGCGCCAGGGGCCATATACGGTATGGGGGAGGCCGTATACGGTATCCCCTAGGCTGTTTGGCCTTTACCCGTTGTTCGGTGCTTCGTTCGTTGCTTGTTTCGCGCGTATCTTCTTTGTTTCTTGTCCATTTGGCTTGATTCTTTCGCCTATGTTCTCGAAATCCCGCTACGCTTCTAATGACACCAAAATCATGAGTTTTGGATGTGTGTAGCTTGTAAATGCTCGGAATGCGTTCGATTGATTTTCCGGTGTTGTATCTTCTCCGTTCTTTATCCGTTTTGCATGATTCTTGATTTTCCGTTCTCGTAATTACCTATGAGTCATATGAGATAAGTTAGGATGTGTATATCGTAAGGTAAATATCAGTGGAGGAATCGGGTGAAGTTTATTTGCTTTGGTTTGCTTGTTAATTGATCATTTTCAATGATTTTTGCTACAACGTCTGCATTTGAACCACTTTAGTTAATTTTAGTAAATAAGTATTGTTTTAGGATGTTTTCACTAATTAATAGCTCAAATAGCGAGGAATAATGTACGTAAAAATATGACTTTTTACGTTACATCATCGCTATACCGACGCATCTCAATCGACGATGTCGTGCCAATGGTGTTAGTTGGCTGACGCTCGTCGGTTCCCAAATTGACGAGGCCGTTGGTACCAGTCTTATAATACCATTGCAAAATTTTGAATGTAAGGATGTAAATTTATTTTATTGATTAATAGATGTGAGTTCAATAAAGAATGGTAAAAAAGTGAAGGATTGAAGAACTCAACTTCCACTTGAATTTTTAAAATTATATATCTCACAAACAAAATGATTAAATATTATAAAATTACATATTCGGAATTAACGCATTTTTCTCTTCGATTAGAGATCCCACAATCTATACTTTCTATAAACCTTTTTTCCGTTTTTTGTCGGGTCTTAGAAAATACGACTTATATAATCATATGTGATTTATGATATAAATTTTCATTGTTACACAATTATTCATCAATGGTGGAGGTTAAGTCACTTATAATTACAACTTAATAGACATTCACCTAAATAACTATAAATCAAATTTTAAAAATTGTATTCATTAATGTCAAAATCACATGTGATTACTGATTTGAGATTTAATTACATGTGTTTTTTAAATGAATTATGTGATAATAAATAAGTTTTTTTTATTATAGTTTTAGATATAGATATTCCAAGATTTCAGTGTCACGGGAAATAAATAAAAATTAGGAGAGAACATTATATATATATATATATATATATATATATATAGAGAGAGAGAGAGAGAGAGAGAGGGAAGTAAAAAAATGGGGAAGGAGAAAAGCTATTCCTTCCCGTACATTCTGGTCAACTCAAAAGTCAATGCGGTGGCAAAATTGTAAATAACTCAAAAAAATTCAGAATATTAATATTCATTTGGAAAGAATGTTAATCAAAATTATAACTTAATATTTTTAAACATTCTTTTACGATGACTGTTAACTCATATACATTATTATACACGGTTGAATGTTAAGTTATCTCGTTCAACAATGTATAAAAACATATATAAGATAATATTCATCATAAATTATTGTTTATGAATATTAATTGTAATTTTGATCAACATTCATTCCAAATGAATGTTAATATTCTAAATTTTTTTTGTGAAATTCGATGGTTAATGACTACTATAATTATATTAATTACTTGTTTATAAGTTTTGTATGTTGAAATTCGTTTATTGTATTTATTGCTGAATCAAAATTTTCACAAAAACTCAAAAGTTATACCGAAAATTCTTAATATTTGATGAATATGATTTTATGACGAATTGAAGATATGTATGAATGACTTTGATGAATTTGAAATTTATAATGTTTTGATTGATTTACATGCTTTGATTTTGAATTTTAAACAAAAATTGATGAAATGAGTATTGTATATGAGTTGGAGAAGATACAAGGAAATGTGTGATTGAGGTTTGCTTCCCTCCTTCCCTCAAATTTAAATTTTTCTTCTTGATCCTTCCCATATATATATATATATATATATATATATATATATATATATATATATTTATATTTATATTTGAGAGAATCAGAGAAATATGTCTTGGAGTGACTGAGTAAGTGTAATTAAGCGCTTCTTGGCCATATGGCACTTTAATTCGCAATTTTTTAATTATGTCTTCGTATTCTTTTATTACTATGTGATGTGATGTGACATGTGATTGCGGAATTTCATTTTTATTTATGTACAGATAAGTATAAATTTTTTGTTAAAAAATTGAGATTTAAGATTTCGTTTTCAGGGTTTTTAATTTGGGTTTTTCTATGTTTTGAATTATTATTTTTTATGATTTTGTTCTGAAATATTTTGGATGATTTGAAAGATTTGTATTTGTATATGTATATGTATGTACGATATATATGTGAGATTGAAATTGCATTTTTAGATCACTATTAAATAGTTTTTTAGCTGTATCATGACGCAATAAGCTAGAAAGTCCTCAAATAAGCTACCCAAACACCCTCTTACATGACATTGTGGAAATTTGGATTTTTTTTTATCTAGGGTAACGAATCTGCTGTTATGAGTGTTTTCAACTTGTTCATGAACAACGCTAAAACTTGTTAAAAATGTACTGTTGATACAAATAGAATAAATAAAGTTTTTTGAGTAAAATTTATAAAAGGCTGGTAACTTATTGTCTAAAGAACAGTAATAAAAGTTAAAGTACTACTCTTTAAAATTCATGCGACGCATCCATGATAATGCCATGTAAGCATTTTGTAACCGGTAACCGGTGTAATATGTTAATTATTACACAATATGATGAATTAGTAAGTTTATTCCGTATAATAAAATTTTCAAAAATATGATACTTACAATAGGATTTCGTTTCGTGATAAGCCACAAATGATACTTGCAAGCATATCCAAGCTTTAACAGCGAAGCATAATCTTTGTATGTTGTCAAATCCAACAAAATATGATTGTGCTTAAATCAAACATTAAATTTACATTATTTGTCTTCTAAACCCCAGCATCTTTCAAAACACCTCACCAACCCAACCCAAAGCAAACTCACATGTTTTCTTTCATTTTCTATAACGCCAAACAAATCCTTTTGGTACTACTGTTTTCCTTTTTGGGTACCAATTAATACAGTATATAATCTAAAAAGCTAATGAGATAATAGGGAAGTAATGCATTTTTGTATTATATTTGTAATTGTTTTAATACGGAAATGATTGAATTTGGATTGTTTAATTTGAAATACTATTCAAACCAAAAGTTGGAACAAGAATTAAACTTGTTGTATGAAAGTGTTTTACATTATTGAATATAATAAAATGTATGCTATAAAGGAAACCTCTTGATTGGGTTGGTCATAATCATGTCATGTGGACTGTTTTTTATTTGTTGTGTAGAATATGTTGCCTGCCCCTTACTCTTGTGTCATACCACCCATTTTTTTAGCCCTTCTTTTTACATATCTTTTAGATTATTAGATTGAATGGTTGATTAGTCACACTTTTTTGCTTTATGGAATGAAATGTCTCCATCGAAAGGAACTGGTTTACGTTTGATTCTGTTTTCCATACTCGTATCATTGTCATTCCCATCATAAACCAAATATCTCCTTATGTTGTAAATCAATAAATCAAACTTCAAACTATAGACTTAATATATGTTGCTAAAGGTGGCACGACCCAATTTACTTGAAACGCCCAAAACTTTTACTTGAAACGCCCTTAGATTTTTTTTTTCAATTCCTTCACAATTACGCGATCCTAGCAACCTGCTGGGATCGCGTACTTGTGCATGAAATCGCACCAGAAAGTTTTCTTCACTAATACGCGATCCTAGCAACCCTCCGGGATTGCGTACTTGTGCTTGGACCCAAAACTCAACAAAACTCAAGTTTTTGATCCAACTTCGCACGCGCATAACTTTTGACTCGTTTACAATTAAGACCCAAAATTTTGCACGCATGTTTTACTCTACAAAATAAAACTTTCTTAATTGGCACTTTTCTAAAATTCACACTAACGACCGTTTTGGACTTCAATCTGAAAAGTGACCATTTTGACACCATTGTGAACCAAGTTTGCAACCATTTCAATCCATCAAATTTGGACAATTTCCAGAACTACCACAACATCCCAATGACACAATGAAATGCAACCAACCCACTCAAATCAACTTTTTAACTCATTTTAAGAAAACGACCCGTTGGGAGACCCATTTCGACCCATTTGAAAAACATCAACAACTTAACAATCTAGCTTCCAAATTCATCAACACGACCATAACTCTATTACATTCACAAGTGCCAATTACCATGATTGACCAAAAACTCAACGCTAGACATTTTGATCATTTTACCACCATACCATCTTTGACTATTTTACACCACCTAATTACAATCATTAAATCACCAACAACACTTTAACCATTTTAAAGGAGTAATTTCAAACCCAAAATAACCTTTAACAAATTGCTTTTTAAAAGCTTCATACATGTCAAGCTTCTTTACAAAAGATAATCATATTCAAATTAGCAACAACTTTATCAACTGGGCGTTTCTACATATCAAGAGCATGATTAAAAGGATTACTTACTACTAATTACGTAGCAAGCCCGCTATTAGCCGCCTTTGGGTTCATTACCCAAATTAACCCCCGACCCGCTTTATTCACCTACACAATCAACAATATAACGGGGTAAGTAAGGGATAACATAACATTAACATTTACAATAACATAACAACATAACCCGAATTAAGGATCCTCAATTCCATACATGTTGACTCAAAGAGTCCATACCATGGTGTCAAGGCATAACATTTGAGATTTCTCAATTCTCAAAGTCACCCTTGAATTCCACCATTTAGTATGATCATTGAATACTCGTGTATCTCAATGCTCATACTTCATCCATATCATTCCATAGTGGCACACACTTGACTATTCATTATAATCCAAGTGTCACCACTTCAATACATACAAACCCATTACTTACCTTAAATTTGTGATCAACTAGCTCAAGCAACTATTTGTCAACTCTTGTATCACCTAAACATATCAATACACATATATGGATTACTTACAATTCAATGAACTCACAATTAACTCTTTTACATCCAACCAGCTAGAATTCAAGTGTTTCATCTCTAACACTCAATTTTCAACTAGTCATTGAACACTTATCTCATAACATTACTCATAGGTGAATAAGTTGCCATTTAACAACAATAACAACCTATAATCACCATCACCTCATTTCTTTACTTATTCATTTACATACAATTCATCAAGTTTTCATAACCATCTATTATCATAAATGGCTATATCATCTTTTAACAATGACATCAACCATTTACAATCATCATTAACTCCAAATTCATATTTATACATAACTAGTGTAATTAAAATAATCACATCAAGATTACTTATTCAATTCTTTCACCAACTCATGATTTTCATGAGTTTATACAACTCAATAATCACCCTATACTCAACACCCACCTCAATTAACTTCTTTTTACTTAAACCCTAACTAGGGTTCATAACTAAATCATGAAATCGAGGGTTAGAGAGTGTTATTCATACCTTATTTGACTTGAATTAGGGTTTAAAACCTTCAAAGCATCAATTTGATTTTCTCCTTCTTGGTCTTCCTTATTTGATCCGTACGGTTCATACACACATAAGGCACACACTTTTCTTGTTTCTTCTAGATTTTAGAAGAAGAAGGAATTATATTTACATATTTTCACTTTCTACCCTCACTTACACACTTAACACTTCTAGCCCCTCAACTTATATTTCTTTTATATTTCCATTCCATAAACTATAATTGTATTTAACACCAATTACAAATATAAATGTTTAAATAACATACATTAATATAATTATAAAACTTACGAAATTTGAGGTGTTACATTACTTAATCAACGAAACAACAATTGATCATATCGATTTGGTTATATTATAAAGTTAATTTAGATTAAATTAAAATTATGTGAACTATCCGTTCTTGTCAATCTAATGTTTTTCTCATGGCTAATTAAACACCGAACCAAAAAAGTTGGTTTTTAATATGATACAATTCAATTAAAGTCGAGTCTCCAGGACAGGACCGAAGCTATAAAATTCTAATGAAGGAACATATTTTTTGTTATTTATATTCGTCTCAAAATTATTATCCACGTAAATAAAACAAGCAATTTTAGAAAACATAATTATTACATTGTACTTTTGTGTATTGTGACAGTTTTACCCTTATTTTGTACTCTTTTTTTTTTTATAACACACATATAGAGTATGGACAATATAGGAAGTTTAGTTAATTATATCATCATACTTTTGAAGTTGACAACTAATTTGGAACGTCGATTAAAAAAAATATGGACTATAAATATGGGACGGAGAGAGTATTTTAAGGGGACAAAAATTTTATAATGTCATTAGATACTCACAATTTTTTATTTATTTATAAATAAACTGAAATATTTTGATAGGGCAGCAGCCCCTTCCGCCCCCATTCTAGATCTGCACACGCGAGTATCTTCCCCATATATTACTTCATTCGTCCCAAAATAAGTGTTCATTTATCTATTATAGTTTGTCCTAAAAAAATGTTCACTTTTCAAAAGTAGTCCATTAACTTTACCATCTTAACTCCAGTATATTTTTTTTCTCAAAAACTAATACATTGGAGTTTGTGCAAAAAAATAAGGATAAAAATGTTAACTTCACGACCAGACAACGTAATTTATTAAACTACGTAAAAACTGATTGTGGTCACTTATTTTGAGACGGCGATAGTAATTGTCTATCTCCCAATCCTGCGTAGCATCTTCTCCTTTCAACTCACAAGTTAAAATCTCATTTGACAATATCTTGTGAAGTTTTGTTATTTGGTTGTGCCAAGTCAACAACATTAACATTTTAAATGTTTACTTAATAAAGTATTTAATAGAAATAGAGTATTCTAATAGTTAACCTTTCATTTTTTGGTAATTATTTCATTCATTCACTTTTATTTAAAATCCAATAAGTCAATGATTCTTTGGTGAGTAACGCACTGAGTTTACTCATGGTGGTTTAAGTAATTCATTATATCTTTTGGGAAATGTATGAGATGTAGAAGAATATTGTATAGAGGTAAATATTTCATCTTTGCATTATGATATGGGTTTTGCTAACGTGTGCTTTGTGATACACGATAAAACACAGTTAATGAAGTCAAAATTTCCTTAAATATTAACATTTGAATTTAATACTCATTAATTCAATCTAATATTTATCTTTTTATGCATGTATTAATTACAATTTTGATATTTTGAAAATTTTCGACTTTATAAAATGCACTTTAACGTGTGCCACGGGGCACATGTTAGCAAAACTTTTAGAGTAAATTGCAGAAATCATCCCTATGGTCTTTATGTTTCGTTGGGATTGTCCCTCCCAATATTTAATTAAAAAGACCATCCCTGTGGTTGCTATTTTCTCCTAAATTCGTTCTTTCATGGTCAAATCTAACTGACAGACTGTTAACTCATTGTAAAATGATAAAATAACCATGATACCCTTCTTATTCTCCTACCTTTTGTTCCTTTAGTGGAGAAGATTCAAAACAATACCATTGATCAAAACATACCCCCAGATTCAAACTAAATCAGTAGGTATATACAAAATTGAAACCTTATTCTTTCAAAAATCACAAAACATATAATATATACATTATACACATTTATATACAACTTATTAAATTATATAAATAACTGTATACACACTAAACAATGAAGACCCCTCATCTCTGTTGATCTAATCCATCACGCAAAAAGTGCAAATTTAATAGATCGTAAAAACGTTTCATTGCAGATATTGTTAAATACGAAAGTATGGAATATTGAATACACAAAAGCTTGAATATGATCTTATTCATTAATGAAAAACTGGGGCCTATAAATAGGCAGTACAAGCAACTTGAAAAGCAAAAATAATGGCTGGGATACTTCCCAAATAACCGGTCAATCAAAGACTAAATAGGACACTTATTAACTGCACTAAAAGACTTATTCAAAAGAAACTTCATTAATCAATGGTCTAACAGATATGATGATACATTTCGGGTGGATCTGGTCGGAACTTTTCCTTTAAATCCATTTTCGACCTGCAAATTGTTGGACTGTTGATTCTCATATTTGTAACAATTACAATATGGGTGGGATTTTTATGAGTGGTGAATGCAAATCGAATGGTAATGCAGATTTGCATCAATGGGTGTAGTGCTGTTCTAAACATATTTAGGAATCATGTTGATTAAAACAAAAATCCAGATAGTGGAATTTAAATTTAAGATGTGAGATTGGGCCTTTTTTTTAAGAGGGTGTTTGGGGAGCTTATTTTTAAAGCTTATTAGCTTATTTGCTTATTTTTATAAAATAAGCTTCAATTCAAATGTTTGGAAGAACTTATTTGTGGAGCTTATATGCCTATTAGACGAGGATCAAAATAAGTTTAGATTTTCGAGCTTATTTGTGGAGCTTATATGCCTATTAAATGAGGATCAAAATAAGCTTAGATTTTCTAGCTTATTTGCTTATAAGCAATTAGCAATGAGCTAGGAAATAAGCCCCCAAAAGTAACACCACTAAAATTGTATAATTTATTAGAGTCATCTGTTTTTGTTGTTGTTTGAATTGCGCTATATCCTGATTTTTGAATCTTGATTTGGTAGTGGTTACTGGTTATTGCTGATGTTTGTTGAAAAAGGAAGTAGAGAGAAGGGTAGGATGGTCATTTTACAATGGTTAACAGTTCATTAGTTAGACTTGACAACACAAGGACGAACTTGGGAAAAAATAGTCACCATAGGGATGGTCTCAGTAATTAAGTCTTAGGAGGGGATGATCCCTGCAAACGTAAAGATCACAAGGACGATTTCTATAATTTACTTGCACTTTTATTTCAAAAATTCAAAATTTCAACTTGAAAAGTGATCATTCTTATTGTTTTCGGTTATAAGAGATTTAACATCTACAATTAGCTTCTTAGTAGCTAACACATGTGTTGAATTGAGTTTAGTTTGTTGTAAGTTGGTTATTCATTTACTATTTATACATACTAAAAATATATACTAAAATTTCACTAATAAAAATTTCCAAAGATTTCTGTCACCTATTACCAAAAAAAAGGTTCCCATTCATATTTATAAATTGTGCATTTATTTCGATAATAATATACTTATTATTTCATACTTATAAATAATATATTATATTACATGGTACCGTGCATCACGAGGTTTAACACTAGTATAATTATATATGAACTCTCCCTATGATTAAAATTAGTTATTTATTTCTAATACAAAATCAGTGAGTTAATAAGTAAATTTATACTAAAAATCATAGTAAATTTATGCTAATTATCACACAGATGACACAATAAGCCAAGTATCTTATCTTTTATACTACTATACAAAACATCTCAGCCTTCTTTTAAAAAAAAATTTAAGAACAACTTTTAAGACTCAACAATTATTTTTAGAAATTATGTAATTACCAATAATTCATTACCTCTAGCAATTAATCGCTTTCTCCATCATATAACCTTATTTTCTCCAAATACCTGATACGAGTCAAACAAATAAGTTAATATCAACGATATATTATTATTACGAATTCATCGGAAAAGAATAACAACAACATTGCACTATCACAATTTATTACATATAAACCATCTTAACACACAACTACAATTATGATTTAAAATTTGAAACTCTACTTTTAACTTTGTTCATGTTATATTAGTTTGATGTAATATATTGTTGCTTTTATTCAACGTCTCAAATTAACAATTAATCTGTGATAAAATATTTGAGTAACATATACATATGATAAAACGTATAAATTAACAATTATTTATTCATCCCATCGCATTGCGCACACTTCTAGTACTTAATTAACCTTAGGGGATACACGTTTCCGTCTCTAGCTACATATATATAATAATCAATCAGTTTCATAATCCAACTTATAAGTTCATGGTTGTTAATTATCACAACCGTACTTGCTAATTCGAATCTTATGAATATAGACACTGTCAACGATTATTAAGTGTCGAAGTACATGCACTGTAGTAACAATGCCAATAATCGTTATTGTTTGATCTTTATGTTTTGTTGATAAATAATATAGGGGAATGTTCAAATAAGAACACTTCTTATGTGGAAACGGTAGGAACGGACATTTTTATTTTTAACTTCAAGATTAACTAACTTTTTTGATTAAAAAACTATATGAAAATTATTATAACTTTATGCTCTTTAACATGAGATAAAAAAATTTAAAAACAAGTGATACAAATAATAAAAAATTTAGTGTGTATCACAATATCACACATAAAAGCTATGTGATACACAACTTTAATTTTTGTATCATAAAATTTTTATTTTTTTTAAATCGATCCAATATTAAAGAGGATTAAAATTTTAATAATTTTGGCATTATTTATTTAGCAAAAAGTGTATATATGTTAAAATTAAAAATGAATAAGGTCGTGAATGAATTATCCTCGTAATTTCTAATGTATTAATTATTATTAATATTTTAATTATACGTGACCGTTAATCCACTAATTATTATTTATACTTATCTCATAGTTTATTTTATTTTATTTTTTGGTAATTAATTAATTAATTAACCTTACAAAAAAATTCTTTGAAATCAAATATTACCGATCAAACATTTCATATTTAACGATACACGAGAAACTATTCAATTAAAATTTTACAAGTTCAAAACTTATGAAAGATAAATCTATGCAATGATTTCACAAATCTATGCAATGTTTTCACCTTTCAAAAACCATCATATAAAATATGAAATAATCCTAAGTTTATAACGAAAATATGTTTCTACATGGTAGTTTTGAAGAGAAAATTTCGAGAAAGAAGGAGAAGATATTTTTTATTGTATTTAGGACAAAACTAAAAGAATTAAAATGCAGTGATGTTAAAATTCAATAAAATTTATAAATATAATATATAATGTTATTAAAATACAATATTATTAAAATATAGTATTTATCGTAAATTTCAAAATTTCTTTTTTAAAAATAAATATAATAGTAAAAAAGGTTTTTTCCCAAACCAACGAAAGTTCCACAGTAAAAAATTACGGTAAGGTGGTGAATACATTAATAAGCGCCGAGCGGGCGATGACAGGCGTTGCACATGGCTCACGTGGCACGGCGGCACCATTTGCGGTCACTTATATAGTTTACCAATAAATCCCCATGTGATTACTTTTATTATAATTGCAGTCCTCTTAATAAACTTCAATATATTTATTTTTTTAATGTAATATCTTTTTTGGACACGAGTCAATTCTTTACTGTCTCTCACTTAGCTGTTTCTGACATGTTACACTACAAAAATCTAATGTGCTCCTTCACGGGACAACCAACGGATTAACGTTACAATTTGTGTTCATAATATATTATTATTATTTATTATTATATATAATAATAATAATTACTAAATTATTAATTACTCCGTATATATACAATATATACATATGCTTTAATTAACATTTTATTGAATTAAGTTTTTATTTGGTTGTCATAGTTAGTTTGTAACGGTATGTAAATCTTTCGGTCTTGAGTATAAAGGATTCAAATGATTAGGAATCAGTAGACATGTAAAAAGATGATTTTAACAAAAAAATAACATCTAAATATTCACTTAAAAATACACATAACCCTCAACAGATACACAACAAAATGAGTTAGGTGTACGATATGATCGAGAAGGTAATAAATAGATTAAAAAAGGAGAAAAATACAACCTTGAGATAAAAATTGAGTCAACAATAAAAACAAATATTTAGCTCGTTATTTTATTTTTATTATTTTTCATTTAGAAAAATAATATTTATACACTCATATCACGGATAAAAAAATTAATTTGAAGGGTACCCCTGACTTCGTATCATATTTTAATAGTACGCGTCCGTCTCATCCGCAAAAAAATCAACGCTGGGTAAATCACATCAAATCAACCACATATGTTGATGAACGGATTCGAATCCTTGACATATAAGTCACACATCTAAATTCGGGACGTTTGCGGTGGCAGTACCACTTGAGCTATGCTCAATTGGTCTGTATCACAAATATATACATTAATCCACGAATATATACATGGCCGGTCCGTGGTTTTTGAGGGCCCTGTGCCAAGTTAAAAAAATAGGCCCTATATACATAACACGTTGAATGTATTTATAATATTTTAACTTAATTTTTCTTGGTCATTACGTTACGAATATAAATTTTACAACAAGATGAATATTTCATAGTTTAAAATATAATCAATCATAAAGTTATGGACCATCCAGTGTGTTCATGAAAATAATTTAAGCCAAAATTTGTTTCCTCCATATTTAAAAAAAAAAATATTACGAGAACTAAAAGTCTATTTATGTAAATATTTATAGTATATTTATGATATTTCACTAGTATTTAACATCAGAAATTATGACATAAATTCAGGATATATCGATGTTCATGAGAAAAGACTATAATTTTGGATCGGTTCCATCTGATTATAGGATGACTCAACGGCTCAAGACCGAACTCACTAAACTGAGCATAGCTATAAACTCATAATTTACATAACTGGAGGGTTAAAGTGTAACTTTAAAAAATAATAGGGGTACTACATAAAAAAGGAAATAAAGCGTACGGGGATTTTGGTCATTTTCCCACCCTGAGACTAAATTATCTCCATAAAAACACGACTTTAAGCTTTGATTTGTCTTGGTTCTTCAATAACTGATTTCTAAATAAATAAAAACGTTTTTTATTCCTCTGATAGCATCATTCAATGGTATGTAATCGTTCAAAAATCACTGTATTTAACTTGTTAAATTGTGGAGTAAGACTTTCGAGCCCTCGAAAAATATAGGTCCTGTGCGATAGCTCACCTTGCACACCCTCAAATCCGGCCTTGAATATATACATTGTCCCATCCTCATAACTTGAAAACCCACCTCATGGTTTGAAAGTTAAATCGATATCGTTAGGCCAACATCTTCTATGTTTTTTTAAAATAACAAAGATTATATTAGCCCAAATAATATCCGGTATGTATAAATGATCTACTCCGGTGTACGTTTTAATACCCATTTTCACAATTCAATGTTAAAACCAAACATTTCTGCTTTGTAAAAGAAACCCCAAACAAAATCTTATTACATTTCTGCTTTGTAAAAAAAAAAAGACCCAAACATTTTTAATAAAAATGAAACTTTTTTTCTTGTTATAATTCCTGTAAGCAAGTTGGGGTTGTCAAAGACAAGACGGAGAAAATATAGGGGGTACAAAATGTTAACGTTTTAAATAAAAGACGGCTTATCTGCCTTGTTTTTGTGCTTGCTTTGTGAACTTGTTGCGTACAAAGAGAAAAGGGAGAGAAACAACACGAAGCACATTCTTTGATTCCTTTTTTAAGGAGAAAAACAAAACAAACCCAAATATTAATAAAAACTAGATTATCATTATCCTTAACCCTAATTAATATTCCAGCTAATTGTTACACAAATGTCTTATGGGTTTTGTAATTAATCCCAATTAGCAACATTCGTTCGATCGGATCTGTAACGAGCAGCACAAGTTCATTTCTCCACAGTTATGCATCTTTAATCAGGTATGCTGTTATGCAATTTGTTAGTTATGTTCATAAACCTTTTAATTTAGGTTTACTGTTAAGAGTTTGGCTGTAGATTTGTAATGGGTTTTGTAATTTCACTAAGTTTTTGGATTTATGAAGTTTTCTGGGTTCTCCTAAGTTAGTAACTTTGAGTTAACCTAGAAATGTGGAATATTTCAAGAACTTTTGTTCAGATTGATGTTGGCAGTTCTTAAAGCACAGTTACAAAATTCGATTTTTTTTTTAATGAAAATGCAGTTTTTAGAATTAAAGATTACATTTTTATTTTGGTTGGAATGTACCCAAAGTAGTTGACTTTGAAAGTAAAATGATTTTTAAAGTCAAGTGAAAATTAAAATGAAAATTCTTGTCAAAATGAAAGAATGTTTCTACCATATATTGCAATTTGCCCTTTTGAAGAAAGTTAAGGTAATTTTGTAGTATTAATCTGAAAGGAACCTTTTTTTTTCTTTCTTTCTGTTTAGGGTTTGATTTTTGTCTAATTGAATTATGGCAGATTAAATTGAATGGATTCACTTGTTGATGGAGTTAGTTCTTTGTCAACTAGTCATACATCGACGACATTGTTAGGCTATAATCCACCGGGAAAAACCCGACCGCCACATCACCCTTCAAAGCACTCAAAACAAGACACAAGCCACACGTCCACATATTCAGGCAGTACCTCAAAGCGATCTCACAAAAGCTCGCATGATCACAAGGGAAAATCAGAATTTGTGGGACCCAATACCGTTCTTGATCAAACCGCAAAAGAATACTTCCACAAACAGATTTTAGCTTTAGAAGCTAAAGCCAATATCAAACAAGAGGAGCCTGATAATGCATTTTGCCCTAGCCCACAAAGTAGTTTATATTCTCTTACCAACTTCACTGAAGCCAAACAAAGCTTTACCAATACGGAAATTAGCGATGGTGGAAGTAGTGTCGGGAAATCTATTGAAAGCAGTGAGGTTGGGATTTCGGGTGATTATATCGAAAGTAAACGAACAAGTGTTTATAGAGAAAGCACGGGGAGTGATCTTAGTGAGGAAAGTAGCTCGGGTAGTTTCACTAGTGCGATCTACAAACCTCATAAGCAAAATGACTCGAGATGGGAAGCGATTCAAGTTGTGAGGGCTACAAATGATTCGGGTATGATGGAAATGAAGCATTTTAGGCATTTGAAACGGTTGGGATGTGGTGATATTGGGAGTGTTTATCTTTCGGAATTGATTGGCACGCGAAGTTATTTTGCTATGAAAGTGATGGATAAAGCGGCACTTGCAAGTAGGAATAAGCTATTGAGGGCACAAACGGAAAGAGAGATTTTGCAGTCTTTGGATCATCCGTTTCTTCCCACTTTGTATACTCATTTTGACACCGAGAAATTGTCGTGTTTGGTGATGGAGTATTGCCCTGGTGGTGATTTGCATGCCCTTAGACAAAAACAGCCTGGGAAGTATTTCACCGAGCATGCAGCAAGGTTAGTGATTCACTGATTGTACTTCTGATATGATTCAATTTGAAGTTAGTCTAGTTTTCTGCCATTTAAGTTTCTTCAAGGGGTTCAAATGGGTAACTTTTGGCATGGGTTGAAACTTGAAACGTGTTCGGTTGGGTTGACCTATAACAATTTTTGTCCAAATCACTTAAGTTTACATTATGTAAATTGGTAACTGATTGTCGTTTCAATATTAATTTTATCATTCTAAGTGATTTATTTAATTAAATAAAATGATACAGTATTTTTTATACATTAAAGATGCAGTTTGGCTGACTTTTGATTTTTCCACCCATTTTACTGGTTAGATACTTAGATATAAACCATAACATGTACTATTAACCTATTCAAAAAATGGGTCAAAGTTGTAAGAGGGTGTTTGCCTGTTTGGATTGTTCGAAGGAGAAATAGTATTTTTTTTTTATAGAATTGGAATCATATGATCAAAATCTTAAATTTGTGGAATATTAGATAATTTTCCATTTGTCTCCAAAATTTTCTATTCCTGGAAGCTGGGATGTAATATCGTGCATAGATACAGGATAGGGGATTCAGCCTTTTAGGTGTAGTATATGTGACTCTACGTGTATCGTTGTAGCATTTCGCTAATGTGATACTGTAGTCAAATAAAAATCTCAGGTCATTGTGGTTTTATTTTGAAAATTTCAGACATTACAATTTAGTTTCTTAGGGCGTGTTTGAATGTACGTTTAAACTGAAGAATCGATTTAGAGTGTTTCCCATAAGTCGATTGTGATCATAAATTTCCCGTTTTCATCAATTAATTTCTAACAAATTTCTTTGTAGGTTTTACGTGGCCGAAGTTCTCCTTGCAATGGAGTATCTTCACATGCTTGGGATCATTTACAGAGACCTCAAACCAGAAAATGTTTTAGTGCGTGAAGACGGTCACATAATGCTCTCAGATTTCGACCTCTCTTTAAGATGTGTCGTGAACCCAAAGCTAGTTAGATCCACAAATCCCACCGTGGAAGCAAAAAACTCCGGCTACTGTGTCCAGCCAGCTTGCATCGAACCATCATGTGTGGTTCAACCCGACTGCATCCAGCCCTCATGTTTCGTCCCACGATTCATGAGCAAACCAAAGAAAGAAAAGAAACTAAAACCCAAAACCGAAATCTATAATCAAGTCTCACCGCTTCCCGAGCTCATAGCTGAGCCTACAAGCGCTCGGTCAATGTCATTTGTTGGGACCCACGAGTATTTAGCTCCAGAAATCATTAAAGGCGAAGGTCATGGTAGCGCAGTCGATTGGTGGACTTTCGGGATTTTTCTTTACGAGCTTTTGTACGGGAAAACTCCGTTCAAAGGAAATGGTAACCGCGCGACTTTGTTTAACGTTGTTGGTCAACCCTTGAGATTTCCCGATTCACCGTCAGTTAGTTTTGCTGCAAGGGATTTGATCAGAGGTTTACTTGTAAAAGAGCCGCAACATCGATTGGCTTATAGAAGAGGAGCAACTGAGATTAAACAACATCCGTTTTTTCAAAGCGTGAACTGGGCATTGATACGTTGTGCTACTCCGCCCGATGTCCCAAAACCGTCACCGGAAAACGTTGGAGTAGATGTGAAGCCTTCTGGTAACTACTTAGAGATTGATTTCTTTTAGCTGCTGTTGTTTGTGTTTTTTTTTCCTGCTTATTTTATTGTGGGTCCAAATTGGCTTATGAAATTGCAAATGCAGTTTCCTATCTTTATAACTCTCTTTTTAGTTAAATTGATTTCTTAATGAAAAGGGAACTTTATTCTTCATGATTATTGTTCATCTTCTATAACATAATCAGGGTGTAACTTGTGATTCTTTTTGTTTGAATAATGAATTAGAAGGAAGCATTATTTACACCAAAACTCGTGTTTGAGTTCGAGTTCAATTGATAGGTTGAAAAGTCAGTCTTAACTCTGAACTCGATTACAATAATATTCGAGTTCAAGCTGAACTAAATAACAGAATCAAATCATTATCGATCTATTAATCGGGTTTGCTGTAATAAACTGCATCTGATTGAAACGAAGTGAGTAAAATAATTTCCTCCAAGTTCTTACAAAATTTAACTCGAATTGCATTTAAAGTCACTTAGACCACTTCCAACCCAAACTAATTGACGAAAATAACCAAAATGTAGACAGAAAAAGATACATGGAATCTTTGTAAAAGTGGCTTCGTCACGTTATGGATCACGAGTGATGGCTAAGTTATGAAGAAGATTCTGGGCCACATAAGATGGAAGTTGAAGACAAAATTTATACCAGCCACGTGTACTTTGTAGCCTGTATTATCCAAAAGTATTTAAATGTTCTTGTTATCAGTCATTTTTCTATCTACCGAATAATCCAATACAGTTCAATAAATGTTCAATTTGACATAATAAAATATTATCCGGTAGAAAACAACTATAGAAAAAACTAAACTTTAATTCACGAACCTCTCTCTTTTGAAATTTAAATTTAAAATAATTATATAAAAGGTAAAGCATGAGTTCTAACAAATAATAATTTCTTTAAATGATTTCAATTCCTTTATAAACATTTCGCAAATAAAATTGGCGCGTGTTTTCAAACAACTATTCTCAATCCAAAAACAAAGCTGGCGCGTGCTTCCAAAAATACAGTCCTTTCACTTCAACATCCGAAAATAAAACGCAAGGCGGTAAAGAGTCCACCGACTGACCTACCACCGCCGGTACTCATCGATAACGTCCAATTATTCATCCACAAATGCTAACAAATCTTAACCGTTTTCCCGCCATTCACTTTGCTATCGCCTCCATTTCGCCCTATCTCTATCCTTTCAGCTCCGTCACTATGGCCGCCTACGTACCGGAAACCGGAACTCCGGTAACCGACGATAATCATAAGTTCGGATTCAACAGGCCGGAAATGCACACGGAAAAACTTAACGGCACCGCTATATCTTACGACCGTCATGTTATCCTTTGTTACAAGACGCATGAAACGTGGCCTTCTAGAGTTGAATCATCTGATTTACATCCGTTTCCTAAGCTTCTTGCTGGAGCTCTTAAAGCTCGTAAGAACGATATTCCTGTAAAGGTTAATTTTCATTTTTATAATTTTAAAATGCTTTTGTTGATTATTTATTTATTTTATGCCTTTAGAGATTTTGAAGTGTTTTAATCTTGAATTTGTAGACTTTGCTGACGATATGTGAAGGACGGGAAGGAAGTGAGTTATTAGATGGAGATGTATTGCTTTTTCCTGAAATGGTTAAGTACAGGTATTGTATTTTCTAACTATATATGCCGTAGCTCCTAGGGTTTTTGGTTATTTTTTGTTTTTGAGTAAACTTGGCAATAATTAATAGTAGCAAGTTATTGGTTATGAGGTGATGATTAGCTTTATATCTATGTGAGTGAGATAGTAGCAAGTTTTTTGGTTATAAATGATTTTTGTTGTTGCTAAGTTTGTGCTTTGTATGATGTCTTTATGTGAGATTGGGGAGACCAAACTTCACATAAAAATTGCAACCTATGACTATAGACATATGTCTGATTAATTGTCGTTACAAAAAAAAAAAAAACTTGTTATCCTTCGAATATTTAGAGGTACTTTTTAACCAGGGCAATTTGGAAAACAAAAACAAGTTAACCCAAACTATAAGCTACACTATTATAGTGATGGCAGTGAACATATATAATTTTACCCGTGGCATTATAAAAGGAAACTTTCTGTGGGACAGAAGGTGTATATGCAAAATGACTTTCTGTGGGACAGAAGGTCTATATGCAAAATAATGTGAAAGGCAAGATGTGGTACCCAGTCGAAAAGTTGATCTGATTCTATAAAGTATATGATATGTAAAAACAAACACTACCAAACATTTCCTCCAATCCTTAAAGAGAAAAAGAGAATATAAGTTGGATTATTATATGATATGTAGTTATGTACCACGTTATTATGCTTTATGATCTATTGAAATAGGGAAAGAGATATCTGAGATAGTCTACTAATGATCAACCGAATGGAATATATTGATTTACTCAGTATCTTTGTCTCATGTACAGAATAAGCCATGCATTCATTTCCTTGCTTGTACAATTAAATAGACCATTCTTACAAAATACGTCATTTTCTTAGGAAGTAAAAGCTTCTGAGCATGTATTATTTTTATCTTCTGTTATAATAAATTGGTTTGATAGTTTGCTTACTGGAATTTTTATGATTGAAGGGGATTGAAAGAACCGGACATCAATAGCTTTGTGGAGGAAGTGATTGTGAATAGAAAACCATGGTCTACCGGAGTTCAGGAGACGATGACAGGTTCACACATATTTGTGTGTGCTCACAGTAGTCGAGATAAAAGGTGTGGCTTTTGTGGGCCAATTTTAATCAAGAAGTTCAAAGAGGAGGCTGACGTAAGGGGATTGGAGAACGTGTCTGTGACTGCTTGTTCACATGTTGGTGGACACAAATATGCAGGAAACTTGATAATTTATACTGTCCAAGACAAAAAAGTTTGCGGTCATTGGTAAGATATTCCATTGCCATGGTTTCACTTATGTATTTTTAGGAGTCACTTCCAGAATTTCAGAATAACTGTTCATTTCTTTATATACATTTTAACTTTTTAAGGAGTTCTATTCGTCCTTACGTGTAATAGCTTGTGCTATTCTTGTGTTCAGGTATGGTTATGTTACCCCAAGTGACGTGCCTGCATTGCTTGACAACCACATTGGAAAGGGTGAAATCATTGATAGGATTTGGAGGTACCATCCTCCTGCATCTGCACTTGACTCAATATAAAGTTATTCTTTGTAGATATTAGTCTATTCTATTGAAAAATGAATCTTTTCTTATATTTATAGTTAAAGTAAGTTATTGGGCCTCTCTGGACGTTATCACCCGTACTCACAGAATGTCCAGGTACCAATTGTTGAATTGTGTGGTATGGTGGTCTGAACACTTTCTGCAATTCTTGACAATAACTAAATGCAGTTATGATTCAAAGTTAGTTATTGTAAGTAGCAATTTTGTGAGGTGCTTGCTTTAAGTAGTAGCAGTTTTGCTTTAGTGGTCTAGCATTGATGTCTTGGGACATAAATTTGCTATCGGTGGCAACTTTGATCCGGTTACCTATGAATGGGTCAAGAGGATTAGATAAAAAATGAAATTGGTTAAAAGGGTTAAAAGGGTCAAAATTCACCCAAAAGTGTAATTTTCTAATCCATAAAACCTCGTATATAGTTCCAATAAAAAGACTAGCTTATTGCTGAAATTATCAAAATTTCTGATAATGTATACATGTTCACCACACTTGGTCTTCCTTGGGTGTTTTGAGCTGTTGTTCAGTGGTTTTTTTAGGTCGTTAGTCTTGAGTTATGTCTCAAGTCTTTTGTGGTCCCTTTGTTATGTAATTTTGTTCTATTAATATATATTTTTGGGGTGTCGTCCCCTTTTTTTGTCAAAATAAAAAAAATCACATGTTCACCATTCCACCTAAGTATTCAAAAGATAACACTAAGGCCACCCAAATATCAAAACAATGTTAAACTCGGGTATCAATTGTTGAGTGTGAAGGTTAAACGAGAAAAGCAAAAAAGGGAATTGCTGAAGACATCCCGGGGGATGCCTTGGATCCCGGTGGGATAATTAAGGAAAACGTGATCAGAAGGTTTTATCCTGGGGGGATGAATAACAGAGGTCGGCAGAAAACCCATTTTTCTTGTTCCCAAAGTAATGTACACACTATAAATATAAACCCCTACTCTTGTAAACCCTTGGTACGAAATTTATAAAGAAAAAACTCTCAGTTTGGCCCCGTGGACTAAACCAATCTCCAAGTTGGAGATTGGGCATAACCACGTTAAATCCTTGTGTCATTTACATTCTCGTATCGTGTTTATATATCTTGTTTGCATGTTTAATTGCTTTGTTAGCAATTGGTTATTCGTTTATTGTTTGTGGGTGCAATTGTGTTCAATTGTGTGCGTTGTTTGGGTCCAATATTCCTAACATCAATTTGGTTTCCTTAATACCGATTCTAGCTAAAAACTTAATGGAAATGCTCTTAAAAGTTGAAATAGGACGTGAATCCATTTGATGGGCTATCAACATGTCATGGGTTAATTAAGGATTTGTAGAGTAAAATTGTATTTGTATTATTTAATGTGTAGTATTATTGTTGCCAGTTCACAATTTTCTGGCAAATATCTTGCGGGAATTGGCATACTTGAAATGAAATTAATACTTGGGTGGTTTGAAATGCTGTTCTAAATTTTTGTGGCCATACTTAGCTGGCATTTTACTCCCTAATCATTTTTGAAATGATTGTAAATATTGGACAAAATGTTTTTCAGGTCAACTTGGCCCATACCAAATACCCATTTTGAACCTTTAACAATCTGTATGGCCCACCCATTTTGCCACCTCTAAATTTATTCTCACTTCAACCTATTGCAGGGGTCAAATGGGTGTTCCTGTGGTCAAGAAAGCTCAGAAGTCAGTCGAACAGGCACTCCCGAACGGAAACGACTATAAGGTCATTGAGCAGGATAATCAAGCAAGCAGCCCCAAAGAAGAGAAAGAAAATGGAGGATGTTGTCAAGGTGCTAATGGGTTCTCATGCTGCAGAGATGAAACATCCAAAACAGAAAATGAGAAAAAGGAAGATATTGGTATACTTAATTTCTTCAAGAGAAAATGGGAGAAACATGAGATTTATACAGCCACCGCTGTAGTTGGAGCCGTGGTAACTGTTGCAGTGGCCTACAGCTTTTATAAAAGGTTAAGATGATATGTGCGCACATCTTTTGTGGTGCCCGTTTGTTTTGGTTTTCTTTTGCGGCCAATATGAATATATGATTACAACGGTTAGAAGGCAGGTTCCAACGACTGCGGATTATAATCACAATACAAGAACATGAAATATTCCGTGTATTTCTGATTGTTGTATACAGTATTTAATATAGTGAATCTTTTATCTGGTACCATTTATTACTTAAGGTACTGATGCACTTTCCTTTGTACGGTAATTTATAATCATGACGAATCAATATTTAAAAGCATGTTCATCAAGCTTGGATTCAACATTTCTGTATATAAGTGGTTAAAGGTTTATAAACTGAAATAGATAGATAGAAAGATAGCTTCGATAATGAATGAAAAAACAAGCCCAAGGCCACAAACAAACAAAGCTATTAGTAGACCAGACCCATTTATGGTGTACGAGTCTAATTTTAAAGTTAAACTTAACCCGACCCGAAACGAGTTTATGAGAACAGAACATCCGGCCCGGCGTGTTTCTCCTACACTCTATTAATAAATTAATAAAATAAAAAAATTGGAGTAATAACTAAAACAGTGACATAGTTGGTGGCCTGTTCTTCAAACAGTGAGCGGATCGATTTTGTTATTAGCATTATAAAAATAAAAATAAAATTAAGCGTAACATTGTGCTAAATATGTATATGTTTTTTAATTTAACTTCGTGATTTTAGTGTTAATTTAATTTAATGATCATCTCTTTTGTTTTATTCCGTTTTTTATTATTTAAAATTTTGTATTTTATTGGATGGATGGATGAAATACGCGGTGTTTTTACAGATTGATTCTTCTATTTCTATAAATATATTTATATTTAAGTACGTGATTTGTTATTTTCTCTCGTTCCATATATTTCTGTTATTTTTTGTCCACACCGTTTTCAAATTCTCCATTTTCGTCGTATTCCGTTGGCATTCCCTTGGATTCTTCGTTATTTATTGCTGAAATTTGTCGAGGATTTTAACATGGCGATCAATATCATCAATGACGGAGATCGATCGCCTCGAATTATATTACGTGAACCTACCGGATCAACAGCCGAGGTTCGTTAAGTTTTCTCTTCGTTAATGTACATCTATATATATATATATATATATATATATATATATATATATATATATATATATATATATATATATATATATATTATATCTATGTATCTGTATGTGTATTCTTTTGTTACAGAGTTTCTTTTTTGGCGCGAATTTTATATAATTAGTTCTTCATTTTGATTCCACATAAAATGTTATTTGAGAAATTGAAATAATAATATGAGAATTCTGTTTCTAGAAACAAGTGGTTGATGGTTTGGTTATCAATTAGCATTGTTGTAATGATCGTAGGAATTGCATGTTAAATGTTTTTGAAGCGAGAAGGATGAAATTAAGATATTGTGAATTATTGGATGATTGATTTAATGATTCGTTAATCGTAATGAAATACTGTTTAGGAGTATATCATTTGAATGAGCCTGCTGCAACTCAAAGTTTGTAGGGCGTTGAGTATAATCTTGAAAGTTGGATGCCTTTACTGGTTAATGATTTGACTTGTTTTTTTTTTTTTTTTTAATCATTTTAGGTGCTCTTGTATGGAGGTCAGGTGGTTTCCTGGAAGAATGAGCGGCGAGAGGAGATACTTTTCATGAGCAGTAAGGTGAACCGGTTATGTATTTTAAAGTCAATCTGTGCATCTGGAATTTTTTACTTATTTGAATATTGATGTTATATTCAAAACGAGATTGGGAATTCATTTTTGTCGCTAATTATGAATGTGATCTATGTTTGTAGGGGTCTATTTGTATGTTTCACTCGTCTCATTAATTGTGTATGTGCTTTTGTATGTAGTGTGTATGGGTCACATCCTCATTTTCTTCTTAGCAAATACTCGGTAAATATGTAGGACTCATATTCACATCTTCATGTAGTACGAAAATGGTTAATAGTGATGAAACAAATGGGATGTTTGTTGAGATAGGAGCATTATTCTGCACCTTGTCAGTCAACATCAAAATGATCTGATTGTGTGCAAGAAATGCAAAGTAGCTGATTATGGCTTTTTAACTATTCTACATGGGGTGCCTAACAGACAAAGAGTTCTGCTTTTGGGTACTTAGGATCAGTATTAGAGTACGACCGTGCATGTGGATGTTATTATGAGATTAGAGTTGAGTGTATGAGGTAGAGATATGCATCGATTCTGTTGATATTTGACCATAGAAGATTATCATAGTCAATGAGTATGTTGTGATGTAAAAAATATCGTCGTTGGTTCTGTGGATATAGTTTCATATTTAATTCGGGAAAACATAGTTGCATTTTATTTTTTGTTTGGTTCCTTATCTCCCAATCTCTCAATCTATATAAATTTTCAAGATTGCATTATGATCATGATTCATGAGGGCATGTTCTGTTTACAGGCTATTTCGAAACCACCTAAACCCGTAAGAGGAGGCATACCCATTTGCTTTCCTCAGGTTAGCATTTAAAAGTGCATCATACCATTTTTACTTGTCTTTTATAATGTAGTTATTAACTGTAATTTGCACATATAGGTTGCAAATTTTGGTACACTAGAGCAGCATGGATTTGCGAGGAACAGATTATGGGCAGTAGATGACGATCCTTCGCCGTTGCCTCCGGCTAACAATCAATCAATGGTAGATCTTGTGTTGAAATCAACAGAAGACGATCTGCATACATGGCCGTATAGGTACTTACATGATTTATTTGGAATATTTTGTTAGTTTTTGGTTTTTATGCTTGTTACATAATTGGGGTTTTATACTGAACGGTGTGGTATATGCTAAATATAGTTTGTGTATGATTTTTCTAGATTTGAATTGCGTCTCCGAGTTAGTGTTGGTCCTAACAAGCTCACTCTGATTCCTCGTGTGAGAAATGTAGATAGCAAGGCCTTCACGTTTACTATTATGCTGCGTAATTACTTTTCTGTATCAGATGTCAGGTTTGCCCCATTCAACTTCTAATAGTTACTTTTTTAGATTGTCATATAAATGAAATATCGGCACTGATCGCAACTGCTGTCATTACATTAGAGTCGCTGCAAATCACATTATTATCGTCAGCATTGTGGATCCTAAATGCATATCTGATTGGGCACTTGATCATATGTATGTTAGGTTCATTGTTATATATATTTCAGATAGGTTCCATGATGCAAGTTTAATTTTCAGTGAAGTACGTGTTGAGGGACTGGAGACACTCGATTATTTAGACAATCTGTCAAAAAGAGAAAGGTACACAGAGCAGGCAGATGCCATTACCTTCGATGACGAAGTAAGATTTTCCATCCACTATCTTTCAAGTCTGGAATGTTCTTACTAGAGGTTGCAATGTCAACCTGTTTATATACAATTGGCCCAAATTGAGTTATTGTTATCCCTAACAGGTCAAATGGGTTAATCTATAAAGTTTAACTAAAAAGGAAACATGTATAACCAGTGGAAACTTATCCTAAATGTATTTAGAGTTATATTAAATGCATCAGTAAAATGTCTAGATTCTTATTGTAGAAATATATGTTTTTGTAATCATATTTAGTACATTAGTTTTTTTGGGAAGAAAATATTATAAATGTGTTTGTAGGTTGGTCCAACCTAAACCGATCCGTTCATTTTACCACCCCTAGTCCTTATGATGGACAACTTCTTTTAAACAGGGATTTGTTGCTCCAAAGAAATTGTTCAGTCATACTGTTCATCTTTGTCTCTGGTAATCCAACTGCTTTGAGCATTTCATGTTCTATTTTTAGATTGATCGAGTGTACTTGAGCACACCTACTAAGATTGCTGTAATAGACCATGAGAGGAAGAGGACAATCGTTCTACGTAAAGAAGGCATGGTGGATGCAGGTTTTCATCATATTTTGATTTCAAAATTGATCTGTTAACTTGTCTCTCAAACTTCCGGCATAACGTATTTTTATGACATGCACTTTGCAGTCGTGTGGAATCCTTGGGACAAAAAGGCAAAGGCAATTCCAGATTTGGGTGACGAAGATTACAAAACCATGCTATGCCTGGATGCTGCAGCTATTGAAAATCCAATAACCTTAAAACCTGGCGAAGAGTGGAAAGGTCGTCAAGAGTTGTGTACTGTGTCCTCAAGTTATTTCAGCGGGCAGCTGGATCCGCGGAAGGTTCTTTGCGGCTTACACTAATATTGCATCTGATCTCTCATATAAATTTGATTGCTTTGCTGCTTAGCACATGGATTTTATACCAAGGATTCTTTAGAGATAGCATATAATTCTACTATTTAATCTTATTTATCCGGTTAATGGGATGTGAAGGTTGCATTTTTGTCAGCAGCTGATCCATTAGACATCTATTGACAATACAACTGGTTTGATTAGATTGAAAGTTTTATATGTTTGCAATATAAGTGCTTTTGGATAAATGTAAGTGTATTCAACTGGGCTGATTTGATATAACAAAATTAATAAAACTTGTCATAACATGATTAACATATTAACCTGCCCATTTGTTAATTAAAGGTCGGCACATCACGAAACAATCGTTGCTCGAGACGCCAATATCTTATTCATAAAGAAAAATTAAGTTAAACATCCTTAACAAGATGCTAAAGCAAAAGAAGATATATTTTGAGAAAAAAAATAAGATAATTTTGGTATATCTTATTGTTTCCAACTACTGGCTGCATTTTCTAATCCACGGCCAACTACCATGAATAGTGTACCTAAAGCAATATTTAAAGCTAGCTTAGCTCCATGAGTTCTTGCAGAGTGAGAGTGGATCATATCATATCATCTCAACATGTCAACTGAAAAAGATGATCAAGAAATGACCCACAAGGTCACAAACAATATGCCCAAATCATGAAATATCTTCCAAAAGCTGATGGATGGTCACAACCACATTTGTACGTACATCAAGGCTGCTGGCTGTATCCTGATGCCCTTTTGGGTGCCTTGCTCATACAAAACCACTTTAAACCTCGACCAACCGATATCTTCTTAACTTCCTTCATGAAAAGTGGCACCACTTGGCTAAGATCACATGATGTACGTATTGCCAGTGTAGGATCTTTACATGAAAAATACCCAATTGCTGATGTGGACGTCTTTCCCTCACCTCGTTTTTTTGCAAGTCATTTTCTGTATTCTATGTTTCCTTCATCCTCTATAGATTCAAGTTCTGATTCAATAAGCAAGTTTGTGTTGGTGATTTGTGTCACCAATATTGTTCAAGTGTAATGGGATTAATTTATTGACCAAATGATCATTATAAATATCAAACAAGTTAGGATGGTGCGGAGTGCACACTTGTTTGAATTTGTATTGATTGTTTAGGGGCGAAGCCTCTAAACGAACGGGGTCCGGGGGCAGCGCCCCCGGTAGCAGGGTCCAAGGGGCAGAACCCCCGGCTGGGGTCGAGCCGGTGTTTTTATTTCTGTTGGTATTGCTTCATTGAACATGCAACGGAAAATTGAATTTGGAATAAAAACCCGGTTTTGTTTTGACCCGGTGTTTGACCCGGCTTTGACCCAGTTTTGAAACCGGAATAACTGCCAAAAGGCAGTTTCCCTGTTTTGCCAAAAGGCAGTTTCCCTTTTTGGAAACAAATTCCTGCAATTTTGGTCATCGAAAATTCATTCGAAATTTCTGGTACAGAATTCATACAAAACACATATTCAAGTTCATCACAATTCTGAGTTTTATCCGATTATTGATTTCGATTGTACCATCGAAATACTTTAATCTGAAAGTGAATACACGACTCTCAGAAATCCAAGCAATCGAAAACCCAAATATCTAACAGTTTGTTTACATGTGCAGGAACCCAAAGGACGTTTTGGTCTTAATTTGGTACTTTATGTCAAAACTAAGATCCAAAGAACGGCCACCACTTTTGTTGGAGGAGGCGTTTGAATTGTTTTGTGAGGGTGTTATGGATTATGGGCCGTATTGGGATCATGTGTTGGGGTTTTGAAAGCTAGTCTTGAATCACCCAACAAAATATTGTTTTTCTAGTATGAGGAGTTTGTGTAGTTTTGAGAGGACTAAAGTAGTGGAAAAGATTGTGAATTTGTGTAGTTTTGAGTGGTTTTCAGAACCATCTTAGAGGGTTTCGCACGGATAGTCACCTTTACTTCCGACGAGGTGAAGTTGGAGACTGGCGGGAAAATAACGTAACAGAACAGATGAGAGATCAAATTGATCACGAGAAGTTCAAAGGTTCGAGATTAACAGTCGGTGTTGCTCACAACTGAAAATTGCATTATCTATTCGTCATGATGATCTTTGTTAGTTTAAAATCTGTGTGTCTAAAAATGAATGAAATACATGATCATTTGTTTTTTGTAAAAGTATATGCATACATTTTTTTTCAGCATTCTATATATATCGACTTTATTTTATTCAGTTAGTTATTTTTTGACGTTGTCTTTTTAATGAAAATTTTGATCTTTTTACTTTTAGTCAACGACAATCTCAATGTATATATCGGTAAAAATATGTTTTTATACGTTTTGATTATCATTCATCGTGAACGAATGTTAACGAATAATTTTTCAAAAAATTGTTAATACCAACTTCAGTTAACATTCATTAATGACGAATGTAACACCCGAAATTTTGTGATTTGAAAAAAAGGTTATCAATTTATTTAATCAACTCTTGAATGTTATTACTAAATAAATAGATGATTAAGCGCTGTACGTGTCAAGTCAAGAAAGTAAGAGGGAGTAGAGTGTAAATGCATATGATAAAAGTTTGAATATGGGAACGTGTTATAGAGTTTAAGATGTCAACGAGATTTGATGTTATCATCACCCAATTCTCGGAATACCTATTCTACACATAACAAACGAACACTCAGCCTCCATTCACAAGTTCTACAACCCTAGAAGGAAATAAAAAAGAGAAGCAAAACGGGAGGAGCAATGGAAGAAATGATGAACCGTAGTTCGAGTGCGATAACGATCAGTTACGAGAGTGTTTTTCGGTTCCAATAGTAGGTATATATTCTTAACCGCTTCAGATTAGATATTGTTTGTTGTAGTAGCAATATATAGGAGACAAAGATTGGTTGAGTTTCGAGATTCGTTCTAGTGTTTCAATTACCGAATGGTTATCGTAACGATGTGTGTCTAATGTTGGTTTTCAAATTGAATTAAAGATGTCTTCTTTTTAATGAATATGATCTACTGCCAACTAAACATAAATCGAAGATGGTTCAATAATTTGATAGAAATCGAGTTGAGATTTTAGTAGACAAAATAAAAGTTCTTTAAAACTTATTCGTGGTGGCAGAAAGTCGATTAAAGCAGAAGAAGCAAAGTATGGTTTTAATTGTGTTGATTCTGTTATAGCAAAGAGAATTTAAAATCAAAGTTTAAAAAGAGAAGAAATAGTAGATCAGAGTAATAATTTACAAAACCACATTTAGAGCTCTTATGTAGAGATTTGATAGTAACTTTGTATAAAGTTTAGAAAGATTTGTATGAAACTGTAGGAGAATTTGTTAGGAAGGAAGAGCTAACAAAAATTGCAAGATGAGTTTTCACGAGATCTTCCCAAATGAGATACATGCTAGTAGAATGATTTTGTAGAAATGTGTTTTACATATTGTTATCATGCTTTTGTTTTAAAATAAAAATTTGTTTATGCATGTTAGAGTTCACAGAGTAGTTAATATGAATTGTTAGAGTCTGTACGGTGTCATGATAAAAGAGAAGAAGTCGTTAGCAAACGACAAATGATAAAGGTCGTAATTGTACGATAATTGACAGAGTTGAGAAAGAATTATTTTGCATGCTAATTATAATTTTATTTAATGTTTTTAGAGTATTTTAAAACTGCATGATATTACGTATATTCGAGAAGAGTATTTTTTAGAATAGTATGTTTGTAGAGTAAACCATGAACTCACCAGCATTAGCTGATTTAACATGTATCTCAGGTTGTTACAGATAAGCAGAACTTAACTAGAGAGATGTTGAATTGAAAAGAGAAGAGAAGGTCTAGAAAGTTTTGAAAACCTTGTAGTCGAATTGCTATTATTTAAGGGTTTGTATTCAGAATAGTAAGACTTCCGCTATATAGATATACAACCCCGATTTTTGGGGTGTGACAATGAATGTTATAAAATTCTCTTAATATTCATCATATGATATTATAAGTTATAAAAAGTGTTGGAAATCGATAGTCTTTTAAAACGATTTTAAATAGATAACATGATTAAAAAAACACAACGGAATAATTAAACATAATTGTATAAAAGATTTTCAATTCAAATCCAAATGAATCTACTAGATTAACCAAAATAATAAATAAAGATCAAGTTAGATATACCTTTAACAAACAAAGTAGATTAACGTGATTGTATAAACGAGTGTCAACACCTCTAAGGTTGATCCACACACGAACACTTCAAAGATCACCAACGGAACGCTAGTTCCAATCAAATAAAATAATAATCATCTTTGATTATTTAATGAAACAGAAAACATACAATGATTTGTGTTTACGATATCCGGTCGAAAAGAAAAACTAAAAAAAAGGTTTTTAGTTGTTTCGTTCGTAGCAGTCATAGGAAGCCAAGATTGTTTTTTTTCAAAATTGTTGTTGATTTGTTTTTGATGTGTACAGCTACCCAATACCAACAAAATCAACATCAACATATATACATATACATATATATATATATATATATATATATATATATATATATATATATATATAAAAGTGGGATAAAAAGAGAAGGTTTTTCAGGGAGAGAAAAGGGTAAAAAAAATTTTGTTACTATAAACTTTTGAATAATATCAATAAAAAGACTAAATCTTATTAATAAAATATTGAATCAAAACAATAAAATATAGAATTCTATTAATAAAAATTTGAATCATATTAATAAAGTATTGAATCACAGTAACAACAAAATTTTCTCCCTCTTCTCTCCCTAAATTTCATTTTTTTTATCCTGTTTCCATATATATATATATATATATATATATATATATATATATATATATATAATTAAAAGGACTATATCTAATGCTTTCCTTTTTACGTACGTATATTAAAAATGATATTAAAATTAAAATATAAAATATATTTTAATACTGAATAGAAATCCATTAATTATTATGTAACTAAATTAAAACAAGTTAATCAATGGCTATGAGCTCATTAACTTTTTTAATCTCTTTACTCTATTTGAACTTACTTAGCCCAAATAAAAAATATAACCATTTTCTTTTGTTTCATTACTTGAATAATATATACAACGTATATATTATTAATTGGTGTTTCAACGTTCTTTGTGTGTAACCCTACAGATTCACATATAATTAGTAGTATAATTATGACATTGTATCGTGCACATAATTTCAAAAACTCTCAATTGTGCATGGCATAATGCCAACTAACTATACAAAAAGTGGTTAGCGTCTAGCAATACGTCACTACCCCTAACTATATACGAATGTTTGTCTCTATAAAAATATACATTAGCTTGTAAGACAATAATGACTTGTTATCTAATGTCCCTTTGTTACTTATATCAATTAAACTTGAGACATGGATCGAATCATTTTCATAATAGTTTAATAATTGGTTTCTTGATCTAGAACTTGAATAAGATCATCAAACTATATTGACCAATAATCAATGTTGTTTTGGTATGGCCATACACTCATATCTATTTGATTTATCGAGGGGCCCAGTGATATCATTCTCTCATCTCGAACAAATCACATCTTGAATACACGCATCTATCACGCATTTCACACTATGTCTAATGATAACCTTTATAACTGCCTTATTCATAACAGCGTTTGACTATATCAAAACATAATGATCCGTAGGATTCCGTACACTCTAGAACCAACATGTATCTCAGGTCTAAGGATATAAAGACACAATCATTTTCGAGATTCACCAATAATGTCGATCCATGTAGTAACATCTCGAGGGTTGGGTCAATCCAATATTCACCAACAGTGAATACATGTGAATTTGGTCGCAGCTAGTCACATATTCACCAACAGTGAATATTAACCAACATTTACATTCGTCTTAATTCATTGTTATTCTCATAACATGACCGATTATGGAAGTTTAAAATAAGTTTGTTATTCACGGATTTAAACATGCTAATATAGAACACAATAATATTGATGAAAACAATCATACCAGGTATATCAATTCATACATAAATAAAACTGCTTATATATTCCAAATATCCAAATACTAAAAATTACAAATCAAACAAACTGCAAGCAAAACGAAGTCCAATGCCTCTAGTGTGATCATCATGCTTATTGTGAGGCATGAGTTTTGTAAATGGATAAACTATATTATGATATGTATGAACTTTAAGAATACTAATTTCATTCATTGCGACAACTTCACGAATGCAATGAAATTTTCGAAGAATGTGTCGACGGCCCTTATGTACTCTCTGTTCCTTTGCATATACTAAAGTACCAGCATTGTCACAGTACATCTTTATAAGTTTTTCAATGCTCAGTACTACCCCGAGTTCAGCAATGAACTTCCTAATCTAGACAGCTTCTTGTGCAACTTTTTAACATTTTTGGGGGAAGGGAGAAACATTACTATTCGTAAAGAAGCATCTTAACTTTACCAATCAAAATGTCAACAAAAAATTATTTTTACCGATAAATAGTAATGAAAATCGATACAACAAATAATATATTAAAGGATTAATTTAATTTTTAAGTTATAACATTGGTTAATAAATATTTATTTAATAAATTGTTAATATTCATTATAATGAATGTTGACTAACATTCACCACGACGAATATTAA
The DNA here is from genome assembly GCA_963930675.1 of Gnaphalium uliginosum. Lineage (NCBI taxonomy): Eukaryota > Viridiplantae > Streptophyta > Magnoliopsida > Asterales > Asteraceae > Gnaphalium > Gnaphalium uliginosum. The sequence goes on along the minus strand of OZ005685.1, from coordinate 9,541,917 downwards.
CGATTTTGAATATAATATTCATCAATTGATGTTATCACCTACAAAATTTTTTTATCAAAGAAGCTTAACATTCATAAATCAATCCTTATCAACATTTATTAAATTTCACTTTTTGTTTTTTGACATTTCTATTGACGAAATTTAGATGCTTCGTGATGAATATTACACTTTCACATTTTTCCAAAATAGTATTTTCCCTGAATAACACCACTATATATATATATATATATATATATATATATATATATATATATTTATATTTAGTAGGAGGATCAAAAAAGAAGAAAATTTAATGAGGGAAGAGGGAGAAGCATTATGATTCAGTATTTTATCACTATGATTCAAATGTTTATTATTATAATTCTACATTTTATTCATTTGGTTCAATATTTTATTAATAAGATTTAATCATTTGTTTCTATGATTCAAAAGTTATAGGTAATAAAAATTTGAATCACAGTACTAAAATACTGAATCAGATTGCTTCTCCCTTTTATACTCCCTAAATCTCCTTCTCCGTGTAACCGACTCATATATATATATATATATATATATATATATATATATATATATATATATATATATATAATATAATATAATATAATATAATATAATATTTTACAATTTACTTTTTTTAATATACTTTAAAACTGATAGATTTACTTTTTGGGAGGTGATTTTTCCACAGGCAAAATTCATGGGTACGCAGGAAAATGAAGGTAATATACTATTATACCCTTTACATATTTTTCTCAAACCTTTTGTTTTACCAACAAAACCCAGAAACCCTAGATCGTTTACCCCCTCCACCATTTTTACATCCGGTCTGACTACTTGGCTCATGGTATTCCGGCATCTTTTCACCGGCGCCGGAACTGCCAAATTTCGGAGCATCCGACTAAATGAATTAAATTAACTAAAAAATATCAAATATCACATAACCCGACTGCAAATCAAGAAGGGCTAAAAGATGATAGAAGAAATCAAATCTAGGAGACTTCAATAATCAACATATATATACACAGAAGAACAATGACTGATCGCAGTCTCGCACCCACAATTTTCATATCAACAGTTTATATACTTCAAATAAAATGAAGGCCACACTTATCATTGTGCAATACGAAATCCTAAAACCATCAAAAAACAATAAAACAATGAGAAAATAACAGAACCTAAGTCTGGGTTTGATTAAGAATGAAAGATAATCAATTAATAACATGCAATGAGATTAATTTGAAATTGAATAGAAGGTGAGCCGGTGGGGTTATCGGGAGGTGAGAGGCGTTATGATTATTTAGGAAAGAGAAAATATGAAAGACACACGTATAAGGGTATAATAGTCTATTTCAATTATTCTCGAGTGTACTTGTTAAATCTTCACGTGGCAATATCATCTCCCTTACTTTTTTTTTTTACTATCGTTTTTCGCAACGTTTTGTAAAAAGACATCAAAATAAGGAATGTAAGTATTTTATAGAGTTAAACTCGTGCATCGATAGTGACATGTATCATGTATGTATCTATCCACTTGTTGAAACGACGCATATCTCTAACTTTTGCTTACTGTGTCTCAATCTGCACACCGAACACACAAATAACGTGAAATTGAATGGAGTCAAATGTGTTTCAGACCTCCTCTTCTTCCATCTACAATCGTTCGTTGTTTTTAGGTTCATTTAAACCTAATATTCAATCGAATTTGTATTTCGGTGATCTCAAACTCGAACCTAATTCTCCTCGTTTTCGTCGTCGGTTACTCAAATGCATGTCCAAATCAGAAATTTACGATTCTGTTGATGTCAAACCTAAACAACAAGGAGAAGAATTTGTAAAGGAGATTGTGAATCCTGTTTATTTGCCAACGCCTTCGAATCGACCACTTCGTACTCCTCATAGCGGGTCGGTGCCTCATTCCTTTCTATTTATCTATTTATTATTATTGTTATTATTATTATTAATTTAACTAAGATATGCTTTTGGCTTTTGGATTCAATTATAAACATAAACATTAGTTTGCTCCTATTACTAAAATACCAACGCTGATTACTGTAGCTGGAATTAAACATGCATCTAGTATAGCTTAAGTTACTGCAATCATGCATCTTTTTGCTAATTCTGTATATCGTTTAATCAAATGAAAATGGTTATGTATTAGTATTAGTAATAGCCGTAGTTTATTATATTGCTGACTTCCTCAATCTTGTTGTATAATGTGTTCTGTAATTTTTTTATTATTATTATTATGTTGATACAGTTACCACTATGATGGGACAAGAAGGAATTTTTTTGAGGGTTGGTACTTTAAGGTTTCAATACCGGAACAAAGACAAAGCTTCTGCTTTATGTATTCCGTCGAGAATCCTGCATTTAATAAGCCATTGAATACTTTGGAGCAATTACAGTATGGTCCGCGCTCTACTGGAGTTGGAGCTCAAATCCTTGGTGCCGATGACAAGTACATTTGCCAATACACAGAAGAATCTCCAAACTTTTGGGGAAGTAAGTTTTAGATATCACTTTTAAACGCATAGAATTTCTTGTACACCACTAAGGCACTAATTTGGTCTGTTCTGGAAGCATAATGTTTTCTTCTTCCAAGTTCCATCACATATGCTTTTGCTCTTTGTATAGAGATCAGTTGTTGATAGACTTTATCCCATCATTTCATTATCATACAAAACTAAAATCTTCTATATTTGTTTGGGATTAGGAAGAAAGCTGAACAGTTGTCTTAGTATTACTAAATTGACTTTGCTAATGTACAGGTCGGCATGAGCTGATGCTCGGAAACTCTTTTTCTGTTCAAAAAGGACAACGGCCTCCAAGCAGTGAAGTTTCACCTCAGGTTGATTTTCTTCCTTAATGAGACTGACTAATCACTTGGTTAAAAAGCTTTACTATTTACACTGGGCAATTTGTGTTACATTTATATACAATGCAGGTTTTTAATCGGAGTGTGGTTGAAGGGTTCCAAGTTACTCCACTTTGGCATCAAGGTTGCATTTGTGATGATGGAAGGTGCATTTCTTTTCCATTATTTTCTCCTGCGACTTTGGTGAAAACTGAAAAGTCACCTCTTGTATGATTTCGAGCAATCTAAGCTAGATATTGAAACAATTCTGCCTTTTATAAGAATATGTTTGCTAAAGTGTTCATATTGTTTGTTGAAGTTCATCACGACTACTAAATTTCACTCTATAAAGATTATTAGACTGCAGGAATGTGATTGTGGTCTTTTGGGCAAATTCACTGTATAATTCATTTTAGAACCAAGATATCATTAATATGGTGAAATGTGAATGGCGTAAAAGAGAGATAAAGCTTAGTTAATGCTTCCTTAAGTATCAGCTGTTTACCGATGGTAATAAATAGTGATAATGACGTGGTTTGTTGCTTGCGAGTAGTCCGAGTACACTTAATTTGAAGAGATAAACTTGATTGTTTGATATCCGGTTTACTATTGACTTCAGGACAAACTACGCGAAAATTGTGAAGACCGCACGTTGGGAGTACAGTACACGCCCTGTTTATGGTTGGGGTGATGTGGGGTCTAAACAAAAGTCTACAGCTGGTTGGCTTGCTGCTTTTCCTGTGTTCGAACCTCATTGGCAAATATGCATGGCTGGTGGACTCTCAACAGGCAAAGCTGATTTTTCCTTTTGACATATTTTTAATCTTACTCCATCCAAATTATAATAATCATTTATCCCCTCGGTTTTCACATAAAAATACCATCAAACCTGATATATAGTTGACATCATGTCAGCTCATAAATTATGCGAGCCACTCGTTCAATAAATCTGTTCAAGTTCCATCGAACTAGTATTAGCCCCCGTTATAGGTTGTATTGATATATGTTCTGATAGACAACTCATACTTGATCCAGTTGCCTTTTTTTTTGGAATTGAGAGAATACCCCAAATGAAATTGACTTTAGTCTGTTTGTTTCCGAAGTACCTCACATCAACTAGCACTAGTTTGATATGAACCTTTTGGAGTATTCCATTAAATTGGTTAGATCTAAAGTATTAATTCTCACTAAAGATAGCCACATGTATATAGATAAACCAACTTTACAGTTCGGATTTCCGACGAGTTGGGTCTAATTGAAAATAGCTACACCAATTGCTTCATTGAAGGGTAAATGAACAAAAAAAAAAACTTTGGGCAGGGTGGGGGGATAACTTCTTAACCATCATCTTGAATCGTTTTACTTGGATGAACAAGAGGTTTTTAGTTTCCTTGATTAGCTATTTTGATAATTTTTGAAACAATATTGAAAGTTTGTAAACTTTTATCAAATTGTAGGGTTCATTTAAAAATCACTAGTCCTTTTTAATGTTCAATATGTTCTACTGATAAAGTATTAGTCAACAAATTGGAATTCATTTATCAACAGATTTTATTATTCTGTTTGACATATTTTCTTAAACAGATTGCTTGCGATCTTTATACATATCATTTTGTAATTTTATCGTATTCCATAGTGATCCACCTTGTCAACCATTCTAAATCGACAAGTATTTGACATGCTACGGAAAAAATTATAATTTATTTATATGTTTTACCAGTATATGTCAAAATATCCTGATCTCTGTGTAGTTTTATTATCAGATATTGCAATTTGTGAAACCCGTGGGATGCATATGTGTGTTAAACCAATCCAAATGTATAATTTGCTAAGGCTCTGTATACTTTTCCAGGTTGGATCGAATGGGGTGACGAACGATACGAGTTTCAAAATGCTCCTTCTTATTGTGAGAAGAACTGGGGTGGTGGTTTCCCAAGAAAGTGGTTTTGGGTAAATATATATCGCCTATTATTAATCTTATATCAGTATCATGGAGAATTCTCATGTTCTGTTTATCTTACATCTACAGGTTCAATGTAACGTTTTCAAAGGTGCAAGTGGAGAAGTTGGTTTGACTTGTGGAGGCGGATTAAGGCAATTGCCTGGACTAAATGAAACATTTGAGAATGCTGCGCTGGTATGGACATGTATCAAATTAGCATTCGTTTCACACCCTGATAAATGTGAATAGAGAACTAGGGATATGTTTTAATAATAGGATTACTTGCATCATTTTTACGATGACACCTTTCTATGTATTACTCTTTCAGATTGGAGTTCACTTTGGAGGTATATTCTATGAATTTGTTCCTTGGAATGGAGTTGTTGAGTGGGAAATTGCTCAGTGGGGTTACTGGCACGTAACCGCAAATAATGAAACACATAAGGTGATTATGATCCAAATGATTTTGTTGTTAGCTTTATCTCTTGCGATACCCACATTCATTTGTCAACAAACACGTGTACACTCTAAAGAAAGAAAAATATACGCACAGGCAAAGCAAGTTTATCTAAATGAAATTAAGTTTCAACCTTATGTCCTTACGTAAATAGATGCAATCGGCTACTGAGAGGCGGCAGAATAGGAAGGAAACAATAATTTGGGTTTTCTCGGGACCAATCCCGCTAGATTTCGGGGGCGGTTGTGTTGGATAGATTCGGGTCAGAATGAGTACTTCCTGATAGGGGTCAGAATGAGTCAGATTCATTTGGGTCACCCACAAACATATTTTGTCCGTTTCTTCTCGAATTTTGTAAATAATCAATGTATTACATAAGATTATGAAAACTATATTGTTAAAATACTAATCCTCTATGATAGAATAAACCATTATAAGAGGTTGTAAGCATTTAATAACACTTTAAGGTCACTTTCAACCTGTTCAACCCATTTGACCTGTTGCAATCTTAGCCAGGTTATTTGAGTTTATTCATTTCAGATTTCACCCATCAGAAGTAACATGTCCTCCGATTATAACAATTCTTAGGTAAATGGGTTGAAATTGTCACCTCTATAGCTACTATTTAACAGATGGATTTTGTGATGGACAGGTAGAACTAGAGGCTTCAAGCAAGGACCCTGGTACCACATTACGTGCTCCAACCACAGAGGCTGGCCTTGCACCAGCTTGCAAAGATACATGCTTTGCTGATTTAACGTTGAAACTGTGGGAAAACGGATCTGATGGCAGTAAGGGAAAGGTGTGTTATGTTTTACATGACCATATTACCCATGTATCTAGGTTTAATGCTTCCTTCGTGATTATTAAACGTGAGTTCAGGATAGATGTTACTGTCAGCGTATATATAAAGTTGTAAGCACATTATCGAACATAGAAGAAACATCAAGCAACTAGGTTTGCATATAGTAGGATAGTACGTACTGTCCATATAATTTAGACGATCAATAATCAAATCACTTGTCTACTATGAGGGGTCGAGTCAAAATTGCATTTTTTTTTTCCATTGGAAGAGGGATTAGTCGTGTACCGTTAAGTGATATCGAAAGAGTTCCCCCTTTTGTGTCCCGAGCTTCTCTGTGCTGTGTTAAGTAATGATGTAATATATACATTTTATGCATGTTATAACACTTTGTTGTCATTTGTATGTCCTATGCAGCTTATATTGGATGTAACAAGCAATATGGCAGCTGTTGAAGTTGGGGGTGGACCATGGTTCAACACATGGAAAGGCAAGACCTATACACCAGAAATCATCAATCGTGCGCTTAATCTTCCGGTTGATGCGGAAGGAATCCTTGGTTCATTTCCGTTGCTCAAACCACCTGGCTTGTAGGTTATCTTTTCCGTACTTTGTATATGCCAAATCCTCACATCTCAAAAGATTCAATATAAAGTTATACGGTGTATATGTCATGTATGTAGAGACTCTGTACTGAATGCAATAGCAGTTGGTTAGAACTGTATTTAATTGCTTTATTGCAAAAAGGATGATACTGATTTTCAAGACCAAAGTACAATTTTCTCTGAAAATGGAGATTAATTGGAACGAGAGAAGTAAAAAAGAGTTTTTAAAAAATGATATTTTCTTTTGTTTTTTTTTCAACCCGGAAACATAAAAACGTTAAATTTCTCATTTTCTTTTGAACTCGAAAACACAATTTTCTTGAAAAAATGCCTTTCATTTTCTCTGTTACAATCTTATTTTCCATTCACTTGTTTCTTTTTTATCAAAAAACCCTGAAGCGGAGCATAGTGTCTTGGTTGTGTTTATGTGTAGGGAAAATTTACTTTTGATATATATAACCTTCATTTCACATTTTGTCAACTCTTAGACAAGTTTTAAGAGCTATTCATTGTTGAGTTTAACACCGGTCACACACAATTATACAATTATTTTAGATCAACGAGAATGAAGGAAACAAGAAAAATAAAAAGAAACTAAAGGGTTTACGGTCTAGCGATACGTGAGGAGCTCATCAATCAGGAGGTTGTGGGTTCAAGTCTTGTGGAAGACATGTATATATATGTATAATGTATATATATTATGTGGGGTATGTTAGTTGTAGGAAAAAAAAGCACACCGCTATGCGAAATCCTTTTGCAAAAAATACAAAATTTGACAAAATTTGCAGTTTTTTCTTTTTGTTTATTTATATTTAATTTAATGTTACTCTAATTTGTGGTCCTTTTTAATATTTATTTTCTAGCATATTGGTTTTTCTATATGATAAATTTCTATTTCTATATTTAAAAAGTGTTAGTAACTTAACCAATTCATAATCTTCTAAAATATAAAATAGAATAATAATAAGACTACATAGAGTAGTGATATTTATGTAACACAATTAACTTAATCTTATTGTTTGACAACTTTTCTTACAATTAATTATCAAAAATTATTTAAATACAAACAATTTATCGTACCGTATAAAAAAGATAATAAATAATATAAATAATATAAATAATAAATTAAATTTAAATATAAATATAAAAATAAAATACAAGGTGGCATGATGCGGAGTGATATGGCCCAGAATGAATCATTAATCCAATCAGAGACTGACGTGGCAAAGGAAGGGTGCCAGCGAGGCCATCTCGAACCTATCGAATTGTAAATCACAAAAAATACTCGTAGCTCCCAAAAACAAAACCCTAGCAGCGCTATTTCCTGGGTTTTGATCAAATCTGGCGCTTTTGCTTCTCAATCGAAATCAAATCAATAATCGTGATGTCAATGGAGAGTAATAGTAGGATCGTAGGAGACAAGTACAAGTTAGGTCGCAAAATTGGTAGTGGATCTTTCGGTCAAATCTTTCTAGGTCTATCTTCTTTCTTCTTTCTCCTTTTAGTCTTATTTTTTCCATTCATTATTTTTAAAGAGTTGATAGATTTAATGGATTTTTGTATTGGTGTCTTCTGATCACTATATTTTGTGGTTTTGCAGCTACTCATGTTGATACTCATGAAATTGTTGCTGTAAAAATGGTAACTACTTCTATTATTATTGTTGTTTTTAGATATTATTAAATTATTATAAACTACTGTCATCAAGTTGCAAATGTCAGCTATAAATGTAAAGCGTTTAGCTTATGAATAATTATATGTTTGGTAGGAGAATAGGCAAACTAAGCATCCACAATTGCTTTATGAGGCCAAGCTGTACAATTATCTTCAGGGAGTTGGTAACTTTATTTTAACATCCTCAAATGTATACATTACTTTCATATTTTAGCTAACAATGTACTAACTGTATTAAATCCGTACTCTGCAGCTGGTGTTGCTAGCATCCATTGGTCTGGTGTTGATGCTCAGGACAATGTGCTTGTTCTTGATCTTCTAGGGCCTAGTCTCGAAGATCTATTTGTCTATTGCGGAAGGAAGTTCTCATTGAAGACTGTTTTAATGCTAGCTGATCAAATGGTAATATAGTCTATCTTGTAGTACATTAGGGATTGCATCCTGATTTGTTTCTGTCATCATGTATACTAAGGAAATTGATATGTCATTATATAAAATTTAAAATTTGTACCAACGCTTAGTGTGCCATATTTTTTTCACAGCTTACAAGAATAGAGCTTATGCATGCCAAAGGATTTTTGCATAGAGATTTAAAGCCCGATAATTTTCTGATGGGTTTAGGCAGGAAAGCAAATCAGGTAATTCACACCACTAATATGAATATATCCTGATTAAACCTTATGTGAGTGTGATTTATTTGGATGTTTTAAATTCGAGAAAGTTTATTTTCCAAATGGGATTGAATGAGTTTTAATTATCATTGTACTTGCAGTTCCATTACAATCTAACTATTGTACTTGCTAAAATGCGAAAAAGCAACAATAAAGTATGTTAAGAATAAGGCGTCTTAGACAATCTACGATCTCTTGTAGGCTCTATGTTTGTAGTATTCAAAACAACTAGAAGTATGATGCTTAGAAGAGCCATCTCTCATATTCTTTTATATGTTGCATTTTAGCAAGTACAAAGGTTAGTTTGCAACGGAACTATGTGTATGGTGGCTTGAGAAGTCATTCTATCTTATTATTTCATGGGACATGAAAGTAAGTTGATGTGGTATGTCAGTAATAAGGCATTGGGTCATCCATGTATGGTTTGACACCAATTTAACCTTTTGCCAGGTCTATGTTATTGATTTTGGACTTGCTAAGAGATATCGTGATCCCGCTACAAGTTGCCATATTCCTTACAAGTATGATTTCGGACCTTCATACTTATCTTACATATACAGATATTGGTGCTAAGCTAACCGTTATTCTTGAGCATATAAATACAGAGTTGGTGCTAACCTAACCTTTCTTCTTATCTTATCATATATACACAGAGCGAACAAAAACTTGACAGGGACTGCACGCTATGCCAGCTGTAATACTCATTTGGGAATTGGTACACAATCGTTGCTGTAAAACGTTTTCTTGCATTTTCATATTTCATGTTGTCTTCACCTCTGTTTGCCTGACATAAGAATCTAAAAATCCAGAACAAAGTCGTCGCGATGACTTAGAGTCTCTTGGCTATGTTTTCTTATACTTTTTGAGGGGGAGGTATGTGCTGAAAATTCATTTGCTGTACTGTTGGTGATATTGGTTTAATCTTCCCGAAAAATGAGTCTATCGTGTTATTTCTGCAGTTTACCATGGCAGGGTCTAAAAGGTGCCACAAAGAAGCAAAAATACGACAAAATATGTGAAAAGAAAGTATCTACTCCTATAGAGGTATGTTGCTTTACTGGTTGTGTGCTAATGAATTTGGTTTAGTGGGCTAGCATTTATATTTGAAAACATATTTCAAACTGTTTGACAGGTGCTGTGCAAGTTTCATCATGTGGAGTTTGTGTCCTACTTCCAGTATTGCCGATCTTTGACGTTTGAGCAACGGCCTGATTATGGATTTTTGAAGCGCCTCTTCCGTGATTTGTTCACACGGGAAGGTATTTTAGATGTTTACTAACGCTTGAGTCAAAAGTTTTGTGGGTCAGTGTTGGGATGAAAAAGTGATACTTTAGGTATATATCCTGTTACTAAAAGAGATCTTCTTAGATGTATCCGTTCCGTTATTTGTTCACGCGGGAAGGTATTTTAGATGTTTACTAACGCTTGAGTCAAAAGTTTTGTGGGTCAGTGTAGGGATGAAAAAGTGATACTTTTTGTAATATATCCTGTTACTAAAAGAGATCTTCTTAGATGTATCAGATCCTACTTTCCGGACGCTATATTATGTAAATTTTAAAATATTTATGTCAATAGTAATTTACTGAATATATTTTCCTCTATTGACCTTAGCACCATTTGTTTGTCTTCCTTAATGTGGTGATTTTTCTGATGCTCTACCTATTTCAGGATACGACTTTGATTATGTGTTCGATTGGACAATCTTAAAGCACCAGCAGTCGGAAAAGACAAGGCCACAACATCAATCAACTGTTAGTATTCACCAACATTGATTATCTACAATTTTGTAGCAATTACATGTTGAATAAGTTGTATCAGGATGCATCAACTTAGCTTGTTTTGTTTCACTGACGGTTGATCATGATGTCAGAGTCGACCAGTTCCTGGAATGATCAGTAGAGCAATGCCGGTACATTCTAATAAGCGTCAAGGTAATTCATCTATGTAGGGAATTTTACTAGGATGTCAAGTTTTTCTACCTGAACCTTCATCTAAAATTGTGTTGAGGTTTTAGCGTGCACATGGAATATTGGAACATGTAATTTGCATGTAATTCTGTCAGGATTGGGTAGTGGTCAGAGAGATTCAAGTCTCTAAGTTAACTCATCATTTCATTTTAGATCTTGCATATCTGAAAATGTATCGTAGACTCGTAGTGAGGGTACTTTTAACCCACTATTCTGAAAATTATCATTGTTATAGCCTCATTACTAAGAGGTCAAACAGGCAATGAGAAAATTCTGGTAAAAGCGAGATGGGCAAAGGGCTGGAATTGATTGTAGTTTAACCATAAAATAATCAAATACTGACAAGCTCCTAAATTAATCATCACCAAGGTGGCCTAGTGGTAAGGCGTCTTGATGTCCTCACAAGAGGTCTCGGGTTCGAACCTCATCACTGGATGAACATCTTGGGGGTGGCTAGGGAAATGGTCGGAAATGGTCACGGGGATAACCCGGGTAGCCCGCGTGCATATGAGTCAAAAGAGAAAGACTGGCCCTCCCTGGTTGACCTAAACAGGGAAGAGCTCCTCCTTTACCCGTTTGACAAACTCCTATGTTACTTTATTCAAATAAAATTGAATCATTATTTTGATAAAAATCTCATAATGAAATTTAATATTTTAATTGATAATGAACTTTACTATTTCAATTAATAATGAAATGTTTGGCTGGTCAACTGACCTGATCCAGTTTTTGTTTGGGCTCTAAAATTTATCTGTTTTGCCTAACCCACCCGTTTCCCTCTTGTAGCCTAACCCCCCGTTTCCCCTCTTGTAGTGGAAAGCTCGTTTCAAAAACCATAAAAAAAGAAGAAAATAGATCCACGAGGTTTGACTTTTAAAGAGCAAATAAGTTTTAATCTTAAAAAAATTAACAATTTATACTTCTTCATCTTATATTCGGGGGTCTTTAAATAAAAGATATTTCTTTAAAACCCTTTATTGAGTTTTAAGTATGTCTTTTAATTTCTTTTTCAGCTCTGCTTTTCTGTTGTTTACAAAGCCTGCTTTTATCAAATTTTTTTATATATCATGTTAATACGTATATCAACTCATGAACAATTGAACATGTTGGTTTAACGAATCTGTTCTTTTGAACCAAACATCTTGATTTACTTTGGATCTTTGTACCAAAAATGGTGACCAGATATCAAAATAACCAGTAAGGATTATCTTACATTTTAATCTCTTTTTTTATAGTTTAGATTTTGATGGTCACATATATGGTGCATTTAGTTCTAGTAATGATATGATTTGGTCACGATCAAATAGGAGTAGATTAATTGTGATGAAGGTGCCACGTTTCTAGTTCTACTTGGTTTATTCTGTTTAACTAGGATATAGAAAATAAAATAACTTTCCCAATATGTTAAAGTCTCCTGATTTAATACAAAACGCATACATATATATATGTAATGGGCAAAGTGTCAAATTTACCTTAGTAATAAACGTGATTCGTATGGGGGCAAATAGGAAATTTAACAAAATCCCTTAAAAAGTCAGATCTTTTGTATTTAGCGCTGAACTTTAATAAAGAGGCTTACTCGGCTTACGATGGAAGGGGGAAGTTGCTAAAATTCATAGGACGTGGTTCATAAACTCTTGTAATATTTAGCTTCTTGTGACATTATTTATCGTTTGATGTTATTTAATTTCGCTACTCATAAATTGATTTACTTTAAACAACCATTTGTTAGGGGGTAACGATGATTCCTACCAAGTTGGAGCAACAGAACGAAGAAGATCAACTAATCCGGCTCGTCCTGACATGCATAATAAATCACGCGCACCTTACGAACTCAATGGTGATAATTTACTTGGAAAACACGTGAGTCCTTGTTAGATAAAGTAACTTTAGGGGTTACAAGTTACATTTATTGACAATTATCTCCAACTATTTTCTTATTATGGAACATTTTTCTCTCTTTTCTATATGATGCTGTTCATCATTCCAATCACTACTTTTTTATGATTTTTGATTGTTATAGATGATAAGTAATGCACCAATGGCGTCTACTTCTTTCTCTATTGGTGGAACCTTCAAAGCACCTCTTGTTAATCCAGATGAGCCAATGGATACAACAAAAGTTGACCATGGTCTTAGCAGAAAAGCGGCGAGTGGTTCAAGTAGTTGGATCCGATCCTTGCACCGAATTTCTTCAGCCAAGTAATCGGTAATGGGATTCTTATGACTCGAAAATTGGTATATCAGAGGTGTCAAGCAGTCAATCACTAAGCAGTTCGATTATTAGAACATAATGGAGAAGATTTACAGTAATTGCTTGGATCCTTCTGCTCAAGGTCGCTCATGTAATTTCTTAAGGTGATCACAAAGCACAACATGTTTAATGGTGCTTGATTTTTTCCCACTTAAGGTTTGATTGTTAACAATTAGTTCTCCGGGCGAAAAAACATTAGACATTTCATCTTCTGAAACCAACACTTTTGATGTATGTTGTATAGCTTTTACATTTTTTCCTTTTTGAAAATAGATAGTGGATTGCCTTTGTATTTGTTGGCATTTCATATATTCAGGACCAAGTTTCTTTATATGTTCTTTTGATTATTTATTTAAATCAGAGTTTTTTGATGTTCATTATCTTAGTTTTAACATAGGTACCAGAGTTCATCCGAATGTGTATGACATGACCTGTATCAGGTACTTCAGATGCATACCATTCTTTCAAGTCTGACGAAGTAGCTTTGTGTATCGTGTTGTGTCTAATTTCCATTTTCTTTTACTATCCAGGTTCTTGTATAAATGGATTTTGTAGGACCCTGATGCTTGTCATCGTTACGGATTTGGAGCTTTTTTGTTGGGAGGTTCCAAGGTAATTATATAGTCACATTTTCTTAATCAGCAATCTGTAAATTGACGGAAAATGTCAATTCTTTTTACTTTTCAGTATTCTTCCATTTGGGTCGTTTCTACAAAGAAGTCAAACTACGTGCGATTTTCTTTTACTCTAACTCGGGCCAAATGAAAGAAACCCGCAATAAATCTAGAAGGAATCTGAAATCATTTTTGGAGCATTAAGACATAATTCATGACAAACTAGGAAAATGACTTGTTACCCTGTTTTTAGATATCAAACCTAATAAATAATTTTTGTTAATGTTCTTTTTTAAAATCACGGTATTTTTTAAGTCGTAAACTAAAAGTAGTCTCTTTGTTTTGGTACATAAAGAGAATCTGCAAACTTTGATGGCCGATTTGTGATGTGCTACCTTCTAGTAGTTTGACTATACATGACATATATACTGTGTTTCTATGGCCAACCTAGGTCGTGAGTTTTTGGCTTTTTGCAACCTCTACTGCTCGTATTAATAGCATTTAAGTATGTTCTTAATGTCCAACTTATACATTCTTTTTTGACTTCCGTGTTTTCCATTATCCTTTAGCTTTGAACTTTGAAGTTAAAATATTTTTTATGTCCCTTTTTGTAGATAGAGTTGATAGTTAAAAGTAGAGTTGGCCAAATGTGTGGGTTGGGTAATGCATCAAAACGGGTTGTATTGTCCATTCTTTTTTTATGACTATAAGTAGTATAAGCATTAACTTGTTTCAAAATAATTAAAAATGGCTGTATTAAAATGCACTTTGGCTATGATTAACCTGATTATGCTTTAGCTGAGTGTTTTTGATTTGAATTGTTAAGGATACACCATAACCTGATCTACTCATTTGTAGGTAAAAGAGACGAAATTGCTACCTGTAGTTGAAAGCGATAATGTCTTCTTGTTTCATTACAGCACACATGTTTGTTTGATCTATTACCAATTCTAACAGTCTTTCCTTCTAACTTAAGTGGCATGCAGACATGGAGAAGTTGGGGAAACGGGTGCTGAAGTTCACCCACAACTTCCCTTACTCCTGAATTAATCCAACAGACTGATTGCCAGGAGTTGTTCAGCATTTATACAGAGCAATTTCTGGTGTATGCTATCATTAAAAGCATACATCTGCAGTGAATCAACACGGTAGAACCAATAACCTCGTTGGTACTGAATAAGCCGACAGAAACGCATTAGCTCGCCAAGTCTACCATGTGAAAGAAGAATATACGGTTAAGCAAAATGCATGGATGACGATGAATATTGTATGTGAACGAATTTTGTTCACTCATTAGTCGTCATCTGTGCACATTTCAATCACTTCTGTAGATTGTTAAGATGAACGGCATCCTCTCATTTGGTTGATCTTAGCCACCCACGATTTCATTTACGTTTTGTTTTTCCATTAAAACATTTTTACTGATCATGAAATGAGACACATTTAATGTGTTAAATGTAATAAACAAGGTTTTTGAACCCATTTGTTACATTTGGTTTAAATTAGACTACGTTAAAAGTAAACTCAGGCTGAACAATATATCGTCCTGATAATCTTTTTTGTCCTGTTATTTTATTCTCCGAACTTCTTGACCTTTTTCATCATCAAAAAACATTTATACGGTCTCCAATGGACCTACTATAAAGATACTATTGATTGAAAATATGATTCTGCTAATTAGTTTGATCATTGATATACTGAGCTCTTAATTACTATTATCATAATTAGTTTTCTTAATCAAATGACAAACAAGTCAAGTTATAATGGCTCGGTAGATAAATGAAAGGTGCGCGCTGCATTTTGAAGAGAAGGACACACATACGATCTTAGCTGTTGATTTGTGTGATCAACAGTTCAAATTCACAATCTTGTATTTTACAGGTATATTGCATTTTTGGTAAAATGCATTATTGTTAAGATGTAGTGAATATGAACCATTAATTACTGAAATTTACGGTTGAGATCGTCTGTCACTACGCCCCATTAAAATGCAGTTGGCATCAGAATCTTACCCTAAAATAAAATAGAAAGTAGTTTAAATTAAACTAGCATATTGTCTACACAATGCAGTGGTAATAATTGATTTATCAATTATTGTTACGCGTGACAGTGTGTTTGTTGAATAACATGTCATCCTTAAATAGTAATCTTCTTTTATGATTTAATAGATTAAATTTTAAAATGTTAAACTAACAACTCATTATCTAATTTTCTATGCGCGACGGTACCCATAAATGATTAGTGCTCAATTAAATTTTAGAAAGAATAAGGGTGTGTTTGGTGAAGAGCTTTTAAGAGCTTTTTGAAGCTTTAACTTTTTGTTTTCAAATTGAAAAGGTCCTCATTTCTAAAAGCTTCGTTTGGATAAAAGAGCTTTGAGCTTTTATTTTTTTTAAAAGCTCCAAAAAGCTTGTAAATGAAAAGCTAATCCTACAAACTTTGAAAATTGAAAAGAGCTTTTAGTGAATATATTTACATGATTGCCCTCGTCATAAATATTTACAATTTGAGACTAGTTAGTTTATCGGCACTAGTATTCCAAATGATTTTTCGAAGTTATTGTCCTTTTTGTTTTCAATAAATTAATAAGGAATTAAACCTAGTTAATTATTAACAATACTGACGACCCGACGTCCCTCAAAATATTATAAACACTTTTTAAAATAACGGTGGACATATTCATATTAGTACTACACGAAATATAATATGTAATACATTAACTCATAATCATTTTTGTATCAAATCAAATATTTAATACATATACATAAATTTTGACATTAAAAGGTGATTTTTGAATCATTATCATTTTTCTTACACTAAAATATTATTTGTCAAATTTATATTTAGTTATATTTATTATTATTTTTATATTCATATACACATATACTATACATATTATTTCATATTATTATTATAAAGTAGTTTCATATTATAACTATCAACTATACATATTTTTTATAATGTTACCTTAATTATAAGAAAATGAATATGTTAACAAAAATATAAATAATTTAGTTATTTATATTATATTATTATGAGTTATATATGTTAAATATATATATATATATATATATATATATATATATATATATATATACCATTTAATTTAATTTTATTTTATCATTGTCCTTTATTGTCATTTTATTCATTTCAATTACATCTACAACTACTTTACCAAACACATTTAGATAAATATATCTACAGTTTACAGCTTCAATTAAAAGCTACAGCTCATTTTGCCAAACATACCCTAAGTTGGACTATATTCAGAGTTATTAACCTCGTTACGACGATATATATATGTATATATATATATATGTATATATATATGTATATATATATATATATATGTATATATATATATATACTAAAAGAGTATAAAAGAAAGCTCCAGAATTTGCTACGTAAGCATGAATGCCACGTGTCAATTTCTTAACTCCAGTTAACAAATTATTTAATTAATATGGAAAGAGAAGTTGTAACACCCCCCACTTTCTAAATATCATTTTATATTCGAAATATCGGAAGCGTCTGGTCAAAACAAACTTTTACAATATATGCTAAAGTTATATCGTTTAAAAACATAAAACATACATCAGTTTGGGTGTTATACAGTACAAATCCCATCATTATGTATCAAAACAAAATCAGA
Organism: Gnaphalium uliginosum; assembly: GCA_963930675.1. Classification (NCBI taxonomy): domain Eukaryota; kingdom Viridiplantae; phylum Streptophyta; class Magnoliopsida; order Asterales; family Asteraceae; genus Gnaphalium; species Gnaphalium uliginosum. Next base: position 9,524,425 of record OZ005685.1, on the reverse strand, counting down.
GTAGCTGGTCGTCAAACATCCCATTAAACCAAAAGCTTCTTGCCCATCAATTAATCAAACATTAACCTGCAAGAAGTAGGGTGGTGGGATTAGCACACGGCTAAGTGAGAAGAACTGTAACCAACAGTCTAACTCATAAATAACAAATCTGTTTACAGCGAATAATCGTAAACACACAACGTCAAAGAGGACCGGTGGTTCCTGAGGTATCCTCCAAGGAACACTTAAAATCAACTGCAGGCCAATACAGTGATTAACCGATAGCTTGTTACTATCTTCACCAACAACAGTTCCTATCAACTATGTGTATAAGGAACCCCTGTTTGGCCAAACAATAGTAACTAAGCCCAACCAGTGTTGACCTCTGAATATACATATCACATATGCCCAATGGCCAAATATCACATAATCCATAATCATCATGGATAATATAAACAACCCAGACTAAACAGTCTATCAACAGTAGTATTACATTACCCGTTGTAACTAAACATGTTACAACTGAATCACACTGAGGATCACAGATCCACTCACCTATTGGTCTCAGTCCCACAACTCAGAAATCTAATATCACTGAGTCTTCTGCTGATCTGAGAATACAACAAATAATGAGTTAGATAACTTCCATAACAGACTCATTCTTATCACAAAGTCATAAACAGTATTAGCTATCACATTTGAACATTCAGTGGAAACTAACTTCCAACAGTGGTAACTGCTTCATTTATAAAAGTCTAAGTATAAATTCAACTAACAGTGTTAATTACATAAACAGTGGAAACTACTTACAATTCTTAACTAACAGTGTTAATTACATAAACAGTGGAAACTACTTCACAATCAAGTTCTGCTAACTGAGTTCATCTTCAAGCTGCGAAGTTCGCTGCTGAACCCAGAAATTCGAACTGAATTCTTTCAAAACTCACGAATTTGACTTCCTATCATTCAAATAAGCTTTCTAACAACTTATATGCATCAAATAACATCATACAACATCTTTTAAGTTTAAAATTCATATCAATTCGAGAATTTGCTAATTTCATCAAAATACAATTATAAACATCAAATACTTACAGGAACAGAGTGATGATGAGGATGTTACTGGAATTCGTTTTTGTAACAAGAGGGTGATTATTCTACTGTTTTAAGATTTCACAGAAGGTTTCTTTCAATTTTTTTTTTTTTGGGATTTCAAGTCGGCTCGCAGGAATGTTTAAGAAGTGTGTATATTTGTGTAGAAGAATTGAGAAAGTATGTATATATATATTAATCTAACCCAATACCATTACAATTTTAGTTCCCTTCTTAATCTATTATCGGGAACCTAAAACCATTTTGTGAAAACCAATTATTCTACTTTACCGTCAACTAATTCGGTTTAAAACAACGAATTATTTATTAGTCACAATAACTCAATTAATATCTTGACTAATTTTATCAAATAAACATAACATATCAAATATTCCTAACACATTAAATAATAAATTTAAAGTTAGAAATTTACCCGGATTACTAGGCCCTTAGGGTGGATGTTACAGAAGTCACATACGAAAACAAAGTCCTATAAATTATTTAATTAATATTATTTTATAAATTATTTTATAAAATATGTACTACAATTATCATTTAATCACGTAATATCAAAATATGATGCAGAAAACCAAAATCGATATGAATATATCTAAAATAATTCTAATAAATTGCCGTGCATTGCACGGGTCTTCTACCTAGTATATATATGTAACACCCCGAAATTTGTTAAATTTAAAAGTTGTGTTCTTTATGCGACACAAGGGCTAGTGTCGCAGGTAGCGACACAAAGCCCAATGCGACACAAGGCTTGTGTCGTAGTGTCGGGCAGAAAGTCGATTTTTAAGGGTTAATTGTGTAATTTAGTGTGAAATTAAAATAAAACTATGTTCCAAAATATTCCAGAAACCAGAAAACAACTCCAGGTTCACATGTGTGTGTGTGTTGAAAACTCTAGAAAGAGAAATCAAGAGAAATCCAAGAAGGTTAGCTTTGAGTTCTGATTCTTCGAACATATCTCTGATATTGGAGGTAAGAGGCTTAAACCCTGATCGAATTTCAGCTTACCCTTATGTTATTGATAAAAGAAATTGAGTTTTAATTGAGTTTAAAATAATAAATTTGGGGTAAAATGTTATGTGGGTTAAAAATGAGTTTGGGTGTGTTTGAGGTAAGTCGTGTATATGTGATACTCATCTATTGAAACCAGATTGAACTAAATATGTTGATATAGCTCAGAAAATCGTTAATCTCAGAAAGTTTATGCTGCCCTGTTCATCATTGCGACACAAAGCTTGTGTCGCAGTGATGGTGTCGCAAATTAAAACTGTTGCTTTAGCGACACAAGGATTTGTGTCGCTAGTTTCCACTGCTAGTTAGTACCGTTGCTTTAGCGACACAAAGAGTTAGTGTCGCAGTTTGTGTCGCTAGTTTCTACTGTTAGTTACAACTGTTGCCATAGCGACACTAAGAGCTAGTGTCGCAGATTGTGTCGCAGATTGTGTCGCTATAGTGTGTTGTGCGACACTAATTTAGTGTAGCCAGGAGGTGTAGCGACACTAGGGGGTAGTGTTACAGGGTTAATTGATATTTTAAATAATATTAATTATAATCAGAGTTAATTAATACGAACGTCTCGACAGGTATTTCGGGTAACAAGTCATAAATATCTGAACGTCGTCCTCGAGGTAAGTAGTAGGAAAGGAAAGAATTCAATTGTCTGATTTTATTAATACTAATTGTGTTACGAGGTTGCACCAAATAACGATAATTAGATCACGTGTGTGGTTAAGTATCGTATATCTGAGCCGAGTGGCTAATTGCTGCGTGATCAATTGTGCCTATGAGATTGAGTTAAGTGGCCAATTGCTGAGTGATCAGTTGTGCCCATGAGATTAAGCCGAATGGCCAATTGCCGAGTGATCAATTGTGCCCATGTATATGTGAGTTAAGTGGCCAATTGCTGAGTGATCAATTGTGTTTAGCTGTATGAATTGAGTGGCCAATTGCTGAGTGATCAATTGTGCCGATTGAGTATATGTTGAATGTAGTAAATGTATGATTGAATGATAAAGACATGAGATGTCTGGTTTATTATAATACTGTGAATGCATTTTCCTTTACTTACTAAGCGATGTGCTTATGTGTTGTTGGATGTTGTGTTGATAGGTACGCTTAAAGGGATGAAGGGCGGGGATCCGGGCAAACGACCCGAGAGCTACTAGTGATGGACTTACTATGGCAAGATAGTAAGGAGTCGATCTTGAAAATCATGCTCTGTGTAAACATATGATATTTTGTGAAAACGATACAAGTAATGTCAGATAATGTTAATAATATTTATATTAATGAATGTATAAAATGTTTTTGAGATGTGTATAAAAAAAATTCGGGATGTTACAATATATATATATATATATATATATATATATATATATATATATATATATATATACAGGGAAAGGATCAAGAGAGAAGTTCTAAATTTGATGGAAGGAGGGAATCAAATATCAACCACACATTTTCTTATATCTTCTCCAACTCATATACAATACCCATTTCATCAATTTTTATTTAAAATTCAAAATTAAAGCATGTTAATCGCTCAAAACATTATAAATTTCAAATTCATCAAAGGCATTCATACATATCTTCAATTCGTCATAATTCATATTCATCAAATATTAAGAATTTTGGGTATAACTTTTGGGTTTTTGTAAAAATTTTGATTCACCAATGAATACAATAAAATTAAACGAATTTCAACGTACAAAACTTATAAACAAGTAATTAATTTAATTATAGTCGTCATTAACCATCGCATTTTATATAAAAAAAAATTAGAACATTAACATTCATTTGGAATTACTGTTGATCAAAATTACAATTAATATTAATAAACAATAATTTATGATGAATATTAACTTATATATGTTTTTATACATTGTTGAACGAGATAACTTAACATTCATCAGTGTATAATAATGTATATGAGTTAACATTCATCGTAAAAGAATGTTTAAAATTATTAAGTTGTAATTTTAATTAACATTCTTTCCAAATGAATATTAATATTCTGAAATTTTTTTGAGTTATTTACAATTTTAGCACCACTTTGACTTTTGAGTTGACGAGAATGTATGGCTAGAAATAACTTTCATCATTTCTCCATTTTCTTACTTCCCTCTTGATCCCAACTCTATATATATATATATATATATATATATATATATATATATATATATAGTGGGAAGTTCAAATGAGAACCACATAAAATTGAGAACTTGTGAGAACTACTAGATAACGTATTTGTTCACATGTGATTCGCTCCATTCATATGTAAACATTAATATATGATAGATTTAGAAAGAAAAAAAATGCTAAAAACTCTAAAGATCACGTCATAAAACACATTTGAACCGATTTGTTCACATGATCGTTCAGATGTGAACACATATTTATCTTTTTGTGTTTTTCGATATAATTTTAGGATTTTTTTGACTTTTTTATTTATCAATTAAACGTACATCAATGTTCACGTATGAATGAAGTTATTCACATGTGAACAAATATGTAAACTAGTAGTTCTCACAAATTTTTAACTTTTTTGTTGGTACTCATTTGAACCTTCCCATATATATATATATATATATATATATATATATATATATATATATATATATATAAGAACCGTATCAAGATCCTACTCTGTAAAATACAGTTTTTTTTTCTTCCTGATTAGTGTTCATCGTATTATTTAAAAATTAGATTACGAAGCATATTTCAGTATTTTCCTTTTCTATTTTTTTTATTATTATTATTTTTTTTTGAAAAAAAAATGACATAAAAGGTAAAGTCTTGTAACAGACAACCAAATTGTCAGCTACTAAAGGTAAAAACATATAGAAAAAAGTAGTTAGAAACTGGCAAATGTTAGAACCTACGAACGAATCACCGTTTTCACTTTTTATTCATTTATTTTCACTTTCTTTCTTTTTTTCTGTGGTCTCGTAATCAATAATTCAACAATTCACAGGTTCTGATCAGATCAGATCAGATCCGAAATGGCCACAGATACAAAATCATCAAATTTAGCTAATAATAATAATAATCATAATCATAATCACAATAATATTAAGATGATGATGAAAGGTAGTAGTAGTAGCGGCGGAATTCGTGATGCAAAAACTAAATTCGATCCTTCCGTTATCAAAAACAGAGTTGTTAGCAGTAGCTCAACCAAGCAATCCATTGATTCCGAACATGTTTCCAAAACACAGGTAATGATACTTTCTATTTATATATATTATTTCCTCTTTATTTAAATTTTGATTGATTTTTTTATGTTGAAATATCTACAATTAATTAATTAAATTAAATAATTAATTATTTAATTAGGTGTTTGAGTAATGTGTTTATCCTAAACTGGTTTAATTTTGGGAACTTTACACTAATCAATAAGATTTAGAGAACCAGTGGCACTTAGTAAACTGATTATTGAAATTGATATAAAATTACTTATTACTTTGACTGATATCAACCGATGCTATCGATTATATGTTATTTACTCGAACGGTGAATGTTTGTTGAATGAGCCAATGAGGTTGTTTATTTTCATGTTGAAAGGCAAAAGGAAAATCAGTTATGACTTCTTCCAAGACAACAACAACAAAAACAAAAACAACGGTTAGAGCACGAGAGAAGAAAGTTTACTCCTTAGCTGGGCAGAAGTTTGATGTTCCAGAAGAGGTGCGTTTGTACGCTTACCAATAGTTGTTATTCATTACTTCATTATGAATGAATATGTAGCATTTACATTTTGTTTCATTTTCATGTTTGACAGCGAGAACCTCTGCGGATCTTTTATGAGTCGTTGTCTAAACAGATACCTTCTAGCGAAATGGCAGAGTTTTGGTGAGTTAGTTCGTTTCACATTTGAGCAAATTAACTGTGAATTTATATTTAGCTGAACTAAATGTCCCCTGTATATATGTTTACAAACGTGATCATGTTTTTTCTTAACCGAGCAATCAGATAGTGATAGGAAAACAAATACAACACAGAACTTTTGAAGATGAAGATGATTTGATGATTTGTATTAGAAATTGAAATTAACATAAATACAATCAAAAATCCAGGGATAATCCCTCTCTCACTACCAAGTGGTAGGAGCCTAAAACAACCATGAAAAGAAATGACAGAGTCCATCATTATGGGATCTTCCTTCCCCTTTATATTACTCTCTCTCTTCTAACAACCTCAGCCACGTGCCTCATTCCTTTTGTTGTCATTTACCCTTTTTGCCCTTCTAGAATACACCTTTAATATCCTAGGTTGATTTTCATTGGGACTAATTAATTCCCCATCCGTATCAGATAGTAGTAGGGTTTTCATAGATAACTAGTTTCAAGTCTTTAGCATATACTAATCATAATTCTGTATTTTTTTTCTTTTTCTTTCTAAACATATGCTGTCAGTCTGTCACAATGAAATCTTTTAACGAACGACAATAGGCATTTAAGTAAAACACAACCTAGAAGTCTGATATGGGTTCGCTAACTCGAGCAGTATTAGGAACAGTGCTATAATAACATTGAGGTTATTACATATTCAGTACTATTTGGTAAAGTTTGCATCAGTTACTCTTAGCATAGAAGAGAACTAAGTGTGCGTCGTGTTTTGTTGCATCTGAATGTGTAGGATGATGGAACATGGCATGTTATCACCCGAGAGGGCAAAAAAGGCATACGAGAAAAAGCAAAGGAGACAAAAGGAAATACGAATGGGAACCCCCATCAAATCTCCACCAAGTGGACCAGAAAGTTCAAAGAGGCCACAACAATTATCACCACAAAGTAGAGGTGAAAGTTCAAAGAAGCCACAACCAGTTCCCGTTTCAAAGAAGCCACAACCAGTTCCCGTTTCAAAGAATGGGGATGCAAAGGCAAAGACACGAGTAGTAAACGATAGTGACAACGATGATGATGATTTTGTGCTGAGCCATAAGAGAAGGAAAGGGTAAAAGTACTCCCTTCATCCACACTTTTATAGATTGGTTACTCGTTGAGTCTGTGTTGTTTTATTTAGAACAAGATGATGATTATATTGTAGTAATCACATATATGGATTATTTTATACCTTCCCCCTTTTTTCAAGTTTATAAATATAGTGAAAATAATAGTCCGGGTAAATGTTCAATAGTCACATATGTACGTGCCTGCTTGATTGTTTTTAAGTCTGATATATACAAAGATAGTATGAGCTCGAATATTAGAAGTACAACAATTGACAGGATACAACCTGGATGAACCCAAAAGGAAACGCTGAAAAACTACCAAAGACGACATAATAAACTGGGAAAATAGAAGGAAACTGCAATGCAGTTTGGCTGTTTGATACACAAGCCAAGCTGAAACAGGAAGATGTCTAATCCAGCTGAGAACAATTGCTGCACCCTTGCACATTACCGATGGTTCTACGCTGAAAGAAGACAAATTACATACCAAGATGTGAATATGTGATGGTAAATAGCAATAGATCCAATCAAATAATATTTAGCAAGACTGTCATCTACATTGAGAACCTCTTAGTTTAATTCTTTAAATTTACCTCATTCCTTACTCAAACCGATCTCGTTTTCCACATGTTTAACACAACGGGCTGGTCGTGTTCAGATTTTGTAATATCAAAATCATCAACCAGCCTATCCAGACTCGACTCGTAAGTATTGTTTGCAAACAAATCTCTAAAGCTGTGTGATTATTTTGTATTAAATAAATTTTACACATAATATCTACTTTAAAGAAAAAAAAAACTAAATATAGTACAGTACTTGTACTAATAATTAAAATAAAGTTAAATTTATACACTGTAGCGAAGGTTAGAATTTTTGATAGTTTCTAAAATGGAGTAAAAAATTGGAGTTAAATGAAGCCAATTCTAGCGATCTATCCAATTCCAGTTATCGCATTCGTGTAGGAGTTGTCGGCCAAAAGTAACAGAGTCCGTCCGAACCGAAGAGTAGAGTATGGCGGCCAACAATCTAAATCGGAAAGTAATCGCTATTACTGCAGGAGAAGCTCACACTCTCCTTCTCACCGGTAATCAAAATCAAATCTTATTTGCAATTGCAATTGCAATTTTAATGATACTACGATTTGAAGAGGTTTTAGGTTGGGGCTTGTTTTATTAATTATTAATTATGAAAGCAGGTGATGGTGAGGTATATTCATGGGGAAGAGGAACCTTTGGGCGGCTCGGAAATGGTTCGGAGGTGGATCAGCATTTCCCTCGTAAAATCGAATTTGGGAAGAAAATTGTTGGAATAGCTGCTGGCGCTTATCACTCTCTTGCTCTTGCTGGTAGGTAATATATGGCTTATTGCTGGCGCTTTCACCTCATTTTTTATTTGGTTACTGAATAATGAAAAATCGTAATCAAAGCTACTTTGTGTTTCAAAATTGGTTGTATTCTTTGCATAATTATGACTGGATAGTGTTTATAATGAGTTTTGACATAGTAGATGATGTATTATGTACCTGACGTAGTCGTGTTATATAGTGGATGAACCGTAGTTTCTATCGTTTAGTTGGCCTCCTATCGTTATCAGAGGGCTGCAAATGATTAGCAGCAGTAGCTATGGATCACTGTCCTCATAAACGTGTTATATGTGTTGCGACAAACGGTCATATCCAAGTATTTTTGGCCTTAATACTTCATATCTTTTCTTATGGAAGTTTTATTGTTTAGTGAAAACAATCCTAATGTTTAAAAAAGACCTTGTATTTGAAACGATAATAAAGGTCGTTACAAACTGATATCCCAAAGATGACATATGCACTACTAGACTGCAGAATATAGGTTCATGAACTAACACGTTCTATCTCTTACTTTAACTTTTATCTCAGATGATGGTTCACTTTGGAGCTGGGGCTATAATTCGTGTATCCTTTCAAACAATGCTTCAACATTTTCCATGTAAATCAATTTCTGAGTATATGTTTTGAATTGGAGTACCATGAGGGCTCCAATATTAGCGAAAGAGGATATTTGTGATGTTAATGTTATACTTTGCATACTTAACGCTAAGATAGATGGTCAACTTGGTGTCAATGGAGATAGTTCTTCTGTTCTCTCTTTGGTGAAGGTGCCAGTGACAAATGGATCTGCAGCTAACAATGAAACGACACGTAAGGTGCGGACTATCATAAAGTTCTTATATTCTGATTATATATATCACATAATTACTTTCAAAACGGACATCCAAACACCCAAGTTTATGTTCCCACCCAGATGTCTTCAGTGAAAGCAGGAGGCATGATGTCACTAACAATCGATGATCACGGGTCTCTCTGGATGTGGGGCAACTGCCCTGTACAAGAAATATCAAGTGAAGTGGAATTTACACTTTCCCCAATACCAACTCCGATATCCATAAACTTCTATGGGCACACCGTGGTCAAGGTAGCATGTGGAAGTGAGCATATTGTAGCATTAGTGAACGCTGGAGAAATACGTGAAGGCGGTAATCTCATATGCTATACTTGGGGTAACAACAATCATGGACAGCTAGGCCTTGGAGATACAGACACGAGGCCAAACCCTGAAATTGTACAGAAATTTAACACGGGGGCCGGGTCTCCATGGGCTGCTTATGAAGTAGCATGTGGTGCATTCCATACTTGTGTACTTGCTTATAGAAAGACGGAGAATGTTGCACTAGAAAGTGCATGCTGGACTTTCGGTCGTGGTAATAACGGGCAGTTAGGACAAGGAACCACAAAGAATTCATTGTACCCGGAAATGGTTGACGGGTTGCCGAAAAGTTTGAATTTAATATCTGTCGACTGTGGGTTGTTTCACACGAGTGTAGTTTCGTCATCTGGGAGTGTTTGGTCATGGGGAATGGAAAACGGGTTGGGCCTATGTCCTGAAGCTACTTTCACTGAAGGTGATGGTGGAGATGCACTTTCTCCTCGCTTAGTTAATGACGTATACGGGTCAAAATTTTCAGAACCAGTTCAAGTAGCTTGTGGTGCTGCGCATACTGTTATTCTTGCAGATAGTGGATACAAGCTTTGGTCTTGGGGGAGAGGAAGAAGTGGGGTGCTCGGAAATGGTCAAGAGGTTGACTTTTTTACACCGAAGCCCGTTTTGTGGCCCCCACCAAACGAAGAGGGTCCGGAAACAGAAACTAATAAGACCAGCTTGGAAAAGGATAATGAAGAAAGTACATATATTGAGAAGAAATTATCGGTTATGATGGAAGAAATGAATCTTCTGCAGTCGAAGTTTTATATAATGGAGCGTTATGCTAGCACTCTTCATGGTTCTATTTTTGGAAAGCCTTTTGAAGAAGATAAAGATATACCACTTTCTTTACGGACTTCGGGTACATTTGATATTACAAAAGAGTGGGAGAATATGTTGGAATCGTGTGACCGTGGTAAGCTCTTACGTTTGCAGATGTTTTATCGTAACATGCTTGCAGGTGTTGAAGATAAGATGATGAAACAAAGGATCAAGGAGATGCTCAAAGAGTACCTCGAATCATCAGCGAGTACCAGTCGCTAAACAGAGTATGTTGTATATGTTCTTTTTCCATCTTTACTACTCTAGTATGTTGTACATCCCAGTTAATTAGAAATGTTAAGATTGTGTTAAAAACATTCAACTTGTAAATTGTAGTTCTTAAAAGATGGTGCAACACTAAGGTCTGGTTTCATTGCACTTATTTTGGCATGCAGTAATAGATTATTGAATAACAAATGAATGTTTATATTTACATTATGAATTAATTAATGAATTAATCTAACAATTTACAAATTGAACAAGAAAATGAAATTATCTCTAGCTTAATTAACCTCTAATTATTTAAATTCAACCCACAGTAGTCTTGATCACCATCTTGATCATTATAAATAATGTTACTATTTTCATCATCTTGGCTAATATACGCCGAGAGATTAATATACTTCTCTTGTTCAGCGCGATCTCTCCATCGAGCTCTACATATCACACAGCTCGTTGATCGTCTTCTACTACTTCTCTTCCATGCCAACAAACACTCTTCATGTATCGGATTCTTACAGGTAGCACACGCCACCAGTTTCCTCTCTCCTCTCCCCATCTCCTCCAAACAAATCGGACAATTCGATCCCTCTTCCGCCTCTATGGCAGGCGGCTTTCCATCCGGATGAGTTGCAACACGTTGCAGATACATTTCTTGAAACCTTTGTCTAATAACAACACCAGCAACAGTATCCAGTGAAACGGGAGATGATAGTAAACGAGTTAGTTGATTGATGTGCAGAGTGGTGCGCCATAAACAAGGGTCGTCTAGGGATACAGAAAGAACACGAATGTATACGAAAAGAATGTGTTTGCATGGGGTGGTGCGGTCTGGGCACGAGCATGATGGGGTGGTGGAGAGGTTAACGGTGTAGACGTTCCCTGTAGCTCCTAAGATGAAGAAATCTGAGTTGGAGCGATGGAGGAGACGTAGGCGGTGTTCCAGTGCGCGGAGGACTCGTTCGGTGAGTGGTTCGGGTGGGTATTCATTAAGGTCTGGTGGCAGAGGTGGTGGCGTTGGTGGTGATGAGGTTGAGGGATGTAAAGGATCCATTTTTTTTGGTTTAATTTATGGTAGAGAAATGATGTGTGTGATTAAGGAGTTGGGTTGGTTAATGTATGTAGAGGATGATTGTATGCAGATAGATGCTTAAAGGAGACGTGAAGGGGAGGTGGAAGAATAAGTTAGTTAACGGGATAAGTTAACGGTTGCCTCGTGAAATTGAGTTTCAGGTTGTCCGTAAGGCAAGTCAACAATACACACACATATACGAGGGTTTTGACTTTCAAGGGATTCATTTAATTAAAAATATTTACTAAAAGGTTTTGCTATGGATGCCGTAAATAATTATACTCTGAAATAAACCTTAGATAATATAAATAGAATATACTTTTAACCTTTAAATAATAATGTAATCGATAAATGATTGATAGATTCAACTAAATGGACTTAAAAAGCAACTTAATAATAAGATTTGATATATACATAACATAAATAAATATATACATATATGCATATAAATTTACGTATTCACACATACATATACCATTAACTATTAAAATGTTATCGCAGATAAGGGTTGTGAAAGATATAATTATGTAGATTTTCAAAAATTGTCATATTTTAAATATCTAATGTATATTTGAGGTTTTTTTTTTTTTTTTTTTTTGTAATATTGATTTATAGCAAATCGCAATGCATACATCTATCACACCAATTTTGCTTCCAATCATATGTGAAGTCACAATTGACGATGGATTATAATAAAAACACGTGTGATTAACCAATAAACATAGAGATTAAACATTTACATTGTCAAAACCTATGTTTAATTGTACCGTAACAAAGTATGCTTCATTGACAATAATGATTACACGTTCTTATTACTCAATTTTCTTATGTTACGTTATATTTATTTTTTAATAAAAATATGTTTTTGGTTTCATTTCATATTAGGTAAATAGTGTAACATTTTCTTGAATATACAATTAATATCTATTAACCCGCTTAATCCAACGGATATAGATATGGATGTATACATTTATCTTATATAAAATTTTAAACACCTTATTAATACATGTGATGTCTTTTAGTTTTTAGATACTTATTTCGATGTAAAAGATAAACATAAACACAATATTGATATTAGTTATTTAAATTGAAGATGTGTTGTTATTAAGTGCAATATTTGATAATATGAAATTTTATCACTTTTTAACATGTCGCATAATCATATAAGTAATTATTATAATGATAATTGTTACCATCAATATTTGATATTGTTAATTATAGATTTTACTTAAGATTTAAACTTTAAAAAACTTTATTTAATAGTTAACTTTTTAGGATAATAATAGAAAAAAAAGTACCTATCAATGTTCCAATTATACGACCCAACTTATACAAACTTTTATAGATTTTATTTCATATTGAAGTCTATTTTTTTAAAATAACTACCGCCATAACGCGCGGGTAAAAATACTTGTTATTAACATTAACATAATCATAAATGGAAACTTAATATTCCGTTAATAAAAATTATTAAAAAGAAAACTCAAAACAAAATAATAAACAAATTAAAATAATTTCTATCGAGTTTTAAGTTGAACAAGAATTAATTAATCTTATCTTATCTTTATAAATATAATATAAGAAACACCTTTATTATATCATCAATTATATAATTTTAATAAATCAATTTAGTCCTTCATTTTCACTTAATTTATAAATAAAACCCCTAAAATATTTAAATTTGATGATATAATATAAATAACAATACTACAGGTCATTTGCAAAAAAATTAGAACTATTTGTGTGCTAAGGATTCTTACACTAAATAATCCCTTACTCTTTTTTTTTCTTTTTAAAAAAAGAAACTCCACAAGCAAAGATTGTATTTAGTCCCCTACATTATTAAGAATAGGTATCAAATTAGGTAGTTAGATATTTAGTACACATATTACATAAATATTTTAATTTTAAACTTCATGTTTATTATTCGACTCATATAAAACGTTATAACTTTATCATATATACCATTTGAATACTTAAAAAACTCAAATACACATTCAGCGGTCCCGTGTGAATACGACCCATCTTCTAAGGCCCCCTCCACAACTCCAGTCTTCTAGCCGCCCTCCATAATATCATAGACAAATGTCAAGCACCATAGAATGCTCTCATGTATCCCATGCGAGAACTCGTTTAGGATTAAGGCAAAAAGGTAGGGGCTAAAGGCTGATCTCTAGTGTAAGCCTATTTCCACTGGGAAATACTCAGTGTTTTCAACTGGCGTTCATACGCAAGTCTTCGCCCTTTCGTACATATCTCTAATAGCTCTAATGTATTTGCCCGGTAGCTTTATCATTTATGGTCCTCCAAAGCAACTCACATGGAACACTGTCATAGGCTTTCTTCAAGTCTAAGAAAGCCATGTGTATTTTGCTTTTCCCTATACTTCTCCATAAGACTTCTAATAAGTTGTGTCGCCTCGATCGAAGAACATCCTGGCATGAAGCCAAATTGATTATCCGACACCTTTGTCTCACGTCGAAGTCTTGTCTCAACCACTCTCTCCCATAGCTTCATAATATGGCTAAGTAGCTTTAAAACCTACCTCCGTAGTTGATGCAGATTTACGTATCACCCTTTAAATAGGAATAACCTCATTGAGTCTTCACTACTCTAACATTTTAGCGCTATTAAACATCTTGACAAAAATATTTGTCAGCCACCTCACTCCATCGTCACCTAGGCACCGACATGTCTCTATGTGGTCAGGTCCTGCTGCTTTGTTTCTTCCCATGTTTCATAAAGGCGACAATACTTACTCCCGATGGATCCTTGTGCATAAGAAGTTGTTTCGAAACTGTTTTCTTGTAACTGTTCTCTCTAATCCTCAGTTGTGCCCTGGCCTTCTTCGTGTAGAAGCAATCGTTAAAGAGTATATGATATCTTATGAGATAGTAAATATTATTATGTTATTATTATTATTGGGATTATTCATTTTAAACTAATTAGCTAAACAAAATAATTATAAAAAAGATAGTTGTCTAAATGGCCCAGTGGTAGGTTAGGCCCTTGGCTTCCTAGAGGTCACGAGTTCAATCATGTCATGGGTAAACATTTAGCATGATAGGTACCTACACCCGTAAAACACAGGCGTAAAACACAGAGTATATGATATCTTATGAGATAGTAAATATTATTATGTTATTATTATTATTGGGATTATTCATTTTAAACTAATTAGCTAAACAAAATAATTATAAAAAAGATAGTTGTCTAAATGGCCCAGTGGTAGGTTAGACCCTTGGCTTCCTAGAGGTCACGAGTTCAATCATGTCATGGGTAAACATTTAGCATGATATGTACCTACACCCGTAAAACACAGGGGTTTTGAAGAACTTACGGATAAAGGTTCATTCCAACTCCAGGCGCTTCCATTGTGTCAGGGGAGCTGCTCAGAGTCATCCTTGTGAGGCGGACAACGACTGGTGTCAAAGTTATTATTATTATTGGAATTATTCATTTTAAACTAATTAGCTAAACAAAATAATTATAAAAAAGATAGTTATCAATTAGCATAAAAATTATACAATTAAAATTGTCAAAGCAGATAACTAATGAATTTGAGGGAAGAAATCAGCAAATAGCGTCCGATTCTCTTCGTTCTTCACTCAAAACCCGATAGGTTTCGCGCTCCTTATTTTCCTGCAATTCATCCCCAAACAAATGATGGATTCGTTTCGAAACCAATCTCAGCCCTCAAAAAATGTATCTAATCAATTTCTATAAACCCTTGCAAAAAGACCCTTTGAAACAATTATTATATATTGTTACTGTTTTTGGTTAATTATTAGTTAAAAGACAATTTTATTGTGACAGAAACAAGATAGAGGAGGAAGATGGTTGGGTCGCAGCTTTCAGCCAGAGAATTTCATTCCGGGAATCGTTATTGGATTCATTTTTGGTATGCTTTTAGATTTATCAAAACCCATCAAATCAACAAGGAGAAAGCTTAATAATGTACCCAAATCATCTAGCAACACTATTGATGAACAAGACCTCAAAATGGTTTGTTTTTACCTTTTTTTTAGTTAACAATGGCGTTCTTTCTAATATTATATTTTTAGGGGATAACTGATTATTCAGAATTCGGCTTAATGTGTTTAGCAAAAACTCATTCTGTTTTTAGGAATTTATAACATGACAAGTTAACTACTACTTACGGAGTATTACATATAGTAAAACAAGTCTATATTATCTAGCACCATTTAGCTGTTTCTTTTATTCCCTTTTCGAATTGCAATAATAATCACTTTTAAACACCCTTTAGTTAATTTTAGGATTTTTAGACCAACTTGTTTATCTGCACTTGTAGCCTATATTAGATTTATAGATTTGAACTCTTAGGATGTACGAGGGTGGATTCATAAGTGTGTAAATTCATTTATAAAGTGAATTTACGAATAGTAGATTATGATGCTTATTGTCATCATCGTTATCAAAGAGAATTGAATGAGTGAGTATTCGGGCCGAGCAAAAAACTGAATTAACCAAACCATAACCGTATTAACCGTCACAACCGAACCGAATTAACCAAACCGAACATGTAACCGCGGGTTTGGTTAACGTTTTGGATTAACCAAAGTTTGTGGTTCGGTTATGAAAATAGAAGATAACCGCCTCCGTTTTAACCGCACCGCCCCACACTAAATTATTCACATTACAATATTATATTTATATTTATAATTTTTTAATATAATATATTGTACTTTAGAATTTAGAGATTTGATATATGGAGTATATAAATTGAAGAAATTTTAGCACTTTAAAAACTCTACATGAACATTTGCTTATTTCCTAGTTTATATATGGTTTTCTGCATGAATTTGCAGTGTAAAAACTGCATGAAGTCTGTTGTTTATTTTTTGCTATTTGAACTTCATTGAATATTTTACTTTTAAAGTTTCCAAAATGCACTAGTTTGCGTACCTCTGAGGTTATAAAACTTCATTGATCTACTTTTATTTTGAGATAGAAATTTGAGAATAAAACCTACTCTTATCTTTAAATGTATTAGGCACAAAGCCATTAAAAAACTTTTTTTTGGTCGTAAACGGTTAACCGAGTTAACCGCTTTCTATATAAGCGTTAACCAAATTAACCGAATTACCCAATCTGTTTATTAACCGAATCGAACGGTTAAAAATGTTGATTAACCAATGTTTTGGTTATGGGGGCGGTTTTCATTTCTATCCGCACTTAACCGCCCCATGCTCACCCCTAGTGAGTATCATTGCAAGTGTTCAGTTACAGCCAGCAACACGTTGATGTTGAGACCTTTAACCGTTGAACATATGGAGTGCATTCTGCTCGAGATATTCTACTAGTAGGCCAGACATTAAGAATTTAATTTGTTATAATTGTAGGTTCTCGTTGTTAGACAAGACTTAAAGATGGGACAAGGAAAAATTGCCTCTCAATGTGCTCGTAAGAACTCTCCATAAATTTCCATCTTGCAAGGCTTGTTTTTATCTAGTATCTAATTATTTCTTTCTTTGGAACTTATAGATGCTGCCACAGGTTTATATTCTGAACTAATGCAAAGGTTTGGCTATATTCAGTATGAAAGTTTTACATCTGTGCTTATAAAATTTCCAAATCTAACTTGTGTCACATGAGCTACATTTTATTTTTCGATAAAAATATTTCGCGTTCTGTTAAATGTTCAGCCATAGGAATCTGTTGCATCGGTGGGAGCATTGTGGGCAGGCCAAAATAGTTGTCACTTGTAAAAATCAACAAGAAATGTAAGAGGCAATGTAACTCACTTTTACACGTTATTTCCAGAACATTTTCTGTCTGGTCCTTCATGTATTGATTGTGCAGTTTGTCTTGTATTAGGAATAAGCTGCAGGAAGTAGCTGAGGGAATCGGCCTTCCAACTTATGTGGTAGCTGATGCAGGACGAACACAGGTATGACTGGGAAACAAACCGACTCATTTTTGTCAAAGCTGTCATTTTTCAGTCTCAAATTGACATGATTAAATTTTGGATTTTCTAGATTAATCTTCTTTCTGTTGGTATTTATAAAATTTAGTTCTAGATATATCCTTGTTTTTCTCCTTTGTGACAATTTTAAATCCTTGGACTCTTTTGACTATTTAAGTCAAAATAGCAGTTGTAAAATCACAAATTATAGATACAAAGTCATGGACTTTTTTTTGTATATTATTTTGATTTTTTATGATTTACACAGGTTTCGGCAGGGTCAAAAACAGTTCTTGCTATTGGCCCTGGTAAGCTATTGCCTTTTCTTTCCCTTCCTTTATGTGTTCTTCATATACCTCATCTGAATATCAGCAAATGATGCTTGACATTTGTGGTTCAAAACAATCATTTTCTTAAAGTGTTATGGCCATGCATCCAGTCAATCAATCTAATGTTTTTTTTTTAAACTGATAAGAATCCATTGAACTTGAATTTGCAACATATCAACATCAGTTGCTGGTATTATTACAATTTGGCTGAATCTTGATCTTGATTGAGCAGGGTACAAATCTATCGTTGATTCAGTAACGGGGAAGCAACGACTACTGTGATGTTTAACTTAGTGTTACTCTTCGTGATTCATTGTTTTCTCAAAGCACCGGATAAAGCTTTCTTCTGACGTCTGATTCTTTCTTATGCTTTTCGAGCTACTTTACTCTTGGGGTAAAACTATACTTTTGGTACTGGAGTTTTACGTTCTACTAATCACTACTCAATCTTAAATACACCATTCAAAAATCTTATGCACACAGCACGCCCCTGTTTGCCTTTCAGATCCATCCCATCACCTCTTTCTATCTTCTTCTTCTTCTTCTCTGAACTTTTTTATTTTCTTTTAATGCTAAGTTATATTATATTATATTATAGTTACAATCTTTTAAATTCATCTATTTTCAATTATAGTTTTGTTTTCAATTCTAATTAATATTTGAAAATTTTATTCATAATACTTGTATGTATAATATATATGGTTTAGGTTCTGTAAGTGAGTTTATACTCATTTTTATGTCAACTTTAAAATATGTAAAATAAGTGAAATTAGGAAAAGTAAAAATAAAAGTAGGTTAAAATGTTTTTTGAAGTTTGAGATGAATCATTGGGCAATGCACATCTTTGTATATCAACATTCTTTGCATAATTCCTAAATTTCACCAATGCCATTCTTCTTATCATCTTCTTCACTCAATTTCATGGTGCCATACCTAATTAATACTACTACTCCCCTCCGCTCTAAAATTATTATCACTAGACAAAAACACACCGTTTAAGAAAAGTGCATTTATTACAGAAAGTTTATATTATTACCTCAACTCCGACAAAAACACACCGTTTAAGAAAAGTGCATTTATTACAGAAAGTTTATATTATTACCTCAACTCCCACTTGTGACTTGTATCAAGTTCATATCAATTATGGCTTGTTACATGGAAAATAATAGGCTAAATAACTAGTGCGATTTGGAAGTACTAATTCGTTTCGATTTTAGTTTGAGTGTTCACTTAATTTGTAGATACGGCCGAGATTTGGAAGTACTAATTCGTTTCGATTTCAATTTAAGTGTTCACTAAATAAGTAACACAATTTTAAAAGTTGTGTGCCTCGGTGAGAATGTGTTTTATAATGTAATTTAATTGTCACGCAATATTTTGGTGTTGATCCCAGAGGAAGGTCTCATTTGAGGGGAAGGAAGAGAAGATATTTTTTACTGCATTTTAAGACAATTTTTTTGTGATTTACGACAACTACTGTATTTTAACAACACTGCATTTTAATCTTTAAAATCTTGTCCTAAAATACAGTAAAAAAGACAGTTTATTTTTTCCCTTAAATGGACCTTGTTATAACCTTACCCCATATTTATGTTAGTTTTGTATAATAAAGAAAATAATTAATCCCAATTAACTTGAAATTTTTAAATTTCAAGTGAATTTGGAAATAGGGAGTCAACATCGGATTTGCATTTCATCTTGAAGTTGGTGGAGGCACATGATCACATGAAATTAGTTAATTAAACTACAGATGTTGGATTATTAGTTTAAATGCTTTAAAAGAAACCGAACAAGTGCACATGTAGTAATCTTGGTGTCCGTGATTGATCTTAAATAAATACATTAATTAATTAATTAATATTTATTTTTAAATTAATTTTTTTCAGAGTATAATCACAAATGTGCATAATAGATAAAGACAAATTTTTTTATTTTTTTTATTTTAATGTTTCTGAATAGAATGATTTGACGATCGCGTAGTTGTACATTTTTAATAATATTAACTACACTAGTTTCGATCATTGATTCGATTAAGTCAATTCGGCAAATAAAGTGCTAATTGATGATCTGAACAGTTATTTATAATCTTTGACAGTTAAATAGTAACTTTATTTAAATATTTTTGGGTTAATAATTGTTTAATTTTTCAAATTTCAATTTTTAACGTTTTAAGTTTTTAACCATGCAAGTTTTTTATGATGATTTAATCATTCATCACTAAACTTTTTAAAGTTAAATGCTAAAACTAGATGAACTTAAAAGAGTAATTATTATAAAAGAGAAACTTAATGGATTAAACAATCAAACTTTTACAGTATAAAGAGTATATATAACTTTTAAGGGTTAAACAACTAAAATTTTGAAACTTGAAAGATTAAATCACGAGGAAAATTTCGTTAAAGGTTAAAAATGAAGAAAATTATAAAATTTTGAAAATTAAACCATTATTAACCCAACATTTTAACGAAAGAAAATGATGTTATATTAATATTTTTTCTTTCAATTTTAGCCGCAAAGAAACACACTCATAACAAAATACCATGCTTGATTGCTTAAAATACGTACAAGTAGATGATAATATTTAAAGAATTGGCGAAACTAATATGAAATATTTAGTTTAGTTGAAGTTTTTTGCCAGACTTTGGCAATGGAAGACATTAAAGCGTCTACAATATTTCATCTCTCCTATTTTTCCACTATTTTTTCCCGGAATTAAAAAATAAAACTACAAAATTCCCGTAACTTAGGAAAGACAAATCCTAGGAAATTATGATAATGAAAATGGTCTAAATTAAATTTTTTTAAGATCTAGAACAATCAAAAAGGATTTCCAATTAATCTCACCAAATTACCCTATTACAGCAAAACACGTACGGATGATCATATGAGTTGTCGATAATCAGGACCAATATGTTGGTGGATCAGGTAATCATCATTGCTGTTAGGTACCTCAAACATCATATTTTGATGATGAATGTAATGTTGTTGTTGATGATGTTGTTGTACCCTTTGCATCTCTTTCTGCCTTCTTAACTCGAGCACCTTTCGATGTGAATTCGAGTGTTTGGTCAGTTGAAATGTCGGACTTGAAGCAGGGCGATATTCTGGAACCAATCTCCCTGATTTGTAACGGACACCACAAGCATTGCAAAGCGTTTTGGGTCCCATGGGCCCAGAACGCCATTGTGGGGTCTTGTCAGTAGCACAATGAAGACATTTTCGTCCATCTCCGTTATTAGATGAATGTTCGTAAACTTCTTTTTTCTTTGTTGAGGTTTTCAAAGTCTTTTTCGCAATTGAGCTTGAGGCAATATCGGACTCAGATTCTGATGACATTGTGGCGCTAGGGCCCGTGGAGGTTGGAGAAACGGTTAATAGACGAGAGGACCAATTGCAAGGTGCTGCTCGGGGACGTTTGGTGCGGGCTTTTCCAGGGACTGACACGTCAGCGTTGAAAATCGGGTTGTTGGCCCGATTGTCAGTCTCGGGTTCTTGGTTGTTGGATGCATAGTTTGGTCGGGCTTTGATTCCGGATATTAGTTGCAGTTTTTGCATATCCTCACACGAAAACGATTCCTCCACGACGTTTGATAGCCATTCTAGCTCCGCGAAATCGTCATACTGTCGAAAACATGATAATTCGTTAATTAAACGTCATTAACTACTAAATGCACCAAGTATAATCATGTTACAAGTCATGTAATAGTGAGTCCAATTCATTATTTTGTTTGCTTAATTTACTATATTTGATCATGTTAACTAGTAAAAGTGATTCACTAGACAAAATATGTTGAACAGATTGGTCAACTATATGTAATAACTGTTGCGTCGAATTTGGTCTAACAATTAAACTATGTTTTAAGTTGCAGGTAGAAATAAATCTGTTAAAAAATTTACAGTTTCAGTCCTTGAAGTTTTGCATATTTACCGTTTCAGCTCATAAATATAACATAACATGCAAATGTGCACATGAGTAATTATTAAAAGTTGTAACAGTAAAAATGAAAGGAATTAGTTACCGGTTGGACACAAAGGTCATTAGAGAATTGAGTATCCGTAAAATTACTCCGGCGAGCAGCAGCATTATCCGCCGGAAAGTTATGGTCTGAGTTAGAACAACTATCAACGACGGTTGAGGAATCTGTGGAAGCACCGGCAGCAACGACGCTTTCAGCAACGAAAGGAGGAGAGTCGGTGGTTGGTAGCATTTCGTCGGTAGGGAAATCGAGAAGGTCTTCGATAACGAAATTTTCAGTTTTCGATTGCAATTGATTGGCAGAAGATGACGATCCTTCAGTGATTTCCATTGTTATTGTCTGTGTGTATGAGTGTTTTGATTTATGAGAAATGAAAAATTAAAATTGTTTTTATTAATTTATTTTTGGGGATTGATTTAGTGAAGTAACGTAGAGAAAAAGGGGAATTGCAGGTGTTAGTGAAAGAGAGTGAGTGATAAAATAAAACGTAAAGAGGAGAGTGTTTATTTGCGTTTGAAGGGGACACACACGCTGACGGACTCCTACAAATATGGACCATTTATTTTGACGAAGACTCTATTTTATTTTATTATTAATTAATATATTTAATTAAATGTTAAACAAATTATAATGGCATTGTTAATTAGAGATGGATCAAGTTTTTAACACACTAACCACGTGCTACTATATTGTAATGTGATGTATTTTTATTAAATAAGTTTGCGTAAAAAGGTTAATGTTAATGAGATGATTACTTAGCGCATACTTTTGTTAATTAATAATGACAATTTCATAAATCGCAGCGTAGCTTTCTTGAAGACGTGTTCAGATAGTAGATGCTTACTATCGATGCAAACGAACTTTACATCGAGTTATAGTTACTTATAGATTAAAGATATTTTACTCTGTGACGATAATCTACGTGTTCTAAAATATGTCAAGTATTTATTAACTCGTTTATTTTTATGTCGGATATGTGTTGGTGTTTTAATTTGTTACATCTAGAAAAGTTATGAGACATTAAATTAAAATGTTACTGATTTTTAAAGTGGGGCATATCATGGTCAAAAGGTCCATTATTGATTTTTCTTTTTCCTTTTTTCTTTCACCTATTGGAGCTTTTATATTATACTCCTTTCGTCCCATAAAAATTGAGACGGAGGTACTATATATTTTTACCTAACCGGACCAAAATTAATAAATTGTTTAAAATGATGCTTACTCGATTACAATTCATGGCATCAAAGTAAATATATAAATATTGTTCGAATAATCATAACATGTATTTCAGTGAGTGAAGAAACGGAGTCGTATTGTACAAGGAATTGAGTTGTTGTCTCTTTGCTTGAGAAGGAGGTCATCTGTTCAGACC
The DNA here is from genome assembly GCA_963930675.1 of Gnaphalium uliginosum. Lineage (NCBI taxonomy): Eukaryota > Viridiplantae > Streptophyta > Magnoliopsida > Asterales > Asteraceae > Gnaphalium > Gnaphalium uliginosum. Next base: position 9,501,150 of record OZ005685.1, on the reverse strand, counting down.
TTTTCAGGAACACCTCTGGAAAGGATATAGCAGCCTGCAACCACACCAAACCACATGTGCTTCTTCAAGGTATGTTTTACATTTTCATATGGCAGAGGTGTTCATACCTATTCGATAAGGTTTATTCAAAGATGTTAGATAACAAATATTACTGAGTAATGATGGAATTCATATTCGAAACTCTTGAAGTTTAATCTCTTTAACCGAAAAGTTAGATCTAAAAATTGACGAAAAGTCACGAGCATATGTGCAATATTATAAAGTAAGATAGCATTAAAATGTTGTCGATTAGTATGACAACTAATAGTTTCCCCAACAACATATATATTGAACGATAACTGTTTTCCCACTTGAATATACTAGTATTCAAATTTAACAACCTAAAGATTTGATTGGCCCTATGCGTCACACAACTTGCAAACCCTTCAAACGGCTCCGGTACCAACAACTGAAACCATTACCATTTAGCAAGCAGACGGTTATACATTCCACCACATCCATAGAAAACTGTCACAGCTTATGAGACGGTTCGACCATAACACATCGAAGCAATATAAAGATTCTTTCCCCATTTTTCCTGCAGGAGACCACAAATGAAGTTCAGAAAGTAACACAAATAGACATAAAGAAACATACACTAGACATATAGAGCTGAGAACACCACCTTAACATGAGTGCTAGGAAATGCAGAAGTCCGTAGGGTTTCCTGTGTCTCATCTACAGGTTTTCTTCTTGGCACACTAAGAACAAAAGCAGCTTGGTCGAATGTAGCTGCGGTTGCTGTTATCCTAAACCCAGCATCCCATCTTCTATGAATACCTTCACTTGGATACAAAAAGTCTAATTCCACCACCTGGGATCACATACAGAAATCTACTCTTTTAACGATTCTTTTAACTTTCTATTTTGCCTAGAAGCACAACGATAATAGAATGGTAAAATGGGCAAGTCAGGTGGGTTGAGCAACAGGTCTATAAGGGTGAATTCTTAGGACGGATCAAAATAGCCTGACCCGTTTGAAAAAAGCAATTTATATTATTTTAGCAAGGATGAACCTTGTTCAAAAAAGCAACTTGAATGGTTGTAAAAGTTCGGGTCCACTTTGACCGACTCTTCAAAATTCTGACCCATTTCACTAGCTAAATTTCTAATTTTATTCGTTTGACCTGTCATAACAAATATAACCCCAAATTGACACATTGGAATTGCCCATAATGGATACACAACAAAGTTCTAAAGATAGAAAAACACCTGCTCGGAAAATCCCGCACCACGGGACATAACAATTGCCCATCTACTTCCAGCAGTTGCCATAGCAGTGACATGAAAGCCTTCTTTCCACTTTTTATTTATCCACTTAAATGGAAATGATTCGCTGACTTTATATGACTGCTGAATGTATTGGGTACCTGTATTTCAAAAACATGATACAAGTTTAAAAGATTAACACTTGATTTTATAAGACAGTGTTGCCTATACACAATTGCACGTACCCTTTGACATGACAACTAATGAGCTTCCATTGTTAGCACCTGCGATTGCACTGATGTAGTAATTCTTCTCCCACTGTTCCATAATCCATTCCTAGAATTTAAAAAACAAACAAAATGCTTAGTTGCTCAGGTATGAAAACATGTGTAAATAGTGAAAACCAACATTCTTGCGCAGCAAAACTTGAAACATTATACAGCAAAAAGACGAACTGCATGACATACCTTGTGAAGAAATACAGGAGAAAGTTGGTAAACTTGCGAGGTGAATCCAGTGCCTCCATCCATGATAAGAGCCCATAGGTTTGAGCATGAAGCCACACTACTAATGAATAACCCATCTTCATTTCCTTTCTGGATATGTTGAGCAAGTCTCAGTTCCGCCACATTATAGTGATATCTACAACACCACATATACATTTCAATACCCATTCATCATCAAAGAACTTATGATATGCACATCTGTGGCCAAATTGGCCGAGTTGGGCAGTGCATTCGGGTCAGAAAAGGTAACGGTATACCAGTCAGGTTGGGTTGAGATGACACACTTATGTCCAAGAATTTGAATGCGTAAAAATTAACTTGGGAAAGTTCCACCACATATGACCCATTCCCTTTGAGCTATTGTGTACATTTTACCCATCGGACATATTAGAATTGAACAAAATCTATTGGATTCAAAAAAAAGCATAGGTTTCGGCTATCTGGCGAAGAAAATACTACTAGGAAGAGGGGCAGAATTAAAACAGATCAAACTAAAGATATTAAGCATAACAGACATTTTTTCCGTCGGGATAATTGTATTTTGATTAAGTTATTATCGCTTTTTGCATGTCCTTGTTGGAAATTTAAAGCAGACGTGAATTCTCCCAATTTGTGTCTTACCAAATGATTTGTTATATAAAAAGGTAAATGTTCTTTTGCATTATGGGTAGCAATTGTATGGCCAACCATTATGGGATCGGATCAATCCATTCATAAATCATAAGTAGGCCGCACCACCACCTCCATATACACTGAAGATGGAAATGAAAAATATAACTGCATAGGAAAAAAAGTTTTTCAAATGTCTTACCTCTGCTTCATTGGGCGACGAGCATTATAAACACTTATCCACTGAGTTGCAGGCATTCCCATGCGAATCTTCTTCTTCGGCTGTTCATCATCTTCTCCCTCCATTGTCAATCTTCCTCGCTTGTGTCCGATAAGCTAACAGAGTATAGATAAAACATGTCAAAAAATAGATAAATATATAGAAAAGAGTTCATATAACAAATGGATAAATTTAAAAAACACCTTCTGAGCACCATCAGTGTTAATCGGTCTAATATCCGGATTTGGTCCAACTATTCCATCAAAAAGTGAAATATATTTTGCGTAATTAGGTTCCTCGTCAAACTTCAAATTGACAACATATTCAACGAAATGCCGAAACGGGGCAGGACAGAAGCAGCAAAGTGATTCTGGAGAAGTTGCCATCTTCTTCTTGCATACAAGGAACCCTTTATTTTCGCCCTGTAAAAATTGAACCACAGTGTAAGAACGGCAAAAACCTATTGATCAATATAAAAAACAATTTAAAATTAAAAACCAACCTGAAATCCTTGCCAAGGCAGCCGGCCACGAAGAAGAAATATAAGCGTATAAGCAAGGGATTCCAAATCATCCCTTCGGCTTCCCGTTCTTCCAAGATGAGCATGTACACTTGCATACCGGACAGTTCCCCTACAATGCAAATTAAAAAACCACATAAACATTAAGAGGTCACAATTTCGACTTCTTTATAGGTCAATGGGTCACTTCGGATTATCCTCTACCTATAACGGGTCAAACAGGTAATATAAAAAAATTAGCGACAAGAAAGTGAGTCAAAAAGGTCGACAGGTGCCTCAATGTATACCGAAGGCATAAAGTTAAGCCTCTGAAAACATTTATTCAAGAAATTAGGACTATTAATAGAATTACTTTTATGATCACATATGACATTAATTTTTAATACAAAATTAAAATTTGTGGACAGACGTGTTTCAGATCAAGCCCATAGAACTGAATCAGAAATTACATGTTTTGCTAACCCGCACGCACATTTTGCAATCTCTACATAAAGATTGTCACTTAGCATACCTAAACACATCTGGTCGTTGGTCGTAGTCAACATGCCCTCCAGATGAAGTATCCCGCCACCTGGTGGCTGCCATATACAGCATGTTTCGCTTTTAATTACATACATTCCTACAAAACCTTCTGTGTAAAGATAAAAGGAAAAGAAGGGTTTGTAATATACCTAAACCAAGATCAACAAGAAACAGTTTCTTCTCATCTGATGTTCCTGGAGGACCAAGCAAAAAATTCTCAGGTTTAACATCACCATGTACATACCTGCAAATCATCACCAACATTACATATTTACAATATCAAGTACACGCATACAACAGATAGTTACGAAGTTGAAAATATAAAACAATTGAAGCCTACCCTCTGGAGTGAATCTTCTCTAATATGGAGATGGCTTCAATAGCAATGCATGCAACCATTTCAATCGACATCCTAAATATGACAGGTGGAGAAACAAAGCATCACAACACTAAAACTAACTGGTTACAATTTTACTGACGAACATACAAATAGATTTTTAAGCTACGGGAAACCGAACTTACGTGTGGGAGTTGTTATTCCAGACATCCCATAAACTAGGTCCAAGCATATCCATGACCTTCAATAATTATCAACGTCAGCTAAATTTTGTAGAAAACTTCAACTATAAAATAAACAACCACATCAGAGTAACACACACCATAATGTAGTATTCGCCTTGCCTGCCCTTATAATGTACACGTGGCACACCGTGACTTCCACCAAGAGCACTGAAAATTAACCAACCAAACAAATCATCTTTTTTGTGACTCAAGGCACCCAGTATGTCAAAATGTACAAAGACCAAACAGAACTTACTTGTAGACCTGCCACTCATATGGTGGCCCATAGTTACATCCTTTGCTGCTTCTGTGTTCAAGCTTCAACGCAACCTATATTATGAAATCCAACAGATAAATTAGATGTAATTCATTACTGCCACTGTTATAATGACCACATGAATATTAGAATATGTTATACCTCTATAGCTCCGGAACCAGTTCTTTCATGAGGAACCGGTGCATTAATACGACGGCCAACATATACTTGCCCGAATCCCCCCTTCCCAAGTTTTCTCTCAATCTTATATGATGGGGAACCACCAACCTGGACCTGTTGTTAAAGGAATGACAAAAGTGAAAAATAGCATTACCAATCACAGCATACATGAAATCACCAAATAATATCATTTTGAATCTAACAAACCAATGTTACTAATGCTATAGAGTGCAACACTACCCTGCTTATATAACTCACCACCAGTATTTGCATCCTCATTAATAACTTCAAACAATATATAACAGCATATCTAGTGTCACAATTTTATCCAAACCACCACAGACAACATACCCCACAATTTCTTAAAAATAGTAGAAGTCATGTGTGTATGATAAAAAGTATAATGTACCAAAAATTAAGTTAGAAGAACCACTAAAAATGGCCAAACAAAAGACACTGGTTTAGTTTATAAAACCCAAACATAGTCAAACAAAATTATTGTCAATATCAAAAAAAATTCATGGCTACTCATAAAGAGCTAAACTTTAATCAACCATTGTATTAACAAATAAGACTTCACAGACATGAAGGGATCATGAAACAAAACTCAACAACGCAATGACAAAAGGAATAAACAAAAGCTTGACTTTAAGGTTTAAACTATTAAACCCTCAAAAATCACTATCAAGGAACCTATAAAGCTTTAAAATATTAAAAACCCATCAATCAAATAGTACAAAATAAAATAATATATAAATAATCAGGCATTGAATATTAGCGAAATTCTAATCCACCATGACAGACAAGCAAAAACTCAATCTTACATAAATTATTTAACTATATAACCTTAGTATTAATTTAACAAAAAAAATTTATTGCATATATGTATAGAGGAGTGAATAAAATATACCCTTTCTGGAAGTGGGGTAGTTTCATCTTCAAGACCCAAACCCTTATCATCATCGGGCGGGCTAGGGCTCGGTACTGGACCTACGCTATCATATTTATCATCCATTTCCTTCTTAATACCACTATTATTAGTATGATTATTATTATTCTCCACAATCTTTTCTTCTTTTTCCTTCTTTATCTCAACCGGCGCAGGTAAATTTTCGTTTTCAGCTTCTTCGTCTTGTTGTTTTGGCGTCGTTATTACAGCCTTAGCTTTCCTTCCTCTGTTTGTTGTTTTCTTTTCAGTTTTTTCAGCAGGAATCGGTTGTCTCCCTTTCCGTACTCCGCTACGCAGTTGAGGCATTATCGATCATCCATCAATCAAACAAAACCTAATTCAGTCATAATCGATCAGTAGAAATTTCACTCGAATTACGGTTACGAATTGGGGAATTTTATAAGATCTGTGGAGGGAAAAGAGAATTTTGTTCAAAGTTAGAGAAAATTGGAACTTAAAAGGACGAATTTTGTTGTATATAAATAAAATATTTACAGTAGCATGTAAAAATTAGGGTTTTGCAGAATTCTATTGGCGGTGGATTTATTGTAGTAGTTTCTTTTTATAAGAATTAGGAAATTTCCAGAACACAATGAGGAGGACGGGGGGTAGGGTGGTGGAAACTTGAAAGGCATAGACGGTTATACTCGTTATAATCTTGTACGAGTCACCAAGTCTGAGGCACAAATTGCGGGTCAAAAAATAAGATTTGGAGTCATAAATTGAGTTATAACGATTTATTGACGGTGTGTTCAAGTCTTATGCTACTCTGCGAGCTAAAAAATGGGATAAATTTTTAGTATAATGTAATACGAAAAAAAAAAATTAAAAAGAATGACTATAATCGATTTTAAATTAAGTCTTTGTTTTGAATGTCATTCAATTAATTAACTATTGATTTTTCGTTATGTTTTACATCTTTTAAGAACAAAAGTTTTAAATAAACAATAATATATATACATATAAATATAAATAGTAAAATGATCAAGGGGATCATTTTTTTTAGGGAAGGGGGAAATGTAATATTCATCACGGATAATCTTAACTTCGTCAATTCAAATGTCAAAAAATAAAAAGTGAAATTTAATAAATGTTGATCAGAATCGATGTTATGAATGTTAACCTTCATTGATAAATTCTTTTTGTATGCTATAACATCAATTGATGAATATTATATCCAAAATCGTTAATATTCATCGCGGTGAATGTTAGTTAACATAATTAAACATATTTGTCAAAATGTTATGTTTTAACATTCATCGTGGAGAATGTTAATTAACATTCATTATGATGAATGTTAACAAAATTTTAAATTAATATTTATCAAATAATGTTATGAGTTAAAAAGAAAAATAATTGGTGAATATACTCTTTATAGCATCAATATGATTAATATTTACCGGTAAAAAAAAAAATTGTTAACATTTTGATTGGTAAGTGTAATATTGTTCGTGGTAAATATTAACGCTTCCCCCTTCCCCAAAAAATATGTTTCTCTCTTGAACGCTCCCCAATATAAATATATATTTATTGTAAAACGGTGACTCTTACGAGTCGAAAAATGAGATTCTGAGTCACAAATCGAGTCACGAGTTAACAACTATGTAGATAGGTTTCTACTTTCCTTAATTCAGCCACTAAACTTTTCTTTGTTTTAAACTTACCCCTCTAATTTTTAGTATTTCTTTGTCTATATAATTGTCTACAAATTTTATTATACATTTTAGTTACATAAAACTTCTACTGTATATCTTAAAAGATTTAGAAGTGCTTAAGTTTGTATTTTTCGGATTAGTTTCATAAGAAAGGATATGGTTTTCACTTTATAGAGTATGGTTCAAATGAGTACAAAACTTTAAGTTGAGAATGAGGGAATGAACGTGAGCCATTAGATCTAGCAAATCAATGGTCCAGATTAATACCCCATTTTTTAATTAAAAAAGTCAATTTAAATCAGATTTTGGGCGGAGGGGCATAATCATAATTTCACCATCTAATTAATTATTTTTTCACTTTATTTCAAAAAAAATAAAACACTCACTCTCTCTCTCTCTCTCTCCCGTTCTTTCTCTTCTCTCTGTTATTCAACTCCCAAAACCCTAGCTCTCAAAATCCTTCCAATTAATCAGCAAATCTGTATTGTTTGTTGCTAAAATCGACGTTTCCTGCATCTAAAATCTTCGATTAATCTTTCTAACGGTTTAGTTTTCACCGAAATCCATTTTTGTGAAACTCTAATTCTCGAACAGCGGTTAAAAATCATCTTTGTAATAATGGATGTTCGTGACGAGAGAACATCATCAAGAGCGATTGCTGCTAGGCCTCTTCGATCCGTTCCATTTCCGTAAGTTATTTCGAAGTTTTATGTTTATCTTTTAGTGTTAAATATGTGATATTCATTTTGAGTTGGTTTTGATCTTGTATGATAGTCTGTTATATGTGTTTTTGTGTTTTTGTTTGAATTTAGGGTTTAGTAACACGTGTGTTAGCTACGTTTAATATTATTTTTTTTTGTAGAGTATAATTACATTAAGTATGAATATCATGTTTATGATTATGATATATGTATGACCAAAGTGAAATTTGTGCATTTGGAATATTTAAAGAAAACTTGCATATAAGGTGTTCGATGAAAAGTCTCAATGAAATACGAATTAATTGTTGTCGTCGTAGTGATTGATTAACATGAAAATTTAGCATCTAGAACTGCAAAAATGCAGATTCTAAAGAGCTGGCTGAACACAAGGATTGATAGTACTTACTGTCAAATGTGGTACTGTATTGTATCACATGTGTTACTGCACTGTTATTTACATTTGTACTTTGTTGTATATATTCTTCACAGTATCACATGTGTAACTATATTGTATTGGTACCTCACAGATTGAGATAATAGTTATTTTTTGATAGTATATATATATTCATCTTTATCTATTCATGTTATATCTATTTATGTATATGTATTCATGTTTATCTATTCATAGTTTTACTTTGAGTATGTTACTGTATATTGTTCATTGTTAATATGGAGTGTAATACTCAACTATAATCATTTTTGTTAAAGTAGTTTTTAGTTGGCATTTGTTTTAGGTCAAATATGTTACATATTAGTAGTTGTTATCAAAGCATATTTTTGTTTATTTTTTAGTTCATATTTGGTTACTTTGTTTATGCTGAAATTAATATATGAGTCTGATAATATACAACGGATTAATACAGTACCACATGTGTTACTACCTAAATGAGTACCGTATGTGATACCAAATGTGTTTGCTTTTTATATAGTTTTCACTAAATTACTTTATGCACATGTTTTCTTTCATTTATTTCAAATCACTTCTCTGTGCTGCTCTTCCATCTCAAGAAGAAAACATTCCACATAATCGATAACATCGCCGAGAAAGTTGACTATGATGTCAAGTATAAGAGACTTTGTGAATTGGTTGTAAGTACCATCACTTAGTATTCAATTTTTTTTACTTCATTACCATTAATGTTTTTCTAAAAGAACATATTCGTTTTTTTTTATTGTAGCAATCTTTGTTTGTGAAGTATTTGACTGCGTTCGGGCACTATGCGTCTCAGAAACTTAGGAAAATAGAGAGGGCAACGGTGATGGGTTTTAAGTGGAAGGCGCATGAAAAAGGCCAGGATTGTGGTGTGTTTGCAGGATGCAAATGGAACAATACACCGATCAGCCTCTTAATAAATGGGATTGTGGTCTGGATATCGAAGGGCATGTGCAACGAATGCAACTTAGTTGTTGCAGATAAAGTTTGTTGCGAAGATTATACTTTTTTTTTTTGGGTTATATATAGTGCCTTTTTGGTTTAAATCCATTTTTAGATTTTGCTAAATCGATGTAAGTTGGTTCTCATTAGATCATGTTTGTGCTAATGTATAATCTTGCGCTGTTTACTAACATCTCTATCACAAGTGATTGAAATTTACTAACATAGATGATATTTTAAAGTAATATCACATGCGGTAGCAACCAGTAGCTTGATCTTAACACACATACAAAGTAAAATTCATCACTATAGTTGTAAATAATAGAGCACAAACAAATATTATATGTCACATATTAAGTAACATATTTTGATAGTGATACTGAACAAGTAACACGTGTATTAGTAATAAGCAACACATGTGATACCAAACAAGTAACACATTTGTTACTAAACCAATAACACATGTTGTATGAAATATGTTATATTTTTAAAGATATCAAACAGTTTCATTATATTAAGTTAATAAAAATGTACAATCTTGCACCGTTTTCACTAACACTTGTGATAGTAACCGGTTTCACAAGCGAAAGAAATAGTATAACATGTGGTAGCAACCAATATAGGTTGATCTTAACACACATACAAATTAAAATTTTAACACTATATATGTAAATAACATACCACAAACAAGTATTACATGTCACATATTAATAGCAATATATTTTGATAGTGATACTGAACAAGTAACACATGTGTTACCAAACAAGTAACACATGTTGTATGAAAAATATTATTTTTTTAAAGATATCAACCAGTAACACATGTGTTAGCCACATATGTGTTAGCAACCAGTAACACATGCTGTATGAAATATGCTATATTTATAAAATATCAAATCAATTTGATTATATCAAGTTTCGAAGAAAAAAAATAGTATTCAGCAAGCCGTATCACATGTGGTACTAAACAATTAACACATGTGTTATCAACTAGTAACACATGTGTTACAACAAGTAAAACATGTATGAAACATGCTATATTTATAAAATATCAAATAAGTTTGATTATATCAAGATTCTGAAAAATAAAAATAGTATTCAGCAAGCCGTATCACATGTGGTACTAAACAAGTAGCACCTGTGTTAGCAATCAGTAACACATGTGTTAGCAACCAGTAACATATGTTGTATGAAAGATATTTCTAAAATATCAAATCAATTTGATTATATCAAGTTGAAGAAAAAAAATAGTATTCAGCAAACAATATCACATGTAACTGAAAGTTAAACAACTATTAAATGCTTTCAACTTGTATAATGTAGTATCACATGTGATACATGAAATATCATATGTGATATTTAATATCAAAAGCAATCATTATCCTTTTTCCCTTGCTTGTTCTTCTGCTATCTTTCTCGTCTCTGCTTCCACTTTCTCCCTTTCTTTTGATCACACTAGCGGCTGTTATGACCCTTACAGAATCGGCCATAAACTCCATATCTTATATAATACATGTACGCGTCTTGAAGCTTATCAAAGACTTGTCCTACATATGTTGTTATTTCATCGGGGACGTCCAGTATCCAGTGTAAAGTCCCACTTGGTGTTTCAATCTCATTTGATACAATGAAATGATTTTTGGTGTAAGTGTTGAACTTGTGAGAGAATTTATAAAAATATAAGATTGTACACTAACACATGTGGTAGTATAAAGTAACACATGTGATATTAACAAGTATCACATCTCACATTATGATATTATATAGTAACACATGTGTTATTAACCAGTACCACATGTGATAGTATCAGAAAGATAAAAGCACTTATTAGCTAGTAACACATGTGTTAGTATCCAGTATCACATGTGTTAGTAATAACTATAAAAATGTGTTACAATGAAAGGAAAAAAATAAAAGAACTTATTACCTGCAGCATTTACTTGAATATGTTGCTCCACATCGTTTGTCTTACATTCTTCTATTACTACCATTTTAGTGTTCTGCACCATAAATGTTTTTGTATTATTTAAGTAACACATGTGATACTAAATAGGAAATCATGACCTGTAAGGGTTTTTTTCAGCTGATTTTTGTGATTTTTTAACAGCTCAACTGAAACACACGAATTACAGAGAGAACTAAATCTTCAATTGATTCTACTAACACATATGATACCAAAGTAATTTTAATAGTGATTCAATTGAACAGATTTTCATCATCTTCGTACGAGTTGCGCGTGTTTTGATTTTGCATTTTTTTCGTTAAAAATTGATTGATGAATAAGTAGTAATCAGTTTACAAATGCGTTTTCGTTAATCAAATCGTAAATAGCAGAAGATAATAACGTGAAATCGCGCAAAATACGATCACTGTAACTCGCATAAACGTAGAACCTAATCAAATCACAGGTATAGCACAAATCGAACGTTCGTTCTATGAATTGACGAATTTTGAGTCGGATTAACGTTATCTGTACCTTTGATTTGATGTTCATGCGATCAATTTTGAAAATACCCTGCAATTTGTTGTGTTACGTACATGCGTGTATGTATTTGTATATATTCGTATGTATAATAATATTATTTTGAAAATACCCTCCACCCCTAATGAAAACGGAGCATTCTCATTGGTTCCCATATTCTCAACACTTTTGTCATTCTAATTTGAACCTTACCCCCACTTTATAATTACAAATGTCGAAATTATAATTTGTGGTACTTTTACATGTTTTTATTATGGAAGATGAAAATTTTATCTTTTACATTTGAAGCAACTTTTATATTCTCTTGAGTTTATTAGAGTGAGGTTCAAATGAGAATGTGAATTTTGGTGAGAATGAAAAAACCAATAATAATGTGTCACGTGTCATAAAACCCCCACTTTTTCTCACGTTTTTAAAAATCAAATATCTCAAGAATAGATCATTGAAAAATCATAAAAATTGCACCATAAAAAAACAACATTTTTTTTCTTCGATTAGACATCTCACATGATATACTTTCGACGACTTTTTTATTGGTTTAAATATTGTACAATATTAGTATCACATGTGATAATTGTTGGTATCACATGTGATAATTGTTGCTATCACGTGTGATACTCGTTGATATTACGTGTGATAGTTGTTGGTATCATATGTGATACTCGTTGTTATCACGTGTGATAGTCGTTGGTATCACATATGATAGTAATTGGTATCACATATGATAATTGTTTACAAAACCTACCGAAAATGAAAAAAAAAATCTTCGAAATTATACTTTGTGAGATGTCTAATCGAAGAGAGAAAAAAACTTTGATTTTATGGTGCAATTTTTATAATTTTTCGACTTACCGTTTGTGAGATATTTAATTTTTAAAAATGTGCATGAAAGTGGGTTTTGTGACACATGGTGCATTGTTATTGGTTCTTTCATTCTCACTAATGTCATTGTATTCATTTGAACCTTACTCTGGTTTGCTAAAAATTAAATGTTTTATAGATATAGAAAATAATAAATTGAAAAATGAGAAGAAAAAATTATATAACTAAACACACTCTTAGTTTAGTTATGGTGTAAAGTTGTTTTTCATACAAATTTTATGAGAAAACTGAAAAGCTAGATGATTGTGAAAAACTTTTACAGAAAAGAAAAGAAAATGGAGATTTATGTTTTCTCTTTTATAAAATTATACATGTAAAAACTGTGATTTGTGATTTTCTACCATGTCATATGAAAACTATTTATCTTATATTTAAATGCGTTTTATGAATTTTCATTATTTTTATGGACACAAGATATTTCCGATCTTTACAAAAATCGAAAATCGAAATGACTAAATTAAAATGTTATATTTTACTAAAGGATACTCTTAATTTTTAATTCTCTTTAAAAATGTTTTTTGAAATCATTCATTTTAACACTTTTTCTGAATTTTTATTTTAAAAATAAATAAAAATAATTGCATAAACTCATTCGATTTTTCTTAACTAATATATGATGTCTAGATAAATGATAAGTAGATTAATCCAAACAGGCAATTAACTATCGTAAAAAGGTGATTATTTTTAAACTACTACGTTTTATCCTTCCGCCACTATGCACCATATTGTACATTACAACACCATCATTCAGATTTAGTGGTTATTTGACCAAAATTAGTGGTATACAAATAGCGCATGTTATAAAACTTACACCTAAATCGAATTAAGAATCCATAAAAAATAAATTAAATCTATACTATTTTATATCTTATCTCTAAAAATAAGCCACAAGCGTAACTCCGATCAGACCCTTAAGGGGGTATTTGGCTTAGGGTGTATTTGGCCCTATGCCTCTAGGAGATTCTAGTAAATTGAACTTCTTCCTCTCTAAATAAATAATCTTTGTTTGGAAACAAACAAATAATAAGAATTATTGAAAAAATAATCTCCTATAATCTCTTTCCAGATGAGCCTTTTAAGTAGTTTTTGAAAAAAAAAATCTACAACCACAAGCTTCAACTCTAACCATAATCTCCAGCTTTAGCTCCAACTACAATTTTTAGATCCAGTTAGTTGTTGTCAAACATACACTTAGCTTTTTAAGAACCCTTTTTTACCTTATTTACGTTGTAATACTCGTTTTATGTTGCCAAATAATTTCTAACTTAATAGCTTATTTTGGGTAAAGTAGTGATGTAAATAAGCCTAGTTGCATCCGAGATTGACTAGGCTCGTTGTATTCAAAGAGCTTAAATTTGAGCTTGACTCGTTTCGAGCATTATATTAAAAGCTCGTGTTCGTGTGAGACTCGACTCGTTTATTATAATATAATATTATTGAATTTATTTATGTTGGGTCACAAGGTTCCCAAAACTTAGATACAGATTAAATAACAAGTATCTTAACGTGTTAGTTTATATTCAAGTTTATATCAAACAAGTTTAATTAATCAAGGCGGAAAACAAGATTAATTATGACACGGAGTTTATTATGAATCAAAGTATTATTCACAATAAATGTATTTGTCTCACACAGATGACAAAGTATTCAAACCCACACAGATGGTTTGAATACGATCCAAGTAGTATATAAAGATACAATTATCACTACAAACTTAACAGTTAGTGTGGTAATGCTTTGAGCCTAAGCTTAAAGGTGTTGTATACTATTTTGCTTGGAATTACTTGGATGCATAGCAGTGCTTTTTGAACTGCTATTTATAGAGCTGGGTGTAACTCTATATTATCCAGTTTACATAGTTGTCCAAGGAATAACAGATGCATCTTGGGCAACTTTGCACACTTCCTTTTTGCTTTTCTTGAAAATAGAAAAAGCAAAAAGGTAAAAGGTTTCTTTGCTGAGAAGAAAACCTTTCTTCGATGTTTGACCTTCTCTCAAACATCTCATCAGTTGTATCGAGCCTTGGGAAAGAAAAACTTCTTATGTACAATTGTACTTTCATTCTTCAATCTGTGCTCTTCAGTCTGTGTTCATCAGTCTGTGATCTTCAGTCTGTGAACTTCAGTCTGTGAAGTCTTCTGCATTCAATCTTCAACTTCAGATGATGAATTCATAAGTCTTCAAGGAGAGCTTGGCTTTCAGTTTGTGAGATTCTTCAGTCTGTGCAGCACAGACTCAGAAACAATTCTTCAGTCTATATCGCACAGACTCAGAAGTACAGACTCAGGAATTTTCACTAAGTTTCCTGAATACAACTAATTTAGATTTTGACTCCTCAGATTTATAACTTGGGTTTGATCATTGTTTTTCCCAACAATTTATATATAATATTAAGTATATTTTTACGTAATTTTGAACTATATATAATAAGATTTAGTATTAGTATTATTTAAGTATTATATATAAGCATTTTTTATAATGTAATCATATATTATATTATATTATTATAAAAGCATATTCTCAACTCCTACATTTAGCAACTGCTAAATTACTGTGCGAGCAATAGTGCCATGAATAATGTTTTTTTTTCTTTCTTGAAGTGTGTTTAATTATAAATAAAATTCATATACATTAAAAAAGATCATTTCAATTAAAATGTATATTCTTGAAAATTCATATACATTTATCTTATAAAAAGTTTTAAACACCTTTTAAATACATGTGTTATTTTAGCATTTTAATAACTTCGTTCAGTGTAAAAGAGAATAATAAACATAATATCGGTAGGTTTTTCTTAAGATTATAAGTGTCGTTATTATTTTATTATATTTTTACAAATTAAAGTTGTGTTGTTATTAAGTGCGATATTGATAATATGAGATCAAATCTTACCTTAAATATTATATCATTTTTTATTTATGTCATAAGCTTTACATAAAGAAAATATTACTTTACAATGAAAAATTCTCAAGTCCTACATTTAGCAACTGCTAAATTACTGTGCGAGCAATAGTGCTATTAATGGTGGGGGTTTTTTTAAGTGTGTTTAATTATAAATAAAAGTCATATACAATAAAAAAGATCATTTCAATTAAAATATATATTCTTGAAAATTCATATACATTTATCTTATATAAAGTTTTTGTTAGGTCTTGAAGGTCCTAAAACTTAGATACAAATTAAATAACAAGTATTTAATATATTAGTTTATATCTAAGTTATATCAAACAGGTTAATTAATCAAGGCGGAAAACAAGATTAATTAAAGCACAGAATATATTATGAATTAAAGTTTTATTCACAATAAATGGTTTGTCTTACAAACAAGACAGAGTATTCAAACACACACAGATTGTTTGAATACGATCCAAGTAGTATACTATGATACAATTATCACTACAAACTTAACAATAAGTGTGGTAATGCTTTTAGCCTAAGTTTAAAGGTCTTGTACACTATTTTTCTTGGATACATCTTTGTAGTGCTTTTGAGCTGCTATTTTTCTTGGATACATCTTCTAAATGGCTTGGCTTGAGAATGTTTACATTCCTTTAGCAAGGCAATACAATGTAGCAGAGATTCTCCATAGAGTCTATTTTGATCCTGGAAGCACTATATCTCATTGATATCTCTGTAGCACAGACCTTCAATATTGTCAGTCTGGACATAGGATCTATCGATAAAAACGATACCTTTTGGTAGAGGATGCTCCTTTCTCTGCTCATTCTCTGTAGATAACCCAACTGACTTCTTCTTTATTACAAAGTTGTTTGCTATGCAGAACACCTTGTATTCTTCTTCTGAAATAAGCCCCAGACTGAGAACTAACTCAATCAGGTAAGATAGCTCATCCAGAACTTCTTTTTTCAAATCTTTGTCAGCTGCACTCTTCAAAAGATTAGCAATGGATTGCCATTCTTTAAGCCCTAGAGTATACAGGCCATCCACCCATACCATTTTCTTGCTCTTGGTTAAAGTCAACTCCAGCTTCAATTTCTGTCCAATCTTATTCAGATGACAGTCTTTAATCTTCTACTTGAGCTTTGACTTTCTGAAAGTGGATTGTAGCTTAGCTTTTAGGCTCTCTATCTTCTGTAATTTTATTGACAGCTCTTCATCTTCTTTGATCTGTTGCTCAACTTGACTCCTTCTGGTTTGAGTCTGTGAACAACCTTCGTCTTCTAATTTTTTGGAGAGTTACTACATTTAAGTATTCAGTTAGAGTCATACCTTGAGCAGTAGCTTCTTGTTGCAAGAGTTCATCCTGTAGATTTGACAGTTCAGGATTTCTTGTACCAGCAGCATGATCATCCACCATCTTCTTGATCTTGCTCAACCTCTCCTGCTTGGATAATGCAACCTCCTTGCCCTTACCCTTAACCATATCTTCTTCCATAGTAGAACTTGACCCAGGATATGTGCTTATCAGATGAGCACTTCTCCATTGCATTCTGTCTTCAAGTTCACTTCTACCTGGAGGCAGTATTCTGGTTGTTGTGGTTGGTCTAGCAAGATTGGCTTCAGCTTGGATGGCTTCAGTACTGATGATTGGAGCATCAATGCTTGCTTCTTGTTGCTTTGAGCTCTAAGTCTGTGAAGGATGCAGTGTCTCAGTCTATGCAGGTTCAGAGGGCATACACTTAGACTCTCCATTCTTGACTTTTGAGGCACCTTCATCTACACCTCCAAAAGTACAATCATCTTCATCATCATCTGATCTGCTAAATACCTCAGACTCAGAACTGCAATCAAGATTGATGGCATCACCATCTTCATCATCAATTTCCTGTTCTTCTGCCAGTTTCTCAAATTGATCCCAAGTTTTGATTCCCTTCATTATTGGTTGTTAATCAAAGATATCCCTTTCAGGAATCTTCCTAGCCATTCTCTTTATTTTCCTGGCTCTTTTGATTCGCAGAGATTGAACATCTTCATCTTCTTCTTCCCTTAGTCTTTTCAACTCCATCTGACCTAGGCCTGAGATAGTTGCTATTGGGTCTATGTGTAAGACAATAGTTGACTCCCCCTGAGTCTGTGCAACCATCTCAGTGTGTTCACCTGCCTGCAATCCTTCTGACTCCCCCTCAGTCTTTGCACTCATATTTTCAGTATGTGGCACAGACTGAGCTTCAATCTGAGACTTCACCCTAGCACTTTCGGGTCCATCATCTCCCTCACTGCTATCTCCCCCTAAATCTGAGGATTTATTATTTAGTAAATTATCTTTTGGGGTTTTAGCTTCTACAGACCCAGACTTCATCTTCTCCCCCTTTTTGACATCAGCAGCTAAGCTTTAGAGGGTGGTCTGCATTTTATCTAACCTATTGGATACCTTGTGCTCCAGCATATCCACTTTATCCACCATGGTAGAGACTAGATGTTTCATCTTCTCTAGCTCTTTCTTATTATTATCAAACTCAGTCTGTACCCATTCAGACAATTTGATGATGGCAGAAAGCACATCATTAAGTGTACTAGAAGGCACATACTGGGTCTGGTTGGAAGGGTTAAAATTGGGTGATGGAATATGTTCCTCACTTAACTCATGTTGAAACTGAGCAAGATCACTGGAATCTTTTGGTGTTGCACTCTTTGCCTCACTCCGTGTCCTGTGCATGAAAAAGCGATCATAGGCATTGAGTGGTGTAGTTGTGTTTCCATCAGATCGAATCCGGTGATAGGATAAGACATCATTGGAAAATGATTGTGTTGCATCTGTTGCCTCAAATAGTCCCTGGTGTAAAGGAACAATATCACTGGCAA
This sequence comes from Gnaphalium uliginosum, assembly GCA_963930675.1. NCBI lineage: Eukaryota > Viridiplantae > Streptophyta > Magnoliopsida > Asterales > Asteraceae > Gnaphalium > Gnaphalium uliginosum. The sequence goes on along the minus strand of OZ005685.1, from coordinate 9,482,722 downwards.
CGAATGTGGAGGTTGGTATGCCTTCACTAACCATCTGGTGATAAGATGGTAGATCATCAAGCAAAGAAGTGGAGATCTGTGCCTCAGTCTGTGACATGACTGGGGCATTGACGGTCTATGCAGAGGGGTGTAAGGAAAGACTCACTGGAATGTGAACTAGTACATGACTAGTGGTCAATATGGGTTCAGCCATTGTGAGTGGGGTAAGGAAGGGGGTGGTAGTGCTCAGGATTGGAGCATCTTCTTCAATGCATACTACAGGGGTCAGTGTAGCAGCAGTAATGTGGGTATCCAAGGTGACTAATCTAGGTTCAGGTTGGGTCAGTTGGGTAGCCATTAGCACCACAGACTCTAGCAGAGCTGTAATGGAATGGTCTACAGCACTGGAAGGTGTTCTATTGACATCCAATTCCATGGATGATGATTCCATTTGTGCTATACTTTTGGGGGTTGAGTCTGGTGATTCCTCCAGAGTGAGTGGTGACTCATCTGGGTTGGTTTGTTTGTGACTCTCTTTTGTGGGTGAGGATGGGCTAGGATAAGAAGGTTTATCTATATCCATCTCCTCAGTTGAAGAAGAATTACTACCTGCATCTTCTGTTGAAGATGAAACAGACTCATCAATGTTTGAGTCTGACTCCAAGTGCACAGACTGAGTTGAGTCTGTGTTTATGGAGTCTGTGTGCTCTGCTTCAGCCACACGATCTTCAACAGTCTGGGTCTCAGTACCTTCATTATCACTTGAATCATCACCCTCCATAGATGCAGAAGCAACATATGGGTGATCAATCCATTGTTGCATAGCAGCAGTGATAGGTGCTCCAGAAAGTGGAACCGGATGGTTAAACACTTTATAGGTGAGCACATGGACATGTATATCTGCAATTTTATTGTTAAAGGATATATATACAGACCCAGATAATCTGGATTGGATGCACAAGGAGAGTAGCCTTATAAAAGGTACATTAAAAATTCTGTTAGACTCATTCACCAATTTCAAAATTTCTTGAAAATACAACTCTGCAAAATTGATGTTTAAACCAGTGATGAATGAGCTCAACAGTTGAGTTTCAAACTCATTTAGCTCCCCTGTGCTACCAGATTTACCTCCTAGACATCTAATGATGCAAGAAATTAAAATTTTCCATCTGGGGGTGAACCCTGACATTAAGATGGTGCCTTTTTCTTTGGTATATCCAACCAAAGTAAGAAGAGCCCTTGCTGCTTCTTTGGTTGGAATAAGTTCAAAATCATTTCCCAAAGGCAAGTCTAAGACATTCCTAATTAGCTCTTAATCAATGGTAACTGCCCGTTTACCATGATCAATAGTACCAGTAATTGCAGTATTGGTACTATTTGTAGAGCAAGTATACCACCATTCCATAAGAAAATCAGGATATATTTGAGGAATAGTGTTGAAAAATGCTCCCCTTAAAGGATGAGCAGACATAAAGTTTGTTAATTCCTCAAATCCTTGGTTCTTTTTAGAATCTGGGATGGAAATGGTAGCAACTTGGTTATTTATACAGAGTTTTACCTATTTACCCTGTTTAAAGGGTTTAGCCGCGGCGATGTTTTCAGGTGCAGTGTAAACCCATTGGTCAGCCATTTTTAAAGATGATTTCTGGAGATTGATTTTGAAAATGGTTGAGCGATGAAAAGTTAGGGCTCACAAACTCTGTGTATTTTTGGTGTGCAAGTACAAGTGAAGAAAAAGGGGGGAAATCAGAAATGGGTATTTAACGAAATTAAATTTCCGTTAAATGGGACCCACTTGACGGTTTATCCATTTTCCTGTAACAGTATAGCTAAGGCACGTGCACCTTTTGTATTGAGCAGATAAATAGACAACAAGCGTCAAAACTTTTAATGATTATTACCATAAAAATGGTATTAGCATTAAATGCAAAGATATTGTTGTTTATTTATTTTTATTAATAAAATAAAATAAAAATAAAAATAAAAAGAACACAGTCTGAGTGTATATTGTTAGTCTGTGCAATGAGTCTGGATGACGCCACACAGACTGAACCATATAACAGACAGATTGAGAGAAAATAATAGAATTGTAAAATCTTTTTGATATTTTCTTTAAGTTATTTACAAGATATCTCTTAATCTGTGCTTTTTGAGTGTATGTAGCTGAAGGTACAGACATACAGATTGAAAGGCAGGCACAGACTGAGAGTTGAATCACACAGATTCAAAAGTTTTACTAGGGGTTGAGCATTCCTAGTTGACCAAGCAGATACAAAAATCTATCTTCATTCAAAGGTTTAGTAAAGATATTTGCTAGTTGGTCATTTGTGGGCACATATTTTAGAATCACTTTACCTTTCTCAGCACAATCTTTGATAAAGTGATGTCTGATCTCAATATGCTTTGTCCTGGAGTGAAATACAGAATTCTCAGTGATGGCAATGGCACTTTGGTTATCACACATGATTGGAGTTCTTGTAAACTCCAAATCATAGTCTGCTAGTTGATGTTGCATCCACAGCAATTAGGCACGACAACTACGAGCAGCTACATATTCTGCTTCTGCAGTGGATGTAGCAACAGAATTCTGTTTCGTGCTTGACCAACTGACTAGTTTTCCACCTAGTAGTTGACATCCACCAGAAGTGCTTTTCCTGTCTAATTTGCAACCTGCATAATCTGCATCTGTATAACCAATTAGATCAAAACTAGAGTCTTTGAGATACCAAAGACCCAGGTTAGGACTACCTTTTAGGTACCTAAAAATCCTTTTTACAGCTTTGAGATGTGATTCTTTAGGTTCAGATTGATATCTAGCACATAAACATGTTGAGAACATGATATCTAGTCTACTTGCAGTGAGATATAGTAGGGATCCTATCATACCTCTATAAGTGGTTTGACAGACTGACTTGCCAGACTGATCATTATCCAACTTATCTGCAGTGCTCATTGGTGTTTTCATTGTTGAACAGTCCTTTAAAGAATATTTAGTGAGTAGTTCATTAACATATTTGCCTTGGTTGATGAAGATTCCATCAAGTTTCTGATGTACTTGCAGACCAAGAAAGTATGTTAATTCACCCATCATACTCATTTGGTACTGTTTTGACATTAAATTTGAAAACCATTTGCATAATTTTACATCAGTAGACCCAAATATGATATCATCAACATATATTTGGACTAGTATGACATCTGCCTTGTTCCTTTTGAAGAACAAAGTTTTATCAATTGATCATCTAGTAAAGTTATTACTCAGAAGATAAGATGATAAAGTGTCATACCAAGCTCTTGGAGCTTGTTTTAGTCCATACAGTGCTTTCTTCAATTTATAGACATGATTTGAAAAAGTTGAACTTACAAAACCTGGAGGTTGTTTCACATAGACTTCCTCTTGTAAGTTACCATTCAGAAATGCACTCTTGACATCCATTTGATAAGCTTTGAAGTCCTTGAAAGCAGCATATGCCAAGAATAACCTTATTGCTTCAATTCTGGCTACAGGGGCAAACGTTTCATCATAATCAATGCCTTCTTCCTGCTTGTAACCTTGAGCAACTAGCCTTGCCTTGTTTCTGATTATCACTCCATCATTGTCCATTTTGTTTATGTAAACCCATTTAGTTCCAATAATGGTTTTGCCTTTAGGAGCAGGAACAATGGTCCAAACATTGTTTCTTTCAAATTCTGTTAACTCTTCCTGCATTGCTTCAACCCAATCATCATCTTTCAATGCTTCTTAAACTTTCTTTGGTTCAATGATTGACAGGAAGTTTGTGTAGAAACAGAAATTTGCAGTAGATAAGTTTGACACTTGAGCTCTTGTTTGTACACCAGAAACATAATCTCCAATTATTTTTTCAATTGGATGATACCTGTGTTCTTTGACACCTAGAGATGATTCACCATTGGATGATAAATCATTTTCATTTAGTGGAAGAATAACAGGACTGAGTTCTGCATTATCTTCAACAGGGGGCAAGTCTGAGTCTGTAGAGTTCTCAGACTGAAGACTACCAGACTGAACACTTGTATCAGAAGAACTTGAATCTCTGGACACAGATTCATCTTCTGTTTATTAAAGTACTGTCATTAATTGAGCAGGTTGAGCATCTTCATTATCACTTTCAGAGTCCTGTTGTTGGTGAGCAACAACTGAGATTTGAGATTTAGATCCCACAACAGATAATTCCTCTAATGAATAAACATCAGACTGAGAAACATGTTCATTATTAGTAGAGGAAACATCAAAGGTAACATTGATGGTTTCTTCAATTTTATTCCTTCTGTTGTTGTAGACTCTGTAAGCCTTTAAGATAGATGAATAGCCAATAAAAATTCCTTCATCAGACTTAGGTTCCATCTTTGCTAATTGATCCCTTTGATTGAGAATATAGCATTTACTTCCAAAGGTCTGGAAATAATGGGTGGTTGGAACCTTCTTATGATACAACTCATATGCAGTTTTGCCATGCCTTTTGACCAAAATAGATCTATTTTGGGTATAACAGGCAGTGTTAATTGCTTCTGCCCAAAAATAAATCTTCATTTGACCATGGCATAACATGGTTCTTGCAGCTTCTATGAGTGTACGATTTCTTCTTTCAGCAACACCATTTTGTCGAGGAGTTCTGACAGAGGCAAAATTTTGAATAATGCCTTTGTCAGTACAGAATTCAATGAGGGTAGAATTCTTAAATTTTGTACCATGATCACTCTTGAGTTGCTTGACAGGTGCATCTTTCTGCAATTCTTCCCGCTTGTATCTGAGCTGGAATCTGTTTGGATAAACTGTCCACATTTTTAAGTGATGAAATACACCAAGATCTACAGATCTTCTCATAATGATCAGCTTTGTTTTTATAAGCTTCTTTTTCCAGACTGATCCTTTTGAGAATATCATATTGAGCATCAAGCTCACGTTTATACTGTTTATTTTGGCTTATTTCATTCATTTTTGACTGTAGATCTTTTTGAACTTGACTGAGTTTGGTTTTTAAATCTTGTATTTCCTCAAGTCTTTTCAAAAAGTCCACATAGATGTGTTCAAACATTTTTTGTTTTTCTGCATCACTATAGTAAAGTTTGAAATGATTTACATTGTAAGCAGATCCTCTGTCCCAATCTGAATGAACACATGCTCTTTCTGCAAATTTGACATCTTTGTCAAACTGGCTCTCTATGATAGCCATTAAGCACATATTCTCATCATCCTCAGATGATGAAGATTCTTATCAACCCACTGTTCAACAACCAAAGTTTTCTCTAGTTTCTTTGGTTGCTGTTTCTCTCCAATTTTCTTGGAGTTGAAGTACTTTCTTTTGTACTTCTTGGCCTTTTCTGCCCACTTATCAGAACTTGAAGATTCTGCAATCTTCACTCTGCAGTCAGCAGAAATATGACCAATTTGTGCACATTTATAGCAAGTAGCTTTCTTAGGATCAAAAGTTGGCCTTCCTTTTGAACATTTGAATCTTGCTTTTTCTAACCTTTGGGCTAGTAATGCCATTTCAGCTTCAATAGACTCAGTTTCATCATCTGATTCTGAGTCTGTAAGAGTTAGATAGTAATCTGCTCTAGAGAAAAGTTCTCTATTTTTCCTTGTTGTTGCAACAAGGGCAGCAGATGGATCTTTTGCAATCCTTTTGGCATTTAGATCTTTTCTGGCTTTGGTTTCTTCAAAATTTAACAAAAGTCCAAACAAGCCAGATAGATCATATGTCTCCAATTTTTCAGTTACAACTAATGAAGTAATAACTTCAGAAAAAGTGTTTGGAATGACATCAACAAATTTTGTACAGATTTCAAACTGTCCTTTGATGATATCATACCTTTCAAGATCATTGATTAAGATCTTAAATCTGGTATGAATATCAGTTAATGACTCATCTTGACCAGCAGAGAAATTTGCATAATTTCTTATGAGATTTTTATTCTTTTGAGATTGTACTAAACTTACACCATCATATTGGTCAGTTAGCATATCCCATATGGCTTTAGCAGTTTTACAGCCAGATATCTTAGCAAAGATAGGCTCAGTAACTGCATTGCCCAGAATGGATTTGGCCTTAAAGTCTAATGCATATAGTTGCCTGTCCAGATCAGTCCAGGTATTTTTGGCAGCCTCAACAAATTTTTCAGGTGTCACAATAATACCATTTGCATCTAAAGTTGCAGGAACTATTCTGCCGGGAATAATGGGTCCTTCCTGAATGACTCTAAGCATTTCATCATGAATGCTAGCAAGAATCCATTCAGCTTTCAATTTCCAGTGGGTAAAATTTACACCATTGAAGATTGGAATTCCCTTCCCAGCCATAGCAATAGAAGAAGTCATTTTTCAAAGAAGAAAAAGTAGAGAAAATGGGATTTGAAGATAGTTTGATAAAACTGGGTTCCTTTTGATCGTTAAAGATATAATTATTAATTAAATCTTTATTTGCTCTGATACCAGTTGTTAGGTCTTGAAAGTCCCAAAACTTAGATACAGATTAAATAACAAGTATTTAATATATTAGTTTATATCTAAGTTATATCAAACAGGTTAATTAATCAAGGCGGAAAACAAGATTAATTAAAGCACAGAATATATTATGAATTAAAGTTTTATTCACAATAAATGGTTTGTCTTACAAACAAGACAGAGTATTCAAACACACACAGATTGTTTGAATACGATCCAAGTAGTATACTATGATACAATTATCACTACAAACTTAACAGTAAGTGTGGTAATGCTTTTAGCCTAAGTTTAAAGGTCTTGTACACTATTTTTCTTGGATACATCTTTGTAGTGCTTTTGAGCTGCTATTTATAGAGTTGAGTATCAACTCTATATTATCCAGCTCAGTTAGTTGTCCAAGGGATAACAAGTACATCTTGGGCAACTTTGCACTCTTTCCTTTTTGCTTTTCTTGGAAATAGAAAAAACAAAAGGTAAAAGGTTTCTTTGCTGAGAAGAAAACCTTTCTTCAATGTTTGACTTTACTCAAACATCTCTTCAGTTGTACCGTAGCCTAGGGAAAGAAGAACTTCTTTTGTACGATTGTACTTTTGTTCTTCAATCTGTGCTCATCAGTCTGTGATCTTCAGTCTGTGATCTTCAGTCTGTGAAGCCTTCTGTCTTCAGTCTTCATTATTCAGATGATGAATTCATAAGTCTTCAAATAGAGCACGGCTTTCAGTCTGTGAGATTTCTTCAGTCTGTGAAGCACAGACTCAGAACACTTCTTCAGTCTGTGAAGCACAGACTCAGAAGCACAGACTCAGGAAATCACTAAGTTTTTCCCGAATACAACTGAGTTAGATTTTGACTCCTCAGATTTATAACTTGGGTTTGATCATTGTTTTTCCCAACAGTTTTAAACACCTTTTAAATACATGTATTGTTTTAGCATTTTAAATACTTCGTTCAGTGTAAAAGAGAATAATAAACATAATATCGGTAGGTTTTTCTTACGATTATAAGTGTCGTTATTATTTTATCATTTTTTTACAAATTAAAGTTGTGTTGTTACTAAGTGCGATATTGATAATATGAAATCAAATCTTACCTTAAATATTATATCATTTTTTGTTTATGTCATAAACTTTACATAAAGAACTTTACAATGAAAAACAAACATATTAAAATATAAAATATAAGTTGAAGAAGAATTTACTATTTAATTTAATCTTTTCTTAATTTGTTAGAAGAAATGCTACATGTTACTATTAAGGTAAGTTATGATTCACAATTTATTATATATTGTAAATCTTAAAGATTTTATTTCATATTAAAGTCTATTTTTTTTAAGAAAATTACCGCTGCAACGCGCGGGTTAAAAATGCTTGTTGATGTATATAAATGATAGGCTCGGTTAGACTCACGAGCTTGTTCAAGATCGATAAGAAGCTTGAGCTCGAGCTCGTTTATTAAACCAGCTTCAAAATATGTTCAAACTCGAACTCATTTAAGATCGACTGGAATCAAGTTTTTAACGACATGAACTCAAGTAGCTCGGCTCATTTACACCATAGGTAAAGTGATAACTTTAGAATTTATATTGATTTATGAAAACTGTCTTTATATTATTATTTTTTACATTTTCAATCCGATAAGTTTACATTTTTCATCTCAAATTACTAAAGTACTCTTGAACCGTTTAGATACTAACTATTCAAAAAAGATAAAAGAAAATGATACTTTAATAATTATAATAATTATAGGTGAAAGAGTGACTATTTTTAAGAAAAATATAAATATTTTGATTGAAAATGTACAAAAAAAACATAAGAACCATTTTTATAAAACAATTTAAATCAGATGAATTATTTATGAAATTTAATCTTTTTTTATAATGTCAAAAATAAAACTTACAAACACACCCTGACTATTACAAAACTTGCACATCGTTCCAACTAGAAACCGATCAAACAAATTAAACATCTGTAAATTTCAATTTATATTGAAGTTGCTCCTGTTCGAACAACATTACTGAAGACATCTCTGTTGGTACTAATAATTGAGACGATAAATATTCGGGTACGTGGTTTTTATGTACTTTAGGTTCGTTTCTTGTTTTTACGAATTTTTTCTTTTCTGATGGTTTAGATATTTAGATATGTTTGTTGATGTTAAGGCATATCTGGATTATGAAATTATGATTAGGTAACTATTGCATACGGATGTATCGTTAGGTTTTTAATCAAAGTCGTTAGAAAATTGCATTTTGGGGAAGTTTTCAACCCTAAGAACCTGAATTGGGTATAAGTGGATTTTGTACTTTATGTTTGATTTTAAGTGTCATTATTTAGGATTACAGTAGCTCTTTATATTTGAGAAATCATGTGAATAATAGATCAAACTTTGGTCCCTTATTTTAACTAGTTTCAAACTTCTTCGGTTTAGAAAACAGAGTTATTATTCAGGAATGTTTGGCTTCCTTGTTTTTTGAACTTATCAGCTAATTTTATACGGTTTTTGAGTTATGAGCTTCAATAAGCCATAAGATGAAGTTGATAAGCTCATAAGACGTTGAAAATGGGCTTATTGGCTTTCCTAAATTTCAATAGGCCCATAAAATAAACTAATCCAAACACCTGATGCACTGCTGATTCCAACATCCCCGGTTTGATAATACGATGAATGATCAAAGTATTGCATTGTAGGAATGCAATTTGTTCTCATTGTTAACTAGTTTTGTGTTGGATGTATTTTTGTTAGTATGCATGCATTATTTTCCTTTGGGACAGAAGCAGTTACCTCAATCAGCTTTGAGCTTGTTATGTGACAATATTGTAGTGGATGTACTGTGAGTTCTTGTTTATTAAAGTAGGCTTCAAGTATTATCATGACTCGGAAATCAAGTGTGCAACGATAACAATCTTTTTAAGCACATTATGTTGTTTAGGTTCTGTAAATTCATTCCCGTTTTAAAGTAATAGTTTCATTTCGGGTGAATCTGATTGATGTTTAATATTTCCTCCAGGAAAAGAATCCATCTTGATATATGGATACAGATGCTGCAAAAACTGCTAAAGACTCTCTAGAGCTGGTTTTTCAAATGTCAAATATTCTTGACACGGGTTTGGATCGCCACACCCTTTCTGTTCTAATTGCCCTCTGTGACCTTGGTTTGAACCCCGAGGCACTAGCTGCTGTTGTCAAGGAGTTCCGTAAAGACACTCCATCAACATCAACCACCACATAAAGTTTCATCCAAATCTCGGGTTACATTTATCTCCTCAGTTGTCTTATGTTGTATCTTCTTTAAAATCTTGTTAAAAACCTTGGGATGCTTATTCTTTATAAATTGGTGTTCACTTGTGTTTGTGGTATGTCTTCTGCTTTCCCCAGTGCTTCCCTACTTGGATGGGTCGGTTCGAGTTGACCTGCATATACTTTCGTTTGATCTCTTTTGTTTTTTTGTTTAGAAATAATCAACGTGTTATTTTACAAAAATCAATCCACATGATTAAACGACGAATGATGTTAATGCTAACAAGAAGAGAAGTAGATGGATTCGGGTAGTGTCTTCCACAAATTAATGTGATCCGTTTGAAGTTGTCATTATTTTCACAATTCTACTAGGCATCTACCAAGATACCACCGACTATCTATCAGCCAGATGCTTGTAAAAGACAATAACTGATTCCATCTGCTTCTCTATGCTTGTTAACCAAAACCCATACTTGTACTGTTCCAGGTTAACCAAAATGAATTTTTTTGGGTTAATTTTATTTTTTGGATTGGTTTTCTGGTTTTGGAATTTTAGAAGACCTCTAGTGAATATTACCAACTTGGTAAGCATTTGTGTTATGTTTGAACAAGTATTATGGCTAGTTTAGAAAGAAACTAATGTCCCCCATAATAGTTAAAAGAAGCAATTCACTCTGTATTAAACCTATCAATAGAATACTTGTGACATCATTTTAATAACATTATACAATATACAATACTTGAAGCACACAACATATGACCTGTAACCTTGAAGACTACTAAAACCACTATAATAATTAAGCAACCAGATTAAAACCTAAGAGCTAAAAAAATTAACGATAATTGCGGTACTTTGGAGAATACATGCAACTCTCTGCAAATTTAACAAGGTTACTAGGACGAGGGAGATGAGATGCCAAACCTAAAAAATAAAAAATGTTATCAATAAAAACTTGTCCATGGGAAATTATTTTAAGATCTCAAAAGGGAAAAATGCTTACCATATTCATATGCTCTAGAAGCTACCTTAGCTGCAATATTTGCTGAGATCTTTCTAATATTTTTGAAACTAGGATAGATAATACCCTTGGCATAGTCTTCTTCAGTCACTTGAGATGCCAAAGCTTCCGCTGTTTGATATGCACGTATATATCAACACGTTCAGTAAGGACATTAACAGGTAAAGCGGGCATGTTGGGTAACAGATCTAAATAATACGTAAGTCCATTATTTGCATTTACCCTTTTAGTTAAGTTATCAACATGTTTTCGTTTAAGCTAAATTTTACATATGTTTGTTTTTCGTTTTTTGGGTATCCCCATGATCTGTTTTGTGAAAAAAGATGTCACATCGTGTGGAACTCGAAGGCTATTTTTCCACATACCTGCTGCCAAAAGGAACTCATCGTGGACACGAATTGCACCAGACATGATCAACCCCAAACCAAATCCAGGAAATATGTAAGCATTGTTTGCCTGTGTGTAAAAAATAAGGGGAAAAGTAGCATAAGAACATCAGATGATCAAGTATAAAAAAAAAAGTGAGAAGTAATTTTTTGTGCATGTGTTAAACCTGTCCAGGCACGAACTCTTTGCCATCGTATATGACTGGGTCAAATGGGCTTCCACTAGCAAAGATTGCATGACCCTGAAAGTATTTTGACCTCATCATGTAGTTATATGATCATAGTCATTTCGTCATTAGTTTTGAACGTGTTGTCTATTTCAACATATAAATTCTATCTGACATATAACAAATAATCCTAGACTTGTACCCATGTGTGTAGGTACATTTTCTGCAAGAATTTCAACCTAGTCTTTTGGGTCTTTCTGTGTTTTCATTTAGAGTTAGGCTATCCATACACCATCTATAGACTATATAAACACCGTTAGGATAATGATGATGTCTTCTCTTTTCACGAAAATTAACTTTTTAAAAAATCTTTTGAGCTTTTTATTATTATACTACTATTACATAATTTATATAACTAATAAACAATACATAACAAGAATACAAAAAAGAGAAAAAAAAAGTTGTTACCATAAATAGAACTAAAAAAACCTAGTTGTTAGTAGGGAAAAAAAGAATGCCTAACGTAACTTACTTTTTGTAACACAACATTACAAAAAGTTACGGTTGATTTTGTAAATTTGTATATAATATTGTTAACGTTTGGTTATTAACAAAGTTTAAAATTAATATTTATAGATAAAAAAATATAAGGTTCGTATTAACCGTAATGAAAAGGTCCATTTCAAGTATAATAATTTTTATATCTAAAAATGAATTATTTACATGTCTTTTATATGATTACTACAAAAATAATAAAATGATTAAAAGAATAAAAATTAAATTTGTAATATTCTAATAGATAAAGGGGGTGAAGTGAAAAAATATAGATGTATCATGATTATTGAAGAGTAGGACCGAGATGTGTAAGTGAATTTTACAGTTCTAAAAATTGATAGGCACTAATATTCAGAGAAATACACCTACACTTGGTGTATAGTTAGTAGTCCCCGTTCATTTATGTCTAGTTATAATTGTTGTGGGGCCCATAAACCCGATGTTTGCACAAAATGAAGAATATGAGAACAATGGGCAACTTACTTGGCTCCATGTATAAGCTTCTTCAGCGGTACACTCAGATTGTGATGTTGGATTAGAAAGAGCCATAATGAGAGGTTTCTACTTGCCAAACAATCATATTAAGTCTCGTTATATTTAATAATCTGTAAATGACATTTCTTTGTGTCAATGCAAGAGAGCAAAAGGATCTAACCGCATTAATAGATGACATGGCCTCGATAACTTCCTTTGTAAATTGTTTCCCGACTCCCGATGTTCCTATTAAAATTGTTGGCTTGATTGCCTGTGTTGACATATGAATCGAAAAAAATCTTTAGTTTACATTTCATGAAAAATTTGGCTTCGTGGTCAAAAATAAAAATAAAAACGTTATTTGAATATGTAATCATACCTTAACAGCTTCCAAGAGTCCCGTAATGGGTTCATGATCATGAGCCCATGGTTGCTTAAAATGTTGAAGGGAATCTTTACGAGAGCTTACAACCAATCCCTGCATCAAGGGAACACAACCTTAACTTTCATAGTATAAGCTAGTTACAGTGGACTCATGATGAAATTTCTTAAAGGTGACAAATTCGACCCGTTTGGTTATGAATGGGCCAATTCAGGTTATACTTTATCTCTAACCTTTCATACTAGTAATAAAATAGCTAAAAAACAGGTCATGGGGCTTAAAAGTTTCCCATAGAGTAATTTTATGCATAAAAAGCAGTCTATACTACTTTATTCAAATATCAGATTTTATTGAGATGCTATGATAATTATAATCATATATAACACAATCATAGTTGACCAAAAACTGGAAATTTTGATGTGCCCATGTTGCTTCGCAACCTCTAATATTTCTAGTACCTTCGAGTCGACGAGCCAAATTTTCTTCCGAGACTCTTCCACCATCAGTTTTGTCTGCAAATAGCACTTTTAAAGGTTAAGATCTTGCAAATCCCTGTTTATGACTCCTTAATCCAACATCTACGCAGTTACGTGCTTGCATCCTATAAAACTTTAAGTCGCACCTAATTGTTATGTTAAGGATTATGAAGCGAAAAAAAGAAAAAAATTAAGCAAAGATTATTATAAACTATCACTTCACTTTTAATTTGGTCACTAGACTTTATATTCGTTACCAAGAGTCCAAGACCATCCACCTTGCAAAAACTGGTTTTTTCTGACTCTGTTAAATGAGTCGATTCGGATTATGCTTTTTTATCTCCAACAATCAAATCGATAAAATCAATTCAAATATTTTAAAAGGGAACGGCTCAAATGGGTCAAAAGTCCCCCAAAAGTTTAACTCGGGAGCATAAAACCTCCAAAATCATTTTATTAGAAAAATAATAATATTCCATTCATAAAACCCCTCTATTGTTTAGTAGTAAATATGATCAATATCAAATGGTTCTAGAAATGATTTTTAAAGTGCAGAAAACCAAATTATATATGTAGTGAAAATGTGTTATATTTATTGCAAGTCGAGAATAAAAATACAGTAACTTCAAGAATCCTGGAGCAATGACCTTCTTTAATATTTCAAGTGAAATAAGCTCCGCTATACCTGTACCAGCCTTTACAACAAAAGAACAAATTTAATGTCTAAAAAAAGCCAAATATAAATATCCAAAGTGTGAGAAATTGGTTTAGGAATATATTTCACGCTGACCTCTCCGGCACCTAGAAATAAGAATGTGTGATCAGCTAGAGTCCCTCCAATTAACTTTAAAGCTGAAAGCAAACCTCCCAAAACAACACATGCAGTACCCTGAATCACATTGAAAGACTTGCTAAAAAGTTATGCATTGTTAAATTCGGGTTGAATTCTATTTCTAACGGGCTCAATGGTTATAATTAATTTTAACGACTTTTTAAGTCATTGTCTTACAGATAAAAAAAAATTTATCGAAATAATATAATATTTGTAATCATATTTTTAAACACGTACAGTACCATCTATGGAAAAAGGCAAAAAGCTGCAAAATGAAAAAAGTTTCGGGTCGACCCAACATGACCCTATTTCAAGTTATCCAACCTGACCATTTTCTCACCTTTAGTTTAAAAGAAGTTACCTGAATATCATCATTAAAAACAAGATGACTTGTGCGGTATTTAATCAGCAAATCAAACGCATTGTGGTTGGCAAAATCTTCAAACTGGATAGACACGACAGGTTCACGTTTAGATAAACTAAAACAGAAATAAACACCAAATATTTAATAGTGTTAACAGACCTGAATAAGGACTTTTTCTCCATAATTCTTCTTGACTGCTGTCATGAACTCCTCTAACAACTCGTCATATTCCTATATTGAACAACAAGTGATCACCTTTATGACCTAACGGAAGCTACATAAATAGATATTCGTAAGAAGAAAAAAACTAATGTTAATAAAATGATACCTCGCCGGTTGCTCTCTTTTGTTTGAGACCAATGTAGAATTCATCATTCAACAATGTCTCGTTTTTTGTGCCTACATCAATTGTTACGGGCAAGCACTGTAATGCAAATGAAGAGAAAGTTGTTAGCCTCTTAATGTCACATTATTTCCTTTTTCAGAAGTCTCCAAGCTGATATCACTATTTTACGGATCTTATCATTGCAAATTTATTTATCTTGTGATCTTGGCCTCTTGGGCCATTTTCATATTACTGAGAACACTTACAGCCGAAGGGCGAACACCTCCAAGTGCTGTATACAAAGAAAGTTTTCCAACAGGTATCCCCATCCCCTGTAACATTTTAAAGTTTCAAAATTGCATATTTTAAAACACAAAAAATATACTATATGCAGTGTCTGCTGACTCGACTTTACCTGGCAACCAAGGTCACCTAGCCCCAATATACGCTCACCATCAGTCACAACAATAACTTGGATGTTTTTTTCCGGCCAATTTTTTAGTACTTCAAGAATCTTACCCCTGATAATTCGATTACCGTATAGCATAAGTACTACAAGAACAACAGTTGTATAGTAAAAAGTCGATATTTGAAGTTTGACTAATTGAACATACTTGTCTTTCAAGCTGATGTAAAGTCCCTGTGGACGACAGTAAATGCTGCCATATTTCTGGCAAGCTTCACCAACAGTCGGTGTGTAAACTACTGGCAGTAGCTCCTCAACATTATTAATAAGAAGCTTGTAAAATAATTTTTCATTGGTCTCCTGCTCGGAAACACAGAAAATGATTGATATAGTTATATACCAAATCAGCTCAAAAACAAAGCCTGCGAATTGAAGTTACAAAAATGTGAGAATTTGGGACAACCTGAAGATCCATCATAGCTATATATTTATGAAGCGGTACTTGATATTGACGGAGTATGTGCAAAGTTCTTTTTTCCTAGTTATCATCGTCATCAAGAAAATTATAGTCAACTGAGTAGTTAGTATGAATGCAACCCATAGTCAATATAGTCAAAGAAAAGAGACTAATTATTGTGAACTTACTTGAAGTTCTTGAGTGAATACACCGGGAGGCAAAAGCCCTCGCAAGTAATGAGCATCCCTTTCTTTCTCTGTAAAAGCAAGCCCTTTGTTGTGTTGTGGGCTGCGCAACAACGTGTGCCCACTGAAACACAAAATTGATATGAATTTCGTTACACATTGCTTTCAAGAAATTTTTTAATGTCGTAATAAAACAGTAACAGGCGATAAACATAACCAAAGAAGAAAGCAAGGCATTAAAATGATTAGAATGACCTGGCAACAGAGACAGCCCAAGGAGTAAATGGTTGATCATCGTCATCATCATCGTCGTTGGCGGTATTAGTATCATCTTCATTACCCGCCATATTAGATAGACTACTCTTCCTGTTTCCTTTATCCCCTAAAACACCTAACAACTATCTCTGCAAGTCAGATAACCTCAACACAATGCAACAACAGAACTGCAAATAACTCAAGACGTAATAAGTACTGCACCCAAACCAGTAATCAATACTCATTCAGATAGTTAAAGTCTTAAACCTTAGCATATTATAATTAAGACAGGAGGAATGTATGAGCTACAGCTACCCACGTCAAAGAAATTCAAGATATCTATATAACCTACTTACCTACCCAACTAAAAAAGTAATGAAAACTTATACCGTTTACTAACTGTATATCTAAAGTGGGTTCTCAGTGAAGTTACAGAATTCATTACAGAACACTAAGAACTGTCTCTGCAAATTAACCAGGTTCAATAACACAATGCAGCAACAAAAACAAATTCTTTTAGTAAATATATAAAAATTTTATCTTACTTTATTTGATGATTAATTAACCATTATAACTTTCAAATATGACTATTTGTGGATAGTATTGACAGAAAAACAAACCAACTTGTAACACGCTAACAAAGTTCCATGGTTTATATAATGGTAGCTGAAAGTTAGATGATCACCATTTCGAAAGTTTGGTAGTTTTAACAAAGATTATACGAGTTCGATATGTTTAAAACTAAACTATTGCAATTTGCCAACTTAAAAGTGTCGACGTTTTGACTTTTTTTTTTTATTATATACTTAAATTACAGAAATGCATTTCTGCCAACCTACATAATTCTAAAAAATGTATCTGCAAATGAGGCAATTTCAAGAACACAAAACTACAAGAAAAGTGCAATTATGAATTAAAGATAAAACACACAATGCTAATGTAACAATGAAAAGATCAAGAAACATAACCCTATAAGTTACTGGATTAAAAACAATAATAAATCAATACCCATTAATTCAGATTGATTGTATAAAATAAATGTGTGGTGTACCCATTAAAAATAATCAAAAAGCTTCGACTTTAAACATAAGAAATGTATCATTTACCCATGGAAAAAAAGTATTCCTTTTCTAATAAAATGGGTTTAAAGTGATAATGCAGGTCATAAAAACAGTAAAATCAACGAAATGAGATGGTACCAGAGAATTGATTCTCTTGAAGGATGATGATGAGGTGAGCATCAAGAACTGCAACGAAAATGAATAAACACAATTTTTAGAGTTATTATTTCTGTATGTTTGAGAGAATTTTGATAGCATTTGGAGAGAAAGTAGGAAATTTTGTCCTTAAAATAATTTATAGTTGTTGAAGAGTTCTTCCACTTCTTTCTCTTTCCTTTTCTTTCTCTCTGTCTCTCAGTTGATAGATAGATTGCATTAAGGAAAGAGTTGGACCATATGTTTCTTTTTACCCAACTGTTATATTGTCTTTTTCATTTTGTATTCATTTTAAAAATTCCTTTTAAGTATTTACTTTTATTTTATAAAAAAAATACATTAGAAAGGTCCACTATTTTATCTCTTCAAGTCTATATTTCCTACTATAATTGTTTATCTGTAAAATAATGATAAACACATTTTATGTTTCTATACTAAAATAATATAAAATGGCAGTATATAAAGTTAAGACAGTTATTATCAGTCTTGTTAAACTATGTTTTTTTTATATGAAAGGTTAAAAGAAATGCATGTTAAAACACTATCAAAAGTTTAGTTTATTATTTCAACTCTAAACTTACATACATGAATCAAAAAGGTATCTTTAAAAGCCAGCTTAGGTAATTGCTAGCAAGCTGATAATACATGATGATCAAAGAAGAAATTTAGTGTGTATGAAAATGAAATATATTGGTCTTTATGAAATTGAATGCATTAGAACTGATCATATATAGATAGTAAGTTATATATATATATATATATATATATATACACTACAAAAATGGAGGATAGCAAAATAATTAAGCAAAGAATGTAGTATAGAATGAAATTATGGATGCAAAAGTAAGGAACATTGTTCTTTTAATTCTTAAAAAAAAAATCACTTTTTATATGTTTGTGGGGTCAAGTTTGATTTGCCAAAAGGTTTAGAATTGCATTTGAAAGATTTTATAGGGTTTTTTTTCATTCGACAAATAAAGCATGTTTTACAGATGTTTATAAATGCCAAATGGTGAACTCTTTACCATGTAACCTCAGCTCCATATTTTGTTCTTGATGTTTATGACTTCATATTATCACCTCACATATCATTAAAACACTTTGCTAAAGATAAGTAAATGGGCAGGCAAGAGCATTAAGCTACAACAGTTATGACTGATTAGATTAAAACTTTGCATCTCTAGAACACAACAATACAAGAAACGATACAAACTACATTATCCGACTGAAAAACGACACATGAAATCCACATACAGTTTGTGTGTTCTTCACTTCCAAAGTTTAACGATCTTATCATGGCTGGCGGAAGCTACCAAACCTGTAACCGTCGATAATGCCAAACCAGCAATCAGCCCTTCATGTGCTGACAGTGTCATTGTCTTGTTCTCTGACATGTTCCATAGCTCCAGAGACTGCATTAAGAACACAAAGAATTAACTGGTTTTTCAGGTTACACAGACTGCGGGTATACGCACTTCATCACAAAACCGCGAGAGCAGAATAAGAACCATGTCAAGAATTAAAATATATGCAATCATTATTAACAAATATACGAATTCTCAACAAGTGATGCAAATAATTATTTAAAATAAAAAGAAAGCGTTTATAAAGTGTGTAGGAAGAATAAAAATAAGAACAAATTTCATAAAAAGACAATTTAAGTAAGAAGGTAAAACTTTCATCTTTTAAACATCATGATGGTTTGCCCAGTAAGGAAGTTCTAACAATTATATTACCTTTTTTGTGGATTATTGTAATTATGTTCTCCCTCTTTTTAATAAAATTGAACTTTTTTGGTTAAAGTCTTTCTCATGTTTGGTTCCTCATATTACAATACATTGATATTATGTTACCTTCTTCTATAAATTTTCCCTAAAAACTTTTAAAAGAAATCCATGTGAAGTTCACAAGTGTATAAAAAGAGGTAACAAGAGTACAAATCATAAATGTGTAGAAAAGATAGTCATCCCAAAATAGTAACATAAAGATTTAGAAAGAAAAAAATATATATAGATATAGAAATATATTCAAATGGAGAAATACCGATTTCTCGACACTATTAGGTATGGATTATTAGAAGCCATTTGGCATGGCCTCTTTTGAGTGTCTAAATATGCCAAAAGAAAAAAAAAAGTCAAAATTGTGATCCATTTGTCATAGCTAGTTAAAAAGAACCGAATGCTAACCTGATAACAGCCAATGACCAATAACGAAGGATAACTAGGATGAAAAACACAAGAATGGAACTTGTTTCCATTACAGCTAAGGTCATGTATACACTCCCCTTCGTTTCCCGACATAAGGGACCAAACTCTGACGGAATCTTCACTAACAGACGCCAAATACTCGCCTTTTGGGTCCCAGCAAACAGAATGAATCGGTTTCGTATGTCCCTACCATTCCAAAATCCCACCAAAAGTCATCAGCAATTGTATTAAGAGAATATTCATAAAATATGGAAATGGGCATTGAAATAAACCTGTAATGTATGTCGACAAGCTTGTGTCTCCACATCCAGTATTGACACGATGTTCTCAGCGGCTGCTGCAAGATATCTTCCATGACGTGGCTGGAATCTCACTTGAGCCGTTCCTCCCTGGTCCATTAAAAGAATGTTGTAATTTTTATGAGCCATCAATTAAAACCAAAAACAGAAGTATTGTAAATATTATGAGATATATCAAACACTTGCTATCGTTATTCAACAACGGAAAAGGCAGATTCAGATTACAGAGAATAAAAACATAAAATAATATGAAGTGTATGACGGTTGTGAGTTGTATACCTTGAATACACGTGCACAGCTACCATTATTTATGCTCCAGTATCTTATTTCCCCATCCCCATCACAAGAGCAAATGAGGTCATCTTTATTCGGGTGGAAATCTAAGGACATCACAGATGCAGAATGCCCAATAAAGTTACGTAGTGAAAACCCAGGCTGCAAGTTCAAGTCAAAATGCATAAATAAATCTTTAACTCAATCGAGAATACATCATTTTAAATGAGTAGAAGAAAGTTGAACTGACATTATCTGCGTCCCAAACACGGACTGTTTTATCAAAAGATGAAGTTGCAAGACGAGGCATGCTTGGGCTGAAGCGCACATCCGTGATCAATGATGAATGTTCTTCGAGAGTGCTCTTTGGCTTTAGAGAATCAGTATACCACAATACAGCCTACATAACAAAACATCACACGTTAACATACTATTCTTCCTGTGTGTGTTCCAAAAGCTTTCTCTCATTCCACTTTCAATACCGAGAACATAGTATAAATCCATTAAATCATTTATTATTCAAGATCCCATTATGCAATTACAGCAATTAACTAATTATCAGCAATTACCATAATAAGGTTGATATCTTTACCTTCTTATCGTGGCCACCACTCGCAAGAAGTTTACCATCCGATGAAAAGTGACAACAGACTACCTTGCTTGCACTTGCACGAACGGAATTCACCTCCGTAAATGTAAATTCTAACATACGACAGAATAGAGTGAGAACACACACTAAGTGAAGAAAATAATTCTACACGGACATGGTTTAGAACAAACTGATTCATTCATCCATAGGGGTTCATTGGTGCTTTCTCCAAAGGAAATGACCCTTCCACAACCAAAATACACATCAAATAGTTCAAAAGTGAGACAGAGAAGTAGATATAAAGAAGTTATATTGCTGACAACAAGATTAAATGAAAAGCTACAAGAAAAAAAGAGAGTAGTAAAATCCAAACAGCTGGCAAGAAAACGGATCACATGGTTTAAAACTTGCTCAAAATGTGCTCATATGTTCACAAATTCATAAATTGTTTCATTTATCATTAATTTACTAAACTCTCTTTTGTAAGTATATTTAATGTAAACTATACGTAAGGAACTCTATTTAGACAATTTAAAAAAAATGTTGATGGGTGAACCTAACCCTATCCAACCCATTTTTACCAAATAATATGTCTATCAAGTCATTTTGCAGGTACTTCTTTCAAGTAAATATGTATTTGTAGAAACCGTATAAATGTCTCACCCTTGCTTACATCCATACAACGACCAACTGCATCCCTCGGATCATTATCATCATGAGATAAAAAAGACTCCACATTATCATCAAGAGAGCCGTCCTCCACAAAACGATCCATATCAGCCTGCACAATGTCCTTATCATCCCACTGCAAAATTATTCTGCCAATAAGAGCTATAATGCAAATTCACCTTAACCATCTCACCACACACGTTACTTCACACTCACCAATTGATTGGATGGGGAGGTAAGAGCGGTGGGACCATCCGAGCCAAACATCATCATAGGCTTTGAAGACGTGCCGTTATGTGGCAATGCAGGCATCGAGATCACATCTCCAGGAGTATGAGTTGATGGAGTTGAAGGTGCTGAACTTGGTGACGGTCCTGCAGTGTTTGCAGTTCCAGAACTGTTTGCGGGTCCCGAAGATGACACGGGTTGCTTTCTCTTTCTTCCAGCCTGGTTATTATAATCATTAGAAACCATGTCACATGGAAAAATGTTATATGATGTTATAACAATTGTTTGTTTTCCATTTTTATTAATATTGACAAACTTATAAGGAATCTAAGAGGGTGTTCGGATGTGCGTATATAAAGTGATTTTTGTAACTGGAAATTTTAAAAGCAGGTAGTTGGTTGCTTAAGGCTAGAGGTGTCAAAGTAGGTGGCTTGGGTAAATGATAAAAAGGGTTATTGTGATACGCGTGGGGATGGGTCGACTGATCAGGCTATATGTCTGAGTTCCAAGTATTTTAATATTTTATACATGATTAGCGTGTCATATGCGATTATAAAATCATATTCTAATGTAAATTTTTGGAAACATGATTTAGGGGATATTCTGCACTAAAAATACACGTTGTTCGACTTGAAACCCATTTACTCATAAGCTAATCTTTTTATCTTGCCCGTTGGAGATAGAACATAACTGAATTGACCCATTTATAAGTAAATGGATTGTAATTGCCACCTCCACTTAAAGCTTTGGATAGTTTAGGTAACTAAATATTATTCTCAATAATCAGTGTTCTTACATGTTTTCTTACATACTTGTCAAACTCTGATTATACGGACCATATATATTTGGAAAATTGCAATCAGTTTTAGCCTAACACTCAAACCTGATAATTGCTATTTGAGATCACAACAATCAGTTTACGGCGCATCACGAACACCCATTAAAATCTACACCCCGAATACAAGTGAACTGACCTGATCATTTCCTCTGAAGGAGTTTGACATGCTACCATCTCCGGTTACGCTGCTTGTCCCAATCATCTTATCTTGTTGAAGATTGAGATTTGAATTTTGAATTAAAGGAGCGGAAAGAGAATGCTGCAGATGTTGCTGCTGCTGTTGCGGGTTACCATTCTGCTGCTGTTGTTGTTGTTGCTGCTGCTGCTGCTGCAGCTGAGCCATTTTTAACTACAAAAGACGAATTTTAGTGATTTAAAAGACAAATAGATTTCAATTGTTTAATGTGCAAGTAACAAAAAGAGCCAATTTGTTCATAAGAAAAACAAATCTTCTATTTTGAAGGGCACAATGCCAACTCGTGTACGTGAAGATTGATCTATTCTATCAATAATGAGTCAAATAGGTCAATTCAAAGAAGTTAGCTAATACGAAAACAAAATTACAGGGGTTAAACGCCATAAAACTCCTCCAAAATATACAATTTTATAGCGCTACATCCAAGGTGGGTCGAGCTGGGTCAGTAACAAGTCAAAATGAGCCTCAGCTAAAACTGCTCAAAAAACATAACCCATTTGACCCTCTTCTTTTGGCTACTTTTTAAGTATAACTGTCTAATCCGTTTTAAATAATACATAACCCAAATTTTTATGTAAATGGATTTTAAAAAATGGTAGCATACAGACTTAGAGAGTAAATAAAAAGACACCTTGAGTAACATCTCTGGATCACCACGAGGTAGAACAGGCATAGATGATCCAAGATTTGGAACCACATCACCCACGGAATTAGCAAGACCATCTTTACCCATGCTCATGCTTCGATTGTTAAGAAGCATTCTCAGCCTTCTGCTCTCATCATTAGCCGATTGTGATGTCATGTTTTGTTGTGCTAACAGAAGTTGCTGCTGATGCTGTGGCGTAAGCATTTGTAGCTGATGAAGAGGCTGGGAACCCTGCATATATGACTTCTGCTGCTGTTGTAGTAAACCAGACCGCAGCTGATCTAAACCCTGTTGAACCCAATCGAAGATACAGTTTTAGTACGAATGATTGGACATTTGTCGAATAGAATTTACTGGTGGGTCTACATGTATATAATAGGTGATAACTTCAACCTATATACTTCTGAATGGGTCTATTCGGGTTATGGGTAGGAATGGCAACGGGGCGGGTTCGAGGCGGAGAGTGGTAACCCCAATCCCAAATACGTTAATTAAAAAAATCTCCAAATCCGCCTCAAACTCCAACGGGGATCTTATCGGGGTACCCCACCGGGGACACCGATTCCTTAAAACCGTTTTCACGTTGATAATACTCTAAATCCGGGGTTTTTGCTGATTTTCTTTACAATATTAACTATCAATGCATAAAGTAACATTCCCCTTTTCTAAAAACAAACTAACATAATGATCAAGACAACATATCGTAGTTGGTCTACATTAATAATACAAATACAAGGTTCAAAATTAATAAGTCCATCATAAAATGGTCTTAGAATATCCCGACTAGATCACAAGACACTAAGTCAAAACAACAAGAGTAACCAAAAACAACATAAGTAATCAAAACAACACGAGTAATTAAAGTTCAGGTTCACGATCTTCACAATATAAGGCAAAAAAAAATTACTAGGAAGTATTTAGGATATACGAAAATATTATTATTACATATTATATTATATTAAATATAGTACATTTCGGGCTGGGGCGGAGCAGGGATGATCGTACCCATTCCCCACCCCGTACCCGATAAGAATCCCCATTTTGTGCCCCAAAATCCGAAATGTCATCCCCAATCCGACCCGAAGAGTGTGGAGCTCGAGGATCCCCATCGGATTCAGGTGCTTTTGTCATCCCTAGTTATGGGTTCTCTAATAGGTCAAACATGTAAAAAAATTTATAAAAAATTATAAAAATAGCTTACAAGAGAACATGCCAAATTGGTCGAACAGGTTAAACAGGCCAAACAGGTCAAAATTCGGCCAGAGTAGTTTTTAAAGCATAAAACGTCGTATATAATTATATTTAAATTATTAGATTCTTATCAAAATATTAAAACACGTTGAATAGTTATAAAACGATCAACATTTTAGACAAAACGTGTTTTTACATAATGTGTTTTAGGTCAACCAAGCCCATCTCGACCCGCACCAAAATATTCACCTCCTTTGACATATTACGCAGCCAGCCCAAACCACCCAAATTGCCAACTATATTAAAATACGTTAATGAGAATAGTACCTACAATTTACTGAAGGATGGGTCCAGGATTTTTGACAAGGACGTACACTATTAAAACAAGTTTTTCATGTTTCCTATAGAGAAGTATGAAGTTATCTAGCTGCAAAAAAATTTCATTAACTCACCGTGAGAGGCCACCCTTTCAATGTCAAGTTGTTACCACCTTGATTTGATCCTGTAAGATGGAACTTGGTTAAATGATTTGATAGTAAAGGCATCTTTCATAACACTTGCATTTTCAGTTTTCTGTGTAATAGTTTTAATGTAATTAAAGTAGTGATTCTGTTATACAACAAAATCACAAAAAGTACTGGACAAAACTGGTTATTTTGTTAAAAAGAAAAAATGAAAAAATAAAAAAATAAACAAGAAATTTTTTATACGAAATTAAAACATTTGTATTGGATCTAACGGTCCAATCTATTAAAGTCACACATTCAATGTGTGTCCTTTTCTGTAAACCACGAAAATGTTAAAATCAATATCAATATTACAATATTTAACTTCCATTTACTAATTAATGTGTGCTGATCTTAGGGTTTTTTTTAATGTATAAGTTTATCAAACACTAGTATTTGTTGACTTTTCGCCTTTCTAAGAATGTAACAAATAAGGAAAAAGGAAGAAAAAAAGGTGTTTTTCAACGAGACCAGAACACACAGTAAGTGGTAGTTGCTTATCAAATCAACAACATATTGGTCTAAAAGGCGTACTTTAATTAATTAAATCAACATTACCAGGAATTCCGATTAATGACCCTTCAGGGCCTGCAGCTCTGGGATTCAATATTGGATTCATTTCCGTCTTTATTTCCTACTCCACACGGATTATCACAAAATGAGATCATCTCACATGTAATGTAAGATAGCAATATAACTAACAGAAAGAATTGATATAAAAACAAATGACTTAGATTCTAACAAACAATCTTTATGCTTTTATGTAGTGTGGAGAGATGCTTTATTCCCATCATTTTAAACTTAGCACAGTTTGACCTCTAAATTCATTATCATCACAGGTGATCTTTAAGATGAACGAGTACTCACCGGTGCAGATCCCGGAAGCTGTTGGTTCCGACCTTGAACTTGAGGAGACATACTACCAGATGTACCATGCAGCACTTGCCTGGAAAATTGGCCACTAACTTGGCATTTGTTATAAGTTTATAAGGTATGGACATTTGATGTTCCATAACTAGAACTAAATGTTGTTTCGATTTTTACATAGTTCCATTATCTTTCTAAGAAAGATGATGTAAAAAACATTACCCTGAAGGTTGCCCTGTTGCTGCTGATTTCAAAATTGATGCATGTTTTGAGTCCAAAAGCTGGCCAACATTCTCACCATATCGTTGCTGAGTATTAAAAATGATAAGAATGGGAAAAAAAATCATATAACAACTGATAATCAGCAAAAGCTGGCATGCAACACACGTTACATAATCTCACTGTTTTAACAAAAATGGATACATTTTAACTTTGTTTTAATAGACGACTTACCATTTAAAGATTGATATACATTTAAAACAAACTGAACACTGCCCATTTTCCTGATTGTAACATGTTGTCGCATAAAATCCCACAACCAAACTATTCATTCAAGATTTCATATCAATTAATTTAAAGAAGCTTGCTTTTTGTTGCAGACTTGCGGATTACAATTAATGATGATAACATAAGGGTAACTCACTTTGACTTGAAAACTACACATATAAGCTAAAATATCGAAAAAGTGGCGAAAGATCTACCTTCATAGCTGCATCATCTAATGAATCCCTCGAAAGTGGCACTTTCAAATTCTCCTCATACATCTTTGTAGCCATAGCATTAGCAGTTCCAGGATTTTGTCTCATAAGAGGCTCGCTTCCAACAAGCCCATTTGACGTTCCATTGAGTAAATGTGCCCCATCTCTCCTCTGTTGTTGTTGTTGTTGCTGCTGCTGCTGCTGCTGCTGCTGGGCTTGTTGCTGCTGCTGCTGCTGCTGTTGTTGTTGCTGCTGTTGCTGTTGTTGTTGCGCTTGTTGAGCCTGACGTTGCAATATCATTTGTTGCATTTGCATCTGCTGATGTTGTTGCTGCTGCTGCTGCTGTTGTTGTGGATGAGGAGATTGTTGCGATTGTTGTTGTTGCTGCTGCTGCTGCTGCTGCTGCTGTTGTTGTTCCCTTACTTTTATTAACTGTGTCTGGAATTGCCGAAATAACATGATATACGCATAGAGGTGATTAATGGGATAAGCGCAACATTATCAAGTTTTAACACAATAATAAGTTTTTTACATTATAACTCCATAAGTCAAACTGACCTCAATATAGGAAGCTGCAACATCTGAGTGCTTTTCGTTAGTCCTAGCTATAAAAATGTCCCAAAACACCGACCACCATTCGAAAAGAAAGCCGCCAGGGGCGTCAATAGCTGAATATCGTCCCAAATAATAAGCCATTAACTAAAATATAAATTGTATTTTATTTCCAAATAAACTTCGCAATAAATTTCATACCAACGGGGTCAGATGAGACTTTTCCTTCAGCTTGAAATGCCTGAGCAGAGGCCTTCAAATCCCTTTTTACCAAATAGTCATGTATATATACATCTAACCTGTTAAAAAAAATAGACAACAAATCAGTCGAAGAACTACACAAAGTTCAAATCTTTATACAAACAGAGCTGATTTGTGGCAAGCACGAGCAACATAAATCAAAATCTGAATAAGTACCAACCAAATTAACTCGAAATAGCTCTTAAAGTCTAAATCAAGCTCAGTTTAGCAACAAAATTAGAATAAACAAATACCCAATTTACAAGGTAAATGGTGCAACGTTTATATTTAAACTCTACATTAGATACGCCTCGAAAAAAAAAAAAAACTACACACAAATGAGCTGAATTAAATAAAAAGTATTTCTTTCTACAATTTGTTTTACTTGAAAATGCAGCAATAATAAATCTATCAAGTAAACCCAGTTTACTAAATTAAAAATTTTAGGGATAAAAGGTAAACAGGAAGATTGATAGACGTACAAACCCTAAAACCACAAAGAAGAACTTATAAGAGCTGGAGATCAAAAGGATTCATAAAAGGAACAAAACCAACAAAGATGAAAAATACCCGCAGCTTAAATCTAGCAAATAAATAATAAAGATGAGATTTTTTTTCAAGATTACTACATAACAATTTTTAGGGAGGAAAAAAAGAAAAAGAAAAAGACTTACATCTTATCAGCTTCCCAGTTAGCTTGAGACATTTTTCCTCAAGAAAAAGAGAAACAAAGTGTTAGATCTTCTTCTTCATGTACTAAAGATTTGGCCTTTTGGGTTCTGTGTCTGTTGTCTGAAAATAAACCCCTTTTTGCCAATTTATGGAAAATTCCAGAATATTTGAAGACACGAGACAAACAAAAGAGAAATAAAAAGGGAGAATAACAAGGATTGTAGCAGTACTTTTGTGTTTATTTATATATTTATATATATGTATGATGATGACTGCACAAAACAATTGAACCGAAAGAGATGGATGGATGGACAGACTTTATTACAGTCTTATTTATGTTATTTGATTTTAATTTTAATTATTCAAAATTAATATTAGAAATATACAATTTACAATATAATCACATACACAATCGTATCATATCATATAACAATTTATTACAGAGATTTTTTAGTACGTTACAAAAAAAAAAAAAATGCAATCCTACACCTCTATTGTATTTGTTGTATCTATTGTTATACTCTAGCATCAATTTTGATAAATCTACTAACCTCATGCATTAACAGTTTGTACTGTATATATATGTAAATGTACATATATGATGAATTTATCAAAAAAAACATAATGGATCATCACCATTTCTATAGTACTGTATTAAGTAGAGATAATTACTCATATCCCCTCAAAACCTTGTTAAAATATTATATATATTCAAATTTTAAGTTTTTAATGCATTAATATATAATGCTTTTAGTGTATATCTAGATATATATGATATTTTGTAAAATGTTATGAGAAATATGCTTTTAATGTATAATGCTTTTACTACTAATTCTCTCTAAGTACGGAGAATTACTAATAATATAAAAATAATTTTTGTTGAGTTTAATTTGTAATTTTAGTAATTGGTACTTGACTAGTAAATTAAGAAAAATTCTAAGATTATCAAAATTCACAAAAAGAAACTCACAAAATATGTGGACCGATGTTGGAAAGTGAGATACATATGAGAGAAGACATTAATAATTTGATTGGCCGAGATGATACGACACATCACTTTGTTGATATTCTTTTGTAAAATTCGTCTGTATGTAGCATTCCTCGTAATTTACTATCAAGTAAACCATGTCTTTATTATTGTTTTTATCTTCTTACATGTTTATGATATTTGAAACATGAAACAATTTTATTATCTTCATAAGTTCATATTTTATTACGGAATTTTTATTTTTTTTTCATGCAACCTTCATATCTAAATTTCATCACCAATAATGATAAACTTGGATCACTCAAGAATTAATCTCTTGCACCGCTTAAAAAGAAAACTTTATTTTTCATATTTGATGTCATTAAATTATGGTGTGTTTGGCACATGAATTTATTGAAGTTTATGAAAACTTAAGCTTATTTTTTTATAAGTTCAAACTTCTGACATTATTTGTTAGAGAAACTTTAAGAGCTATTCTCTAAAGAAAATTGATGTAACTTATAAAATAAAAAGTACATAAGTACCCCCTTTATATCATCATTTATCATGTATTTTTTCCTTTTATGTCAATACATCTTTATGCTCCAACTAATTTTACAAATCACTTATAAGAAAACAAGTTTTAATTTCTAACTTTAAATATAAGATCTGACTACCAACTAATTTTGCCAAACAGACCCTTAGTGCATAGTGTATTTGAACATCTTTTAAGGGTGTGTTTTATAAAGTAGCTTATAGGATCTTATGTGAGTATAAGCTTATTTTTTTATATATTTAAGCTAGAAGCATTGTTTGTAAATAAAAAAAATAAGGCTTATTAAAAAAATAAGCTCTTAAATAGAACTTATGGATAATTAAAGTTACATAAATACCCCTTGATAAATGGTTTTATCTATATTTGATTTTAGTTTTCTTTTTCTTTTTCCTTTCATGTAAATTTACATTTTAAGCTCAAGTTTCGTCTAATTTGCCAAATAATTCTACAAAAAAATACAAGCTCCTTTTTACAACTGCAGCTACCAGCTAGTTTGACAAACACACCGTAAATATTAGAACCCTAAATATCTAATATTTTTCATTAATGTGTGTTTGATCAACGAACTTATTGGAACTTAATATAATATGACATTAATGCAGTCAATCTTCTCATTTTTTTGAAGAAAAAAAAAAGTCATTAAATTTAAGAATCTTGATGACCATTGATTGTTACATGAAATATGAATTTCAAAAAAAAGTCATTAAATTTAAGAATCTTGATGACCATTGATTGTTACATGAAATATGGATTTCACACGGATAACAGGTGATGTGATATAAACTTTTGATTATTTATACTATACTATCGAGCATTTAACCATTTTACTTCATGTAATGCCTAAACAAGACAAGAACCAACTATATGCTTAACACAAACTGGTCCTTCCTCTAGCACACGGTGATCGGCCCTACGCACCAATCTTCACTTATACATACTATACATTTCATGAATCCACTTGTACATTTTTTTTCTTTTTTTTTACCATCATATTCGAGTCCACAAAGAAACGAAAGATATAAGACTATCATCTATTTACGAATTTGTATTGTGTTTCATATTGTGAGAATTATGATTGTTTCCTAAAAATTTTCAACGGTTGCATATTATTGCCACAAAATGAATACATAACTTTGCTAAAAATATTTACACTTAGTTTAAATCAAAGCACAACATCAGCATATTAATACACACACATTTGAATTACCCATTAAAAACAGTCAAACTACGTCTTGAAAAACTATAAAATCGTAAAATACGAATTAACGAAATCAACTTTCTATTTGTAAAATATCACCGCCGCACTGTGCGGATACAATGATAGTATCAAAATGATTGATTAATACAACTTAATAACTTCAAGAACTTCTGTTTCTAAAAAGAAAAAAAAAACATAAAAGCAATTACTTCGGATTATCATTTTAATTCTCTTTAGGAAATCATAAAGAACGTCGAGTTGTAAAATTAATAACTTCTAATCGTATTGTTTTGATTATCTTCAAGGAATCATAAGAACTTCATGTTTTTCTAATAATGATATATGATTAATTAATGATTAATGATTATATGGTTCTAGTTCATTTCGAGGAATCATATAGGAACGTCGATGATGTTCTCATTAACATATAATTAATATATTTATACATAATAAAATAAAAGAATTAAAAATCAAAAGAGGAATTGTAACATCCACTTTAAGGGCCTAGTGGTATTCCGGTAATTTTTCCTAAACTTTAAATTATTATTTAATTTGTTAAAATATTTTACTATTATTATGTCTGATAATATTAGTAAAATGTATAAATGAATTATTGTGACTAATGAATAATTCATTGATTTAAACCGAACTAGTTGATGGTAAAATAAAATATTTGGTTTTCGCAAAATGGTTTTAGGTTCCCGACAATAGATTAAGAAGGGAACTAAAACGTAATGGTATTGGATACGATTAATATATATACACGTATATTCTGTAACATTCTACACAATTATACACTCTTCTCAAATTCACTCTCCTTGTTCCTGCGAACCGAAGTGAGCCGAGAGCTCATTCAAAAACGAGAAGAAACCTTCTGTGAATTCGTGAATCATTTCGTATTATCATCTTCTTGTTTCAAAGAAAACGAATTCCAGTAACATAATCGAGTCGCCATCTTATTTCTGTAAGTATTTAGTTTATAATTGTGTTTTTATGAAAATTAGCCAATTCATGAATTGTTGTGAAATAGAAGCTTGAAATATGTTATATGATGATATTTGATGTATTAAAGTTGTTAGAAAGCTTGTTAGGATGTTAGGAAGTCGAATTTGTGAGTTTTGGAAGAGAAAAGCTCGATTTCCTCGTAACAGCAGGTTCGGTTCGCGAGTTTGCAGAAGATGAACTCAGTTCGCAGTGCTTGACTACGAAGCGAACTGAGTTGACCTGCGAACCGAGAATTCCTGCGAACCGAGATTTGGTCTTGCGAACCGAGATTGTTGCGAATTGAGCAGGGCTGCGAACTGAGTTTGCTGCGAAGCGAACTGAGTTCTTGCCCTGCGAACCGAGTTGCGAAGCGAACTGAGTTCTTGCCCTGCGAACCGAGTTGCGAAGCGAACTGAGTTCCTGCGAACTGAGATTTTTAAATTTTGTTTTGCAAATTTTGAAATTGCGTAAGTGTTTTCAGGGTAACGAATAAGTGACAATTTCACTAACTCAGATTGAGTTGAAATTCGCATGGTCACTCGAAAACGACCCAATAATCAAGGCTCTATCCTAAGAGCCTAGGCAGTTTTAGGCCTTTCGGGGTCATCTTGGGGTCGAAAATGGCATTTTTCAGTTTTAAGCATCGTTTCGGGACTTTCTGGTTTCGCTTCGGATTGAACGTTTGTTTTATTAGACTTCAGGAATTTACCTGCTTGTTTAAATATGTTATATGATTATGGAATGAGTTACTGACTTATTATCTGTTGTATTCTCAGATAAGCAGAAGACTCAGTAATATTAGACTTCTGAGTTGTTGGATTGAGATTGACAGGTGAGTGGATCTGTGATCCTCAGTGTGATTTAGTTGTAACATGTTTGGTTACAACGGGTGATGTAATACTACTGTTGATAGACTGTTTAGTCTGGGTTGTTTATATTATCCATGATGATTATGGATTATGTGATGTTTGGCCTTTGGGCATATGTGATATGTATATTCAGAGGTCAACACTGGTTGGGCTTAGTTACTATTGTTTGGCCAAACAGGGGTTCCTTATACACATAGTTGATAGGAACTGTTGTTGGTGAAGATAGTAACAAGCTATCGGTTAATCACTGTATTGGCCTGCAGTTGATTTTAAGTGTTCCTTGGAGGATACCTCAGGAACCACCGGTCCTCTTTGACGTTGTGTGTTTACGATTATTCGCTGTAAACAAATTTGTTATTTCTGAGTTAAACTGTTGGTTACAGTTCTTCTCACTTAGCCGTGTGCTAATCCCACCACCCTACTTCTTGCAGGTTAATGTTTGATAAATTGTTGGGCAAGAAGCTTTTGGTTTAATGGGATGTTTGACGACCAGCTACTCTGATTTTGTTTTGATAGATTTGTACTGTATAACACCCAAACTGATGTATGTTGTATGTTTTTAAAACGATATAACTTTAGCATGGTATCAGAGCTATGGTTTAAAGTGAGGTCGATCGAAGAATAATAACCCTTCGGTCACCTGCTAAACGCTAGCGATCTGGAGGGGTTCTCATACTTTTTATCTTTCTCTTTAAGTAGGAATTTTATAGTAGTTTTGTTGTATTTTTTTGTTTACTGTTTTTCTTTTAGTTCTGAGAAACTCTACATGTAGCTTCCTAATGCCTAATGCTATTCTCCGTTGGTAATTTAATTCTCTCTCATGCCTAATGCTATTCTCCGTTGGTAATTTTTTTTTGTCGTTAATAATTTTTCTGTCGCATCAACACCTCATCTCTTTTTTCTTTTCTTCATAGGTTAAATTATAATAATAAAAAAAAATCTTACAAAGTCTGTCGCACATCTCGTTCAATCAATAAATACATCTCTTTCTAAAAGATCACTTCTCAATATTCATGCAACTATCTTCTTGCTAATAATAAAATCCAATCAAATCTCTTGCTAAATTGTCTTTTCTTAGTATTATTTATTGTTTTGAACCCATAAGCCATACACACAATTCCATTCTTTCGTGTTTTTTTGTTTATTTACATCTCTCCCTCTTAACCTTTAGTCCGCATTCTTCTAATATTTCTTAATCTTGTTTATTTAGAGTAAAACATTCCTTATTTACAATAACTTTCTTCCTTAAAAAAATGAAAAAAAAGTATTTTGATTATTCCATGAAATTAATACATCTTAATCGCTTGCTCTTCTATTTTTCTTTTCGTTTTTCTCTTTGTGTTTTCTTCCAAAATCGTTTCTTCTTTTATCTTACCTCAAAATCTTATTAATCAAAGTGTTTATTCTTAGTTCGTATTTTATTTTACTTTAAACTCTTCCTAAACAAACTATTCTATCATCTCATTTTTCTTCATAACCTCTTGTCAAATCGTTTGTTCTATCTTTTACTTTTTGTTCTCGCAATCAAAATTTCAAAATAACTCTCTTCTTTATCTCCTTCTCCGTCTCGATCTTTATTTTATTTTCTTCCCAAAATCAAAGCTATCGACATTAAACGTCGGTCAATTATTGTCTTATAGCTTCCCGATCAAAGAGCTGATGTAATCAAAGCAAGCAAATGCAACCAACACAAGCAAATACAACCAAAGCAAGCCAATGCAAGGAAATGCAGCCAAAACAAGTCAATGACGCTAAAGCGCATCCGCTACGGAAAAAAAACCCTCCACCGATTTTGATGAACAGAGAGTTGCCGCAACCAAAGGGTTTTCTTCAAAAGTCCTCAACAACTTTAGCTACATTTTGACCATTCGTTTGTCTACCACTCAAACTGTCGGAGTGTATTTGTCACACCCCATTAAAGCGGAAACACGAGGTGCAACAGCACCGGGTACACAACGCAAAAGATATAGAATAAACACCATGCATGATGATAATAACAAAAGTAACATGGTTTATAATGAGTTTAAAAAGTGTTCCCATAAGAGATTACAATACGCTTAAACACAGTTTTCATAAAAGGCTTCATAGTTTTATAAAAAGAAAACACGATTGAAAATGCATCCATGCAAGTGCCATTCTATAATCCATCTTACCGACGCTCTCCTGAAAAGCATGATAAATAAAAGGGTCAACTATGGTCATAGTTGGTGAGTTCACAGTTTATGATTACAAAATAATTTAAATAAAAGCTTCATTCGTAATCGAACAAAATGAAAGTAATTGGTTGCCTAGATTTGCGAATGGGTTGGTTGTATATATATAAGTTTAATGCAATTTGAGGCCACTACTAAACCGATTCGACCGATACATGCCCCAAGCTTCATGTTCTATCGGTAACATGAGTAAAGGTGATACTATGCACTCACATTTAAGTATAAGTGAGGGGTGGTCTACCCTATACAGCGCTATCCATAAATATCCACGGCTCGATAACGAGTTAATAAATAACGTAAGAGGTATTTCCAGGGACTTTAGCACGATAGTACTCAAGCATAACAATAGTATATACACCAATTCGTATAAGTAGCAAAACAAAAGTTTAATAAGTTCATAAAGAGTGCAACCAAATTAGTTAAAACATAAGATCATGCTTTTCACCCCAAAACAGTAAACGGTAAAAAGGGGCTATGAAAAAGTGAAACATGGCATTTAATCAATATCATCCATTCCATACTGAAGTAAGAATGTCATTACAATTTTCTTCACTAATACGTATTTAATATTTCAAATTAAAAAAGTGGATGTCAAATGTGCGTGATTTAAACTAACAATAGATATCTAAGCATTCTCATATTATATTACCTAAAGGCCGAATATGTTCACGTTTTGAGAACATATTAGGACTTTAGTAAAGATGTGCATATGGATTAGTTCATTCTAATCAAAGACTTAAAATTGAAATCTAATTGAAAGTTTGAATATGATTTATAGATACGTGATAATTGCGCATTGATTAGTAATGTTACTCATGAAGATATTTGAGTAGATAAATCGTTTGATAGTTCTCTTACATTTCAATGCTTCATTAAAATGCTTCGTTAACAAAGGTTTGCTTTAAGAAATTTATGTTTTGTTTTAAAAGCTCAAAGCTCCTTATCCAAACAAATTTTTTATTTTAACAAGTCTCGTGTCAAATTAAATTAAAAAGACATAAGCGTTTAAAACTTATAAGCAAACACATTTGTAATCATGAAAAACACATGAACACGATTTTAAATGGTTTATATAAATAAAGACACATTTCGTGTTTCCATATAAATATATAAATACAAAACTTCATAATATGGTTTACAAAAAAGTTGCCTTTTAAAAAAATATCGTACACTCAACAAGTTCTCCCGTACAAAATAAATAGTATCTTCGCATAAATATTAGTGATTTGTACAATGAAATTTTTCTATTCATGCACAACAAGTATGTTTTATCACCATAAAACATATCTATTGGGCGTAATAATAAGTATATAAGTGTGAGTTTTTCCATATATAATAATAAATAATTTATTTGCATAAATGTTGGTGATTCAGCGACTAAATATGATTTATCACCGTAAAACATACTCCATATCTTGTAGTGTATATCAAAATACAGTGTAGTTGTAGAAATCGATTATCATGCATACAAATAAGTGAAAAAATTTGTGAAGTTAAAGTTAAAAAGTTTTAAAAGTAAATGTTCAAAAAATGAATTTCTTTAAATTTTCACTGGATATATGTTTACACCATACGTGGAAGGTTCAAGAGAGAACCATAAAAGGTCAAACATTACGGTAACATTTTTATTTCACGATTTTTCACATATAAATAACGGCGGAGCCAATAGAGGGCTAGGGCTGCCAAGCTTCTACTGATTAGCCAAATTACAAGGTAATTTTTTTAACCATCACCCATATCTCAAATATATTGTTACATTGGCCCCACCCAATTTTCATAAGAAAATAAAGAAACCTACAACTATACATAACGTAATATGCATTTTAAATTAATCACGAGTCCAAGTAAGAACAGTTTTAGTTATTTTTAGTATTTTTTCTTTCTTTCATTATGTCTCTTTTTATCATGCAGTATCTCGTGTTTATTCATTGTAATAATTTATTCCGTATTTTATTTTTATTTTATTGTCTCTTTATGACATCTTTAATTTATTGAATTCTAGGTTAACTAGTTACGTTATGAAGTTAATGTACAATGATATACATCTTATAATTTAATTATCGTTGTTCAAAAGTAAAATTATTCGTCAGATATATAATTAAGTTTTCGTATATTTTTAGTTCACAACATAACCGATTGATACTTATGAATAATAGGACAAGTTTTAGAGATCGAATTTGACAAAACCTTTTTAGGTGAGAGTAAAAGTATATTATATCAGTATTTATTGTTATTATGATGCAATAAATTACTACTCCCCCAACGTTAAATTATGGTTTCGGCCCTACATACAAATAAGTTCATTTCACACGTGAATGCTGATGTAGATTAAGATTAAAAACACAAACTTTTGAAAAATCACAAAAATATATTTGAATTCAAGTTCATATTTTTTCGTTCACAAATATCTTACAGGTTCATATGTAAATATCATAAAACATATAATTAACAAGGTATTTATGTTTTTGGACTTTTATATTTCTATAATTTTAATATTAAATATAATATAATATTTATATTTATATTTGTTCTACTTGCATCTCACAAATTTAGGGATATCTCTAAATTTTTGAAATTACCGAGAACTTATTAGTTGTCGAAAGTAGACCCTGTATCTGACTATAAAATATTTTTTATTACTTTTGTTGTGACTTAATCAAATTTGAAACAATTAGAGCGTATGTTTTTTCTTCGAAATAACAATAAATTTATATGTGTATTTATACACAAATGCGTATTTTGAAACTCATATAGTTCATAATAGATATTAGTCGACCATATCCCACCCTCAAAGACAGCTCTAATCACCTTGTAATAAAAAAGTTGTCATATAGACTCGCAGTTATCACTATTTTACAATTATGATTTTCGTTTAAACGTTGCTATCATATATGTCATTTCAATAAGTTATTCTTTAAAAATATTTAATTATTTATTTGTAAATTTCCAATAAGAAAATGGATCAGAGGGGAAGACTTTAAATGAGGAGAATGAGGTGCAAATTGAATTCCTGCATTTTAGAAATAAATTTATAAATATAAAATACAGTATTATTAAAATGCAGAATTAATTTTTATGCTAAAGTACATTAAATTTAGTATACTCTTCTAGTCTAGTATACAATATACAAACATCTATCAAAACATAAATATAAATGCGGTTTACATCAATTTTTCAAATCTAAACGTAATTCTCATTTTGTATCGCAGTCGGCTCCAATTTACAAGAAAAAAGGGACACGTGTAAAGACAAAAAGAATACACGTGGGATTAAAAGTTATACGACGTCGTTAGCGGACTGCACTTGCAAAATTTCGTATCGTAGTCGGAGTCTCAACCACAGAAGACATCTTCGGTGCTTGTTTGTTTCTTCTTAGAGATCTAATCAATCCCACCGCTTAAACCCTAATATTAACACAATTTCACATCTTAAAGCTAATTACTTTACTGAATCCGATTTCTGCAGTATAATAAACATTAATCTTCAAGGATCCTAGAGATATCTAGCTAGCTAGGGTTTCAATTTTGGAAAAAAAAAAAAAGAAGTGATGATTGAGATTGAGAATGACAATGGAAGGAATTAAAAAAGTTGTGATTTTGGAGAATGGAACCTCTTCTTCTTCTTCATCAGCTGATGGTAAACCTCCAAATCCACTTGCCGGAGGATATCGTCGCTGCTTTACTGACGTCATAGATCCTTCTTCCTCATTTAAGAAGTGTTTAGTTCGTCATCCATCCCTCGTAAGAATTTTGCATTTTTTCTTTCTTACTGTAATTGAGAATGTGATATAGATATACACATCTTATTCACTCATAAAGTCGACAATATTACTGAATTCACATTTATGTATCTTAATTATGAGTCGGTTGCACATATACACAAGCTTAGAAAATTCAGATAAAATGGTAGATGTACAATTATGAACAAAACTTCTAGAATCGATGCACAGAACAAAACTTGTGAATTTGTGAGATATATGATGTTGAATATACTGAAATTGTTGACTTTATGTGTGTTTATGATGTGTTCTTATTTATTTTTATTTAATGCGTCTTATTTGGATCCTTTCACTGTATGCTGTTATGATTTGGTAAGTTTACAAGATTTGATGATTTTGTGAGCTATATATATACAGTTGCACTGAATTTTTACCTTGTAGAAATAACTTGATGGTTGCATTATAGTCCAGGGAAAATTGTAAGAAACGATAAAGTTTTGTTACCTTAATATTTGCTTACTTGTGGCAGAAAAGTGACAAATTGTATGAGTTTTGTAAAGTTTAATGACTTCAATAACGTGTTTGGAAGTTGGATTATTTAGCGATACTGATAGACTACTAAATCTAGTTACCAAATTAGGAGTGAAATTAAGCTGCTTTTCTAGGAAGTTGTGAATTTGGAAAGGTGATGATTTGACCGGTTTTCAGTGAAATGTTCCTATATTAATTGAAGACCATTAAACATTTTATTGTATGCTAAGCAATGAGGGAAGTTGTTGAACATCGTACAGCAATTATGATATGGTTTATTGAGGATGTTGTTGACTATTATGGTTTATCTATAGCGTAACCAGGAAAGACAGCTAATTTATTGAACCCTTTCGACTAAGCTAGTTTACCTTTTTAGTTTGAAGCGTTTTTATTTAAAACGAAATACAACTCTCTGATTTGAAGCGTTTTTATAACCATGGACTTGAATTAACGGAAATATTTCTGCTCAACGAACGGAATTTAGTTGCCGGTAGCCACTATCTGCAGTTGCTAACTTGGACATGGTCTAGTAGATCATGTTCATGTCCCAAACTTATGTGTTTTGGGTGATAAAAGAGATACAGGTTAATCAGTTTGAACTAATTACATGGGTATTTATCTATAAGTATATGTGCGTGTTACTTCTTCTATGTGTCTTGTCTTGTGTGCAAGGTTTACAGTGTGTTGTGTCCTGTAATTTATGTTCATGAGTTGATTATAAATTACAATATCATATGTTGTCAAAGTCTATATGTAATAACATGTATATGTGGATGGTGTTTTCAAGTATATTATTCTTAATTCTTAAGTTTGTTAAACCAAAAAACATGAGATGGTCTCATTCTTGCTGGCAAGTCAATGGGTAATTCTGTGTATGGATTTTGACCAGAACTTATATAGGTGAGGACAAGGATATCAGATGCATCTGTTGAACCAATTGTCAATCCAGAAGATTGTAAACCCGAGTTTTTACCGCTACTTCGCTCAGGAGCATGGTCAGACATAGGAATCCGTGGGAGCATGGAGGATGTGTATATCTGCGCTGACAGTTATGTGCATGACTATGGTGGGAAGAATCCAGTTGAAGGACCAGCTGCCTTTTATGCGGTATGTTATATGTCATGGCTCACAACTTCTATTTTTTTAAATTTCGGTTTCTTCCTTGAGTGTTGGTTATACATGAGAAAGTGATACTTAAGCTAGAAGCATTCATAATTACATATTGAATTAACCGGATTGTGGTTGTGTTTGTTACTTTTATTCTTGTCAACTAATAATATACTTGAGCTGAAAATCAAAACCTAATGCCACATGATTGTGCGGTGCAACAAGTGATTACACTACTTGGTGTGATGCATAGTGCTACACCAAATCTGCTAAATTTGTTGTGAAATGGCGGGATGGATAGTATTACACCAAGGGATTACACCACTTTGCTGTCTTGGTTGGAGATGATTCACACCAAATTTTACACCATTATAGTGTGTTTATACATCGGAGTGGTCTTATTGAATTTTTTAGAAGATTGGTAGTGTTATAGTGAACAATGTGACATGATTCCTCTAAATTACTAAATTCACATGTCAGATTTTTTCTTCTTAGTTTACAGTTTACTTTTTATGGGTAAGGGTTGGATACGAAATACTAGATCTGCTTCTTAGCTTAGGTGAATAGTTGTTATACCCTAGAATCTGGATGCTGTTGATCGATATTTCAGTTATGGTTGAAGTGGCATATTGTTCATCTTTTATCGTTCACTCATATTAAGAAGTGATATTAGGTGAATAAATACATGGCTAATTTGAGTACAACAAGTAAACTCCAATTGTTGTGTAAAAAGAAAGGGAGATTAAAATTTAGAATTTGTTTCTAGGCAAGGATCAGACTTACATATGTTATCCCTCCTTTTCTCCTTTCATCACATTATCTTCTTTTCTATTTTG
Source organism: Gnaphalium uliginosum (assembly GCA_963930675.1). Lineage (NCBI taxonomy): Eukaryota > Viridiplantae > Streptophyta > Magnoliopsida > Asterales > Asteraceae > Gnaphalium > Gnaphalium uliginosum. The sequence goes on along the minus strand of OZ005685.1, from coordinate 9,441,890 downwards.
CTTTATTCCATATTCATGTTCTCACGTTATTTCCTCCACATATTTGTGCGACGAGTCGGTATTGTCTTCACGAGTTAAGTAATTATATATAGCAGGGCTTGGGAGTTTGAAACTTGCTTATAGTGTTTCTTTCTTTGAAGCCAGAGCAGGACTGTAGGATACACTGCAATGTTGCACTGTAGAGGTCTTTACTTATGAATGGGTTGATTTGGGTTATGTCAAATAGCTTAGTGATAAACATAAGGTAACAAATTTAATGGGTCAAATAGTCGCCCAAAATGTGTTCTGAATATATAAAATTCTAAACATCTCATTCTAGAAAGTTAGGCGATTGTTGAAGCAATACAAGTTTGTAAGTATATTTAACTCTCGATTTCCTTAAAAAAAATTCAGAAGTTTTGGATCAAAATGTTTTGGGTAATCCAAACTGACCCATTTCACCCCTACAAAGAATGACCATCTTGATCTAAACCCATTACACAACCCACCTGACCTGCCCACTTCCCACCTCTAATTGCATGATTTTAGGGCAAGATTAATTATTGTTTGATGTATGTAGGGCTGTAAACATCTAGATCTTGTTATGATACTGTATGGTTTTCCAGGTTTTTGATGGACATGGAGGAAAACATGCTGCTGACTTTGCGTGCCACCATTTGCCAAGATTTATCTTTGAGGATGATGACTTCCCAATGGAGATTGAAGGGGTGATTGCTTCAGCCTTTGCACAGACTGACACTGCTTTTGCCGAAGCTTGCACTTTGGATGCTGATCTTGCTTCTGGTACAACTGCATTGGCAGCTCTTGTTATTGGGAGGTACGGTCTTTTACTTCTTCATACATTTCTAATTGCTTCATGATATGACAAATGTTTTTTTATCAACAATTTTTTTGAAGGTTGGTATAGTCCTAAGATGAAATTTATTCGGAATCTTACTATTAAGGTGTTTCTTCCAGTAAAAGCTATGTTTGTTGACTCTCGAGTTTTGTATCTTTATTGTGAATCCTTGGTGCCGGAGCTAGCAATTTTGACCCAATTACTTGAAGTGTTTCGATCTGCGTTGGTAGTTCCAATTGGGTAAACGGGTAAAATTTAAAAAATATGGCTACAATGACATGTATCAGATGGGTCAGAGGTGTGACCATTTCTGTTATGGTCAAAGAAATTTTGAATACTACAGCGCCCATAACATACAAGTACTGGTAAAGGTAGACATGTATACGATATACCTACTTGATAATATTTTTATCTGACGGCAGGTCTTTGGTGGTGGCAAATGCTGGAGACTGTCGGGCAGTTTTATGCCGCCGTGGTAAAGCAATTGAAATGTCTAGGGACCACAAACCTATCTGCATTAGAGAAAAGAAGCGTATAGAAGCTTCTGGAGGATATGTTTATGATGGTTATCTGAATGGACAACTTAACGTTGCTCGTGCTATTGGAGATTGGCACATGGATGGACTCAAGAACCAAGACGGTGGACCCCTCAGTTCTGAACCCGAGTTCATGACCACAAAACTGACCGAAGAGGATGAGTTTCTCATCATTGGCTGTGATGGAATATGGGATGTCTTCATGAGTCAAAATGCAGTTGACTTTGCAAGAAGGAAACTGCAAGAACACAATGATCCAGTTTTATGTAGCAAAGATTTGGTTAACGAGGCACTCAAGAGAAAAAGTGGAGACAACTTATCTGCTGTTGTAGTTTGCTTTCAATCTCAACCGCCCCCGAATTTAGTGGTCCCACGGGGGAGAGTGCAGAGGAGTGTTTCTGCTGAGGGGTTGAAGGAGTTGCAGAGCTTTTTGGATGGTTTAGAAACTTGAAACGGTATTTCTATGTTTCTCTCTTTTGTTTCTCCAGGATATTTTTTGTTTTGTTTCAGTTTTGTTAATTATACTGTTTATTTGTTGTTAGATGTTGAGAGAGAAACTAATTGTTGAACTGTAACATATGCGGCCAATGTAGCTTTTACCTGGAGTTTTGATATGTTATTCTTGGTCTCAAGTTGGTTTAAACATTGCTGTCTGCTTTCTTAGTTTGTGCGCCTGTGTTATTGACTAATAGGGTTTCAAGATAATTCGTTGCTTAATAAATCTTCTTGACAGTTTGCACCTACTCGTGTTTTCTTAGTTGAATTGTATGGACTGTTTTTATAACTTGGGCCATACCACATTGATCAGCATTGTAATTTTTGTTTTTAACTCTGATTTATGAGTTTCATATGTGGTATTAATTTATTGTATGTGCGCTCTTTGCAATCATAGTTATTGTGTGTTAAAATCAATCAAATATTGCTACGATGGCTAATACTCCTTTCTCTTATAAACAAAGAATGCTTTTACAAGTGCTTTAATGAGCAATCAAAAGGACCGTGTTCTATGCACTTTCAAGTGTGTATCTTTAACGATATAATAATTCCATTATTGATAAAGATAGTTCAACCAATTTTCTTAACAATTTAATTAATAACAAATAACCCATCATTACTAATAGTTGAAATCTTAATTAGTTTATTTGGTTAGAATTAACTAAATTGGACGTGTTTAATAGGTAACGTAATCAAAGCAACCCTTCTAAGTTCTAAACACTCGTTAATTCCTCTTCTTAATTACTTTATGTGAGTTATATTTTGTCTTTTACAGCTCATGGATCCAACGAATTGTTGTGCTGCCATAAGAAAAATAGATTACATAATAATTGCATTGGTGCATGCGTATGCACGTGAAAATGCCATCAAGAAGCTCTTGTAGGAATATAATAAAAACAAGTTTTTGATTACATTACCGGAAATTATATGTGCAGTTGACTGCACTTTATTATGTGATGTTGATCAGTATTAATACATATTCAGCCACCCCTTGTACCTTAACAACACTTAAATTAGGTGCCGTCAATAACACCAATCATTTTCCCTTACAAATATCGATAATATTAGTGTAAATTCAATATACAAGCAACACAACTTAAGAATTTCATTATTTTACATGTACTCCGTAGTACATTAGGGTTGGCATATTCATATACTCTAATAACTGTTTGAGTTTTTTTCTGCTTTCGTCCCTTAAGGGTATTGAGGATGACGGCGTTACACAAGTGTTTCGATTCGATGGAGTGAAGAATTTAAGGAAATTAGCGTGTAATGCTATTAATTCTCAAAGACATATATCAAAAGTCATATTTGAAGGAGATCTATAGAATTTGTAACTGTTCAAGTTCTTGTCAAATATTCTTTGCAAAGAACTTTAAGAGGATTTTAGCCTTTGACCAAATATTTCACTTTTTAGTTTTATGCATATCCCTTTGTATTATTAATTATTTTGTAAGAAAAAAAGATTCTATGTATCTTCTGTTAATTGGTCTAAGGGGGAAAGTGTTAGTGGTTGCTTATTTGGATAGACTAGACTAGACAGATTGGTGGAACCATAAAGTGATTAAATTTGTGTAAAATCCACTTGTTTGCTGTACTGTAACGCAATATTTTGAGGATAATAAGTGTGCTCTTGGTTGCACAATTTGTAGGTTATTTTTTTTTTAAAAGAAATTACAGTTTCAATCTTTAAAGTTTATTGATATTTTCAATATTGGTCACTTAATTTACCTTTAATGCATGCAAAATTCGTGCAGTTAACTGCACTAATGAATTTCTCATATTTTGAAGACTCAAAAAAAGGATTCATACAAGTTCCAACCTTAAACGGATAAATGAATGGGGTTCTTTTTATTCAAATTATCAGGGGAGGACGACTTTTTTTACTCAAATGAACACGGCCAAACCGATGTAACTTCGTAACCGTTCTAACACTTTCCTTAGCTACCTCCAAAATGTTTACTTAAATAAGGTTTGAACGTAACCTCTTGTAAACAAAAATGACCCTTTACCATTAGACCTTTGTTGTTGAAAGGTTAGATAGGTTCCAGCCCTCTAGAATGAAAAGGAGATGGCCATCTACAGAGTGGCCTAGTGGTGATAACTTTTTAAAGTAGCCAATCAAAGGTACGAGGGCTGTGAATTCAAAATATCAACCCTACGTGAGTATTTAAAAATACATATACAATCTGTGTATGAGTCTTTTTATCATTACAAAAAAATCATCTAAAATCTGATAGAAGAAAATTGCCTTTTTGATTAATATGGGGTTTTGATGACCAATTAATATTCTTATGTACAAACTAATTAATGAATATTGAAAATATAGAACTGTTTGGACCCCAAAAAAAGAAAAAAAGAAACATTTGGTGAAATAATAATGAGGTCAGGATGATGTATAATATAGAATGAAAGGAGTGTAGTGATGATTAATTTCACCTAATACTTCTAATGAAATTTGCATGATAAAATTGGTGACCACATCATATCATACCAAACAGAAATACAAGTTTCACCTTTTCTTAACCAATCACATACCATATTCCTATAAATTGCCACGTGGCCACATGAAATGAATAGATAAAGTTTTAAGAGCATATACATAAAGAGTGTGATATTTGGAAAGAAGAAACTAAGCACCCCATTGAACTTCATTAACATAGAGAAGAAGAAAGTTTAAAACTTTTGTTATAAGCCGAGGTTTATATCATTATACGTGTTAATGATGGAGGGTGGGGAGGTATTTAGAGTTAGTAGTGCACCTATAAACAGTTCAAACATATGGAGAAACAGTGGTAGAGATTTTTTTTCAAGATCTTCACATGAAGTGGAAGAAGATGATGAAGAAGCTTTGAAATGGGCTGCAATCGAAAAACTTCCAACATATCTTCGAATAGAGAGAGGCATATTAACTGAAGAAAAAAGCCAACCCAAAGATATCGATATCAAGGATCTCCGGTTGGTTGACAAAAGAAATCTCCTAGACAGGCTTGTTAGAATAGCCGAAGAAGATAATGAGAAGTTTTTGTTAAAGCTAAAGGAACGAATTGATCAGTAAGTGAATTTTCAAGTTATTGTTTATTTTTTTGAATTCTTAGTGTTTTTTGTTTATTTGAGGTTTTGACTATATGCAGAGTTGGACTTCAACTTCCTACTATTGAGGTCCGGTTTGAACATTTGAATGTTGATGCAGAAGCATATGTTGGTGGTAGAGCATTGCCTACTATTTTCAACTTTTTAGTTAACATCCTAGAGGTTTTTCTATTCTTTCATCTCTAATTCTCAACATGATCCAACACACATAACTATCTCTAAATAGTCAATCCTGTTGGCTGGATACGCTAAGAGTCCCGCTAGTTGCTATCAGTTTCTTTTATGGAATCAAGTTACTTACGATTGGGTCCATATGGTTTCCCTGGCGGGTAGAATAAAATTTCTTAGCTTGACGGGTCAAATGGGTCAAACGGGTAAGACTGGTTAAAAGTCAGCCAAAGTGTATTATTCATGCTCGGCCACCTAAATCATTTGGTTTTGAAAAGTTAGATTACTACTGTAATAACATAGTTTTCGTAGTCATATTTAACGCCTTGAATATTAACAGAAAGAGGACAAAAAATGTTTGTGGCTCAACCCGTTTCAACCTGATCTAGTTTTGACTGGTTACGCAACCTAGCCATTAATCACACCGATGGATTAGTTAAATTAAAGGTGTGAGATACTACAGTAGAAAAAAAAAACATACAGGTAAGTTAATCTTCTTTATGGCTTTCTCTGTTATGCACACAGGGATCTTTAAATTTTCTTCCCAGCAGAAAGAGATCATTACCAATTCTTCATAATGTGAGTGGAATTGTCAAGCCTGGCAGGTAAGTTGGTACAGTTATTGTGGTTGCATTGTAAACTATCCCTGGGGCAAATGCTTAAAAATCGTCCAAACTATACTCAGGTGTTTACAACTCCTAAATTGCTTTATTGAAAAAGAAGGGCTTAAGCCATAGCAGGGTACTTATCAAAAAGTATCTTATGAACAACGTACTTTTTATCATCCAAATATCCAAATATCCAATTATCCAATTATCCGTTAAAAAACTCTCAAATTTTGTTCCATTATGACCAAAGTATGCTACATAAGCGCCAAGTCAGAAAAAGTTATAATCTCTATATGGTTCTACAGGATGACATTGCTGTTAGGTCCACCAAGCTCTGGAAAAACAACACTACTTTTGGCTTTATCTGGAAAACTTGGGTCAGATTTAAATGTAAGTGAACAAATTTTTATATAAAAGGTGTAATGCGACATGTAACAATTTAAATGACACCAGGTATCTGGGAGAGTGACTTACAACGGGCATGAAATGAACGAATTTGTCCCACAGCGAACATCTGCTTATATAAGTCAATATGATCTGCATATTGGAGAATTGACAGTCAGAGAAACGCTAGCTTTCTCAGCCAGATGCCAAGGAGTTGGAGCAAATTATGGTCAGAAAATCTATGCATACTTCAACGAACATATATCTCAATTAATTCACATTATTACAATAATCTTCCAGAAATGTTGGCGGAATTGTCAAGAAGAGAAAAGGAAGCAAACATCAAGCCTGATCCTGATCTTGACATCTACATGAAAGTGAGAAATATACTAATTGAGATATAGTTAACTGTCAACACTCATTTTTTTTTCTTCATAAATAGTTGATATATTGAATATGAATTAAAAAACGATTATCATCATAATTATCCAAAAATGTTAAGTTAAGCATAGAACAGTCTAGATACTATATTACACAATGAAATACTTTTAAAGCATTTCCTTTTAGCTAATCTATATAATTTTAACCGTTTGGTCCATTTCCCTTTTATTATTTAGTACTAAAAAAGGGTATCCTGAGAAATTGCAATAATTGGATTCATTGATATTCCTGAAATAGTAGAGATAATTATAATTATAATTATAATTATTATTGTGTGTGTTCTTTTGCGTGTGTGTGTGAGCTATATGAACTATACTGTTATCTGATTAAATATTTAATATTTCTTGATGATTTCTTTAGGCAGCATCACTTCAAGGACAAAAGGCTAGTGTTGTCACTGATTATGTTATCAAGGTAATATATATAGTTCAATAAATGTAGAAAATGAAGTTATTGTATGAGAATGATACAATTATATGTTTTTCTTTTTATACAGATTTTAGGTCTTGAAGTCTGTGCTGATACTGTAGTAGGAGATGAAATGTTTAGAGGTATTTCTGGAGGCCAAAAGAAGCGAGTCACAACAGGCGAAATGATGGTTGGACCATCAAGAGCACTATTTATGGATGAAATATCTACTGGTTTAGACAGTTCAACAACGTTCCAAATAGTGAATTCAATTGGGCAATCAGTTCATATACTTCAAGTAACTTGTGTGATCTCACTCCTCCAACCTGCACCAGAAACTTACGACTTATTCGATGATGTTATACTTGTCTCAGATGGACAAGTTGTGTATCAAGGTCCCCGAGAAAATGTGCTAGAGTTCTTTGAGTACATGGGTTTCAAATGTCCTGAGAGAAAAGCAGTTGCCGACTTTTTACAAGAAGTAATATTAACTCTCAACTTTCTTTACTGGTATTATAGGTTTCATGGGCGGGTCAGGTAGTCATGTCAAGTACCTTTTGATAAGGGTCGTGTTGGGTCGAATATCTAAATATTATTTTGTTAATGTGTCTTGAGGTTTATTAATAATTAGTGCATTAAATATAGTTACCATAAACTTTATTATTCAAATAATGGGAAAATGATGCCTACAAAAAACTGCACACAAGCGATTTAAGAGCTTGTACTCATTTACCTGATATATATGTTTTTTTTTGGAATTATGGAACTTTCGGCTCATGTTCGTGTTAATGTGTGATACTACAGGTAACATCAAAGAAAGATCAAGAACAATACTGGGTAAATAAAAACGAGCCTTATAGTTTTGTTACAGTACAAGAATTCGCAGAAGCATTTCAGTTGTTCCATGTTGGAAGAAAGCTAGGTGATGAACTTGCCACTCCATTTGACAGAACCAAAAGCCACCCTTCCGCTTTAACTACAAAAAAATACGGTGTTAGCACAAAGGAATTGCTGAAAGCTTGCACATCTAGAGAGTACTTGCTTATGAAGAGGAACTCTTTCGTGTATATCTTCAAAATGACACAGGTAATAAAATTAATTAACGATTACAATATATATTGCTTTCAGGATGTTTGGATTTAACTAGTTTACATGTTACTTGTTCAGCTTATTTTTTTGGCGACTACTGCATTGACATTATTCTTACGAACCGAGATGCCAAAGAACACAATTGTGGATGGAACAGTTTACTTGGGAGCTTTGTTTTTCACATTACTTACTATTACATTCAATGGGTTCTCGGAGCTTGGATTAAGCATTATAAAACTTCCTGTGTTCTACAAGCAAAGAGACCTTTTGTTCTTTCCTGCTTGGGTATACTCGCTACCCACATGGATCCTAAAGATTCCAGTTACAATCGTTGAAGTTGCTACTTGGGTATTTATGACCTATTATGTCATTGGGTTTGATCCAGATGCTGGAAGGTAAGTAATGGTCCATTTGATGAAATAGTATTACCTTAGTGTTGAATGTTGCATGCTTCAATTTGATGAAGTTTCACTGCTGCAGTTTTTTCAGACAATTGCTTCTGCTCATATGCATTCACCAGATGGCTTCTGCACTATTTCGTTTCATAGCAGCATTAGGACGGAATATCATTGTGGCCAACACATTTGGATCAGTTGCACTTCTCGCCATTTTAGTGCTTGGTGGATTCGTCTTGTCAAGAGGTAAAACATATATTTGATTACATCACATAACGTTCTCACTAAATCTGATCAGAATACTACATTTCAATATATAATTTATATAACGTGCTCAACTTCCATTTATCACCACAGATGATATAAAGAAGTGGTGGGCATGGGGTTACTATATTTCACCTCTGATGTATGGGCAGAATGGTATGGCTGTCAATGAATTACTTGGAAAGAGTTGGAGACAGGTAAGCCGTTAATTATTTAAACCTATGAAAATTAAACGATTCATTTACACCTATTTATTATGCATGAAGCGTGAACGATGTAAGTGAATTTTTCTTGCAGGTATTGCCAAACTCCACAGAAACAGTAGGTGTTGCAGTCCTAAAGTCTCGTGGACTTTTCACAGAAGCAAAATGGTATTGGATATCAGTAGGGGCTTTAGTTGGATATATTTTCATCTTCAATATCTTCAACATCTTCGCTCTCACGTACCTTAACCGTAAGGAATCCATTAGTACCCTTTAGCTTATCTTCTACATTGTTACCAATTTAAGCTGAAATAGAATGAAAAATTCTCATCATAATGCAGCCTTAAGGAAGCCTCAGGCAATTCTATCTGAAGAAACATTGGCGGCAAGAGAAGCTATAAAAACAGGAGATCCGATCAAATTATCAGGTGCGTTATTAAGGAACCTCCATAGGTCACTGGAATTGTATAGCTAACATTACAAAGAAACATATTCACAGAGATGAAAAATGTAGTTCTAAGAAGTGTATCGTCAAAGTTAATATCATCGAGAGTAAACACAATAATTGAGGCTGATAAGAAAACGAGGCGTGGAATGGTTCTTCCTTTTCTTCCTCTTTCCCTTGCATTTAATGAAATCAAGTACGCGGTTGATATGCCTCAGGTAACAAAGTCAAAAGTCAAACAAGTTTACCTAAAACTCCATCACTCTCATACTAATGTAACATGTTGCAGGAAATGAAAGCTCAAGGCGTTGTAGAAGACCAACTAGAGCTGTTAAAGGGTGTTAGTGGTTGTTTTAGGCCAGGGGTACTCACAGCTCTAATGGGAATCAGTGGTGCTGGTAAGACCACTTTGATGGACGTCTTAGCAGGACGAAAAACAGGTGGGTACATACAGGGAAGGATCAGTATCTCTGGGTACCCAAAGAAGCAAGAAACATTTGCTCGAATTGCAGGATACTGTGAGCAAACTGATATTCACTCCCCACATGTCACAGTCTACGAGTCCCTGCAATATTCTGCATGGCTACGGTTACCTCCTGAAGTTGATTCCGTGACCAGAGAGGTGAAAATGAATGAAAACCTATATCAATAAGTAACGATACATATGTGTGGCCATTTTGACCCATTTACTATGTATGGGTCGATTTGGGTTGTGTTTTATATCAAAGGTTAAAAGTGTAACAAGTCAAATGGTCGAATGCGTCAATCTGGTTGAAACCCAAAAATCTATTTTAAAATAAAAATATAGATAAATATTTCAATATTTTTGTAATGATAATTGACGAATTTAATTTTTCAAATAAAGTAGACAAACTTTTTTGGTCCTGTTATCCAACCCATGTGAGCCACCTATCTTGCCACCTCTACTAATAATGCTCTAATGCAAATATACGTATTGCATTTTCATTTTATGATATGCAGATGTTTGTTGAGGAGGTTATGGAGCTTGTGGAGCTAACTCCACTGAGTCAAGCACTTGTGGGATTGCCCGGTGTGAATGGGCTTTCAACTGAACAGCGCAAGAGGCTGACAATTGCAGTTGAGCTAGTGGCCAACCCATCAATAATATTTATGGATGAGCCTACATCAGGATTGGATGCAAGGGCAGCAGCAATAGTCATGAGAACAGTGAGAAACACTGTTGACACAGGTAGAACAGTGGTGTGCACAATACATCAGCCAAGTATCGACATCTTTGATGCTTTCGATGAGGTAGGTTTCCAATAGAGGAGGATTAATGTGTGCATTGGGTGACAGATCAAAACGATTAAAAGTGTTAGTACGGGTCGAGGTGGGTTAAGGAAGAACTTTATTTGTTCTAAATTGTTATAACTCTATAATTTATCAGTGTCTCATATATAATTGCTTAAATTATATTATGTCAATAATAGAAATAATCTGATCTTTGAATACAATGATTGGTAGGTTTTAAGCATTTTGGATGAGTTTCAACCTGTTTGACCTGTAACCTTTTGATCTGATATTGTGTAACGTTACCCGGTTTGACCCATTATAGATAAAAGATAACGTGAATGGGTCAAAATTCCAACTTCTAGTTTCTATAAAAATAACATGATTTGGTATTTAATGGAAGACAAAAAGATCACTGATCTTTGTTACTTGCAGCTATTTCTTTTAGCACGAGGAGGTGAAGAAATATATGTTGGTCCATTAGGTCGTCATTGTTCTCACTTGATCAAGTACTTTGAGGTGAGTAAATACCAAAATACCCTTCTATATCTTCAGTTCAAGCATTAACATCAATGCATCAATTTTCAATTATTCAAGGACATTGATGGTGTGAACAAAATTAAAGATGGTTACAATCCTGCAACTTGGATGCTAGAGGTAACCTCAGGAGCACAGGAAGCAGCTTTAAGTGTTAACTTTGCTCAACTGTACAAAAATTCAGAACTATACAAGTAAGTGATCGGAACACTTAATATGTACTTATCTGAACTTGGTGCACTTATTCATTAGTCTAATAATATTTTTTTGGTGACTAATTCAGGAGAAATAAGGAGTTGATAAATGAAAATAGCCAACCTATACCTGGTTCGACTGATATACATTTTCGTACTCAATATTCACAATCTTTTTGGACACAATGCATTGCATGTCTATGGAAACAACATTGGTCATATTGGCGAAACCCATCATACACCGCAGTGAGGTTCTTTTTCACAACAACTATCGCTTTGATGTTCGGCACAATCTTCTGGGATATGGGCTCAAAAAGGTAATCCTGCAGAAGATGAGGCAGGGGCATGGTGCCCATACTTATAAATGGGTCGATTTGGGTTAAGATTCACCCCAAACGGGTCGGACAGGTTGAAAATTCGCCCAAAATGTTCTTTTCTTAAGCATATAAAGTCCTAAATCTCTTTATCCAAACCTTTAGCTTATTATTTTAATAAATATTTTGGTAATCACACTTAACACATTAGTTAGTTAAAAAGGTTTAAAAAAGTGCATGTGGGTCAACCTGACCCGACTGATTTCAACCCAACTCGATCTGTCTCGTTTCAATCCGAACTTATCTTGACCCATTACCCGATCAGCCCGGCCTGCCCATTTTGGCACCTCTTCCATCTTCCAATTTTATTGATTCTAACTCATAGAACTAACTATTGTATCGTCAGGGGAAAAAAACAAGATCTATTTAATGCAATGGGTTCTATGTATACTGCTGTAACATTTATTGGAGTACAAAATGCTGTAACAGTACAGCCCGTTGTTTCTATCGAAAGAACAGTATTTTACAGGGAAAGAGCTGCTGGGATGTACTCTGCTTTTCCATACGCCTTTGGACTGGTATACCAAATATTTAATTTGCACATAAACTAGGAGCATAATTAAAATTAAGATTAAAATAATTACTCATAGCTGAAGTGCTGAACTCTTATGTAGGTTATGATTGAAATACCATATATTTTTGTTCAAACAATTGTGTATGGAATTATTGAATACGCAATGATTGGATTCGAGTGGACAGTAGTGAAGTTGTTTTGGCATCTCTTCTTTATGTACTTCACATTACTGTACTTCACATTTTATGGGATGATGACGGTGGCGGTCACTCCTAACCACAATATCGCTGCAATAATCTCATCTGCATTTTTTGCATTATGGAACCTATTCTCGGGATTCATCGTTCCACGGACGGTAGGTTCCTAGCATCCTTCTTATGTCTACTTATAGATAAATATAACTAGAAGTGGAAAAATGGTAGTTTGGGCAGGTTGGCTAACTGGTCAAAACGGGTCATTCTGATACCGGTTGTTTGACAAGAAACGTATTCATATCCAAACTTTTATGTGTCCCATATATTTAAAAGATTTATGTTAATAAAATGAAATAATTTAAGGAAAAAAAAATGATTGAGAAGGTTTTACACACACACACAAAATAAAAAAATAAATTACATTTTGGGTGATTTTTGAACCTTCGACAAAGTTGACTTGTTTCTTTTTAAGCTACTCTTTTTGTCTTACCCATTTGACCTTGGATATCACAATTAACCCAAACCTATTCATTCATAATTAAATGGGTCGAAAGTGAAATGTCCACGTCCATTCTGCTTATGCATATATTTATCACCTGCAAAGACAATTTTTTTTATTTTTTTTTTCCCGTTTTCAACAGAGGATACCGATATGGTGGAGATGGTACTACTACATTTGCCCTGTTGCTTGGACACTATATGGATTAGTTGCATCACAATATGGAGATATGAAAGACAAACTAGAATCAGGCGAAACAGTTTCGGAGTTCATCAACACTTACTTTGGTTTTGAACATGATTTTATAGGTTATGTTGCGGTTATTATTGTTGGATTTACTGTCCTGTTTGGATTCATTTTTGCCTACTCCATCAAGGCATTTAACTTCCAAACACGGTAACAAAAGATCATTAAATCCATTTACTCCATATATCAATCATTATTGTTGTAATTGAAACTTTATAAAGACTATTCTTTTCCTTTCTCTTATATGCATATTATCACCACTTGTCACATTAAAGTTCCAAACTACATCAATATTGGAAAAAAATATTAATTAATAGATGTAATGTAACATTGCCTTTCACATATTGTCCTAGAGTCGAGGCGCAGATATTGTCCTAGAGTCGAGGCGTATGGAACGGTCAAACCTACCGGTACATTTATAATTTGTTTTTTTTTTAATATCATAATCATGAGACTAGTCCTCTGTGCTATTCTTATTTCAGGCATTAATTAAAAATACCATTTCAAACTAGATTCATATTTTGTTAGACTTTACAAATTACACATCATAATCATAATGACATCTAATAACTGTCATCTCTTTAGATTCCAGAAGATGAGAACCTGGTGACTTTGTTTTGCAACATCTAGATTTTGTATTAAATTTTCTACTATTATTATTCGACCTATAATTGATTTTTTCAAGTTCATCAATAAACAAATTAAACGGTGCTTGAAAAGGCCGATTCATTTACAAAAAACCAACAACGGAAATATAAAAAGAAACGTGAAACTGTGTTTTAACCGCTTTAAAGTATCAATATTACTTAACTTTCGTGCTTCTGTTAACAGCACACGTGTTATCCCTATTAATTGCCGGTGTATAATAATATACATACATGGTTTAACTTTTCTACTGCAAAAACAAAATATCAGCGAACAATTCAAGCGCGAAAGTCGGCAAACATAACAGTTGACAAATGGAAGGATCAACATGCCAAGTGTAGATTCTTGCGAATACTGTATTGAACCAGACAAAGTCAAAGCCTCAAAAATATATAACTTTTTTGGATAACGTTAAAAAATATGAGTATAATATTTTAGGCTCATACGAAGAAGAATTATCAACTCTGAGAGATTACTCCATAGTATTCATTATTGCGGTTGGTTCGTAGAATTCAACAGAATTTCATGAACTGGAATCTTAATTCCATTCTATTCCATGAAGGTGTTTGGTTCACGAATGAATTGATTTAAAAGTCATCAAATTTCTTAGTTCAAAAGGATTTCACATTACTTAAAATTCCAATTTTCTACGATAAATTTAAATTTCATCAAAAACATTCTACAAACCAAACGCGACAACCTAACTTTTTCTATATCTTTAAATAATGTTACCAACGGAAATCACTCCGAAAGATTCAACAACTTACAAACGAATCTAATCTAATAACTTTTATAAGACACTACCTGAACCACATGCAGTCATGACCTTTTGTAGTTGACGAATATTATGTTATTTTTGTATTTCAATGAAAATTAAATGAGAATAATATATTTTTATAAATAGTTTAATTGGGAATTTATTTATTTTCTTGACTTTTTCAGGAGTATCATTTTATCCAACTATATAAATTCATAGTTCTATCTACACACAACAACATTTTGCGTATTTGTATCACGTCTTCATACCTTAAAATGATATTCATCTCTAAGTTTCATCACCCCCTTCTATGGCTTTCTCCCTTTCTTATAACTTCAATGCTTTACGAAATTGTACGTTGCGAAGTTGGCACCGCTAGCATGTACAACCCACCATACACTCGTAAGTCTAAATCATCTTTCATTTTTTGCCTTAAAATAGTCGTGTTTTCTAATCTCTAGTTTCTTCGAGCTTGTGACAACGAGCCATAGCTTCTAAAAAGTGAAATGTTGCACTTAAATAACCGTTTTAAAAAATTAAACAAACTGAGTTGAGATTTGCTACACTCACACAAATTTTACAAAAAGAGTTATACAAAATGATGTGGCAAGTGATGTGCACCAATCACAACAATTTAATTTTTCTTTCTCATGTTTCTCTCTCCTTATTTCATTGGTTCACCTAAGTTTGTGGATGTAATTTTGTAAAAATTATGTGATCAAAACATTTCTCAATCCAGCTAGGGAGAGAAAATAAATTTATTTAATTGGTTACGGAAAATGCCTTATATTTGGTGATGTTGTTGTATATTTTAGTGTACTGGCGGATTAGTGGACACGGGGTAGGTGATGCAGAGTGCATATCTGACTAAGTTACTAAATACCGGACTCAACCAAAATTGTGGGGATCAAGGAGGCTGCGCAACCTTGTGGGTTCCAAGGGGCAGCGCCCCGAAACCTCAACGAAATTGACCACGTTCAATGTACCCGGAAAAACTGAATAGATTCAATGAATCTAGAAAACAGATTTTTGGTGCAAAGACATAATCATTTCTCTGCGTTTTATCCCAAAGTGAACTTCGTGAAACCCGACATCGATTAGGGTTGAAATATTATTTTTTAAAAGTGATCTCCATACATAAATCGTAGAGATATCCGGATTGAAATCATACCCCATTTACGTTAAATTCCCCAACCGATGTATCCTGAATGAGACTCTAAGTAACATTTGTATGTCGAATTAAAAATTGCAGCTTCAGCATGTTATGGAAATGATGCTTCTCAATTTCCGTCTAGTAATTTGTTTGCGGCAGCTGGAGAGGGAATATGGGATAACGGCGCAGCTTGTGGGAGGCAATACTTGGTGAGATGTATAAGTGCAGCGATACCTCGAACATGCATTTCTGGTCAAACGGTTCAAGTTAGGATCATTGATCGTGCACAATCGTCTGTTTCTAGGCCTACAAGGTCTGGTACGACTATGGTCCTTTCCGATACTGCTTTTGGAACCATAGCAAATCAAATATCATCCATCAACATTGAATTTCAACAGTAAGTTTTATTTTCTTTAATTTTCTAGGAAAAACCAGTATCTACTAACAAACACGTAGTTTTATGTTTTATTTATATTTTGTCAATTAATTAGCCATATAAACAAAAATTCGTAAAGTTGGTAAACTAAAATATTGCTAATACTCGTGTACAAAAGAGAACAATGATGTTCTCAATGACGTTTTTGGAATCGAAGAGATATATATCATTCTCAAAATACCAATTTGAATTTTTTTATGCTCTTTCCATATCATGGTGCTTACATAAGCATGTATACATTGAACGATCGTTGAATTTTTAAGACATATAATAATTAAGTGCGGCAATATCCATATCTTTAAGCATATTCGTTCATTCCGTATCATCATCATGGTCATCATATATACATATACATAAGGGGTGATCAAGTGGGAAATATTTTTTTTGGAGGAAGGGGGAAGCGTTATTATTCATCATGAAGCATCTTACAATTACCAATCAAAACGTCAACAAAAAATTATTTTTACCAATAAATAGTAATCAAAATCGATACTATAAAGGATATATTAACGGATGAATTTCATTTTTAAGTCATAACATTAGTTGATGAATATTTATTTAATAAATTAATAAATTGTTAACATTCACTGTGATGAATGTTAACTAACATTCATTACGATTACTATTAAAATATCACATTATCACGGAATATTTTTAATTTTAATATTTATCACCATGAATGTTAACTAACATTCACCGCGATAAATATTAACGGTTTTGGATATAATATTCATCGGTCGGTGTTATAATCTGCAGAAAGAATTTATCAAGGAAGCTTAACATTCATATCATCAATTCTGATTTACATTTTCTAAATTTCACTTCTTTTTTGTGATATTTGTATGGAAAAATGTAACATGCTTCTTTATGAATAATAACGTTTCCCCCTTAAAAAAAAACATTTCCCCCTTGATCATCCCACTCTCTCTCTCTCTCTCTCTCTATATATATATATATATATATATATATATATATATATATATATATATATATATATATAGTTCAAATGAGAACCACTAAGAAAATGAAAATTTATGAGAACTACATGTGATAATGTCAAAATATTTATAAAAATGTTAATAAGAATCATAAGACCTTGAAAACTGAAAAATAATGTATTAAAATTTATTTTAACTAATTTTAACCGATTTGTGCACATGTGAACTATTCAGTTGTGAACATATGTGTTTTTACGTGTTTTTATACTCAATTTTACATTTTTTGACGATTTTTTATTTTTCATTTGAACAAATATTAATGTTTACATGTGTATAAAATTAATCACATATGAACATTTACGTATTCTTTGTGATTCTCAAAGGTCTCAACTTTATAGTGGTTATATATATATATATATATATATGTATATATATATATATAGGGTTAGATTCAAACGAGAACCACAAAAAAGTACAGAACTGTGAGAACTTTTGAATTACATTGTTTTTATACATGTAAACGCAACAACTTACTTATGAATGTTATTTAATGTTCATTTATTGACAAAATAAAGTTAAAAATAACTAAAAATATGTTAAATTATTAAATATATGAAATGTTCACATGTGCACAGGTTAAATGTGCACATTGAACAAAAAATATAAATTTGATTTTAAATGTTATTTTGAGATTTTGTCAAAACATTAATCTAGGTCAATAATCACATGTGATTGAATCATTAAATATGTGAAAATTCTTATAATTTAAATGTTCTCGTAGTTCTGTATCTTTTATGGCTCTAGTAGTTATATTTTAATTAATATTTATTGATAAAAATATATATTTTTACGTTTGATTATCATTCATCGTGAATGAATGTGTAACATACTTCCGTGTGTGTATATATATATATATATATATGTCGTTTTAAAACTTCATTCATTTTTAAAGCAGACACTTAAACATTTCAAACTGTTGCGCCATGTCATAAATAAAATATCTAGAAAATATAAAGTCAAATGCCATAACCTAACTATCATTCACGTAACCATGCATCCACTTGTATGTATTATAATTTTAGCATGCAAATCATTTATTAGGTAAACCAAATTCATACTTTTATTTTGGCAAAATGTTTGTATAATCATTTAAAATTCAATATAATGATTAGAATTTCTATGTTTCACATGCAGGGTGTGAATATCTTGACGTTGCGTTTCTTCATCGGCAATACTTTCATCCATATTTAATTTAATGAGCAATTGACATGTTCTCGTTTTAGCTAGAATCTAGAACGTTTTGTAAAGTCAAACACTATTGATATGTATTAGTTGACCATTTGTATCATATAATTCTTTGAATTTTTCTAGATCTTCTATCGTATATAAATATTAAATGGTGTATATGATCATGAGCAGAATGAGATGGTTCGACGGATTAACATTGCACCATCTCCCAAAATAGCAAATATTTGTTTGATTTAAGATAAGTTAATTAGATACCAATTTTATCTTTATATTTAAGGTAAGTTTGATTAAATTTTGTACTAAGTGGGTGGGAGTTATAAATATGACAACAATATATCCATCATCATTTTTGATAGATCCACCAAAATTGTGCAATAAACAGCTGTAATACATGCGTAAATAGTTGTACTTAATAGTGGAAATATCAATACCCTAATAATAAATAAGGGTACAATGAGGATTTTAATATTTTTTAATAGTCAATTTTTGCAAATAAATTTTTTTTTTTGATAAATAAAAATGTAAAGTGAACAATTAAAATGTAACATGCAGAAAGTAACTTATTTAAAAATCTAAAAAATAGGAAATGATCACATGAATCAACAAAAATTAAATATGAGACTGATGATCGACCTTTTTTCTATCTTTTTAACTTTTGTAATTTAATATTTTAATTCCATAAATTAGAATACATTAAAATTTAAAATTTTATTTCATTCGTGTCAAAATAATTGTGTACTCAACAACGACATATATATATATATATATATATATATATATATATATATATATATATATATATATATATATTAATGTTAATTAAGTGCACATCATTATGTCTTATCTTAGGTAGATTTAAAAGTAAAGATTAAAGATGTGTCTAAAATTGAATTCATATACATATTGGAATGAAGCGACAAGGAGAGAGAGATATCATTTAAATTTAAATACATATACATATTACATTACATATATCAAATAAAATATCAAATATAATATAATATGAATTATACATGAGAAATGATGCACTTACACAAAATAAAAATAAAAAAGAGAAACAGAAGGAATTTGTGATTCATACATCTCATTCTCTAGATCATTTAGTAAAGCTTTTTTTTTAAATTGAAAAACATTAAAATTAGATAACAAAGTTACAACTAACGTGACATCAATCAATCAACTTAGAAATTTCTTTTTCTTCTTACCCTCTTTTCTTTTGAATGATGTCACGTCACTTTGTATTTTTTTTTTTCTTTGTATATTTATTAATATTGGGATCACAAAGAAAGAGGTTATATAAGAAGAAAAATTGAAACTATTAAATTATCCCTTATTTTAAATCAATCGGGAAGATGGGTGACATTTTGTAATTAGCTTGAAAAATTAGAGTGAGAGAGTTAATATACATACATACATACATATATATATATATAACATTAAATTTCATTTCACACCCCTTCTATTATTTCATTATTTCACACCCCTTCTATTATTTCATTTTTTCTTCACTGTCTCTACTTTCTCTTTTTACTCCTCCTTCCTTCTTTCTCCCCACCCCCACATACCACCACCTACTGTCACTGGTTGTCGGATTTCGACAGCCGTCAGTCACCGCCGACAGCTGGGTTTTGGTGACCATATATATATATATATATATTTACAATTCTTTTTGACCAAAATTTAATTTCTATTTATTTATTTTTTTACTTTTTGTATAATTTCTCTTAACCTATATTTTTACATTTTTAAATATATTTTTTTCCCTTTTTCTTGCTTTTTACATAAGCCTTATATATATATATATATATATATATATATATATAGGAGTCGGTTCTAAGGAGAAGAAAATTTAAGGGGAAAAGAGGGAGAAGCAATCTGATTCAGTATTTTGGTACTATGATTTAATTTTTTTATTATATATAACTTTTGAATCATAGAAACAAATGACTAAATCTTATATATTGAACCAAAGCAATAAAATGTAGAATTATAGTAATAAAATTTTGAATCACAGTTATAAACTACTGAATCATATTGCTTCTCCATCTTCTCTCCATAATTTTTCTTCTTTTTTGATCCTCGTACTATATATATATATATATATATATATATATATATATATATATATATATATATATATATGCAGTAACAAAGGATAATATGTATAATACAAAATGCAGTACAAAATAAATAATATGTACTAAAAATCTATATACAGAATGCAGTAAAAACAACAAAATGTAATATAATTTAAAATAAAATGCAGTATAAAAATGATAATATATATAATACAAAAATTTTGAAAAATAGAAGGAAGGTGAATATGAAGGAGAAGGTGAATGTGGAGGGGGTGAGAGAATGTAAATGAGAAAGTTGAAGGGTTGAAAGTAAAATAGAACGAATATGGAGGGTTAAAAGTAAAAATGGTGAGGATGACACATGACACATTGTGATTGGTCTTATATTTTTTCATACTTCTCCTTATATAGGGTCTTTCCCTCTGAATTCTACCCTGTAAGTTTAGCATTCCTCTTGTACATTTGATGTGAGTATAACATTTCTCATTATACATATCTTTAACATACGTTTTAGACCTATTTAGCCTTTTACTTTTTAATATTACGAAAATGAAATGATTGATAAAGTAACTAATTAAAAGAAGAAAAATGATACGAAAACCTTAAAGGTTTCTGTTAAGATGTTAAGATATGAATAAAAATATATACTCAGATGATAATAAATTTCTTTGTTCCCGTAATTTTTGTTTGTCCTCCTAAATTTTGTTTAAGGTACAACATATTCAAATAGAGAAAATTATAAAAATCGATATTTAAGTTTACCTCAAATTTCACTGATAGTCCTTTACAAAATTTAATTACACTAATCATCTTTTTTTTTAACTTGTTACACTAATGGTCATTAATCATTAACTCTCCGTTAAAAAGGACCATGTGTAATATGTTTTTTATTCTTTTGTTTTTTTGAGTAAAATATAAATTATAAAATCTAAAGTATATATAGATACATTGTTAATTACACATAACATCATCTTCATTTTCACACTAAAACATCAAATTTTATAGTCCACCATCATCTTTCACTAGCCAATCATACATTTGTGGCTTAAAGATTACCAGTAATATATTTGGTTTCTATTTTTCAATGTCGTTTTATTTTGAAGCTAGAGTTTTCGTTTGAGATATTTTTCGAGTAAGAAATGGATGCAAAAGAGAAGAGATGGTGACTAACCAAAGTCGTGACAAGATACGATGAAAGCATGAAATAACAAAGGGCTAAGATTCAAAGTCAGCACAATCCAATGATCTACAATGCAAGTCAATGAAAAAAAAATATAGCTTCAAACGAAAACCCATTCATCTTTTGCATCCACCGCCTCTTCTCTTTTCTTTTGCATCCGTTCCTTACTCGAAAACATCTCAAACGAAACCTTAGCTTCAAAGTAAAATGAAATTGAAAACTAGAAACCAAATATGTGACTCGTAATCTTTAAGTCACAAATGTATGATTGAGTGATGAAAGATGATAGTGGACTATAAAATTTGATGTTTCAGTGAGAAAAATGAAAATGATGTTTTGTGTAGCTAATAATATATTTATACATATTTTAGATTTTATAATTTAGATTTTACTAAAAGAATAAAAAAATATATCATATATGATTCTTTTTAACGTAGAGTTAATAATTTTTTTTTTAAAAAATAATTGATGAAATTAAATTTTATAAACAATGAACAAACACTATAAAGAATAGCATCTAATCACTAGTTTAAGAATAGACAAGAGAACATATGATTGGGGCCGGCTTTTAATACAAAAATTTCAGTACACCAAACCGAATTTAGAAACAGACAAACAACAAACACAAATACACCAATCTATTTTTGTATTTGTATTATAATTATATTGAAAAAAATTTCATTAACATTTTAACACGCACCAAACCCTAATTTCTGTTATTATTTATTTTATTGATTTTATTTATTATTATTATTATTATTATTATTATTATTATTATTATTATTATTATTATTATTATTATTATTATTATTATTATTATTATTATTATTATTATTATTATTATTATTATTATTATAATAAAATAATATACTCCAATTGATTCATTGATTCTGTTCATCAAAATATCCACCAACCTAATCCTTTTTTCTTGTTCATTGATTATAACTAACCTGTCTGATCATATACATACATACACACATCAATTGCAGTCACTCAAGTGTGTTTTTTGTTTTCACTGATAATAATGACTACCGCTGCTTCTACACATTGCTGTTTCTCTGCCACAGCTAATTTCCGTGAAAATTCAAGCAATTTTGCTTCTAAATTTGATGCCTCGAGTTTTAATTTCAATAGCAATGGTGAATTCCTAAAAATCAGCTTGAATTCTACCTCTGCTTCAACAATTTGCTCAAAGGTACACCATTTTCTTGTTTTGCTTTTAATGTCGAGTATGTTATCCTTTTGGAATTGTTTGTGATTTAAGATTTACATTTGTTTATTATTTTAGTTGTATTCTTTTATGATTGGTTATATGTAATGACAATTGACTGATGTTATTTTATGTACTGAAAGGTGCTTAAATGCTACTAAACTTATGTTATATGTATTAAGATTTACAAAATAGCTAATTGGCGAGTTTGGGGGATGTGTGTTTAAGCTGATCGCGACAATATTAGTTTTGAGTCTGTGGGTAGGACCGATTATAATACTCCGTATTGATTCTATGAGCATTCATGTTGAAATAAGACGTTGGTCCAAGAAAACTAATTTAACTGGGATGGATGACAATTTACTTACATATCCGTAGCTATAAACAACAGCAAGTCCAGTTCTTAGAATTGAAAAAATGACTTTGAAAACTCACATACACACGCTGTTCGTACAAAAATGCTAAAATAAGAAAGAAAAATAGTTCTGTAGGAATGAGAGCTTTTGGACTAAAATGATAAAGTATGAAGTTTCTTTTTTGCATTTACATTTACAGAGTTAGTTCAAGTTCACTTGTTTACACAAAGATTATTGTATTTCATTTGTGTTTCTTTACAAGGATGTCTGTTTTTTTAATCCTCTAAACCCTTTTCAACTCTTAATGCCACGTGTTTCCATTTTGGTTTGAATGATACAGGGATCTGTAGGTCCATTACGTGCTCTGCCTGAAGTTGGTGATGTATTTCCAGAGAAGCTCCCAACACCTATTCTTGATACAATTGAAAGCCCTATGCACTTAAAGAACCTGTCTCATAAGGTTTTATTAAACGCTTATACCATTCCCTATAGGTGGCAATTTCAACCCATTTACTTTTGAATGGGTGGATCTGGGTTGTATATTATCCAGGTCAGTTGGGTCTGAAAGGGTTTAAAGTCGCTTTAAGTCTATTTTTAAGACATTTGTTTTATACATAGATTTAGACTTCTTATTATTATAAACTTATAAGATTAGTTTGTAATCATAATTAAAACATTAATTGTTTACGAAAAAAATGTACAAAAGTGTGTGCGGGTCAACCTGACTTTGCAAGTTTCAACCCACGCTAAAAAGGACCTGACCCACACAGTGTGCCACCTCTACCCTTATCTTACGGATTCTTTTGCAAATTTTTCCATTACTCACAAACCAAAATATAATCAGGAATTGAAACAATTGGCTGATGATATCCGCTCAGAGTTGTCGTTTATAAGGAATGAGACACAAAAGTCTGTGAAAGCTAGCATGTCAGTAGTGGAGTTGACTATTGCTATACACCGTGTGTTTTCTGCTCCAATGGACAAAATATTGTGGGATGTTGGAGAGCAAGTAAGCGTGTATCTTACTTATTACATATGTGCAAACTATAGTTGTAGCCTTGTAGGTTTGAGTTTTAAAGTCCAATGACCAATATATAAATAAAATCAAAGTACGATGCTTTTTGTTACAATTTGTCTTTTGAAGTCCTAAGTCCTAACATAGTAGATTATCAAGCTCCTTTTTATATACTACTGAGCTGCTTCCTAATTTTAGGTAGTTTATGGGCCTTCTTAATTAAACTGCAAACTCAAAATGAAAAGGCTAGAAGTGTTACAAATGTAGGTCAAATTTCTGTTTATGTGATAATACTGTATGAAGTTCGATGCTTTTATGTAGATAGATCTATAAATAAACACTTTATGATAAGTGAACCTTTTGAAATGGGAACAGACTTATGCACATAAGATTCTTACTGGAAGAAGGTCCGCTATGCGCATGCTTAGACAAAAGAATGGAATTTCCGGCTATACTTGTCGTTCTGAGAGTGAGTTTGATCCCTTTGGTGCTGCCCATGGATGCAACAGCATTTCTGCTGGACTTGGTATATTTTTTGTCCCGTCTTTTTTTCATATTGACTTGTATACACTGAAGCTAGATCATAATTTGTTCAAAATTTGGGTCAAATAAGTTCTTAAAAAAATATACACGCTCTTGCAGTGGCGTCATAAGCAATGGATAAACCCAACTAGGGTAACCAGTAACGTATTAGTTACAGGTAGCTATGTTGGTCATTATTTTAAAAAAAAATTTCTGCTGGCCGACTTGATCCATTTTTAACCCACACCAAAAATTACCCATATTAACCCAAACTCGTTTTGACTTGCTATCAACCCACCAACCCCACTTACCCATTTTGCCACCTCTATAATTTTTTTTACCATGAGATTCATTAGAATAACAGAGTATTATTCTTACACTGCAAAAACTTTTTCAGAACATGTGCATGCTATCATGTATAACTAGCGGAGCATTTACAGTAAGTTGCCACTGCAAGTGAATTCCTGTATGAATATCATGCTAAGTTGAAATAAGCTGGTGTTTCTTCACTTATTTGCAGGAATGGCAGTTGCACGAGATCTTAAAGGGAAGAGAGAACGCATAGTTGCAGTCATAAGCAATGAAACCATCATGGCTGGACAGCTTTATGAGGCTATGAGCAACGCAGGATATCTGGATTCAGATATGATTGTGATATTAAATGATAGTCGTCAATCGTTACACCCTAAATTAGAGGTTCCTAAAACGCCAATCAATGCCCTTTCTAGTGCTTTTAGCAAGTTGCAGTCTAGCAAGTTGTTCCGCAAGTTTAGAGAAGCTGCTAAGGTATTTTTTTATCTTCTGAAAAAATATGGTTTAATACATGTTTCTGATTGTTGGTTCAAGGCATATATATACTTAAATTTATGAGTAAATAGGGGATGAAGATCCATTCGATGAATATGTATAAGTAATACTAATGGGCAAAGATGTAAAGTTGGATTAGTTTTTTAGGAGGATACCCGAGTTTCTGTTAATTGTATTATGAGCAACTTCAATTTTTAGAAATTAGGAGAAGTTATGTATTATGCTCAATTATGATATCGATAAAGGGTTTAGTCAGGCATCATTAGAGAGAACATACCTCGACAAAGTAGGTCATTTGTGAGAGAGTGCTGCCTCTCACTAGCATGTTGATCTTGTATTATGTTAGTTTTTCCCTTATTGTCAAAATTCTCATTTGTGCACATGTGATATTCTTGACTTAATTTAACCTTGATCTCGTCTTGTAGGGTTTAACAAAGAGAATTGGTAAGGGTACGTACGAATGGGCGGCCAAAGTCGATGAATATGCACGTGGTATGCTTGGTCCACTAGGGTCAACTTTATTTGAAGAACTTGGTTTGTATTACATTGGTCCTGTGGATGGTCACAATATCGAAGACCTTATTTGTGTTCTTAATCAAGTGGCATCCCTGGATTCAACTGGTCCTGTTTTGGTTCATGTCATAACAAATGAAGATAAAGAAGTGAAAATTGAGAAGCAGATTGGGATATCCAACAAATACAAGGAAGGTGTGTGCTTTTGCCTTCTACGTTTTTTCTTTTTAATTCTTTATTTTATATTATATATAGTATGCTCTTCAATAAATACACATTAAACAAACTTTTGACCTAAGCACGATCAAAATTGTTACAAACTTACAATTATGAGGTTAAGCAATCTGGGAATTGCTCCAATAAGGTTTGTGGTTTGCTTTTCAAAAAGAAAAAGAAGAAGAAGGTTTGTGGACTGAACCCACAGGTTAAAACGAAAAGTCCTTCGTATAAGGTGTGGTTAGCCCCAGACGAAATCGAAATACTAATCTTTATACTACAAGGAGATGAGAGATGATAATCGTCAAATTGTGCCTTGTGTTCATTACCCATTACAATTTACAAGGCATGCTTTATTTTCGAAGGTTTTAAACATGAGTTTTTTTTATTTATTTATTTATCAGTTTTAAACATGAGTTGAAATAAACTTTTTTGGGCCAACAAATTCTACTTCGGAAGTGTTCTTATAGCTTACACATTTAGGGTCAAAATTATAAGATTTGGGGATACAGGTAAAATTAGCAGTAAGAAGGTAGGTAAATGCAAAATTATTTATCTCATACTTTAATTAACTAACTATCTTATTATGATCTTGGTTCTCAAATTTGCAATAATGGTAAAACGTACATCTATATACATAGACTAAAACCGAGACTAAACTTCTTTTCTCCTCTTGTATGAATCAGATCCTTATGACTCAGGCCCGCAACCGAGTCGTCGTAGCCAAACTTATAGTGACCGGTTTGCTGAGGCTTTGATCATGGAAGCACAACTAGACAAGGATATCATGGTGGTTCATGCAGGAAATGGAATGGAGCCATCACTTAGATTATTTCAGGAAAAGTTCCCAGATAGGTTATTTGATGTAGGGATGGCGGAACAGCATGCGGTCACATTCTCTGCTGGTTTATCATGTGGAGGGTTAAAGCCATTTTGTATAATACCATCTACCTTTCTTCAGAGAGCATATGATCAGGT
Organism: Gnaphalium uliginosum; assembly: GCA_963930675.1. Taxonomy (NCBI): domain Eukaryota; kingdom Viridiplantae; phylum Streptophyta; class Magnoliopsida; order Asterales; family Asteraceae; genus Gnaphalium; species Gnaphalium uliginosum. The sequence continues at coordinate 9,414,662 of OZ005685.1, read as the reverse complement.
TCCTTTCTCACCCTCACAAAGTCTCGAAATTCTGATACAATTTATCATAGGTAGTAACATAGGCCTGGTCGGGCACGTAAGGTGATAGATCGAAACAGGTTCGGCTCAAAATGGGTTTAGATCAATATGAAGACTTTAAAATGAAACTCAAAACCCAAAAATCTCTATCTTCATCCTATTCGTAGTGTATTTGACAGTCATAGTCATAATAGGTTTAACTAGATGGGATTTCTATTTAGGAGTAGCACAAATTTTGGTAACATAAGCAATAATCGGTCTAACTGTTTTCGTTTTCATTGCACATCATAGGTGGTTCATGATGTAGATAGGCAAAAGATACCAGTACGCTTTGTGATTCCGAGTGCTGGTTTGGTTGGCTCTGATGGTCCCACAAATTGTGGAGCTTTTGATATAACTTTTATGTCATGTTTACCAAACATGATTGTTATGGCACCTTCTGATGAGGTTGAGCTTGCTAACATGGTGGCCACTGCATCTTGTATTGATGATAGGCCTGTCTGTTTCCGATATCCTAGAGGTGCCATTGTGAAATCAAACAGCTCTATATGCCATGGAGTTCCCATTGAGGTAAAATGTGGCCGCACGTCCATCTGTTGCACACATGCCATAATTGTTTGCAAATGATTGACAATTCTCAGCATTGGCTATTTGTTGAAAACAAGCTACCTGAGTTGTTACAAATGGCAAGATGAGCCGGTTGGGTATATGGGATCTGGGTTGACACAGGTCACTTTTAATCGGGTCGAATTGGCCCACAAACCATTTTATGTCCATTTAATGTTTATTAGAAAGAACTAATGCGATAATCATGTTTACAAAATGAGTAGTTTATTTTAATAATGATTTGAATCTTAGAATAAATCAATTTCCCATCACACTAGATAGATATCATATTCATGGAATAGGATTATTTTGGAAAACTTCCACCTGTTCCACTTGTAGCGTTTTTCCCCCCTCTAAATTTGACCCGTTTGAGTTAAAAGACAACCGCAATCAACCCTTGATAAGTAAATGGTTCGAAATCGCCTCCGTTAGTTATTGCTACTATTTTATGATAGATATTCTGAAAACAAAACATATCATTTCAAAATCATTATGGAGTTGAATCTAAAGGTGTTGTAAGTTGTAAATTATTTCTTGTATGTTTATGGTACCCTAACACAAAAGAAATAATCACTTGGCATATTCTTTTGAACACACTTTATTCCTCAACTGAATGTTGCTGTCTCCAGATTGGTAAAGGACGAATTCTCGTAGAGGGCAAGGACATTGCTTTGCTCGGGTATGGAGCTATGGTCCAGAATTGCCTTAGAGCTCAGTCTCTTCTTTCAGAACTTGGAATTGAAGTAACGGTTGCTGATGCGAGATTTTGCAAGCCCCTTGATATAAAACTTGTGAGACAGTTATGTGAAAACCACTCGTTCTTGATCACTGTCGAGGAAGGCTCTATTGGAGGATTTGGATCACATGTTGCACAATTCATAACTCTTGATGGGAAACTTGATGGATCAATCAAGGTAAATGTATTTCGTTGTACTTAGGATTGGGATATTTTTTTAGATCCTGTAGTTTCCCTGGATCGATACAGGTATCACAACTCTTTCTTGCAGAGGTGGAAAAATGGGTGGGTTGGGTTGGTAATAGGTTCGGTTAAAATTGGTCATTTTGATGTGGATAGAATTGGGTTTTTGTTGGTTTGACCCAAAAAGGTTTTCCGAAATTACATTAAATATAAGTGTGTCTCAAATATGATTACAAAAATAATATATTTATGAGGTTTATGCATCAGAGTTACAATCCTGGCGACTTTCATGGCCACAATGGTAATTTGTTTGTAACTCAAAACCAATATGATGCTTTGAAGAGTCATTCATTCTTTCTATATATAAAAATGGTTGAAATTACTACTTATACGTTGAACTACATAGACCTTAATCTTGCATAAATTTGTTTACTTCTCCAGTGGAGGCCAATTGTGTTACCAGATAACTACGTGGAGCATGCATCACCGATGGAACAGCTTGCTCTAGCAGGGCTAACCGGACATCACATTGCTGCAACGGCACTTAGCCTACTTGGTCGAACCCGTGAGGCTCTTCTCTTGATGTGTTGAAAAGATGAAGATTGATAATCCTTGTTAATTTTGTACAGTCATTCTCCGAGGCATCTTCATCTCCTGTTTGTTCATTTAATTGGAAGGGTCGGAAAGTACCTGTTTCCTATTGTACCTGCTCTCCCCCATCACATCATTCTCTGAGTAACCAAGTAAATATTTCAACAGGGTTTTATGTTTTGTTTGATGTACCTTGGGGGTCATGAACGTGGTATATACCAAGAAGAAGATTGGGTGCTTTGTTACCTTTGCAATACATGAGCAAATATTTCATCACATAAATTCATTTGGTGGTTATTTATTGGTGATGATGAATGTTTGGCAACTGGCAAGTGGCTTTACTAGTGACCTTTTAGATTCTTGTAGCTAGTGTTTGGTTACACGTCATGAATTCAGATTTAGGTGACATAATTTCTAACATAGTGGGTCATATGTATCGCTTTTTTACAGAAAAACAAACATCAAGATGGCATGCATAGCTTTCATAAACTTAATTGCTAAGTGGCAATCAATATCAATATCTATGATATAACGTGAAAGAAAAAGTGAATACGATATATCCTTTTGAGTTTTCGGCAAGTTTTATGGAGAAAATACATCACTTTCTTAAAGGAAAATAAATGTTAAAATTTTCTTTCTCATGTAAATATATATATATATATATATATATATATATATATATATATATATATATATATAATAAAGTTTACTCTCTAATAATCGGAAAAAAAAATAGGAGGGGACCCGTGTTGGTCAACACCAGATTCCAGATAATGTACGATACTTGTTTCATCAATTTTTATTTAAAATTCAAAATTAAAGCATTTAATCAATCAAAACATTATAAATTTCAAATTCATAAAGGCATTTATACATATCTTCAATTCGTCATAATTCATATTCATCAAATATTAAAAATTTTGAGTATAACTTTTGAATTTTTGTGAAAATTTTGATTCATCAATGAATACAATAAAATTAAACGAATTTCAACATACAAAACTTATAAATAAGTAATTAATTTTATTATAGTCGTCATTAACCATCGAATTCCACAAAAAAAAATTTAGAACATTAACATTCATTTGGAATAAATGTTGATCAAAATTATAATTAATATTCATAAACAATAATTTATGATGAATATTAACTTATATATGTTTTTATATATTGTTGAATGAGATAACTTAACATTCATCAGTGTATAATAATGTATATGAGTTAATATTCATCGTAAAAGAATGTTTAAAAATATTAAGTTATAATTTTGATTAACATTCTTTCCAAATGAATATTAATATTCTGAATTTTTTTTGAGTTATTTACAATTTTGTCACCGTGTTGACTTTTAAGTTGACCAGAATGTATGGCTAAAAATAGTTTCTCTCCTTCTCCCATTTTTTTTACTTTTCTCTTAATCCTCACCCTAAATCTATCTTAAATTATATATAGGAAACCTATTGATGATGTCATCAATTACGAATTTTCAATTAGTCAATTAGGTCCCCCAATTTTACAAATTTTTAAAAATAAAACCCCTTAAATTTTCAATTTTAATTTAAATAACGTTTTGATTTTCAATTTTTAATTATTTAAAACAAACAAAAAGTAAACATAAAAACAAAAAGTAGTTGATAGAAATTCAACAATCATACTAAATTAACGTTTTGAATTGTTTTATTTCTTCTTTAGTTACTAGATAATAATATTTAACTATTACTTTCCCATATAATTTCAAAAACGTCATTTGCTACTTACGATTCGAATACAATCACAATCACAATCACAATAAGATTTAAACGAAAGAAAATAGCATTAAATAAATTTAACTGCAACTACAAAATTTAATTTATGAAAACTTATATAACTAATAATGTTTTAATTATCACATCTCATACAACAATTCTATCAATTTTTATGAAGAAAAATACAAATTCATCAAGCCGTGTGTATACACGGATTTTAGGACTAGTATAAATATATATAAAGTATACTGTCTAATAATCGAAAATAAAAAATAGGAGGGGACCCGTGTTGGTCAATAGCAGATTCCAGCTGGTGAGATCGAGTAGATCCATGCTTCACGTGTCCATGCACGTCACCTCGTATATTTGTCGATCGCCGGTACAAATGATAAATATTATTCATTCTTAATTAATTAATTTTCAGATAGTCTAAAAAAGACTTGATTTTTCAAACTTACTTTTTCAGATGCCGGTACAAATCTATCACTAAACACTATTCACGTTAAATAATAATTAAAATGCATTTTAGAAAAAACTCTATAATTTTTATAAAATTTTATTTACTTTTTTGAAATTATTAAGTATAATGATTCTTATTCTTATTACATTTATTACAAAAATTTAATAATTAAATAAAAATTATAATACTATATTGTTAAATTGTGTATTTTAAATCAATTAAAATATTTAATGTAAAGATTTAGTGCTATACATTGGAACAAAACTTTTTTCATATATAAAAATATTTTTTTTTTTAAGATTTACTTTTTATATTAACAATAGTGTAATTTTTTACACTATTACAATGCGTACATCGAAGATGATCTAATGAGCCCCTAAACTAGGTTATTGAATTTGTAATTATTACATAACGACTTAGTGAAGCTTGTCGTTATTTATTTTTATTTTCTGTAACAGTATTTTTTAAATAACCTATACATATTTACATTTTGTAAGATAGTGTTAATTCACATGATTACATGTTCACTTTTTCTCTTCTTCTTCTAGTTATTAGCATTAAGCTGATGAGCTGAGAGTGAGACATAGTAGTAGATTTTTTATATATGGGCAAAATAATAATTCATTTGTCTCATATCAAATTACAAGAATTTAAAAAAAATAAATAATCAATACGTTGCGTAAGAGAAAAATGACAGTGTTACCTATAATCTTTGCATAGTAGTAAAATGATAAAGTTATTACTCCGTTGCTTTTGAGAATAAATATTTATTTTATAACAAACTAAAATGAAAAGACGATCGAATAATTATTTTGAGCGGATGGATTAATTAGTAATAAACAAGAGGGATTCACAAGGAAAAAAAGGGAACTAAAAATAATTTCTTACATCCTCCGTATTTTCCGCCGCCGGCTCTCTTTGTTTCCCGGCAAATTTTATTTTTTGCGGTCGAAACAATATTAAGGTAATTACCAGTACTACATTAATCATTCGCTTTAATTTGTTTGGATTTGTGTATAATTGTACACAAAATACACACACATTTACATCTATGCGAGTGACTGTGAAGTGTCAGTGTGTTATATATCTTCTACATTATCGATTTAACTAACGGATGGAGATTAATTTCTACTTCGATCTTGGTTTTAGCAATGTAGTTATTTTCAGGAAAAAAAAAATAGTATAGTAATAAATAACAAAAATAAAATATAAAACTATAAAAAATTTCCCAGTGTCGATGCATCTCTTTTGTCCACAAGAGGAAAGTCAACGTAGACTAACAAATAATTGAAGAATGGAAAAACCATTCTCTACCCTTGGTTTTAACAAATCAATGGCCTAGATTAATTAATTTTTAATTTTCATCCTTGTTTGCTGTAATTAAAAATAACATGGAGGGGTGTATTGGTCATTTTACGTTTTACCCCAAAATTCTGTTCCAGGAACAAATCCTTTTCTTCATTCAAAAATCAAAATTCCCTAATTTCCTCTCATAATCCCGAGCCCTAATTTCTCTCATCAGATCAATTTCATAGACGAATCACACTCAACTCCACACAAATTACTCGATTCTCATAGTTAATCACATTCTTATAATGATTTTACTCAATTTCGTAAGTTGTTCTTCGTTTTTTTCGGTTTTTTGCATAAATTTTGAATTTCGTTGAAATCCTTCAGATTATGGATACGATTGTGCGTGTATATATCGAACTGAATTTGATTATAATCGCTTAAAGTGTCAGATTTAGTTTCGGTAGCAAAACCCAGCTATATAGTAGTAAAGGTATGCGAACGAAAGCATTGAATCATAATCATAGTATGCACAGTGGTTCTTACTTCCAAGTGGTTGTAATAGTATTATCTTGACCTCTTACAAGTTAATTTCTCAGAAAAATTTAGTCCAGATTGAAATTATGGTGGAGATTTGATAGAATACAATTGATTCATAATGTTACTTTTAACTATTTTATGAATGCGTGCCAAGTGTTTGATTTATTGCCCCAATGAATTTAAACTTGAATTTTACTACACTATTTGTTCCAATGACTCAACTTATCGTACCTTTAATCTTCAGTTATCCTAGATATGTAAAGATCTATGGACCAAAGTCGATGTTGGATACAATTTGTGGGCTACACGTTCGGTTATTTGCTAATTTTTATTTGTCGCATATGATTCTTTAACATGCTTGTTGTTTCTCTTTTCATTTGTGGTAGCCATCTCAATTTTTCAAGCATTTAAAGGCTGGTAATTATCTAAACTGTAAAGCATTATGAAAGTAAAGTCAACTGTTATAAAAGTTATCTAAACTGTAAAGTATCATGAAAGTAAAGTCAACTGTTATAAAAGTGAAGTGGAGGATATCAACAAACTTTCTTGAGTGTGATATTTCTATGAAGCTACATAAAGAATTACTTGAGTGAGGTTGAAAGCAAGTGGGACTACGAATTGGATGAAGATGGTGCTAGTTCGATTGAGAATAAAGTATGTGATGAAGATACTTTTGCACGAGTTTAAATTACACAAACAAAAGATCTTTTAGATAACTCGACTTCAAAATTTTGATATATCTTATATATGGAAGAAGAAGAAGAAGAAGAAGAACAAGAGGATGCGTGAAAGCGAGCATCGTAATAAACGCCTTGCATGAGAGTGTAATTTGATACATTTTATGAACATATTAGTACCGCCTTTTCAACTTTGTTTTGAATGTGACTGGTTAAAAGTATCATTGTGATAACATTAGTTCAAGTTATGTTTTTTGGAAACGACGTGTTTTTGTGAGATTTTTGATAGCTTAAAGTGTATTTATAGTGTTTTTGTACCGTTTCTTTGTTAAATCACATGTAATTTTTATTTTACAGAAGTCAACGTAAAATCACATGTGATGTTTCTATGAAAAGATAGGTTTATGAGAACTTCAAGTAAAATCACACGTGATTTTTTATTGTAAAAATATATTTATGAGAATTGAAGATAAAATCACATGTGATTTAGTATAGTTTTGATAAATATACAATCCTAAATACATATGAAAATGTACAATCACATGTGATTTTTAATTGTACTCTTACTTTCAAGTCATTATACTTACAAGTCTTATAAATGACATATTAGTCTGTGTGCAATCACAAGTGATTGTACCTACAATCATATGTGATTGTCTATATCACATGTGATATTATATGGAGGTATTACAAAATATATGTGATTCTGCATATAATCACATCTGATTAAACAACTAGTATAACTAGAATTTAAATAAAGAACTAAATAATAGATAATAATAACATTAAATCAAACTTCATTCAATATTACAATCCCTTAAAACATTAGATAAAACATTAAAAAATCACATAAGAAAATGAACTGATTTAAACGTTTTTCAAGTATCAATCATATATGTAGGTATCATTATTTTTGAAGATTTACAAGTCTTTTTGTTACGTGTATTGCTCCTCTTCTCATAATCTTCACATTTTCACTTCGGCTTCAAACTATCTTCAACTAATTCTTCTGTTGCAAATCACCGTCTTACAAAATGAAATGACCATATATTAAATCATACATAGTAAAATTCAACAAAATTCATATGTGGTTAATATATATTGTACATTTTTATTATCAAAATATATCATAAACAAACTAATAATATCATCTGCGCGACAAACTTTAAAAATTAAAATAGTGATTTATCATATGTGATATGAAAAACACATGTGATTTACTCCTTTTCATATATAAACAATATCACCTAGATTCTTATGTATATTATTTACATAGTTTATATCTTAAAAATAAAAAATCATATTTGATTTACACTTATTCATATTTAAATATCACACGTGATTTCACTGTAAACTTCATGATGCACATTCATATTTTGAATTGGAATAAATTTAAACGGGAGTATAAAATACATAGCTTCAAAATCACATGTGTTAATGTTAGAGTTTTTAGCATCTTATAATTCATTTTTGAATGATTTGGCAATTATTATTTTTTAATCATCGAAGTTTCTAAATGTTTTAATGCCATATCACATGTCAAATATTTATAAAACAATTTTTATTATGAACAAGATCACATATGATTTATGATATGTATCATTCTATGGTTATGAAAATCACATGTGATTTATGATATGCAATATTTATATTTATGAAATCACATATGATTAAGCCAAGATCACATGCGATTTACGATATGCAATATTTTATTTATGAAAATCACGTGTGACAAGGTCAAGATCACATGTGATTTACTTATTTAAAATAACACAACTTAAATCTCTTTCTTATTTTTTTGTGTCTACGTCACCTCAGTTTATTTCTCTATGACTTCTTATGTGTCCTTTTCTTTTTGTTTACTCGCCTTTTTGACATTACCAATATAGAACACGACTTCCTTATTCCGAAATTATTGACCTGAATGAACACGACCACACGAATACATATTTATTTTATGTACCCGTAGTAACATTGTACGTGTATAAACTTTCGATGCTTGTTTCTAAATTTTCAGACGTTACTTTTGCAAAATATAAAACATCGCATGTGATTTTACGACGAATCACATGCGATTTTATTAACACAATTACATGTGACAATGCCTTAGTGTCACATAATTGTATATATATATATATATATATATATATATATATATATATATATATATATATATAGTCAAATGTGATTTAATTTAACGATTTATATTTTTTTTATGAACTTGTTTCGCCTTCTTCAAACTAACATCTAAATTGTTCAAGTTTCGTTCATCTGCTATTCTACGTGCATATCCATTACAACCATTTTCTTCATCATTGTAGTTTTATATGATCAAAGATCACATATGATCATACAGTCACGCGTGATTTTAAAAAGTACATAGAATTCAAATTAAACGACTATCCTATGTGATTACATAAAAAATAGCGATTGATATATTTCCATTTCGATAAAAATCACGATCAGTTTCACACTTATGATAATGTTAAGATGACTTGTAATTCGAAAAAAAAAAATTATTTCCGATGCGATCACGATCAATTCGATACTGATGAATGTTTACGATGATAAAAATGTGACTAGGATGATGCTTCAAAGCATGGAATATAATCTTAATCGAACAATCATCTGTGATTTGATTATTCGATTATCATCGTGATCAATGTGATACTGATGAACGAATCTGATGATGATCATGTGACTGGAATCATATTATAAAGTATGAATCAAATTCGAATTGCACGATCATCACCTGTGATTTCATAAAAATTCAAAATTTATCTTTTTTCAATTCGATCACAATCACGATCAATGTGATACTGAAAAACGTTTTTGATGACGATCATTTGTTCGAATTACGTTATAAAGTACGAATAGTGTTACAATTACATGTCCATCACCTCTGTTTTCATAAAAACTCATAAAAATTCATTTTTTTAACTCGATCACGATCACAATCTATATGTACCGGTGAACGTTTCTGATGATGATCACGTGTTTCGGATTACGAGTTGAGTTAAAATTTGGAATTAATCATCTGCTGATTTTGTACATTGATGTATGAATTTGAGTGAGAATGATAAACCCTAGTTTATTTGCGGAAGAAGGTACATAACGTGATTTTCTATCTGTTTTTTTATTTTTTTGTTCTAATATTGATTTTTGAATTGACAAAAATACCCCTCTCCACCTAAATAAAATGCTGAAATCTGATTGGTTCCTCGTTCCTTAAATATATGTTATTCTTTAAAGAACCCACCTCTTGCCCACAAAGCTCGAAATTATATACAAACCTAATTTATTTTTATTTTATTTTTGGCAATTCTTTTTTGTCTTCAAGTTTAGCTGTATGTTTTTTTTGTATGGCTACCAGTATTTGCATGTGTATTTGCATTATTATGTTTTGCCTAATGATTCTTTTATTATTCCGATATTTTATGTTGTTATTCAGAATATTTATAATTTATAAATCGCATGTTGTCTTTATCTCATCCATCTCTACCATTTAATACGAGTGTTTTTCAGTTAATGATACTAACAATATTATTAATTTATTAATTTAATATATTAGTATAAACGAAGACATCTGTTGTGTTGGGACTTTGTGTGCGACTTAAAAATCTAAAAATATATTATTATTATTTTTTTGTGTAGATTTGAAATGAATGTTGTGAAGTATATATGGAGCCACCAAACGCGGCTTTTTATTTATTGTCCTTTAGCTAACACCCTGTAATCTAACAAATATTTCAATGTGCAAATTCATTATACCTTTTTCCTTGCTATTCTCACTTGTCATTTTCCTTCAATTGGTGGCATTTTTCATATGCTTATAGTGTTTCCATTTCTGCAATTTAATCTACATTTTAAATTCTGTAGATAGTATAAACAGAAGTAAGCTGGAGGTGCAGTTGTTTAAAAAAAACTTCTGCATCTTCAATGGATCAACACAACAAACCCTTTAGTGGGATTAAAAAGGATTTACATGGAAGATTGCAATGTTATAAACAAGATTGGGTTGGTGCTTTATGTTCTGGAGCTAGGTACTTACTTTTATTATGCTACATTACATGAAAGAAATTTGTAGTGTGATTATTTTAGATCTTGTGCCGATACTTATTTTTAATTTTTTTTAAGGATATTGGCTCCAACTGCATATATCTTTTTTGCTTCTGCTCTACCAGTCATTGCATTTGGTGAACAGCTGAACAGGGATACAGGTAGTACAAACTTTTTTCATTATCAATATAATTAAAAGTTTATTGCTTTACTTGATATTATCATCCATTGGGTGGTTCGATTTTAGTTTGCGGATATTTGATTTTTATTTTTTATTTTTACTTTGAGGGTAGACGGAACGTTGAGTTCGGTTGAAACACTTTCTTCCACTGCGATTTGTGGAATTATACATGCGATTTTCGGAGGGCAGCCTCTTTTAATATTAGGAGTTGCCGAACCGACTGTAATAATGTACAATTACTTGTATGGTTTCGCAAAAGGAAGGCCCGAATTGGGGAAGGAATTGTTTCTAGCATGGGTTGGATGGTATGCAGACTTCACATTTTATATATTAATGAAATCTTTATAATCATCGAGTTTTTATTATAACATCTTTACTAAACTATTTTTGTACTAGGGTCTGTTTCTGGACTGCGATCATGCTGTGTGTTCTTGCTGTACTAAATGCTTGCACACTCATAACACGATTTACAAGGGTTGCAGGGGAGCTTTTTGGCATGCTGATTTCCGTACTTTTTATGCAAGAGGCTGTTCGGGTATGCAGATACATTTCGTTTTCCCTGTTGTTCCAAGATTTTTTTACCTTAACTAACTGGGGTTGTTTTGGAACCGTAGGGAGTAATTAGTGAATTCCGTGTTCCAAAAGGAGAAAACAATACAGCAGAGCAGTACCAGTTTCAGTGGCTTTATACAAACGGGCTATTGGCTGTCATTTTCTCTTTTGGTATCCTCATTACTTCTATGAAGAGTAGAGGTGCTAGGTCTTGGCGTTATGGTACAGGGTGGTTGCGAAGTTTTATAGCAGACTATGGGGTCCCACTTATGGTCTTGGTGTGGACAGTGTTATCTTATGCCAAGCCATCCGAACTTCCTCATGATGTCCCTAGGAGACTGTTTTGTCCTCTACCTTGGGAGGCAGGATCGTTATCCCATTGGACTGTCATCAAGGTATAAAACTGCTTAGGAACAAATATTGCAAAAGATACATTTTAAGTTACTGATGGAAATTTCGACCCTTTTACTTTTGAATGGGTTGGTTTGGGTTATGTCATATATGTAAATGGGTCAAACGTTTATAATAGAAAATTTAGCCTAAAAGGAGACGGGTCGAATTGGTTGAAAATCGTGCAAATTGTATTTTAGTGCATAGAAGTTATAAAACCTGTTAAATCATTTTATTCAAAAAGTTACATGTTTTATGAAATGACATAATTTTTGTAATTTATTGGCCACACTGGTTATATATAAAATCTAAGAATTTTGGATAAGAAATGTTTGTGGTCAACACAAACGACCCAAACCATACCAAAAGTACCCATTTGGACCAACCGGCCCATTTTCTACAACTGTATTAAGCTTCCGCATGTTGAATACAGCATTTTGTAAACATTTTGATTGGATAGTGATCGAAAACTGAACTATGATATCACTGCAGGATATGGTAAAGGTTCCAGCAGTTCACGTGTTTAGTGCCATAATACCAGCTATGATGATAGCAGCCTTGTACTTTTTCGATCATAGTGTAGCCGCACAAATGGCACAACAGAAGGAATTCAATCTTAAAAACCCGTCTGCTTATCATTACGATGTGTTTTTGCTTGGGCTCATGGTACGTTGCTTAAATATATGTTCCTTTTTCATATAAATTCATTAGTCATTTTTTTCTAATATTGTATCCCCTCGATCCGCCTTTGTTACTTCAGACTTTAATGTGTGGTTTGATTGGCGTCCCACCTTCAAATGGGGTTCTCCCACAATCACCTATGCACACAAGGAGTCTTTCGGTTCTCAAGAGACAGGTTAGACACGTGCAAACAAAGTTGTTATCTTTTGTTAATGATATATTCGTATAATTGAATAAAAGTTGGTTCTTATTTTTATTTTTTATGATAGATGATGAGAAAGAAGATGGTTAAGTGTGCCAAGGAAGGCATAAAGCTGGAAGCAAGCAACTCAGAAATCTTTGGGAGGATGCATGCTGTTTTCGTTGAAATGGAACCACATTCAAATGTAGGTTTTTTTCAACGAGGCATTAACTAGTTCTGAAACACTCTAACAATGTCATAAAGCTTTTTAATCTGTATGGCACTTGGAGTACATTTATGAATATTTTTTAGTTAAGTGAATCATTTTTCCCACAGAGTGTCGTTGATAAGGAGTTGGAGAACTTAAAGGAAGTTGTAATGAACGGTGATGATGGTGGAGACACAAAGGGAAAATTTGATCCCGAAAAGCACATAGAGGCTTACTTGCCTGTTCGAGTCAACGAGCAACGAGTGACTAATCTGCTGCAGTCCATTCTGGTTGGCTTTGCGGTTTTTGCTATTCCTGCTATCAGAATGATACCAACCTCAGTTCTGTGGGGATACTTTGCATACATGTCCATTGATAGTCTTCCTGGCAATCAATTCTGGGAGAGGTTGCTGCTCTTTTTCATCCCTGCTGGTCGACGTTTCAAGTAAGACCACCTTCTATTAACCTTTTTTTCATAAGCCTATTCACTACATTTAAACCTTTAAAAGATTTAGACCATGGGGCAACTAGTCTTTTTATACTACCATTTTCACAATAAATATGTAAAACAAGCCTTTTAATATCTTACAAATACTTCTATTGTTCTTAAACAGTTGATTTATACATCATATTATTTATTAAATTCCGGAATGTTAAAAAAATAATTAAGAAGACTTATTTTTGCAATAAAATCCAATGCTAGAATGAAAACAATGTTATTTTATGCATGTGTTTGTCTGAACTTATGTTATTGTGGTATGTTCTTGGGACAGAGTCTTGGAATCTCTTCATGCTTCATATGTGGAATCGGTACCGTTCAAATATATTACAATGTTCACGGTGTTCCAACTGGTGTATTTCTTGATTTGTTACGGAATCACATGGATACCAACGGGCGGGATTTTGTTTCCTCTACCATTCTTCTTGCTCATACCTCTTAGAGAACATTTTCTTCCTAAAGTGTTTCCACCTGAACATCTCCACGAACTTGATGCGTCTGAGTATGAAGAATTCATTGGGCGTCCAGTTCAAAGCATGAGTCTTTCACGGGTAAGTTAGTTTAGCTCTTAAATTGATTTATTACAATATAATAGTTTTAACTGAGATTTAAAGTATGAATGATGGAATGTGTATTAACAGAGGGAAGGATCTGATCAGGAAAGCATGGGAAATGATTTTGAAATTGATTCGGCAGAGTTACTCGATGAAATGACAACCCGCAGAGGAGAGCTGAAGTTAAGATCTAGCTTTAACGATCGTCAGTTTCATGCTAGTGCTGATATATTTGATGAAATGACAACTCGAAGAGGAGAGTTGAAGCTAAGATCGAGCTTCAATGATCGGTTTCGAGTCAGCGCAGATGAAATGATGACCCGCAGAGGCGAGTTGAAGTTAAGATCGAGCTTCAATGATAGGCTATTACATGTTAGTAACTTTCCTTCGTCTTACCAGTTAACATTTAAGGTTGCAAATTGGTCGAGTCGGGCTGGTTGCTTAACGGGTACTTTGGCACGGATTGAAATCCGCGGGTTTACCTGCACAATTTATGTCCATTTTTACTTTTGGTATTGGTGTGCCAAAATATGACTAAAATTTTGATACCTTTTTAGTAATAATCCTTCTTCAAAACAACACGATTTAGGAGATTTTATACAAATACGAGTTGGCCGACTTTCGATCCATTTGACCTGTTAAACTCATTACCATTTCCTTTTAATCTATTTCCTTTACTTTTAGTAATGTGTCAAAACAAATTCAGTTCAAAACGGGTAACTCTGGTATGGGTTGAAACAAGGCAGGCGGGTGATCCAAAACACTTGTAAAAAAAACCAATTTTTTAGTTAATGTGTCAGATATGATTACCAAAGTGTATTCTTTGTGCATACAAATTACGTTTTTGCTGACTCTCAACTTATATCCCTTTAAGCTTACCTTCTAATTTATTATATGTGACCTGCCCCGATAGAAATAAACATTACCCGACTAGACTCTTCATCACTAGTAATTGGGTCAAAATTGCCACCCATATATAGGTACAACAAGAACTAACACAACTGCAACATTGTTACAGGTTAAGCCACAAAACGATTCACCGGCATAGACAAGAGAAAAGTTGCAGCAAATGACTGACTCATGTATAAATGACTACTTACAATTCTTTGGTTAGTGTAAGTCGATTTGGTAGGGAGAGTTGGAAGCCGAAACCATTTTAGCATGAACAAGATCAGTGGTATCAACCAAAAGAGGTGAAGATTGATAAGTGGCAGCAGTCTTCGGGTCAGGTCATCTCGTTCTTGGATTCACTGTTCTGTACTATTTTTCTTGTTATACGAGTGTCCTGGGGAGCCAAGAGAATGAGAGATCGGTTAGGGGAACTTTTTTTTTTCTTTCTTTTTAAAATCCATATGTGGTACATCTACTAACTAATTGAAACTAGAAAGCAAATGAACCACGCAATGAATTTGCTATGTTGGAAACTCATTTGCACATTTTTAAATTTACCTTTGATTAAATAATGTCTCGTACGTTAGTGATCTCAAGATATGGTTTTGGTATTTGGGTGCCTCGATGGTTATGATGTCTACACAAGTACGCATGAGTTGGGTAGGAGTGTTCAATTGGTTAATTCGGGACCGAAACTACAAAATACAAAATTAGGGAATCCACTATGTGTACCAACTGTTGTGTATGATTCAAGATATGTTTACCAACTATGTATCATACAAGAAAATATACACCATCTCACTAGTAGTGACTACTCCTAAGCAAGACCTTTCATCTAAACTTTCCCGAACAGACTCCAAATCTTAGTCTAATGTGTTTATCGTAATTATCCACTAAGATGCCTTTGAGATTGTTCATGTGTTACCCGTATAATTCTCTTATAATATCGGCCGAAAACCGCAAAAGATGCCTTTGTCATGTGTAACTCTTACCACGGGCATGTATGTTGAAGTTCCTGGTTGGTTCAAACTTGTTAATCTGATCCACACATTTCAAGTTTACCTTTTAACCCAATTGTCACTAACGATTATGAGATGATCTCCGTCTCTAATAAGGTGTATATCTTCGATGAGAGCTCCCTCTTTACTTAACACTTTTGTAGGAGATATAGAAAATTTTTGGGCCCCGATATTTAGTAGGTCTTGGAAGGATTCTGGAAGACGTATAAGTTTCCCTGCCTCGTCGTTCACCTCAGGACAACTAATTGTTATTCTAGCAATTTGATGATGCATCCGGTCAGCTGCACCAAACATAGGTAGTGGTGATGGCATGTAGCCCATTTCACCTGCATAATGTAAGAAGCATTAAAACTGTATATAAACAAAATATTAGAAGCAGATATTCATTCAGAAGCATAATTTTAAAGATGCTGATATCGACCCATTTGTTTATAATGAGTCGATTAGGGTTATGTTTATCTCCAATGGGTCACATGGTAGAATAAAAAATAAAGTTGCCCAAACTGTATATCTGAGGCATAGAACCACCTAAAGTCTTTATTAAAGAAATATATTATTATTATTGTTATCATTATCATTAAAGTAATATAGCTTGTGCATACATTTTTAACGCCTTACTCAATGCTAAGAAGATAATGTGGAGACATCTCTCAGTATTATAAGTGGCAACTTCCACCCATTTACATGAAATGGAAGAAAATAGGTTGTATTTGTTCAATAACTGATAAGACGGGTATAATACAAGAAGTAGCTAGAAGTGAAACGGGTCAAATGGGTTGAACGAATTAAACGAGTCAAAATCCCTTTAACATGTGCTCAAATGCTCCTACCCTCTAAACCTTTTTAGTACAAAGAAATTATGATAAAGTTTTCTAAATCCTGTCACACAAAAGTTTTTAACAAATGGACAAAAAAGTGTAAGCAGTTCGGCCCAACCCGATCTCGCCCATTTGACCCGTAAATACAAATTACCCATTTCTCCCCGACCTACCTGCTTGTCCACTTCTATTGGGGACACTTAGTCGCCAATTCAGTAGAAAATGCTTACCCGCACTTTGTCTCCTACTAGCAGATGACACAATCCCGAAAAGTGAATTACTAAAGTCATCTGTCTTTCTCCTGACATCGGGCATGCCAGCAGACGAGATCCTCGGTATTTCAGCGGGCATGTGCGACATCCTGGGCTCACTCTTGTACTTCTTAATATATGATGCACCATCAAGCTTGGGTTTGGTAACAGGTTTTTCCTTAGGAGCAGGCATATTCCGAAACAGTTCTATGATATCATCGTGTGCCTGATGACTTGCCAAATCCCGTGGGGTCCACCCATGCACATCTGGCATGTCAATATTGGCCCCATGATTGATTAGAAACTCTACGACTTCTGTTTTCTCTTCAGAGATGGCCTTGTGTAGTGCTGTAGTTCCCATACTGTTTTGAACTGTAATATTTCCACCATGTTTAATGATGTCTTTAAGCAAATCTATACTGTTTTGTTCGACAGCATAGGACGCAAACTCGCTCACATCGCCTGTATTTAAAGTTGCACCATTGTCTTTAAGCAATTTAATAATAGATTCATTTTGTCCAATGATTGCACTCCACAGGGGAACATTTCCTTCACTATCTGCAAGAGTACACGACTAATAATAATGATTGCTTAATTGTATAATGTAAGTAGATGAGCACAAACACATTTGTTGATAAGCATTTGAATACAATGGATTCATTTTACTCTAAGTTGGCTATTTTTGATAGGTAGGCTATTAGATTGAGTCGAAAGCCCACCCATAAAGGTTCCGATTTCCTCGAAAATATTTCACATATCATGGGACATCTTAAAAAAATAACTTTCACAAGACAGATGACTAGATAACTATTTCAAAGATCACTTCATTCAATTTTCGTAGAGAGGTCAAGTATCAGCAAGATGTGTACTATCAAACACTGTTTGGCAGAAAACTAAGAAAAGATATGATCATAAGATACCTTTTCTATTTGGATCTGCTCCATAATCCAAGAGTAGGAGTACACATTCTAAACTTCCTTTGACAGCTGCAATATTCTGTTGAAGAAAACCCAAAAAGAATTTAATAATAAAATTAGAAGATGTAATTCTGACCCATTTCCTTATGAGTGGGTCAATTTTGGTTGTGTTATATCTCCCTAGGGTCAACCAGATAAAATAGAAAAATACAAAGGAAACCGGTCAAACAGGTCAAAAGTCACCTAAAGTGCATTTTAAATGCATAAATTCTAAATTATTTATATTAAAAAAATCAGATTATCATAGTAAATATATAATTTGGTGATTATATTTGACACACTAAGTATTATAATGATTTAGTTTGGACAAGAAGTGTTACGTGTCAACCCGACTGACCCAATCTGTTTGATAAGTAAAAATTACCTACCACTGACCCGCCCGTTTTACCACTTATACCAAGAAGGTAGCCTCATAAAATGGAAGAAAATTCATACCAAAACTGTCCGTCCATTACTGTCCATCTCATTGGCGTCGAGGCCACCTCGTATAAGCAATTTATGTAGCAATACATCATCACCTCTTGATACCGCAAAACATAAGCTTAGAGGCACATCCATCCTTCCTTGAGACAACATATTCTCTACGTCTACCAATACTGCTTCCATTATTGGGTCTGATCTCTCTTTCAAATGCTGCAGTATAGCCGTTTAAGGCCATACATATGAACATCAGTAAATAATGCACATATGTTGCAACAAAGAAATCAAATTGACATTAATGTTTTCTTGCACAGCCAAAGTAAAAAAGAAAAAAGAAAAACAGGGTTGATACCTGAAGAAGATTGCTGATAATTATTGTTCCATCTGCAACATTTGACTGAATAATGTTCCGAAATTGAGTGCGATTCAACCTTAGCAGCTGGCTCAATCGTCTTGTGCGAACAGTAAATACTTGTGGCCTATAACAAAGCACACCTATTTCACCACACACATCTCCAGTCTTTAGCTCCCTAACAGCCTATAAACACGCATAAATTCTTCAATATAATTTCACAACACAACTTTATAGTAAAACTCATTTAAGAACAAATGATTTCTATATATGTCATATGTAAAAAGGATACATGTCAATCTTTAAGCACCTGTTCAACTCCACTTCTCCGAGAAATTAACTCCTGTGTCAAAATTACAATTGACAAGCTACTTAAGTAAAACTGGTTAAATAACCATCATAAAAGAAATCTTAAATACTCATTAGGTTAAATAGAAAATATTGCACATCATACCACAGCACCAGACACCAAAATGTAGAAATCTGTGGGAGCTTCATTTTGTAATATCACATCTTCCTTAGGTGGAAAATATTCGGCTCTCATCTCTGAGACCTACAAACATGCAGTGAAAACAAAGACATAAGGATTCGTTATAATAAGGAGGTCAAAAATCTAATAAAGGTACATGATAAACTTAATCCGAAAGGCTAGTACTAGTCCGTACCAGTTGAAATAGTGTGTCGTTTGATACACCATTAAACAAGTATACTTGATCAACAAGGCCATAGAAGAGAAAGTTTGAAATACTCGATTGAATGGCCTTTGGGAGCAGATCAATAATTTCTTGTTGCTGCAACCATTCTGAGTCAGCTCGGTACTTTAAGCATAAGTGAGCAAGCATTTGATCTTGCAGGCGGGGAGGAAGGTGGTTCCTTTGTGCAAACCCTGATGCTGCTTGAATGGTCTCTCTCTACAAATTTTACAATATAAATAAGTAAACCAACTGCAAAAAATCTCCAATGGTCCATTAAAAATATCAGTTATATACAGGGAAAATGACTTACAAACTTTCTTGTTCGACCAGTCCTTTCAACAATTAAGGTTGTCATGTTTCCAATGAAATATGCACTCAAGCCCATGTTGAAGAGCATGAAGCAGGAGCCAAATACCATTTCCTTCCAATTGACTGGATGTATATCACCGTAGCCAGTGGTAGTCAATGTGGTAGTAGTCCAATACACGGCTATTATATAACGTCTTGCTAAACTTTCTTTATATATGTCGGTAGGGGAAAGTGCCAACCATGTATGTGATTGATCCTTGTAACGGTGGGCAATAAGATATAAAATGCATGCAGATAAGTGTACGGTAAAGAGTGTAACCTAAAATCACATCAAGAATTTTGTCAGCCAATTTGTTTTCAATAAGCAACACATTATATAGCAATAAACAGCTGACAAGGGAACATGTCAAATGGGTCGAAAGTTGCCCAAAGTGTACCTTTAGTGTATATAACCTCCTAAACTTTACACACAAATTATCTATAAGATAATTAATACTTCCTTTGTAAAAAAATGTTTGAAGTCAACCCAACCCAATCCAACCTGACCCAACCCGCCTACTCGCCATTGTTTCCACCTCTAACCGCAATACATACATATACTTACAGAAAGAAGCTTTGCCAGTCGGACCCAGAAATAGCTGTAGTTACGATCTTTCTCCAATCTATTGATGAACTCTAGAAATTAGTATTTAACATCGTTGACATTAAAATGACAGTCACCATTATAAAATCTACTTGAAAAAGTTTACCTTGCAAACATATCACCAACTCTTCGAAGGCGCCAAAGTCTAAGCATATTGAAGTAGCCATATGGTTGGAGGGAATCAGGCAACATTTTTCGACCAATTTCAGAAGGAATTGTGGATATCACATCAAATATAAACCATGTTTTTAAATACCGCCAAGCAATCAGCCGACGATCATCAATAAGTAGGTAACTAATCTTATCTAGGTACGCCACAAAGAAGGTTAAAACGATGTCAATTGCAAAAAACCCATTGACAACATTATCAGTAATAGCAAGAGGCCGATCCGGTGCATCTAGAAATCCAAACTCAAATGGAGAAACCCATGCTACATAAAACACAAGCACTACTAGATATCCTTGCCAAATTCTGCATCACACAAAAAATACACAAATATTAAACCTAAATAACTCAATTGTACAAATTTCACAATGTGTATACAAAAATACCATAACTTATGAACCACATTTCAATCAAACAATTACAACCAGTGACGGATAATATCAACTTAACTACAAATTTTGGTAATTTTGTATAAACTTTTAGGAAATAATAATTACAACCCTAACGACTGTCATTAATGATGTGTGCTACACATAAAATTGTTGTACAATTCATGATTCTACCACGTTACGCATGCTATCCTATTTCACACGCAGATCTCATTAAAATACGTACATTATGCATGCAACGTGATTACACATAAGACGTGATTACGTGGGAAATTAAATGAACCTGTAACGTCGATGTAAGGGGTTGATGGTGAAGGGACGAAGCTTAACATGGCGAGTAGATTGAGCACCAAGGGACGGGAGGATGCCGCTACGGATGCTGTGAACGGAAGATAGACGTTCGTCTCTCGAAATGGAATCAATGTCACCGAAATCTTCTCCCATTCCTCCACTACCACCACCACCTCCTAATCTTCCACCACCTACCCATGATCCTTTCAACAGTGTCATTTTACAATATTATTAAAAAAAAACTCTCCTCCTAAATTTGTGGAGAAAAAAAAGTTAAATTTTGGTTGTGTTCGGCATATATATACATAGTATCACAATGTTGTGATCATCCATTTCTCTCGCATACGTTTTCTCCTTCCGTTGAAACGTTTGAAAAGTTTTACTTTTCACTCCTTTATGTTTTGTGTAATAACTATTCTAACCCCTTAACTTTCCTATATTTCATATTTAAGTTCAATGATGTTGTAATTTATCGAATCATAAATACTGAAATTGAGAAGAGCGTGTTGATAATTAATTAACTTGTAAATCATCGAATAATGCAAAAATTAGAGATTAAATAAAATCAGATTAGTCAACGTATTGGGGACATGTTCAACGAATACCAGAATAACTGCACAACATTGCGTTAGTCAAAAGCCTAGTAAAAGTAAAATGGCGGTCTAAAATTTTGATACAAAAATGACGTGTCACAAAAGAGAAAAAGAATATTGAAAAAAAAAATCTATGTAACGATAACAAATCATTATATATATATATATATATATATATATATATATATATATATATATATATATATTTTATATACCCTTACCATTTCTCATTGAGAAATGCTACGATAACTCTTTTTAGTAATCCGTATAACATAAACTCTTATAACCTTAAACTAATAGAAATAATTAGATAATGCAATATCACATTATCTTTTCAATTTATTGAATATGTTTGATAATAAACTTAATTTAACTTTCTTCTATATTGGGTATCTTCATAAATAATGTCGTGGAGTATTATGTTAGCACATCTCTTTAATTTTTAGAAGGGTTAATGGTACGAATCGACAACGCACTTTTAGTTTTGTACCAAGTTAGATAACAAATCCATTTTATTACTAAAGCAGGTAGCGAACAAGTTCGTTAATTACCTGCATCGACACAAAATGAAATGACTTTGCAAGTACACGTCAACATATTTAAAATGATTCTGACAAAAAAAAGTTAGTTAAATGCATCGACATAAAACTAATAACTTCGTTACATGCATTAGTAATAAAATGAATGCGTTACTTATCTCAGTACAAAAGTGAAAGTTTATCGCATATTTTTAACATTGACCCCAAGTAACTTAGGAAATTAGGTGAGAAATTTATAATTAGAGTATTACAAATATGAGTAGTGCATTATGTTTGTAATTACCGTTAGATCGGTGCATGCCAAACATACTAACTAGCTATATTGTTTTACACTACATGATGTATTGTTTTGATTCATTATTTTAACTTCACCTAATGATTATCTTGTTTATAACTTATGGGAAAGTTCCAAAATTTATGTATTTTTTTTTTCTTGTGGTCTTTGGCATTAGTAGATGGATCGATAATGATGGTGACTTATGGCGGTAAGACATATAGGTTACAACAATAATAAGATGATAACAATAAAAAAAAATCTAATAAAATAATTAATATGTATAATTTTATTAATGACAAGTATAGCCATAGTAGTTTAATACTTATTTGAATCACTTGTTATTTTTGAGAGGGACGTCGTGACAGTTCTTAATTGTTAATGACGAATTAATCTATCCGGCCTGCATTATAATCTCCAAAAAAATGTCATGCATGACTTGTTATAATTTGTCTACATTTAAAATGCTAAGATACCTACGGCTTCAACTCACAATTTAAATACCAAATTACTCCCATTTTTATCACATAAAAATCTGATTATGCCTAATACAGAAACTGACACTGGCGTTAAGGGAAGGAAGAAGGGATTAAATTCTAGAGGACACCCGCGGTTCGTGGGGGTCCGACAGCGGCCGTCCGGGAGATGGGTGGCCGAGATCAAGGACTCGTTGCAAAAAGTTCGACTGTGGCTTGGGACTTTTGACACAGCTGAGGATGCTGCCCGGGCGTACGATGATGCTGCCCGATCATTACGTGGAGTTAATGCCCGGACCAACTTTGAACTGCCTGATAGCGTGAATAAGTCCATCGAATGTTTACCTGAAAATGTGGAGCCGTTTTCGTTTGAGGAAGCTTGTCGATCCGTGGATCCCGAGGATGGTCTTTTAGGAGCGTTGAAAGCGAAACTATTTACCCCAAAACACGAGGTGGGTAAAGGGAAGAAGTTAGGATTTCACGCCACGAAACACAATGTTGGTGTGAAGAGAAAAACATCATCGCAAGTTGTTGCACCCGTTGTGAATGAGAAACCGAATGGTTTTGATGAGGAGCAATGGCAAAACAAGTGCTACGAGCCTTTACCACCATCCGAAGCAGTTGCATGGCCGGCTGCTAATGAGCAAGTGGTGGACGTCCTGAGTAGTATTTTCGACGCCAATATAATGGACTCTTTGTGGCCAATTTCGGCTGGAGAAACCGACCAAACAACGGTTGGCATGACGTCAACCACAGTTTGGTCGGAACATGACAACGGTTGGGGTGGTGGTGGTGCTACTGCTATCAATGGAGTTGCCAATAGTTCAAACTGGGATCCGTTTATCTATATGAATTCTGTGTTAGGTTGACTTTTAGGATCATACTGTCTTGACTAATTTTGTAAATTGTTTTTTTTTTTTTTTTTCCTAAATATATTTTAGTTTATAGTATGTAATAATTAGAATATGACACTTTAGTTTCGAATTTCGATCATTTGTCAATTTTACTTCTTTATCTAGTATAAAAACTCATGTTTCATGGGTTTTTGCCTTTTGGGTAACCATCAGCTTAAAACAAACACAAGAGAACAAGAACTCTTCAGATTTTCAATCTTTCATTTCTAAACCCACAAACTATAAAGAAATTTCTGAGCGTGTCTGGGATTCCGTTTTTAAGAAATTGTTTGATTATTGTGTCCGCAAGATGCAAATGATCATAGAAAGGTGCTTGACAAAAAAAAATGATTATCTGCGTTTTGTTACGGAGAAAAGGGTACTCGAAACATGCTTTTGTTGTTTAGAAAAATCTATTTTAAAAAGAATGCAATCCCAAACACCCTCTAAGAACTCGAAAAATACATTTTGAACTATGTTTAACCCCTTTGACTCGTCTCTAATCAAACTGTTGCATATATTTAATCTGTTTGAAACTAAAATTACACTTGACAGCTCTATCGCTGCCATCACGAATTCGAAGGATATAACCTTGTATCACATGAGTGTAACCAGCATTACATAACTAAGTTTGTACAGAGGAAGCATAATAATAAACACACATTTCAACACTCGTCATTTGATATCATCCTAACGGCTTAATTAAGGAATAGTTCGTTGGTATAAAGGCAAAGCTCCTAAAGCTTTGCGCTCTGCTCTCTCCCTCTTTACCTGCATGCAAATGGGTAAATACCAATTTCATCACAAGGCTTCAAATAAATCTTCTCATAATGCAACAACACATGAACAAGAAAAAACAAAATCACCAAAACAGAAACATAGCGAGCATATCTCCCTTTTAACCTACTTTCAACTACCCGTTTTGACACAAACTTACTTTAACCTATTACACAACCTGCCTGACCCACCCGTATAGCCACCTCTACAGAAGATATTAGAAATGGTACTTCACAAATCATGATATTCAAAACCTTAGTAATGAATGAAATGTTAATGAACTTACAAGAGCTAGCATATCTTGAAGATAGCTTCTAAATGGTGTCTGTTGTGCCTGCATAGAAAATATATAAGTTCACGTAGGAATTATAAATTTAGAATTGGTGGTCTACCATCCATTAACTTCAAACTGTTTTTGTGTTAGGAGCAAATTAAGGTAATAGTAAACAGTGTATGTTTAGTACCTTTTATGAAAATATTTCTGATGGGTTTATGGTTTCAATCGAACACACAAGTATTAAAACATAGCAATTATAATATAATAAGATTTCAGTATGCAGGTAACATAATAGTAGCAAGCTGCAACTATCAGTTTATAAAAAAGCAAAAACTTGATAGTAACAACAAGCAAAAGTAATAGTATAAGTGAGTCAAAGCACAACCTGAAGGTGTTGAGGTAGGTACTCGTGTTTCATCGAAAGATCCATAGCACGAAGCAGCCTCTGATTTCGAGCATCCACGATCTCACGTGGCAGCCGATCTAGAGCTTCCTTAACATCCAAATCGTACAATGGATCATACAGATCATCATATCGAAGACCTTTTATTTCATAACGTCCAATTATTATCATGTAAAAACAACACAAAATAGTTAAAAGCTAGAGAATAAAATGGAATCAAGAACTAACTAACCATATTTTCGGAGACGAGTGGAGATAGATTTTTTGTGTTGAGCAGCAAGCCAGTTTTTGTTTGGGTTTAGGATCCATTGCATCAACGAAGAAGCCATTGAATGCAATTTTCTGGATATTTCTTGTATGATCAATTTTGATTGATTGTTGGTTGGTTTTGTGTGAAAAAAGGGAGGGAAGAAATTAAAGATGTCTAGAAGATTCATTTGATTCAAATCACCCTTGATTTTATATCTATTTACGACCATGCCATTAGTAATCTAAAGGTTATACTCATTACACGTTGAAACTCCTAAGTTTTTATACTCTATCCGTCGCAATTTAATCGGTTAATCGTTAAACGTCACAATTTAATCGGTTGAAATTGAATGTGAACAATTATTTTGAAAAATTCAAAAAGAAAAACGTAGACTATTATTAATTTGAAACGGAGAGAGTGGTATATTTGCACAATAAACCAAAATAACGGTGCATTAAGGTAGTAAGGTAGTGTAACAGGCAAATTTTATCTAAATTTTAGTTTTGTCTGAGAAATTTTAATCTAAATTCCACGTAACTCTTTCTTTACTGGTACATATAATTAGTATTTTGAATGATAGTTCTTTCATTTTTTATAATATAACCTCTTTTTGTTTTACTTTCCATTTTCCAAGTCGATCCAATCCATTCGTTCGTAGAGCTATTTACTCGATCGCAGACATTTCGCATTTTGCCCATGCAATACAGCGACGACAAACGATTTTATTTAGGTAGGTTTGTTTAACGACATGCCGTATTTAAGAAAAATTTTAAAACAATAATGCTATACCAATTTGTACATTCTTTTATATACATTGTATTTCAAATGAATTACTTAGCGGTAATAATTCTCGACACAACTAAAAATATACTCGAAAAAAATAGGGAAGAGTTGTATTATCAAGTCTCAACCCGCCGACTGGTTTAATTTATCTAATTGGATTTGGGTTAAAGTCCAAGTCAGCGGGTTGACGGATAACCAACACAATGCATGTCGTATCCGGATTGGTTACTTTTGACCTGTTAACATGTTCATCAAATTATTTCGGGTTTACATTGTTAACTTTTGACCCGCAAACTTAACTCATCCCACATTGCAATTTCTAATTTTAACAATTGAAAGTTAAATAAACTTAAGATACAAATATCTAATATAGTTGTAAAATGCTTGCAGTTATGCATTTGACGTTGTATAAACTAAAATAGTATTATTATTTTTTAACTTTTTTAACTCCAATGGTCAAATCCTTTATATAGGAGGGTTATATTAACTTTTATAATTACTTGAATTTATTTTAAATGTTTAAGTGTTGAATAATGAATAACATACTTAAAAGTATAGTAAATATATTTTAAGTATCTCTTTTTTAATAGTTTAAAATTTGATAACAAATTCTTTTATATATTAGTATAAATGATATAGAAGATAGAAGTTAGTTATAATTCATGAATAATATATGATTTTCATTAATACTTATATTAAAAGAAATTAACATACATTTGAATATTCATAAATTTGTAATATAATCTATGAAAAAGACTAATATTTATGAGGTTACATTTGTAATCGAAAATAATTATGAGATGTTAAATTGTATGATAAATTGCATTCAATTTAAGTGTTTGAAAGTTGAATGAGATTGTTAAAAGGGTAGAATAGTAATTTACTATTTCTCATTTTAAGACTATACATCAAACTCTTTATTATATAGTATCGATAGATAATTCATGAATAATATATGATTTTCATTAATACTTATATTTAAAAAGATTTAACATACATTTAAATATTCATAAATGTGTAATATAATATATAAAAAAGACTAATATTTATGAGGTTACATTTGTAACCGAAAATAATTATGAGATGTTAAATGGTATGATAAATTGTATTCAATTTAACTATTTAAAAGTTGAATGAGATTGTTAAAATGGTAGAATAGTAATTTACTATTTTTCCTTTAAGACTATACCTCAAACTATTTATTATATAGTATAGATAATTCATGAATAATATATGATTTTCATTAATACTTATATGTAAAAAAAAATTAGCATACATTTAAATATTCATAAATGTGTAATATAATCTATAAAAAAGACTAATATTTATGAGGTTACATTTGTAACCGAAAATAATTATGAAATGTTAAATTGTATGATAAATTGCATTAAATTTAACTGTGTAAAAGTTGAATGAGATTGTTAAAATGGTAGAATAGTAATTTACTATTTTTCCTATTAAGACTATACCTCAAACTATTTATTATATAGTATATAGATAAGTGAAATATTATCATTTTAATGAAGATTATTTAGCAATTATCTCATTTGATCCATTTGATGTATGTTGAATTTTTATCTAAAGTTCTAAACAAACAAGATGTCATATGATACGTTTCACAAGACAAAGAAAGTAAAACATAATACTTCTATAGACATTGGTGAATACATTACAGAGCTTAAGAATTTTCTTCTATAACATATCCTCTGTACATAAAATATAATAACTCAGGGATGGTTAAAGGGCCAAAGAATAAGCTAGGTGGAATTGGAGTGGTTCGCCATGAATGCATCACCCCATAAAGATAGCGCATCAGACCAGTTAGATTGACAGATTGGCTTCCAGGGGCAAGGATTACCACACTTCTTGTTAATAGGATCAACTAATGTAACAAACTAAAAGAAATAAACCGTTGAATCGGTGATACGGATAGCAGATACATAACCTAACAGCTAGTATTTTAACATGCCACTAAATTTTCTGTTCTCCGAAAAAGTGCAAATAACAAGAAGTTTTATCTGTAGCAAAATATCCAAGAGATATGCACCAGAACCTGTGATCTTGTTTGGACCTTTGGAAGCAAGAGATGCATGCCCCAATTGTGGCCCTGACAACATAGAGGATCCATCAATAACATTTTAAATAAGAGAACTGCAAACTAAAAATCTTCCGATGTTTACAATAAATTCTGAAAATGATACAAATAACAAACAGTAAAACCTGCATGTTCAACCACTTCAGAAATATGATTAAGTCCCTGCATCTGCAATTCTGCATGGAAATTTGGGTTTGAATAGGAATATAACAACTGCAAAGATATAATGAGTTACATAAACATGACTACAATATCTTCAATAACAAACTAGTATATCAGTAATAAGCAAGATGCAGCTGGATACATACATTCATTTCTTTGTAGAAGTTTGTTACATTAGGTCACTAATTACAAAATCCAATTGCCTAGACAATTGTGGGGACTAGACAGAAGAAGCTACCAAATGTATATATTCTTACAATGTGACTTTTATAGGAGAAAGAAACAAGTTTATTCACTGCTAATCGAGTATACCAGCTCCCACAGAAATTACATTCCTTAACTCTGTCAAATGTTCATCATTTGATATATGAAGGGTGATGCGAAGATTGGTCAACAATGCTTCTTTTTCCCAACTTAAGGGTCCAGAAGCATATAATGCATCTAAAGTGGATCGATAAGCATGCAACTCTAACCTATGAATGCTTTCTGCTACCCCCTCTTCAGGGGTAGAAGAGTAATTTCCCTCATCCCTTGAAGTATGAAAAGACTCTGCATCACTTGAAATGGCAAGATAAGGACTAGGCCATTTATTTGGACCATCGCTAGAAATGCTACAACTACCGACAGAGCAATCGTCATCATCAGATTCATTAGATTCTGATATTCTTTCTTTCTCATAAAATCCATTTACAGTATTATTATAAAAGGAGGCTTGCACTTTTTTATCTTCTGAGGAAGCATAAGCAAAAGCATCTACCTTTTCCTTCTTAGATGCTTTCGAATTTTTAGCATTTTCAGGAGACGCTTCTAGATAAGAAGAGCTAAAGGGGGAAGCTCTTTTCAGTGTTTTAGAAGAGAGAACACGAGACTCCTGTAATCCAGCATTAATGTCGACAAGTACATTGTCATCGTTTTCTTGACTGAATTCTACATCAGGTATTGGTATCCGCAACCCCAATTTTCCGTGACCATTTGGTTTCGCCATCTGGCTGACATTCACATTTCCATAGCTTCCTGAAATCTTTTTAATTAAATAACAGTAAGTTAGTAAAATCTGTGGGATCTGTCAGAATTTTATAAAATAAAATAATAATCGCATAGCAACATAATACCATCTATACAGTTCTATATATCAGATAGAAAAAGATTGACATATTTAAACATATGTAGCCCGGGATTAAAAAAAAAGTAGTCAAATCCCATGGTTCAAATTACATTATGTTTAAATAAATTCAGAGTAAACGTAATAAGATTAAGGAAAATTTCAGAAAAGCACCTTGAAATATGTAGCTGGAATTTAGGTAAGGTGTGAGATGCTTAGAAGAAACATAACTGATACTACAAGAATAACTACATGATTGTACCTAAGTAGATTATATATGGGGTATATTGCAACAAAGAGCAACACATTTTTCACTTTGTTTCTAATTTGGTCACTAGCCCAACCACCATCAAAACCATCCAACTTTCCAAAGCCGTTATAAAAGCACTCAACTTTAAAAAAAACGGCCATAATAAAAACAAACCAACTTGGAAAGCAGTTATAAAAACCATTCACTGATATCAGCCTTTTTCTGGTTTTCCAATAAAAATCGCCCCAAAATAACCAATATTGAAAAGTAAAGTGATTTAAGTAATGAACTCTGAAATCCCTAATGTACTATGATCAAATTATAAATTAAGTGAACCTACGTTGCTATTTATTGCGATTAGCAGTTTTCTAATTTACACAAAGACATCAACAAACGTTAATCCCTTTCCAAAGCCAATAATCACGCCCAAATCCTCAAAGTTCAAATTACCAAAAAAGAAGGTTGAATGTAAATAAAGTAAGAAAAAAGGAAATACCTTTACAATCGGAACCCATTGCCCATCTTTCCATGACTGTCGTGTCCTGATGTTTGATTCGTAGACATTTATCTCATGGGCGAATCCATGAAGTCTTGTTGAAAAGTGACCTCCATCATAAACACTGCAAACTGTTGCAGTTTTCCATGAAGTATGATCAAACACTTCCACAATATCACCAGCGACCCAACTGCATAAATCTTTTGAACGAGGAGGACAAGGCCTAATAAACTCCCTAGACACCTTTTCAACACCTGGGTAACAATCGTACCTCAAATTATACGTATGTCTATTCCCAGAAACAACTTCAGCAACACACCATGATGTAGGCAGCTCCGTCTTGTTCATAACCTCCACTTTGCTCCCCTTTTGGAACATCATGCTAGGTTAGAAGTTATGAACAAATTACCCCAAACCTGCCACACCTACAAGATTTAGGTATTCCCCATTAAATACACAATCCAAATTTTATTTTAAGCATGTGATTATACAACAAAACAAATGATATATAACATAATAAGGATCACTTAAACCAAACACGGATAATTATAATCAGATAATTAGTTTCAAAACACACATCCAAACACGCCTTCTATCAAAACTCAAAGCTTTTGAAAAGGACATAAAAATAAAATAATCTGAATCTAATAACAGATCATTAACAAGTGATTATACAAACATGAAACAGGATGATAAATAATAAACATAAACATTAACATAAAAAATAAACAATATATAGTAAATGAGCATTATTTTAAGACTCACCATAATTCTTCAAGGACAAATTATCAAATCAAAATTTGATCCCAACTACATAACCAAATTTAAATAAATAAATAAACTGCAATATAATCTAAGCTCAATTAGTAATACAATTAAGAAAATAAAATGAATATGGTAAAAAAATTGATCCTTACTACATAATTAAATTTAAATAAAATTACTGTAGTAAAATTCTCTATAGACCATTAGCAAAATAATTAATAAAAAAATGGAAATGGAAACTAGGTAAAAATTAAGAAATGCAGTATATTACACGCAAAAAATCAAAGATCATTACACAAATGAATAAATTAATTATCAGCACCAAAATTGAACAAATTGGGGGAAAATTGAAACAACAAAAATTACAAAGTCACCTTTTTTTCAAAAACGT
The DNA here is from genome assembly GCA_963930675.1 of Gnaphalium uliginosum. NCBI lineage: Eukaryota > Viridiplantae > Streptophyta > Magnoliopsida > Asterales > Asteraceae > Gnaphalium > Gnaphalium uliginosum. Next base: position 9,382,764 of record OZ005685.1, on the reverse strand, counting down.
GTAGCAGTGGGATTCGAAAACCTGTATTGGAGGTGAATTGAAGTTTGTTTGATTATCGGATCACCGATTTGTGTTTTGTGTGTTCTAGGGTTTGTTAATTTTTATTATTGTTTTTACCAAAATGTAAAATATAGAATTAATATTTTGTGAAATATATATTAGGATGGAGGGTAAAATTGTAAATTGGGCAGCGGTTTAATCCTTAATCCACAAATAAAGGAGAGAGAAGGGTGCGTAATGCGCGCACTTAATTCGTGCAGATAAGAGGTTTTATCTGAATGAACAGCCTTTCTCACACGCGTGTGTTAGGCACGTGTAATGCATTCTCGTGATGATGTACAAGACTCTATATTCATTTTGATTTTGATTATTTCAATTATAATTATTAATAATTAATAATATATAATATACATATAATAATATGAAAGTTTTGTTATTATATCATTGAAATTATGAATTAAAATTGTTATATTGTGTAATGTGAGAATCAATGTATTTATCGTCTATTCTTTATTAATAATCATCTTCGTATCATGTTTTTATTTGATTTTCAGATCCATCGTTCAAATATTTTATTGAACAACAAAATTAAAATTTAATTCTTAAAATTCAATAACTAAATTCATTACTTTTGGCTTGCTATTTGTGACACCCGTGGATGGGAGTCGTCAAATAATGATCGATTATCAAGAAGAATGTGATAATCAAATATGAAATGAGATTGAAAGTTAGAAACACAAAAAATTATTCTCCATTTTCATTTCCATTAAATGAGTAACAAACTTAACATTTTCAAGCTTTTATTTAAATGACACAACAAAACAAACATATTCTAAGTCATTATATGAGTCTTTTGTTTTATGTTAACTCAACCGAACCCTTACCACGCTTCTTCGGAACCTCAATATCGTTATAATTCGAGTTCTCAAGCCTTTCACCTTGTCCCCAAATCGCATATGCTTCTTCCCCATGGGCCGCATCATCTCCAATTTCCATATCCTCATCCGACATCCTCAATGGCACAAGTAGTTGCACAAACAAACACACTAAACTTGTCATGACAACGTTAAGTACGATCACAAATAAGATACCAAGTAATTGAACACCCATTTGTCTAACTCCATAACGGACACTTTCTGAGCTTCCACGGTTCAAACCTACGAATAAGCCCATGTATTTGTTTTGAACTCCATAGAACAAATAGCACAAATGTGGCTCTGAGAATAGGCCCGTGAGGATACCACCTAGGGATCCGGCTATCGCATGTGTGTGTAAAACAGCCATTGTGTCGTCGACTTGTTGGAGAAGCTTGGATCTCTTGTGCACCACCATCATGGTGAACCATGGGATCGAGCCTGACAACATTCCCATTAATATCGCGGAGTATCCTTGCACCACACCTAAAAATTCAAAAATAACATATATTTTAGATAACAAATATAGAAAAGGTGTATGATTCATTCATATTAATATTAAATCTTTCTAAAGCATGTATACTAGACAAAGTTTGGGTATGTGAGTGTTTGCCGTTCAAAAGAAAAAAGCTATACCAGCTGCAGGGGTGATGGCAACTAGACCGGTGATCATGCCTTGAACAGCACCAATTACGGAAGCTTTCTTAAAAAAAACTACATCAAGGATGAGCCAAGTCAATAGGCTCGTGGCAGCACAGACGTGGGTGTTTAGAACAGCTAAGGAAGCATCTGCGCTAGCCGAATAAGGGTCACCACCATTGAAACCGGTCCAACCCATCCATAAGAGCCCGGCCCCGGCTAACATAAGAATTATGTTGTTTGGAGGAAATCTTTCCCTATCCTTGGTCAATCTTGGACCAACCTAAACCAAGACGAAAAGAAAGTTCACAATATTAACAACCGAAAAAGATTTTTTTTAAGCATCATACTTGTATTAGGAAGAACACACTAGCAAGTCGCTAGAGGATTTTTTTTGTTTTTACTTGTGGTACAATTATATTCACGTACCCAATAAGCTGCAGTGAAACCTGCAACTCCTGAAGAAAGATGGATGACATAACCACCCGAATAGTCGATTATTCCCATTGTAGCTAACCAACCATGAGTAGACCAAATCGTATACGCACCAACAGTATAGGAGAAAGTTAGCCAAAGTGGAACAAACAACATCCAAGCATAAAAATTCATCCGTCCCAAAACTGCCCCCGCGATCAGAATCAAAGTGATGGCCGCGAAAACAAACTGAAAAAACACCATAGTGGCGTTTGGAAACATTCCAAGAAACGCCCTCTCAAGAAGGTACTTTTGTGCCACAGCAACATTGAACTTTCCCCAAATAGGAATAAGTTGGTCCCCAAAAGAAAGTCTATAACCCCATAAAACCCAACAAACAAGAACCATTGCAAATGCATATAGAGCCATAAAAGCCGAGTTAACAGCCCATTTCTTCTTGACGGCCCCACCGTACAAGATTATAAGCCCCGGGACACTCTGTAGGCCCACAAGCGTAGCGGCCACAAGCTGCCACGCATTGTCACCTTTGTTCATCCAATCAGGGCTGGCATCATTGGGCAATAAGTTTGGAGGTAAGGCCGCAAGAAGTGCGGTTATGTTAATGGGTGGTGATGGTGGGGAACTCATTTTTAGCTACTTTGTTATTGAAGTAAAGTAAGTCTCTAACGGTTTATCAAATGCATGAAAGAATGGATGATATATAGTGAAAATTTGAAAGTGTTGTGTTGTTGATTCTCACGATAAGTTGTTAAAATCTATGGGAGGGCAACATTTTGTATTTGTCATGTCTTTAAAATAAATTGTTCTGCTATAAGATTCATAAACCGGTGAATCAGTTTTATACAATTTCATTAATATTTACTTTCCATTTATGTCATTTGGTGATTGACGGCAGATCGATCACAAGTAAATGGATATTTCTTGTAGTTATGTACCTTTATTATAAGGGAATGTAACTCGAATATCAAAACGACGAGAGAGGTCACATTTACGTGATGCGTGTTGAATGCAAACTCAATTTCACATCAAAATTTTTAAAAGAAATATACGTTAAGTTCATAGTCTATTCCTTTTATTACACTAATTACCAATTGATTTTAGACTATACTTAACCGAGTTTACTAAATATTATTCCTAACAATGAGCTAAAGAAAATTTTAATATACATGCACCGGGTCCATTATATTTTTCTATTGCATAAAAAATTATACTACCTCCATCTTAAAATAAATTTTCACCTTACTATTATTTATATATGTTCGAGAATAATTGTCCACTTGCAAAAAAAAAAACGATTAAAAAACATTACACTCTCTATATTACCCTCATTTATTACTCTAAATCATTTATTACTTAAATAAATTCAGTCAAACTTACTTTGATTATAAGGACAAAACTGACATTTATTCAATCTATCTTAATCCCAACAAAAAAAAGTTTGGGGACATTTTTTGTGAGACGGATGTAGTATATAATTATAAACTTAGCACATACGTAGTGATGGTGAGTGACATGGGAGCAAGAACATTCAATTAGAGGGGACGAATAAAAATTATTCTTATTTTTTTATAATTTTGTAAGGGCGAAATTTTTAAAAAGTCATTAATACCTTAAAAAAATTTTTTTACGTATTTTGAATTTTTTTATTAAAGCGGTTACATACGCCGCGTCCACCCATGATCACTGGTTAATTATTTAATTTAGTTTTTCATTAAAAGAGGAAGGATATATCTCAAATATGTTTGACTCTATAATCAAATGAGATAATTAAGTTTGTGAAATTGCTTATTTATTCAACTCAAGAAATTGACAATCGTTTGTCAGATACTTGAATAATGCTCAAGTGTTGAGGACAAATAAGCAAAACATAAATATCATTTTCTTTTTTTTTTTTTTTCTTTTTCTTTTCTTTTCTTTTTTGTTTTCGGCCCATAAATAAGACTATTGGGCTATTGGTCATTATCAAACTTTCTGAGTTCTGATTAAAACATCGAATTCTCAACATCTTATAGCATATTGTACAACCATTTAATGCATACGAATGATTAGCTTACTTTATATAGTACATGCATGTTCTTTTTATTGCAATGTCGAAGGTTTTAGGCAAAAGTGTTGATTTCGATACCTAAATCAGTGGCAGATTATGAGTGATCAGAAGCACAAAGTTTGATAATGCAATAAAAAATACAATTAATTACATATAAATGAGCTCATAATTTATAGCACCGATATCCCAAGTTTTACAAACATGCATGATAACGAACACTATTTTTTAAAGAGATATATAATTCATGGACTAAGTGGACCCGTAATCACGACTACCTGTACTTATAATGCGTCTTCACTCCTACCATAGACCAGATAAAATGTCATGGCAAAGTGTTGTTTTCTTTCTGCGCCACTCATGTAGCGTTTTGGTCACATTTGCTTTGTTTGAACTTCAATTGAGCAATTTAATTTGCTAGGGAAACTAGAAAGAATGGACACGTACAACATGTGTAAAATTACAAATATGGCTAAATCGATAATTTTCATTCCAAGTTAAATGGCGCCTATTTACAAAGTCCGTGGCGCCATATATACAAACCTATAACATGTCATGCCGCACTCGTGCGGCCCCTAAAATATATAAAAGTTAGGCTCTTCCTTGATCAAATTCCTACAAACTACGATAACAAATAAATAAAGGAATTGAAATATTTACGTACATTACGAGGATAAAACACTAGACGTTAGTGAATAAAAAGCATAACGATGGCAAGTTAATAACAAACTAATGTTTAAATAACACACAAATATCCCCTAAATATCATTGTCTCTTACTTGTGTCGATTACCTGCTTACATTATTTGGCCTAGTAAGGTATAGTATGTCTGCTTCCAAATGAGATAAATTAGACGAATAGAAAGAAAAAAAAAAAGAAAAAAAAAAAACGTAATCTCTTTTTCCCTTTTCTGTTTTCGTTGTTAGCGTTGGGATACTATGTTGGTGCAAAAAGGACTTGTACCTTAAAATCATCGATCAATATCCATCAACAGCCAGTTGTACGTATTACACTCCAAAACTCCCTTGCGATGCATCCAATAGCTCTTCACTCAGAAATTCCGCAAACATGTAACACCCGCTAATTAAACTTATTATTTCTTATTAATTATACCCTATCCGTCCCAATTTAGTTGTTCACTACATAAATAAAAAGTACATTGATTACTATTTTAACCAATAAAATTTCATACATAACCCAATCAATAGTGGATAATTATTTTGGGACATCTCAAAATGGAAAGCTGAACAATTAAATTGGGACGAGAGAGTAATATAAACTATTAATTATTCATTTCATATTAAATAATATATATTACATACATGATACATCAATGATCATTTTTCTTGATTAATTGGTTACTCCTTAATAAGTACTCCATAATTTTCCATACAAATAGCAGGTTTTCCTAAGTAGTAAAATGCAAATTTAACGATCGAAACATTGAGCCATATGATGTTGATGGATCGAGTCTTTATATACATATGTAGCAACTTTAGTATTTACTTTTACAGCAAAAGAAAAAAAAATCCAACATTTGTAAGTTTAAATATCATTGGCTATGCATAACCGGATAAACACTAAAATTGGGTAAGGAAACGCTATTAATTCAATGAATGTGTTTGCGAAATTTGCTTTGGTTGGTCACATGACGGTTACAACGACTTAGACTCAGACTGAAACATCAGTCTGACCAAGTCAAACTCAGATCAAGAAAACTGGTCGAATCAGACCATGCAAAGCAGGTCATGCAAACAAGTCGGACTCACTAGACTTGGTATCTCTTCCCCTTGGACGTGGCAGGGCGTTGCCCCTAGGACCTCCCTCACAGGGGGTGCATCACCCTTGACCCTAACAATTTTGGTTGGAACGTAGTATTATAACTTAGTCGTGTATGCACTATAAGTCACCTAACTCATATCCACGAATGCACTAAGATATACAACATTTTATACGTTGTAACAAGAATATGTAATCTATGTATCTTCTATCCTTCTAATAAATTGGACTTGAAATAAGCATTTTAAGCTAAACATAATGATGATAAAACATGGATCCTAGTTAATTTGTTCCCTTTTATATGAATCATAAGATAACTTATTTTTATCAGCTTAATTTTAGGTTTGTATAATGTATATACACGGACATGCATATATACACAAAAACAAACATATATATGCATGCATGGACATTGAGATATCGCAATATCTAATATTTTAATTATCAAACTCATTTTCTACGTATAATACAACCACATGTTACAATGTAATCAGATAGTACTGTGATGATTCTTATAAATTCTATTATTCTTTACTTGAATCTTTGAAAATAACACACATTTTCAGAGTATTGACAAAATAAACTAATATCACTGCACCTAGACTTTAACAGCTTATCGTGAGAATCAACCATAATAAACAATATATATCATAGAGCTTTCTTTTATAACATTCAACCCAATTGTAGTTGTCTTCATTTTACAAAGTAGATATGAGTCTTTCACCACCATCACCCATTAACATAACCGCACTTCTTGAGGCCTTACCTTCAAACTTGGTGCCCAATGACGCCAGCCCTGATTGGTTGAACAAAGGTGACAATGCGTGGCAGCTTGTGGCCGCTACGCTTGTGGGCCTACAGAGTGTCCCGGGGCTTATAATCTTGTACGGTGGGGCCGTCAAGAAGAAATGGGCTGTTAACTCGGCTTTTATGGCTCTATATGCATTTGCAATGGTTCTTGTTTGTTGGGTTTTATGGGGTTATAGACTTTCTTTTGGGGACCAACTTATTCCTATTTGGGGAAAGTTCAATGTTGCTGTGGCACAAAAGTACCTTCTTGAACGGGCATTTACCGGAATGTTTCCAAATGCCACTATGGTGTTTTTTCAGTTTGTTTTCGCGGCAATTACTTTGATTTTGATCGCTGGTGCAGTTTTGGGACGGATGAATTTTTACGCGTGGATGTTGTTTGTTCCACTTTGGTTAACATTTTCTTACACTGTTGGTGCATATACAATTTGGTCTACTACCGGATGGTTAGCTGGTTTAGGAATAATCGACTATTCGGGTGGTTATGTCATCCATCTTTCTTCAGGGGTTGCGGGTTTCACAGCTGCTTACTGGGTACGTATATTTGATACCATGAACAACAAAAATGAAATCCCTTTTCGGTTTTTTATTTCATGACTAAAATTTGTTCCTGTTTTTGCGCAGGTTGGTCCTAGATCGACTAAAGATAGGGAAAGATTTCCTCCTAACAATATTATTCTTATGTTGGCTGGGGCTGGGATCTTATGGATGGGCTGGACTGGGTTCAATGGTGGTGACCCTTATTCAGCTAGCGCAGATGCTTCACTAGCCGTTCTGAACACCCACGTGTGTGCTGCCACGAGCCTATTGACTTGGCTCATCCTTGATGTAGTTTTCTTCAAGAAGGCTTCTGTAATTGGTGCGGTTCAAGGCATGATCACCGGTCTAGTGGTCATCACCCCTGCGGCTGGTAATCCTTCTTTCCAAACATGTATATATAGTGTACAGATTACCAATACTTTAGTTTGGGCTACCAAGAATGGGACTTGTCACCAGATTGGAACATTTCTTCATCTTTTTGCATATGATTTTGTATTTGAAAATGAACTGAGAATGTACCTAGTCATTTCTTTTCTGCTCTTCTTTTATGGAACATCAGTTCTTGTTTTTGCACAGCTTTTCGCTTATTATAACTCTGTTAGAGGCATACCGAAAAATCTTATTTGGGTTTTATAGGAAGTAAAGATGAAATTGTAGTCCCATTACTATGTGTATATGATGTTTTGGAGAGACAAAGGGAGAGCTGAAATATTCAGGAGAAGGAAACGGGTCAATCCGACCCGACCTGCTTGACCCGTCTACAATGATCTGTTTTGACCCAAACCCGACCTGAGTATATTTCTAGGCATAGAAGAGAAAATTGTAGGTGTTGTTAACATCACCTATCATAGGTGTAATACTTATTATAGGTGCAACAAAGGAGAATACTGTTAAACAAATTACAATTCCCCTTTAATTTTTATCAAATGTTCACAATTATGTTTCACTTTTCAGGTGTGGTGCAAGGCTACTCGGCTATAATAATGGGAATATTTTCGGGCTCCATCCCATGGTTCACCATGATGGTGTTGCATAAGAAATCAAAACTCCTCCAAAGTGTTGATGACACAATGGCGGTACTACACACGCACGCAATAGCCGGAACGCTAGGCGGTATCCTCACAGGCCTATTTTCAGAGCCACATTTGTGTGAATTATTTTACGGACATACAAATAAATATATGGGATTACTAGTAGGTTTTAGCCGTCGGTCCTCACAAAGCGTCAGCTATGGGTTTAGACAGATGGGGATTCAAATACTCGGGATTATATTTGTTGTTACACTTAACGTTGTGATGACAAGCTTAGTTTGCTTATTTATACAATTAATCGTCCCATTGAGGATGTCAGATGAAGATATGGAAGTTGGAGATGAGGCGGCTCATGGGGAAGAAGCATATGCAATTTGGGGACAAGGTGAAAGGCTTGAGACGTCGAGGTACTCAAACTATCATGATATTGAGGTCCCGAGTAAGGGTGCCCCTGGCTCAGTCGAGTTGACATAAAAAGTACTCAAAAATGACTGTTTTTAATTATATGTTTAATGGCTCACACGAGTGAAGTTCAATGTTTTAATAAAAGCTCAAGAATGTGAAATTCATTTAATGAAATGAAAGGCAGATTAAGATATATGATTTGCGACACATACACCTAGCTAGTAGCAACATGTATCACACTTAGTATTTTTCATTTAAAACATTACAACTAAGAAAAGAACAGACCATATATGAATGAAATTTCCATAAAGACTACCATCTTCAACCCTTTTCTTCTTCGAGTTCACAACTTTAACTTGTGAAATAACTTTTTGCTAGAAAGATGCATGAACTTGATAGAAGTAATCTGAAATTCTTTTAGAGCCGAGGAGTCTTAACGCATTGACGTCGCATTTTCACTTGTGCCGACCCAAATTGTCTTTGCCTAAAAGGTGAAAGGGAGGAAAATTTCACCCATAAAAAGAAGTTTGTTCCTTTCTATTTATTCAATAATTATTATTTAGTACTAAAGATGTTTGGTAATTTCCTTTCTCTTGAGAAGAAAGATATGTTACGCCCCATACCCGTTGAGCCCCATTCGTGCAGCGAGCCAATAACAAACATCATTCACTTCTTCTGGGATAGTGTAGTGACCAAGCCTATATGAATTAACCATAACAAGAACACCATACACTTAAAACAATGTTTCTTTTGAGAAATGATGTCACTAAAATCCTTAAAAAAAAATTAATTACCCGTTGTAGGTTTGATATGTCAAGTTTTGAAATCCAGAAGAACGTAAAGTTTGTGCAGATTTCTCCCCGTGCTTGAGGTCAACAACATCATCAACTGAAACATGGAACTGTAACTTTTAACTACTGGCATGGATCATCAAAAGCATCCATTTTGTCCTTTTATTACGGGCTATTCATCCTTTGAGATATAAAATATCATTCTTTTGAAGGGATGTTTTTATCTTTTGAAATTCACTTAACACTTCTAAACTGCACATATATGACATTCATTTTTAGTTCTCAAAATCATTCATGTTAACCTGCAATGGCTTGAGACCCTTATTCTATTGTTGGTGACAAACATTTATACCTTTAGTTTTAACTCTTACGATCAAACACTTAAAGATAGGGGAAAATTTCATATGATGATCATACATTGTAATTAGGCTACTTAAAAGCTTGATGCTAGACTTTTAAAATGACATATCAGGCCTTAAACTTAAAAACTAATTAAAAAAAAAAGAGGCAAAAACAGCGAAGCAGTTTGCCTTTAGGCATCCACATAATGAGGTTTTCTTTAGTAACCATGACCCCAGTTCTATTACTAGTTTATATTTGCTGTTTCGCACAAAATGAATTAAACTTGTTACATTTTGATCTTCTTCAAGAAACAACTGTTTTTTTCAGTATAAAGGGGACGTACTCGCAGACTGTCACTACAGAGTAAAATCAATGGTAGTATCCCAAGTATCATTTGTGAATGGTAGTTTAACTTAAGTTAAGGATACAGCGTATTTTCTGCTTTAACAGATCTTGTTGAAAAGTCAACAGTATGCTTTATCCTCCACTGAAAGAGTTAGTTATCCATGTATGCATAACCAACTAATATGAAGGTAAAGTATTTTTGGAAAGGAAGGATCTGGTTTAGCCGCGAACTGACTAAATGGATCATGTTATCACTCTTTAGATTATAAGCTTATTATCATCAAAACCAAATGGATCATGTCCTTATGAAACCAATTATGTTTTAGCATTTTCTCTATAAAATTTGTCACAGGACTCTTATTTTAGTAATCTGGTGCCATAAAACTACTACAGTTTACAAACTTTTGGCCATGTTAAGTAAGGCATTTTAGAACTTAACAAAAAAATTATTAAAAACCAAACCTAGCAATTTTTATATAAAATTTCTGTCACTTGTTAATCTTTGTTGTAGAAATGTTGACGCGTTTTTATAATTGTAAGGTCAATATATAGAATATAATCTACATTTTTTTTTTTTTTTGAGAAATCAAATTTTTATAAAAAAAAAAAAATTAAGAATTTTAATTTGTCATCATCAAATTCATACAAGAAAATTTAGTTGCTCATTTTTTAAGTTTGTTTTAGTGGAAATATTTCAACTTAACAACACCTATGGGGAAAAAGTAGACAAAAATAAGTTGTTTTATAGAAGAGAGTGTATATGAGAGTAATGAACTTTGTTGGTTCAAGTAGGAGCATTCTGGGATAGAAATAAGTTTAATTAAAAAGATAAACTATAATTTTAATATCGGACATCCTTGTTGTTAGCTGCACGGAATGTAGGCGCCATCCAAGAATAAATTTTTCGTTTAAAGATTAAACGTTTGATCTTTGAGTAGATCATATTCAGTTTCTTATTTTAGCCTAACACTACGTGTAACACTACGTGAGACCGAATAATGTTTGATGCACCTAATATCTCTTTTTCAAAATTCTAAATAAAGTGGGTCGGGTCATTGTAACCATCTAAATAGTGGGTCAATTACTTATGTGACAAAGGAATCATCTCCTTCCATTTCTTATATCATGTCAAAGAATCATATATCATATATGTTCATGGCATACCTTGCTTGAAGAACCATATATACTGTCAAGTGTCAACACATGAAGAGAAGAAAGCCAATTATTCCCTTTTCTTGAGCTAAAATGGCAAACTTAAATATGACCAAGTAATGAAAACACAAGTTAGGTGGTTATTTCTTCAAGCTGAATAATATTTTTTTTTTTTTAATTTGCTATATCATCTTAAAAGAAGCATAAATTGTATCTCTTCAAGATCAAGATCACTCTTATTGGCATACCTGGCTTGAAGAACCAAAAAGTACTAACACAGGAAGAGAAAACCCAAATTGAAAAAACGAAGTTAAATGAGTTCAAGTAACGGAAGAGAAAACTTCAAAGTCGAAGTGTTCTAATATTTCATACATCATCAATCAACTCTAAGTGTCAATAGCGTGAAACTTAGAGACCACAGTACAAAAGTAAGGTGGTTATTCCTTTCGAATGAATACACTCATTCTTGTTTATGGAACGATCCATAACCACGCTATAAATTTACATACATTTTGGTTGGCACATTCGCCAAACATATGATTCCAACTTTGTGAGTGACAAGAATGTACATAAGCTTTGGATAAAAGGTAAAATTCAATTTAATGAAAAACTTGAAAAGCATGTAAGCTTTACAGACCTGAGGTCGCCACATTTTATTGCAATTCAACAACTCTATGTAAATTGTTAAGCTGGTAAATAGAGGGCCCACCAATGCTATCAAGCTTTAAAATCCCCCACTAATGCGAGGTGCCCACACATTGAGGGGGTTAAGCTGGTAGTGGAGGGCCGAACAATACCACCGAGCTGCAAAAAATCCTCTCGCGTGCAAATCTGGCACGTAAAAATTGCATCACTAACATGGTGCAAATGTAAATGGTAAGATATTAACCCACGAATTTCCAAAACCCCAGCTCTGATACCATGTCAAGTCACCAACATCTAGAAGCTGAAGCTGGTAGATAAAGGGGCCCAACAATAATATCAAGCTTCAACACTCATTTTCTCTACCCCACTGCAAAACAAGTGAGTAGGCACAACTAAATAGTTTGAAGAATATTAAGGAAATCTAGACCAAGTAAAAAATGACAAAATCTTAGGAAAGATAGTACCACAATTGAATTATATATACTATGAAAGAAAAGGTTGTTCTTAAAGCACTATTCTTGTGATAAATGCCTTGAAAAGTTACTATGCCTAATATATTTTTGGTTTTAAGTATGCCTAATACATTGAGGTGTATCACAAAGGATACCTCAAAATCACCTAAACCAGTATATCAGCTTTATTAAACTATACTAATTATTGATGCAACTCATCTCAAGATGTATATTATACATACGTATCAATTATGCACACTCTTCTTTTAGCCTTTTATTTAGGATTATGTGATCTATGTGGCTCCTCTTAAGATATTTGGTATTTCTAGAAGAACATTTCCATCATAGTGATGGACCAATCTCATTCAACAAATAAGATTTGCTGGCAATAGTTAATTATTTAGATATAATTGAGCCCATGAAACTATAGGTAATCACATCACAGTTAGTTACTATAATCACTTGCTTAAAAGGTAATTTTAGCTGAATTATTTATACCGTCTAGAGTTGTATTAAGACTTAACATGTTTCCCTATTGAGATTAATAATTATAACTTTGATCCGGTCAATCCTTCCTAATAGTTAAATATGGATGCAAATATTTATATAGTGTCCTTGAATTCTCAACTAGGTGATTTCCATCCACTTTATCAGTTTATGAACCACTGTTTAATATCTATTGGAAAAAGGATGCATGTGAACTTAAAACTAACACAAGATGAAGAAAAGTGGATATAAACAAAAAGCATGTTATACTGTAACACTGCATATCAAGTTCACACAAAGAACATTTAAGAACAGAGTAAACGTCTCTGATATACGATGTGAATCATAAAAGATGAACTAACTACTGGATAGGATTCCTGGAGTAAAGATGAAGCCAGTTCAAGATATATCTTTAATTTGTAAGCAAATACCTTTTCCATGGCAGAGCAAAATAGGCAGTGATGCTGCACGCCTTGCAGCCTCTTGTGATACATGCACTCTGCTCCTCACAATCCTAAAATAGCATTTTCTTGTCAGTACTGTTATATGCTTAACCAGTTAACCATATATGAATATATTAAACATTTAGAAAACAGAAGTCAAACCTGGAACATGGGAGCCAGCCGCTAAGAGCCACAGCCGCGCTGAGGTTGATTGGGTATCGATTTCCATTTCCAAATTGTCCTAAAGCACGACATGTAGCAGAGTAGAGAGCCATAGCGGCCCCCATACTGAAGCCTGCGACACCTAGTTTGACTGCAAATGTAAAAAACACAAGGTAAAGATAGTCCAAAATGACCAAAAAAATATAATAAATGAGAAACTATTCCATGCCAACTTTTGATTCCTTTAAAAACTTAAGAAGCCAAATTTCATAGCTAGATAAATAAGGAACTAGCAGGTGTACAATTCCACTCCAATTTTTTTAGTTGACAGATGTGCTTATATACATAAAATCAAACTTCATAAATTGCATAATAAATTCTATACCTAGTCTGTAAATTACATGATCCGTTAAATTCACATATTTTGTGCCTCGTCTACAATAGCTATGGTCTATATCAAACATCCGCTTTTAGAATGAGGGAGGATAAATTTTCAAATATCCCAATATTCTAGTCATTGTTTCGACTTTCGCATATGGTAAACTACTGAAACAGGAGTATGATAGATAGTTATAGTTATAAGTAATAGATATACTTACTATCATCACGCTCATTGGACAGCATATTTACGATATGTGCAGCAGAAGCATCTAAACCCTCCACATCATCAGTAGCATTGTCTGACAGGTCCTCAACATTGAACCCTGATAATGCCAAAATTCTTTATATATGATCATAGAAAAAATGATAATTTGTTATCTTGATCTTGCATAGCAGTAATTAAAATAATATTCAAGACATAATCATGGTACACAGTTGGTTCAAATAGAAGAAAAATAACAAATGACTTACATGCAGTAGAGTGTAATCCACCGAATAAAGCTACCGAACGAGTTGGGGCAGTTGGGCATATCCACTTCACCTAAAGTGTGAATTAAAATGTTCAAAATACAAATCATATTATTAAGTATGTAAAGTTATGTGTTGATGACAAAGATGAAAGATACTAATCCTTACATTTGGAAGAGGCAGAGATTCCAAGAACTGGGACCAACTGTAAAACAAATTATTCCAAGAAATGTGAGATAAGTGGAAAACATTCTTTAATACACTCCTCACTCTTGTACTAGTTTTAATTTAGACTTGTCATGAGAATCAGAATATGGACCCGCATACATATTCCATAACATCAGATGATACTGGTCCCAGATTTGGGTCAACACCCTTTTGCCAAATTACAAAAGATAACTTCATACAAAGATTCCCACTATAAAAGGCAGGGAGAATCGGTATACGGGTTTCCTCATCTAAAGTTAGCCCCATGTCTCAGAATCAAGAGACTAGATTGACAGAAAAACAATTTGGTAATATTTTAATCTATTGGATAGGGTATAGTATCGAAACAAATATTAATGCAAATGATACCTTCATTTGTTACTACTTCTCATCCATGCATGAGAATTACAAAAATTCTGTTTTTGTGGTGCTCTTTAAAATTTTCTATGTTTAAATTCATGACAAATTTTGAGTAAAAATCAATTGTTTGTCCACTTCTGTCATTACAAATCAAATTTAGTCCATTAGATTCCCCAATTGTCTCATCGTTGAAGGAATTTGGTTGAAAGTTGATCACATGTTTAGAGTTGAGAGAAGAAACTTACCAAGTATTACTTGGAAAATACCAACCCTCAAGATCCTAAATCATCCATGTGTCATATATAGAAGAAAACATATCATGAACAAAATTAATGAAGTCAAAACTCAATATCAAATGTCAAAATGGTCGAAATGAGTTCAACCCACTTCCTATTCTGCAATTGATATCAAACTTGGCTTCAATTTGCATAAATCATGACAATTCAAAGCAATCATTCATCATCACCTTGATCCCATTTCACCGATGCCATGTAACCAGACGATAGTTGCTTGGTGGATTCCTCTGGGCCTGACCACATACGTCCTTCCAAACTCAAGCGTGTTCCTTCCGACATTCCTACTACCTGAAACAATGTATCAAGAATGCGTACAAACCCTTAGAATCTAAGTTATATATTTCTTGAAGGCCTTTTTACCATTACTATTAATTAGTTGATTCATTAATGATCAGTTTTAGCCTTTTAGGTGGAAAGAGACTAACCAGAACCTATGTTTGATCTGTTGTAGCTCATTGTCTTAACTATTAACTATTGCAGTGTTTGTGAAAATAAAAAAATCCCCTTATTGTACAACCAGTAAGAGAACCCAGCAATGAATGATTGAATAAAATGTAAAGTCTTGTGTATCTATTTATAACATTTTTAGGGAAGTAGACAAAATTAAGTTGAGTTACAACCAAAGGATCTGAATCAGCTACTCTTAGCTACACCAGTTATACCGGCCTGAAGCTACCTGCCAAATTAAAGCTAAACCTGATAAAAGCTAAACCACAATAAAGGATAAAAAGTTTGGAACTTTGGTGGACCAAGAATAGAATTCTGACCAATCAAATCAAGACAATGGTAAAACGATCCAATAAAACCGACCCAGAATTGTCTCTCAGGATGCAGTGGACATATACTGATATACGCAAGAATATGTTCTTGTAGACAGTGGCAGAAGAAAGTGCTAAAACAGTGACATTCTGAGAATATATTTTTCCGCGTACAAGTAGTGTGCATCGTGGTATGTCATGTAGTCATGTAAAGAAGCATATCAGCATCTAAATTCTAAAATGCAAATCACTTTTATATATGGTACAATATCTATCACATATCCACTAGCACATACATACAAGAAAGCATTTTTAGTGAGTAAAACATGATAATGTGATATATGACAAAAATTATCATGAAATATGAGTTGCAAATATTACTTGACTGAGGTATATTAATCTTCTTAACATTGGGGTGGTGGTGTCAACTGTCAAGCTCATAGCCCCAATGTTTAACTAGATCTGGTTTTCACATATCGAGCTAAGTTTCCAAAACTCAGGGATATCTACATATTTAGTGATATGTTTAGAATTTGGGTTTTAATTAGAGACGCTAATCATTCTCAATTGCTCAAATTGCCAATACATGAAAAAGACATCCATGATTTAACTTCAAATATGATGAGGTTATTCCAGTCTATTCAAGAATATGAAAATGTACGATATTGTACCAAGTATGAAACTTTATGCATCCACGTACCTGCAAATCAAACCATACATTTGCCTGCTGTTTATTTTTCAAATATAAATGTTGTTTTTATTTTTTGTTCAACATGTTATAAAAATCAATTATTTCTCCATAAATCAAAAACTTTCCAAAAAACTCGTATAAACAATTAAACATACATGATTTTGCAGCCTAGTCGTATAAACGTACATAATTTCTCAACCTAATTGTATATACGTACCTAATTAAGCATAAAATATCAAAATCGGACAAAAAACAAAAAAAAAAAATAGAATTTTCCGAAATATATTTTTTTTTGGCACAACATCAAGAATATTGAAAATTATCGTATACACAAACATAATTCGAAGCCTAATTGTATATACCTACTTAATCTACGTAATTTAGCATAGAAAAAACATCAAAACATCTTCAAAAAATTATAGGTGAAAATTGAGGGGCTTAGTTACCTGTAGTGAGAGAGAGGCGAATTGATTGAAGCAGCTCGGTTTCTTTGTGTTCTGTTTGAAGATGCGGGAGGAGGATTGTGTTACTTTATGGTTAGCGTATTAATTTAATTATGTTATTATTAAAAATAATCTGTTTCTATAAACAAGAGTTAAATTTTAGTAACAAAAGACTTTTGATTCTCACTTCCGACCATTTCAGAAAATAAGAATATATAATATTTTCCGAATATAAAAATTCAGCGGGTTTTCTTTTTATTTAAAAATCACTTTTTAGTTATTCCAATAGATCGCCTTTCAATTTCAACTTTCAAGTTGAAGAAAAAATGAATAAATCTTGTCTCAAAATATTATTCTAACTTCTTTTTTAGAGTAAATGAGAAAAAAGGTTTTCTTAACAATAAGATTAACAAGAAACATTTGTATTAATATAATATTTATTAATATGCAGGCATATTTATTTGTAGCTAGTTTGCTTATAGGCAGGGAGCAATAAGGGGCATCAATTTTCTAGGGTTCCAAATTTTGAAATATGAGAATAAATTCAGTTTTTGGATGGATGGATACAAGTAACTGATGTTTTATTATGAAGATAGTAAAATATGTTTAATTTAGCACTAATTTTGAAGTTATTATAATAGAAAAAGGTAACCTCAATTTGGTAGTTTAATGGAGGACGTTAGTCCAGGGGCTCACGTGAAGAAGACGACTCATTTTGTATTATTTTATCAATTATTTCATAAACACCCTCATATATATTATAAAAGTGCACTTTAACCCTCACGTTTTATAAGTCACCATTTTTACCCCAATTTTAAAAGCCTAATAGGAAGAGTGAAAGACCGAAGTTTACAAAAAGACATATTATGTACATATATTATATATATTATTATTATATTCTTATTATAATAAAATATAGGGTTTATTGTTTCGTTATGTATTAAACTTTACACGTTTTACTATTGTATGAGACATGCTTTTATTTGTTCTATTGTATGTATTGAACTTGTAAATATTGTCTATTGTATGTAAATTTTCCTTTTTGGGTAAGGCCAAAAAAGGAAACTTTCCTATTTTGGTCATACCCAAAAATGAAAGTTTACATACAATAGACGATATTTACAAGCTCAATACATACGATAGAAGTTTTTAAAGTTCGACTCATATAATAGTAAAACGTGCAAAGTTTAATACATAACGAAATAATAAACCCTAAAATATAAATATATATATAGATATTAATTATTAGAATGTTACTTGTACACCTTTTTTTTTTTTTTTAATGAAAAAATTTTGAAACATTCATCATCGTTATGTTTTAGAAAAATAGTCCATAAACCATGACGTGCTATAAATATTATGTTTATCGTTCTTACTTCTTTGTCAAATCGAACATTCATAATCATTATGTACTAAAGATACTTTGTATTAAAATATTGTGCAATTTTGTAATGGCATGGCTTTTGAGCTCATAAAAACCAATATTCTAGATGTTAACACTTTTCTAAGTTATAAAAATGCAACATATTTTTAATTTATTTTTATAACAAGTGTTTCAGATACACTAATTACTGGAAGTCTATATACACAACTTGTAAGTTGTAACACTTTATTTGCTCGTTATGGCATATGCGTTCAAGTTTAAATATCATCACGTTAATATCTTTTGATTTAGGAGAAGTAATTAATGGAGAAAGAATTAAAGCTAGCGAGAAATAATTAAAAAAAAAATTGAAATCTCATAGATTAGTGGGATAAAAAATGTGAAACGAAAAGTCAAAAAAAAATCGCAATGTATCATCTCATTAATATATTTCGATTTAGGAGAAGTAAATAATGGAGAAAGAATTAAAGCTAGTGAGAAATAATAGAAAAGAAAAATTGAAATCTTATAGGTTAATGGGATAAAAAATGCGATACGAAAGAGATAATAAAAATCTCAATCTATCATTAGATCTCATTTTCACTTGCTTATTTATTAAAATATATATCAAAATTACGTCATTAATTAAAATAATTTGATGATCCTCAAAGGGTACTCGTTATCGTAACTTCTAACTACATCATAACTAATTGTCACATCAACACAACTTACTAAGTTACTAGTGACATCATTGTGCCCGTCACGAGCTCGTGCCTATGGTGTAGCTCATGGTGGTGACTTGAACGAACATCACAACATGATCATAGTCTTGCTCTAATATGTAATACAGACCTTGCTATTTTAAATGAAAATTAAAATATGAAGTTTTCTTTGATAAATTTATGTGTTTTATGATTTAATTCTAATTGTATATTATTTTATACTCCGTATTGTACTTACCTATATTATAATATTTTAGATCCGTCCTTATATACCCTACATCCAGTTAAAAACAATAAGTAGTTTAAAGATAAAAATCACAATATAACTGTTATGATACATTTTTGTATTGAAAGGCATAAAATTTTAATAAATGGTGACACATGGAACGAAATCCATTAATAATGTGGATAACGTCCCATGGAATACAAAAGGCAATAATACATTATTAAAACTAAGAAGAAGAAATGGAAAAACAAACAAATAAACTAAGAAACGACAAGTTGTTATTAGTACCGATCATGGCTCAATTTCAAGTTTTCTTTTGTGTTAAGAGATTTAGAGAGAAAAAACCCGTGAAAGTTTAGCGGTACTCTTTCTCGTTTTCTATAAGACGAATTCATGTTGCTTCTTGAATCGTGTATCATAGCTTTTATGTGTGATAATACATTAAAAGTTTTAAAATGTGTATCACATATTTTTTGTAAAAAGAATATCTCATATTAGAGAGCATAAATGTCTAATAATTTTGATATAACTTTATTATTGAAATAGTTAATGTTAAAATTAAAATTGAAAATGTTTGTTATCACCGTTCTTATATAACAAGTGTTCTTATTTGAAGAGTCTAAAAATTAATAGATTAATTTCAATATAGTAATTGCTTCGTATGTTTTTAGAACTAATCGATGTCATCACTAGTCATTTGTCATTACGTAGGCATTCAATTATTTTACGAAACTTTCAATTGGAATCAAACATTAGAAATCTAAGAATCTAACTAAACACGAAAATAAATCTTCCGATGCTTTGCACGACCGTGATGCTTGTCTATACTAACGCATAAAGCTTCCCAACATTCCAATTTAGAAAGTTTTAAACATTCGAGTTTAAGACCCGATTTTAATTAACTTTTTTTATCTTTAAATTTCACTTATCAACAATACTTTCATCAATAATAAATAAAAAACTTACTGTCACAATTTACTATTACTACTGCTACGTGAATATTTTACTGATAGTCGATATTAGTGAATGCAAGTAGTTTTACTTTATTGCTTTTTTGAGTCAATTAATATGAGTGGGTGGGGGCTCTCTTCCAATATAGTGAAAGAATAAGCATACTTTTATTCATGATGCAATTGTTACTACTTTATCGACACGCATTGAATCCACATGCGTATCCAATTTACTTTTCAAGTGTTGTATAACTTTCTTCCTAGAGTTATCTGGTGTTTACATGTTTGTTATACGATATTTAAACGACTTATCTACTTTTGCATGGGAAATTATGAAATAAATAAACCAAATTTCGCTATTTTAGCAACTTAACATTCAGTCATAATGGGTCATGAATACGACCAATCAACCAAAACCCAAAGAGCACTTTAGCCTTGGTGAGATAATTTCATTAGAGATGTCCATTTATAGCTAACTTCTAGCAATTACCAAAGACTCCTAAGAGCATACGGAGTGAACATGCTTAACACCATCAAACTTTACTCAACATTGTGGAGCACTATTCACCTTCAATGTTAACATGCTTAACACCGTCAAACTTTACTCAACATTGTGGAGCACTATTCACCTTCAATGTTAACGTTGAGCTACCAATGCTGATTCATGTGGATCTCACTGTCTCTCTTCTTTTCAACTACATTAGTCTATTTCCATATTTTATTCTACACTGAACCACTACCCCTAAAATGAAACTTTATTCTCCTAAGCTTTAATTTGCATATCTTAGTACAAACCACCAATCTCAAGTTGCGTTTTATGTTTTTTTTTCATCATAGTTTCAAACTACTATTTTCTGTCGATAACATCATATATCTATGCTTTAATTATTTCAAGTTTAAGGGCATAGCATCTCCATTTAAACACTCAAGACATTTCTCTCCATAATTTAGTTGATCTGCCACATTGTTCATCAATTATCTCCCCAACCAATATGGACGATGTGCAAAAAAGAAAAAGAAAAAGAAAAAATGTAGGCATTCTATGTGTACTTCATTGACAGTCAAACTCTAGCTTGAGATTTGAAGACATGCATGATAGAGTGATAGCTTATACAATCTTCAATGACATAATGCAGTTAATGGGACTTGGAATCAATAATATCGCAAGTAAAACCAGTATTCAAAATGATATCTTCAAACTGCACAAAATGTGCAGGCCTTAGGCTGGTTAAACCCTTCACCATTGAACACAAGTAGTTCTGCAAACTAAAAATGAACCATCGATACAGAAAAAATTCTTGATATAAATTCATAGGTAGCATTTGAATGTGAACTGACTTCGAAGAGACAAAAATGGCACCAAACTGAGAGCATTTCTATTGAGGTGAACTATGGCTAGTATGTTGATCATTGAACACTTGCGGTTTCAGCAGCAAAATAGAAAGCACCAGATTTGGCAACCTTCAGGAAGCCACGAGAAAAGTGAAGGGTGGTGGGGATGGCAACCAGGAAAGGGGTGAAGAAGCTCAATAGGGACATTTCTTTTGTGCACTTGCAGTTCCGTTGAGTAGTAGACGTATTTTTCACCAGCATGAATCAAGTTCTAAGCAAGCAGAGTTATTTTTGCTTCTAGATGTAGATGCTGCTTTTCTGCATAGAGATAAACCATCCTGTTGAAATTAACCTACAAAAACAATCCAAAAGACAGAAAGTAATATAAATGTGGGGATCATGCCTTCTATGTGAAATTAGTTGCAATGCACTAGCATTGTGTCAAGTTTAAAGAACTTCATGTTGTAGACTGTTTTTAAGCTTAGAAGAGAGCTGAAGAAAAAAATGCGGCTATTGTTTATCCAAAAGATAAAGGAAAAACAAAGGAAACTATCTTTGACCTAAACAAAATTTAGGTATGAATCGTACAGAAACCGCAAAATTATGAATTTTCATTCACTTTCTTTCCAGCTTAAGAACATAAATACTCCACTTAAAGTACAACACATTGTCCTTTCTTTCCACTTGGGAACATACAAAAAGAATTATTACAAAATCTAATTTGTTCTTCTATTATAGTCAAACTAAGAGAAAGATGAGTATTCTATAATCATACAAACAAGAGGTGTCAAAAGTAATGCAATGGCTGACCTTAAAATGGAGCTGCTTAGAGGTTGTTATCCCCTGGAGTGAGAGGAGGGAAAGAAGGAACCGCCTTTAATATGAACTTTCTGCCACTCTTCAAAGAGCTTGAACCAAACTCATGCAGCCGAAGTTTAGGTGGAGAAACACGCTTCTTATTTGGTGATCTTCCTATCACTTTATTGGGTTGAGTAGAAGAAGAGTCTTTTAATATCATGGGTGTGTCATCATCTACAATGTCAAAAGACGATTTTGCCCCACCAAACATAGTCACTGGGGTGGGTGAGGAGTCATGGTAACAAAGAGAAGAAAGGCTCACACTACTAGTAGGTAATAATTGAGATCTTGTATTGTTTGACCAGTCTCCAGGTGAGAATTCATCAGTATATTCGATATTGGGATATGAATCTTGATCAAAAGTAACCATTTCAGGATTCTTGTTACTTGCTTCTGTAATCCTGTTAAAGCTAGAGGAATCTCTGGGAGATGTAGGGGTGGTCGCATAGGAAGGGTAAAACGTGCATTCAGATTCTGGTGATGGAACGTATCTTCCAGGAAAAGCACGAGCTTTTGATACGTCCTTTCCGTGGCTGAACAAGAAGTTGAAATCAAGTAAAATTCCATAATAAAAAGAAAGATAAAAAATTATGACTTCAGAAATTTTCTTGCTAAAACATTATGGTTTAACATCTTACTTTGAATGTTGAAAAGATGGTGTCTGAGGAGTCAAATTGTGAGGTTTATGTAATTCAGGAAGAGAGGATCTCGACCTAATAGAACCCACTTTGAGCTTGTCGTCAAATGAATCATTTAATGTCTCGTTAATGGCCTCCATGCCCATTTCTCTACTCATGCCACTTACTGAAATGCATAAGATAAGTAAATAATCAAAGTTCACAAAGAAACTGGTTTCAGTTAAGAAGTTTCAAAGGTAAACACTAGACATGAATGTACAACCATCTAACTAAGTATGTTTCAAATATCTTAAAATTTAAATCATTATATGATTAGTGGATAATAAATCAAAGTCCAAAAAACATAAAATACCAACACATGTTGAAGCAGCACCATCAGATTTGTATAATTAATGGAGAAATAGAAATGCATCGACTATAAGCAGGCAAGTAGCTACAAATAAGTAATTTCTTGTGTGGTTCTCAACGTTGTTTTGTAACAATTAACAAGTTTACACCTTTGTAATTATGATTATTCAAGTAACTTCCATAGCACACATACATTTTCAGTATCCGAATCTCGTCATACTTCTTTCTTTGGGCTGTGCTAGAATGTTTGTTTACCAAGTGACTAAGTGATTATGCAATATTAGATAATCAAGATCGGAAACTAAGCTAAAGTGTAGTGCAGAAGACTGTATTTGATGTGATTCTACTACTCAAAGTTCCAAAAAACACTTTTGATGGGGTTCAACGTTAGGGAAATTCTGATTATTTAAGTACATGATAAAAATTCCCAACTTATCAGAAAGAACAACTTAAAGTTGTTACTTGGTACATCTTCGAAACCTACTTTTAGCCATAAACTAAAAAAAATACCTGCTTTTGTGCCATAAATATTTTGGCAGGCTTCACACCGGCATCCATCAGAGCATCCAACATTAGCCTATTATGGATTCAATCCAATTAGTATAACAAAACATAACAGCAGGGAGAAAAATAGGACCACCCAACATGAATTAAGCCCAATTAACAAGATCCCACCTGATAGCATTCACAGTACTTTTTCAGGCACATGGACTTCTTGCAATTGCAACCTCTTTTGTGTCTTCCTGCAAGCGGTATTGCTTGATCTCCATCCTCCTGTTGACAATCACTGACTCATTGTGCTAATTTGATGTGACAACTTCAACCCTTCTAATTATAAATAGGTCAAGTCGGTTTATGTTTCATCTATAACCACCGTAAGTCAAATGGATCCAACAGGTTGGAAGTAGCCGAAAAGGTATTTTTATTGCATAAAGAGAAAGCCTCCTAATTCATTTTTCTCGAAATTTTATATCATTACAGCGCAATTTTTGTAATCATATTTTGACATGATACCCATTTAATACATTTGAAGGGAAAAAATTGGACAAAAAGATTTTCACATATCCGCATATATCAATTTTACCCATTTTGACACATTTAGCATTCATCTTGTTTGCCAAGAAAATCAAGTTGTAATTTGAATCACATACCGCAGTCTGGGTTCTTGGAGGTTGTGTGACGCGATGAATAACCTTAGGAGCAAATGCAAGTGGATTCCTTGATTCAATTTGTTGGCGTGTCTCAAGGACAGTCCTTTCATATTCAGGTCTGTTGAAGCACCCTTGGCAAGAACATGGGCCGGCACAATAGACTCCAGCAGCAAAGCAGTCACAGTAACTGCAGGAAAATCGTTTCATAATCCAAAATTCAAGGCAGACAATATAATGTCAAATGTTAGATATACTTACAGTTTCAAACACTTGGTCTTCTTACAGTTGCAGCGTTTGCAACCATCACCTGTGCTCTCTGTCTTCTTTCTGAGATAGATATAAAAACAAGTTGGAGAAGGTTGAGACTGTAAGAAAAACATATAGAAGCAGCAATTTCGATCCATTAACCTAAAAATGGGTAAATTTGAGCTGAATTTTATTTCTAAGGAGTCAAACTGTAAAATTGAAAAACTAGCTGAAAGTCGTTGTAATCCTAAGTTTATGTTTTCTTTTCAGCTAATTTGGTCGCCTAAAGTTAATTCAAATGCTCAAAAATTAAGTAAACTAATTTATTAAGATATTATTAGAATTAGTACACTATTATTTTCAATAGTATGGTTTTGTACTCATATTTGATACCTTCGGAATTTTTAAACTTCAAAAAATATGGACATAGAAAGTGTTGTTGGGTCAACCTAGCATGACCAGATTTACACATTCCCAACCTGCCTGACCAGCCCATATAGCCACCTATAGTATTCACTAATATGATAATTTTGTCTCATGTACTTATTAATGGATCGATTTGATTTGTCTTTTATCTCAAACAGTTCAGATAAATAAAATCGAAAAGGTAAAAGGTACGCAAGTCAAATGGGTTGAACAAGTACGACAACTTAAAGGTCGCAGAAGTCTGGTTTCAATGCATATAACCTCCTAAATATGCCCCGACGAGACCAGTATTACAGCAGACTTGTTTCCACTTGTTACCAAACCTGCCCGACCAGACCATCTTGCCACCTCATGGAACTATTTTACAAAAGTTGATCTATCAAAAAGTGGGAAAAAATACCTTTTCTTTCTGGGAGCAGATCTATCAAACTTATCAACTCTCTCAACTTGTTTAGAGTCCAGAATCCCCTGATTAAAATTGTCTTCGTATTCAATCGTCACCCTGGGATTTGCATTACTGTATAGAGTTTCATGTTTATAATCCTCACTTCTAGCTGAAACGTTATCTACTAAACTCGAATTGGATGACATTGAAGGGCATTGACAGTTATCTTGCATTTGAGAACTAATAGATATTGAACTTTTCCTTCCGACAATCGAAAAGGTCATAGGCATGGCATTAACAATGCTATTCAAGTGCAAACCTATACCTGACGGCTTGGAAACACTTAAACTAGAACTCCTGATTTTTTGAGAAGAAGAAGAGTCTAGAACATCTGATTTGGCAGCAGCAACTGAAGGACTTTGAAAGCAAGGTTCATTTTCCACAATTTTTTCTTGAGCTGCTTCAAACTGAAGGCGTCTCCGCTTACCAAGTTGACTTTGACCAACCTACATTAAGTGTTGCGATCACGGTAATTCCAGAAGACAACACATTAAGATGACACTTTCTAAAATAATGTGAATAAAATGTAAAAAGAAACAACACATCGTGAAACCATAGCTTTGCCTTTCTTTACTTTGGTGAGGCAGCTCTTTCTACTTCTTTTGAGTGCGTGAATTTTTTAGGAAGTGATCGATGTTTACATTATTTCGCTCCAGATAAATTAAATATTGAAAATTTTGGGTGTAAAAAAGGACCGATATAAGGCGGCAGCTTCCTAAATCAATGCATATGTGCAAAATAAAGGCACTAACAAAAGTGATTAGCACCAAACCATCTAGAATATTACTCTATTAACTGTGAACTTTGTTCATAAGTTGCAATGAGTATTATATTAAATGGTTGGCCGGTAGGGAATGACAGCAGTTTTCATGTAGATTTCAATTTTCACAGGTGAATTAACATGTAATCTTGTGGTTCTCGCGATTATCACCTTTTTGTTAATTCTCATATGAACATTCCCCTGTGTGTGTGTGTGTTCGCGCATATCATCTGTTTATGAAGCAAAGGACACAAATAAGCTGCAAAACAGTTTAAGGCATATCAGAATCTACCTGAGCCACTTGTTGGTTATATTGTTGAACAGAAGTATAATCCCCAGAGACATACGGCTCAAGACTTCGGCAAATATTAGATTGCAGACAACCTCCATTTAGTCCATCATTTTCAACAGGCTTGGGACGGGACGGTATATTGTCTTCAAGGTCCTGTGCTGCCAACATGTTGCCTTCCATAGATCCCTCTGGGTTCATTGAATCAGTTACTTTAGAAGGAGCATCCTCAGAGTTTTTCAAACTTGAACTTTCAGAAGCAGTTAGATTTGCACCGGTAGTGGTAGTATTGCCTGTATCATCTTGTTGGAATAATCCTGAGTGGGGTATTAGATGACACTGGGAGCTGAAGATTATTTAAAGATGCAATTAGTCGTCAAGTTATAGTCAAATCAATATACAGAGTTGGTAAAACAGGAGGGTCGGGGTAACGGGTGAACGGGTTTAGATTGAAACATGTTTTTAGTCCAGGTCAAAACCGGACACATCAGCTTGGCCCATCTACATTGTGTCAGGTTTTGTTTACATATAGGTAATGCGTTAATTATGGTCAGATAAACTGTGTTCTTAAAACAATAAGGTAATCTTTTATTCTTTTAAATTGTATTAGGAGACTTCAGCAATAAAAAGACACAGACTTTTATGACCAAGTTGAAACGTTTTCCTAGTATCTAATCTTTCTATTACAACCATTAGAAAGAAACCATAAGCGAAACCAACCCACTCAATGAAAAATGGGTCGGAAGTGCCACGTCTAGCAATATGTATTAGATTAATATCCAGATGAGACTAGACCTTTTCAAATCAATAGATTGTCGATGTGTATTGACCCGAGGAGATGTGAATACAAGGGGAGGTGAAGTAATCCCAGGAAAGACTTGTGTAACTGATGCCCCCTTGACAGGCTTTATAGGAGAGAGACTGTTGATGTAATTAAAGATAGAAGAGTCCTGAAACGGGCAGCGGAGAAATTGGATCAGCAAAATTACACCAATAGAATGCTTAAATTATTAACAGCAAATAATAACATTTCAACTGTAGCACCAGACTGATAAAAGATGTAGCCCACTTCATGTAATAAGTTATCCAAAATCATATCATGTTGATAATACTAGAAACTCATATCTTGACACTTTAGCATCCCACTATCTAGATTCTCGAAATGAATTCTCTAATTACTCTCAGTACCTTATTGCTATATCTCCCAAGTTCATGCTGTTGATGGTGCATCAATTTCTATGCTAAATGTGATCTTCTACTTGTCTCATGAAATATCATCTGAGATCCTTAATTTCAAATGATACTAAAAAATGAAATGCATGACGATATACGTTATTTCACTTCAATTTTCAAAACAATGCCTTCAACGTTAACATCAACAAGACTACCATTGCATACAGCATCACAAATTTAAAGGGTTTAGTCATCAACACGTAATAATCAAACATGCCATATTGAGTCATATTTAAAAAACCAAATTGGATCACAAATACATCAATAGTTAGCTTCTAACATATAACTTGATATCGGCAAAATCTTAAACCTACCCAAAATGAGCATACCAATTAACTTCAACAATTGCACACTACATGCAATCTTTAATGTAAACCTAATACTAGCACATTCAACTTTCAAATTCAACACCAGCCTCAAATACTTGAACCCTAGCAAACCAAACCACTTATAACTTTAGAAGTGTATCAATTACTTTGTAAGTAATACTAATTAACCAAAATCTAATTTTTACAAAGAAAGCCCTACATAAACTTTGAAAAAATTACACAAATTGTAACATAGCATACAATTCACACTCTAAAAATCCAAAATTACAACACACGCCAATCATTAAAAACTAAAATCAATTTAATTGTCATGTAACAGTTACCAATTGATGTACAATCGGAAAGCAATATAAACAAATACCCATATAAAATTGTTGTATTTACATGGATAGAAGCAGCGGATTGTGGTGAAGTGATGGAGGCGATGATTGTTGATGAAGTGAATTTATAATTATTATTATTTTCTTTTTTAATATTAATAATATATGATTTTTGAGGGGATCCCATTTCATGAAAAAACCCTAACCCTAACCCCCAGCATCCTATATCTCTCTCACTGAGTTACTGAAGATGGTTGTATAAGCAATGTATGTATGTATGCATGTGTGTATGGTAAAAAGTTAAATTAAAAATTAAATTGTGTTATTTTCCCTCTTAAATTTGGTGAAACTGAACGATAATTGCGCAACATTTTAACTATTTATATTTAAGGAATCATTTTATTTTTGTTTTTTTTCTTTTCTTTTATAAAAACTGAAATAATAATACGTTTAGTTCAGAAAAAATAGGGGCGGGATTTTGAAACAACATTGTTGGGCGGGAATTTATTAGGTTATTGTTTACTTCGTTTTTGGCCCAACAGAAAAATAAGCCCATGACATAATAATTTTTGTGCTTTGTTAACTTCTTATTTTCTAGCAGCTACAGAATTTTGCTTAATAGTCAGGTCTAATTATAAACGTTGGTTTCTATAATGTTCTGATTTATGCTCTTGTAACTCCATTTTTGTTTCCATAATATTTTTAAGAGGCAAGTCCTTTACGATATGAGACATAGATTGTCCAGTTTTTTTCTAAATTAGTGTGATTTGACAGAATCATCCATTTCGATGATAGTGAACTAACAAAAGAAAAGGTTCAAATCTTTAGAACTTACGTAATTCAACGGTGTAATCAACAACCAGACGTATGAACTCAAATGGATTCCTTTGTTTTCATTTTTCAAAACGATTTAGTTATAGGACAACAGTAAGTCAACATGTCGAGCCCTTAACCCCACGTGCAACATCATCATATATTCATATAGATATCAGCCTATGATAAACTCCATGGGCAAACTCATATATACCGATATACAAAATATACATTTTTTCTTACCTAATATAATGGCCATGCACTCATGCATAATGTATTCTGTTAACCAGATCACACAACTTAATGACGACTTCTAGCTAGTTAAGTTCTATCTAACTTTCATGTTATTTAAATGGGCTCGATCATTAGTATTTAGTCATGTCACCAAGTTTAGTGCTAAATTCAAATATGCAACACCGTAACCCTCGAATCAACGTGAAGCTAGCTACTTCTTTGAGTCTGTGCTAATTTTATGATGATGGTCCCTCAAATTTTATGTACTCATGGGCTTGGCCCATAAATTCAACTTGGTAGTTGGCACTAAAACTTGAGTTGTACATTGGGCCAGGTAAAATAAATATCATCCGCACAAAAGAAATGTCGATGAGCTATTTAGGCACCTTTAGAAATTATTTTATAAATTTAAATTTCAAAATATATTACTAGTAGTTTATTTCTTTAAGTATACATACATGATGAGTGCCACATCAAGACGTAGCTAGTAAAATTGTCACCGAAAGAGCTCGATTGCAGTGACGGTGAGTGTGTAAAAGTTTGATGAAATATATGATAGATTTTATGATTGTTTTCGAGATGTATATCGTATTTGTATATATAGTCATATATATATAGAAACTGAGTTTTGATTGTAGGGATTAAGACTTTATAAAAACTTGAAATGAAATAATATAGAAAAGGGTTAATAGACAAATATGTTACTCTACTTTGTCAAAATGTTCAAGTAGATTAGTGTATTATTAAATTGTTCAATTGGATTACTAAACTATTTTCATATCTAAATTTGACTTTTTTGCATTGTAATAGTATAAGTTAAGTAACTTACTTGAATACAAAAGTTAAGTAAAATGATCTTAGTGTAAATATTTATAAGTTAAGTAACTTACATATCATGTTTTATTAAGTTTAGTAATTCAATCGAACAAATTAATAGTCCAGTAACTTAGTTGAACATTTTCACAAAGTAGAGTAACTTATCTGTTTGTTAACCAAATAGAAAATGTGACATTAATGGTGAAAGCTTTTGAATTTGAAAACAAATGGACTAAAAAGTGTCCAAACATCAACATGCTTAATGTGTAGATGGACTTTGAATTTTGTATCTAGAGTGAATCCAAACGAGTACAACAATTTTCTGTGAGAATATAAGAACCAACAAGAACGCGTCACGTGTCACAAAAATTCACTTTCCATCACGTTTTTAAAAATTAAATATCTCCCAACGGTAAGTCGAAAAATCATGAGATTTGTACTATAAAAATCAGCGTTTTTTTCTCTTCGATTAGAGATCTCACAAGGTATACTTTCGACAAACTTTTTTTTTTGTTTTTTTAGTGGGTTTTGAAAACAACTACCACATGTGATACCAACGACGCGAGTAACACATGTGATACTAATATTGTACAATTTATAAAACCTCCAAAAAAAGTCGTCGAAAGTATACCTTGTGAGATGTCTAATTGAAGAGAAAAAACGCTGATTTTTATGGTGAAATTTTTATAATTTTTCAGTGATTCATTCTTAAGATATTTAATTTTTAAAAACGTAGAGGAAAGTGGGTTTTGTGACACGTGACGTATTCCTATTGGTTCCTCCGTTCTCACAAAAAATTTAATTCTCATTACCTCGACTCTTTATATTTAATCTAATTTGGTAACCAAATTAAATTATTCTTGTTCCTTAATAGATTCATAGATTCAATGCTTAATATATTTGGTCGTTGCAAGTTTTTTAAAATATAATAAGATATGTTATATGTAGTAGGAGTAGCAGATAAGCGTATCTACTAAGGGAAAAACTAATATGACTACTTGAAACGCAAGCATCCTGAGTCGATTTTGACCATCACGACGCCAGAACGCTCGCAGTGGGGTGACAGGGCGTTGTGCTTCCGAGAACGAGAGGGAGGACGTCAAAAAGTGGAGTCAACTTCGTTTATTTTCTTTCCTTTTTCTTTGATAGTTTCATTCGGAAATTAAATAAAAAACGTTTTTTAGTGACTACCCTCCACCACACACACACATATAAAGGATCCCTGAGAACCAGTAATTAATGAGAACTGTGAGAACTACCCAGTTCTTCCTTCACATTTGCCAACTTTCTCTTTCTGACCGCAATTTTAATCCAAAATTAACCCAATCTTGTAAATCAAAATTACTTAAATACAAATAGCAAATTTAACAAACAAATTATATTAAACAATTAGGTTCCGAATCGCAAAACCGTTTCATAAATTAGGTGCAGAACATAGTTGCAGGTAGGTGCATAACGCAGTTGCAGGTAGGTGCAGAACGCATATAGGTGCAGAACGCAGTTGCAGGTAGGTGCAGAACGCGTACTAATTTCAATAAAACTGTTATGCACCCATGAACCAGGTGCAAAACTTTATCTTCCTGAAAAAAAGTTGAATTTCAGCATAGATACATTCAATTGATCAGTACACTTCATCAATTAAAATTATTAGCTTTTTAAAAATCAACAAAAGAAGAGAATAACTCAATAGCTTTTTAAATTTTGAATCCATATGTTTATGCTCTGTTTATGATACACTAGCAAAGAATTTATTTTGAAGTAAAAACTTACAGTACCAAGTACAAGGTCCTATGCTTTTATTTATTTTCTTCTAAACCACTTTGGCTTTTGAAAAATTCATGACTGAGATGTAATTCACAGTCGATGCCTACCACCTTTTCAATTTGAATTTAGTAATAAAAAATCTTCATAAAAAAAAACACAAATTGTAATTGTAACTGGGGTTGCGATTGAACAGTGTGTCATTGTTATTATAATTCTATCTAATTGGCTGAGCCCTAGAAATGGATGTTGTGAATTGAACTAAGAAAAGGAAATAATTAAGTCGACAATAACTAAAAGGGGCATGTTAATTAGCCTATGAATTAATTGGATCAAAGAACCAAATAAGAGTTCTCACGGTTCTCATTTATATATGAGTTCTCACCCGATCGTTTCACTGTATATATATATACACTGTAATTCATACAGTATATTTTACTTATATGATGTAACAAATGGAGTATTAGAAAGTCAAAAGTGAAAGGCAATAAAAAGTAAGAACAAGCTAGTGTTGATACTGGTGATTGCATGGAGGCATTTCGCAAAGAGAATCGAATCAATCAACCACTTTTATTTCCCCTTTTTCCACTTCTCTTTACCCTCTACCCAATAAAATAAAATTGGTGTGTGTCAATGATATCATTTTTTAGAAAAATACCCTTAATGTTTAGTTTTTCATTTTTGTAAATTTGAGGGTCTTTTAGTCATTTCATGTGTACGAGAGACTGAAAATGTAACGAAACATCCAATTTTGAAATTGAACAAGCAAAATTTCTGACTAATGGATAGTTTTTAAAAAATAAACGGTATGACATATGATCAATTTTGTAATTTACTTGTAAAATAAATATGAAGTATCCCATTTGAGTAAGATATGCAATAAAATACTCAAGTACATATATTAATATACGTTGGTAATCATTAAAGATATTGATGTTTTAGCCAATATATAGTTCTTTAAGATTATGCAATTAATTTTAATAAATATGTATATTTATATTTTTATATAGATAATAGAAAAAAATGGATGATAAAAAATGACAGCAAAAAAGGGAAAATTGTTCAGAAAAGGAAAAGAAAAAAGTTATAGTCAAATTAGGCCTCGAAGACTTCTCTTCTTATCATCAATTTCGACTAACTTTTCTTTTCTTTTTCTATTTTTCTATTTTTCAAATTTCTTCAATTCTTTTTTCAATTAATTAATTAAATATGAAAAATGGATATTTGTATGAAACAAAAGTGGATTGTTTTCCAATTAGACGAGAAACATGTTACAAATTTACGTTCCTAGAAAATCTTGCCATGCAACTGACATACACGAGTGTCCTCAAAATCTAAACTTTCAAAATTGCTCTTTAGTCCTTCATTTTTTAATATTTTTTCATCTAGATAATTTGAAATTTTAATCGTGTTTAAACCTACGTAGCAATTTTAGAGAATTCATAAGTGTCAATATATTTCAGAATTAAATTAAAAGTCTATATATGACCCTACTAAAAAGAGAAGAACATAAAAAACAAGAATATTCAAAAATCACAATAATATTATATGAAAAGTTAATTTCTTTTTGATGTGCAATGCATAACATATTATTGATTATTGAAAGTGAGGCATGACCGATACTTGTTAATTCAAGAATAATTTTAAGTAGGGTCATTTTATAAAGTAATCAAATCTCCTTGAATATTCATTTTTTTAAAATATTTGTTTAATTAATTGTATGGGTCTTATCTTTCCAATACCTTAGCCGACAATCAAACCGTTTTAATGGATGAATATTGAGTTAAATCTTCTGTTTTTGGTATCCTGTTAAGGTTTATCAAAATTCATCTTTGTTCATGGTATTTAGAGTTTCCATTCACAACGATCAAAATTATCATTTGGTATAAGGGAATTTGAACAACACTGAGAAGTGCGTCAAGTCGAGAGAAATGAAAGAAAAGTTATTACTAGTTCGTCGATTTATATCGTAGTATAAACGGGTAAACAAATGAGGTTCTTCTTGTTCAGGTTACCCGAAGAATGCGAGTTTTTTTTCTCAGATTTATGCAGCCTAATCGTGGTATCTTCGTGTTCGTTTCTGACACTTTCCATGACCACTCTTAAAATGCTTACCTAGTAATGTTCGAACTTTTGACCTCTTATGAGAAAACAGGGCGTCTTATCACTAGACTATATTGGTAATATGTAACATTTAACTTGTTTTTGATTACGATCTAGGCATAAAACCTTTAGATAAAATTCACATAGATGGTTAAAATAATAATGCAAGATTTATTTAAGGGCCCCATTGAATCATTGGTCAAAGCGTTTTATGTGCATCTTATAACGATCTTTAAATCAATATTGTTTTGCTTAGGGGCGACACTTTGGGATAATTTGCTTTAATTGTAGGGCATCTTGGTCTAGTTTACTTGCAAAAGTACGGGTTTAGACCAACATATACAAATAAAGGGACCATTTTGCTAAGTTCTAGCTCCTTTCCAGCTGTTAAATACTTGAATAATCCTTAGATGGCTCCGAGTAAGTAAGAAATCAACCAAAAACAAAGATAATTTATATGTTGGCTTAAATCTTAATTAGGTACGATCGTAGTAAACAAAGCAATATTTTGCATTAGACATACCTTTTAAATGATATTTTAAAATTTAGATTAAATATAATAAAGGAAACGGTAATAATGTCATTAAAAATCCAATTAACCAATAGATTTATTTAGTTTTATCAAATTGACTAAAATTTAGGACACAATGACATCATAAATAATAATTAATTAATAGTTTAATAGAGTACAAATTCAAATATTTGAATGCGTTTATATCTTCCTTAAAACTCTTAGGTTGCGTTTAGTTGTAGAAAATTTTTCACAATTTTTCATTTCCAATTTTCTTCCATCTCTAGAAAAATGGTGAAAAGTTGGAAAATGTGTTCATATGCTGTTAATTTTTCATTTTGGAAAACTGGAAAACATGTTCAAATGCATCTATTTTCCATCAGTTTTCTGTTCCAGTTTTCTTTTTACTAATAAGTTTGAACTTTTAAGTTAATTTATTAACTATCGTATTTTTTGGGAATTATTATATAAATAACAATTTCGTAGAATAAAACTCAAATTTATAATTATAAAGCTGCTATTTCTTTATCATAACACAAAATTACATCTAGTTAGGTTTGCTAATTAGCGCAACTAAACACCAAAAAGCCTACTAAGATGAATTCGGGTGAAAACGGAATCAAAGACTTCCAACAAAAACACCACATTTGTATATGCTTCAAGAATCAAGATTGCCTACGAGACCGACGACTCATATGCTTATCCCACAATGCATTCGTAATTGAAGCTCTAACTTGAACCATTTCTTCATTTTCGGTCATGTTCAAACGAAAACCTTCTTGGACCACGTTCAAACCTTCGCCCGAAACTTCAAGATAGTCACGACCATATATAGTGAATAAATTGTCAGCCCCATCTTCCATCCTAATGTAATTATGCAACGCACAACATGCATGTGGAATCAACATTTGACGTCTCAATGGGTAGTTTTGTATATCCCCCAAGATAGAAAATCTTGCTTTAAGTACACCAAATGCTCGTTCTATAACGTTTCGAACTGATGAATGCATAAAGTTGAACATTTCTTCTTTTCCTCTTACTCCTCTTAGTCCAGCACGTTGCCAATCAGAACGATGGTACCTCTGACCACGATATGGAGCTAAAAATCCCTTTAAATTTGGATACCCACTATCAACAACATAATAATAATCTACACAATAAAAATAATACTCCCTCCGTCTCAAAATAAGTGTCATGTTTTGACTTTTCGAGTCTTTCCTTTTCAACTTTGACCTTAAATATTTTTGTTTGTGTTATAAAATACTTGATGCAAAATATATGAATGGATTGGGTTTTAAATGTATTTTCATTGGTATAATTTTCATAAAATATTATATAGCACAAACAAAAATATTTAAGGTCAAAGTTGAAAAGGAAAGACTTCAAAAAATGAAACAAGAAACCTATTTGGGACGGAGGGAGTAATATATTAGTAACAAATATGCTATAGTTTTTATATTAAATATAAAAGATAAGAACTCACAAATACACAAATCTTACCACCAGTCGGAATAGGGAATTTATTTTCGGGTCTAATTACGTCATCATAAAATACTCGATAGTCGTTAGTTGTTCCCTCCCAACCAGTATACACAAAAGTGAACATCATATCATGTGAGCAAATAGCCATTACATTTTGAGTAACAAGTACAACTTTTCTTCCACGAAATGACTTCTGTTTTGATGCCGGTGCCCAGGCTGCTACAAGAGTACCATTAATAGCCCCAATACAATTCTGCATAAAATACACAAATGATACAATACTTAAGTACAAAATATATTATAAATAAAGAAAAGGAAAAATAAAGAAAAGTGAAACTTGTCTTAGTATACCTTGAAGAATGGATACCATCTTGAATCTGCACGTATTTCCGGTTGCACTTCACCCCTGTTAACTGGTTTAACAACTGTAAGGGCAAAAGCTTTTAGTGAACGGTCCCAGTAGAGTGTTGAAATCGGTCAGCCATTTCTCTTTGTGTGTTGTCGTGGCATAAAATTCGCAAACTCATTGCCAAACCTTCTTCTACATTAACATCCCTTGAATCATGCAATAAATTCATCATCTTTAATTTATCACACAAGTTCAAAAACACGTGTGGCTTCATCCTAAATAACTCATAACATTGGATAGGATGTCCACAAATTTTTTCTCTTATGTATTCTTTCCCACTAAGCACTGATGTCCTGCAAGGAATCCGATCGATAAAATACTTCGTATGCTTTGTTAGATACGTGAATATCATCAGATCAGTTGTATCCTCATCCGAGTAAGAGCTAGAGATGTTACTTGATGAAATCGACATTGTACTTGTTTTGTCTGCATAATAAGCATCCTTAAACATGACATTAGAATAAGATACAACACCATACATGACATTAAAGTAAGATAAAATATATGACAGGAAGTTTTAATAAGCATAACAGTAATTCAAAGTTCCATAAATAGTAATAACATAATCCAAAGTTACATATATAGAAATAACATAAGTCTTAATCCAAAGTTACATATATAGAAATAACATAAGTCTTACTGACTTCAAAATTTTCAACTAATTAAACAAGAAATAGACACATCAACTACTAAAATAAGTCCTCCAGGTT
Source organism: Gnaphalium uliginosum (assembly GCA_963930675.1). Taxonomy (NCBI): domain Eukaryota; kingdom Viridiplantae; phylum Streptophyta; class Magnoliopsida; order Asterales; family Asteraceae; genus Gnaphalium; species Gnaphalium uliginosum. The sequence continues at coordinate 9,345,270 of OZ005685.1, read as the reverse complement.
TTCCTATGGCACACATGATTAAATTATAAGTTTTCAAGCCAACCTTTCCTCCTATCTTCAGACATTAGAATAAACATCTTTCTCCAATTAACATCAACAAAGCGTTCAAGTGCTTTGTTGTACGAGTTAGTGCTAATGTCGGGTGTAGATTCTAGGACAGACATGCATTCCCTAATGGAGAACTCCTCTTGCACTGAGCTTGTAACTTCACTTGACTTTGTCTTATATCTCTCGGCTTTTGCTAAATCTCTTTCCTTCCTAGCCATCATTGATTGTGACCATATATCCATGAGTGCATCATATTTTTCTTTTCTAGAATCCTTTTTCATTCTCCTCATTCCAGGTATATCACCCTCAGACTTTCTTTTTTTACTACGACTTTCAGCAAACTGATCATCACCTAAATAATCTTCCTCAAGCCTATGTTCCTCTTCAAAGTTTGAGGGGCGGTAGTCGATGCATTATGAAAAGTACCTGAAGCTGTAGAGTTACCATAGACTTGGGACAACAATGAATATATCTTGCAACCTTTATTCTTGAAAGTTTTAAAGATCTTATCTCGCTGCAATATATTACAAATTAATAGTTTGTTATTTAAATAATAAGTTAAATGCAACAGCTTATTATTATGCCTAAAAGAATTCATACCTTAAAATATCCATCTCATATATTGTCAATAGCAAATACTTTACCAGAAAGAGAGTCCCATGTAACCCCAGTGTTATTAATCAAATCATTAAACTTGGTATGCACAATTCTCATTCGTTGATATTTTCCCTTCAACTTTTCTTGTCCATATCTTCAGGCAAATTTTAAAAAGATTTCTTCATCCATTTCAATCCAGTCCGTTCCTTTAAAAATTGGAGCCCCATTAGGATCTCTCTTAACCCTCTCTGCTAAAATCTCTAAAAAATACTTCGCACGTTCATCACTCCACTCCATAGCATCTCCGTGAGCCCCACTGTGTCCACCCATCTAGACATTGTAAAATATTAATCTAAATTACTTATTATACAATGCCAAACACACACATAAATGTATAGATACGTGTATTACAATACTCATCGTGGGGGTGTCACTACTATTAGTGACAGAGATTGCCAAAGTTGTAGGAGATGGGCTACAACTTCGGCTCATTCGATAGCCCAAGTTAGCAAGTAAAGTATAAGGCATGAGATTAATCAAGAACCATCAGTAGCAAAATAAATGCAAACCAAAGAATTATTTATTGGAGACAAAAATATTTTAACTCATTACAAGTTGAACCTATTTGACCCATTACATCGAGGTACAAACAAATAAAAGGAATGGGACCTTGGGAAAGCTTCTATGTGTTGACAAACAAATAGGCATCATTGAACCATTCAAAAAAGAAGAAATTACATGTAGTAATGGTCATGGACTTGTACTACTAAAATATTGGTGTACTAAAATTATGCCAGTTCATACATACAAGTGGTCCAAAAACAAGTTGAATCATTGTCACTATAAAAACAAAACAAACTCTGCTCTTACACTTAAGGAGACAGATATCCAGTTTGAGCAAGTAATTAGACATCATATCTATACTTTGTCATTGACTTAATGTGCATAAATCGAACTCCTGTTTATAAAACTTTGATAAAGCTCAACTCATCAATAAGAAAAAATTAACAAGCCCCATGCTAAGCCCCTAAGTTCACATTCATTAAACCAAATAGCTAAAAATCAAATTTTGATCAAATACGAAAGCATATCTCCGGTTTCAAATGAGCAGCTTTGCAAGTCCATGCTTTACTTGTTTATCTTAAAAAGAACCAAAGGCTCAAGTGTACAAGTCACAACTATAATTTCAAAACAAACATAAAAATACACTTGTTGTAGCATATATTTATACTCGACTCTCAAAAGAAACTAATAACACTTTATTAAATAAACATGCTACTAATCAACTTGATAAAATATTGTTAAAATCAAATAATATTATGTTTCTAAGTAGTACTCAAACCGATTAATGAAACCAACGATATAGATACAACCACATTCAGATTATTCAAAAAAAAAAATTGACATAATCGGACCAAGAGAAACATGAATAGAATGGAACCAATAAAAACGCAAGGAGAGAGAAAACATACCTTTGTAAATCGATCAGGTCGAAAATGATGGCGGTGGTTACAAGTAGATACGATGGTTGAAGGCAACAATTAATGGTGGTTATAATTTGAAAGTGGTGGATATGGTGGAAGACTCATGTTACTAGGGTTTTGAATTGGGGATGGAAAAAAGTAGAAAAACGTGTGTATTTTTTATAAAGGAAAAGGGTTGAAAAGTCTGAATCCCACTTTTCCCTACTTTAGTTATAAATGAGAAAAATCACTTTTCCATTTTCTTATAAATGTTTTTTAGAAAATAGCTAATTTGAACACATTTTCCATTTTTTTAGTTTTCTTGGAATTTTTTTTTGAAAAAGTGGGGTATTTTTCCTCAACTAAACAAGGCCTTAATCTCAGTAAATAATAAAATAATTAATAATTACTTTTATTATATTTATTTATTTATTTACTTATTTAATATAATTTAATTATATATTTTTATCCGCAACCGATGTACTTTTATCCTCCTTTCTACCGATTCTTCCATGTTAAGATTATTTATATTTCCTAAATTAACTTTTAATAATTAATTAAATAAGATAAAATTATTACTTCATCTTTTCTCTATTTTCGTGACACATCATTTATATGTTTTTTTTTTCTTTCTTTTATCTTTACAAAATAATTGTTCATCATCTAAGTAATTAATAATAATAAGAGATAATATTAATATTAACAATAACAATAATAATAATAGTGTGATTTATGACTCTTATTATAATAAAAAATTAACGCAATAATTGACTAATAGAATTAAATTGATGCATGATAGTTACATTGTTTTGTGTCAAAATGTATAGCTTATTAATGTTGAGTTATCTTAATGGCTTAGACGATCCGTGTGTATACACGGGTTTAAAAGCTATTATATTTATCAGGGATAACATACGTGATACTTAAAAGAAAATATTTACAATTTAAACACTAACTAATTTCTTATAGAACTCCAGTGGCACCGTTCTGCTTTTGTCTCTTGCACCTGGACGATGTGTCTTGATAGGCACCACCATGTCTTTCCAGCGTATTACATGGCCACATTCTTTTTAAGACGTTCGCCTTCTGTATAAAACAAAGGTATTATTAATAAATGCGAATTAATCGGTGAGTTTTGATATAATAGGGAGTGAAATTGGAGTTTAAGTGATGGGTATGTCCTGACGATATGGCACATAGGTAAAAACGTTCTACTCTTAAAAGTCTTGATAGTAAGCCCCTTATATGCAAATACATAAGAACTCTTTTTTTTACATTAATATTAGGAATCATTTCCCCTGAATGTTATTATTACTTTAAACCTCAACTAATTTTAAAAACATTAAATAAAGGTACGTACGTAGTATTTGGTAGTGAGTGAGTAAGCAAATATGTGGCATCGAATTTCGGCGTCTTTTTTCACGTATATATAAGCAACTAACGCCCCACTCACCATCACATTCAAACAACACATACACACACACATACACTTTTAACTGTGTGTAACTATCACAAGGTAACTCTACAAATCCCTACATGCAACGATTTTCCGCATATATATGCCCAAACTTACATTTTTTTTTACTAAAGGAACATTATTTCAAATTTTGTATGACTAAGTTTAAGTTGCCTTGATCCTCGTTGTCATCATTCACAAAATTACAAGTTGTTATTTGTCTAAAAGGTTCTTGATTTTTTCTTTCTTCACAAGTATTTTCGGTATTTCAAGCATAATGTGCGAAAAGATTGTCTACATTGAGGTGTATGTTACACATTTCAAGTATGATCAATATGCTTAACTTTAATTTTATTTGTTTTTAGTGAACAAAAAAGAAAGATGAGCAGGCCAGGAGATTGGAACTGCAGATCATGTCAGCACTTGAACTTTCAAAGGAGGGATTCTTGTCAGAGATGTGGTGAATCAAAGCACGGTGGTTGCGTCGGTTATGGTGGTGAATTTGGTGGTTTTGGTGGTTGTGTTAGTTATGGAGCTGAATTTGGTAGTTTTGGTGGTCGAGGGAGTAACTTGTCAGCATTCGGTCTCACGGGCCCTGATGTGAGACCCGGAGACTGGTACTGTAATGTGGGCAACTGTGGGGCCCACAACTTTGCTAGCCGCTCAAGCTGCTTCAAATGTGGTGCGTTTAAAGATGATTTGGGCACCGGGGGTAGTGTATTTGACTGTGACATGGCCCGTGGACGGAGTTTTGGGCTTGGTGGTGGAAGTGGTGGTAGTAGTCGCTCAGCGTGGAAGTCTGGTGACTGGATTTGTGGCAGGTATAGTACATTTTAACCTAATTAACCGTTACCAATTATTAACCGTTCAAATAGCTTTGTATTTTATATTCTTTTTTTGGGTAAGGTATTTGTTAATTTCTAGGAAAAACTAAAATATAAAGTTGCCAAGTGTAATTTGATTGGTTTTATGAATTTATGCAGACTTGGATGCAATGAGCATAACTTTGCAAGTAGAATGGAATGTTTTAGATGCAACGCACCAAGGGAACCTGCAAGCAAGTCCTCATATTAGTTTCCTCATTGCATCTTGAGTTTTGAGTAAGATATATTTATTTAATTTAATTTTTGTTTGCTAAAAGTTAATCCATATAATTAAGTTGCAACTTAATAAACCGTTAGTCGATCTAATTTTCAGGTTTTATGGTCGTGTCGTATGTCAAAGAGGAAAGAAAGAAACGTCAAAGAACGAAGAATTTAAAGACCGTCGAGTTATTAGAAGAAGATTTTGAATTAATTAACCTTTTTGTGCCGATATAATATGCAAATCGTATCTTAAACTTTTCATTTTCCCATTTCGTGCTTTCTTATTTGTTTATGTTTCTTAATTATTCCAGAAGTAGGAAGTTGGATTAGTTAGGTGAATTATTGTTAATTAGGTTAATTAATCCCTCATTTTGTCAACTTTATGTCATCAAAATCTGATAATATTGTAGGGGGGATTCAAGTCTAATATTTTATGTTTCCTTTAATAAATTGTTGCATAAAAGATGTGAGCCCTTTAAAAAGTGATAACATGATCATTATGCATATATTCAAATTGCATTTGCATAGCTTATTGCATAAATTTACAATTGAGCGTTATGATAATGCTATGCATTATTTCAATAACTTACTTAATCAACCTTAAAACTAAATAAAAATGCTAGATATATATTTCTTGTTAGCTCTATACCATGTCTTTGATGTATCCATGAAATCATAAGTTTCTAATCAAGAAATTAGTTATGATAATTTTGAAATTATGTTGCTTATGCCTTATGCTAATAGGCTAATAGTAGATAAATGGATACTTCCCTTCTTAAGGATGTTCTTTGGGTTTGACCATTTTCATTAGCATGTAAACAATCTTTAGAAGACAAAATATGAAAAAGAGAAAGTAGCCATTAAGAATCAACATAGGATTCCCAAAGCTTTTTAGCTTAGCATTTATATTTTTTTCATTTTTGCTTGTAACAATGGTCAAGAAACCACCACATTTTTCTATATTTATTATTAGCCTATTTACTTGGCTTTTGCTCTATTTAGTCAAAGTATATTGGATTTTCAACATTTGGGTTTAGGAGAATGGGAATAGTAATGATTGATAATGTTTGTCTAACATACATATAGAAATGGGAATCAAATCTTCAAATTAAGGGTTTTCTAAAACCCATCAACGGGGTGGGTTTTAAAAATCATACTCAGCTTCATTCCACCAATAATTAAACTCATAGTCATACCCATTCCTTGCAACAAGGTAAACACTCTAGTTGTTTTCTTTCAATTCGTGTCTAATAATAATAAATAAAGCTACACTATAAGGAAAATTCACTCCACATAATATAGTGATTAAAACTTACTAGGTATGTAAGTTTTGTCACTTTGTTTGAATCAGGAAGGATAGGTTTGTAATGTTCCCATTATGCAATACGTGTTAAAAAAAAAAAGTGAAATTCTTTAATGGTAGTATGGTACTATGATGATCACTTGTACACTATCCAATGAAAGTTGTACTATTTGAATTTGAAGATTTGAAGTTCAGAATATTAGAAAATTTCTTGGTGATAACAATAATGTCTGTATTAAGTTTCATGTATGTAATGATACAAGGAATAAAAAACATTCTTTTGATGATACATTGAAAGAAGTAAGAACAACTTTAATCATGAAGTTAAATGGTGATATCTCAAAGTAGTAGATGGTCCATTCATTGTCATTAAGTTGCTTTTTTGAAGGGGGTGAAGTTTAATAAAGAAAGTACTGAAGCAAGCATAAAATGATAACAAAAGTAAAGCTTGGAATCTACATTGCATGAAAGATAAAGAAAAGACACCCATTGATTGTTTTCAAAGTGAATTGAAAAGTTGTTTGGACTTGTTTTGAGATTCCTCAAACCCTATCATTGATTCATACTTATCCACCACATTACAATATACATTTGTTTTAACTTTGTTTTGTCACAAATGACCTTTTTAGTCATTGATATTAATTTACGAATTTACGAGTTTCGTTAACGATAATCCTAAAGGCTGTAATTCGAATGCTAAGACATGTATAAATATCTCGTACCTTAACTAATAACTAGAGGACATCGAGTTTGCTATTGTATGAGTACCAGTATTTAGGATTGTTGTTATCATTTTACTTGATAACAACTTTGATGGTTTTTATAGATTTTCCAGTAGTAGAATGTATTCATTTTGTACTCTTTTTGCATTTTTGTACAAGTTTTTTGTCCAGTTTGGATCATCTAGCAGGCTACAACATCATCCAACTCTTGTAGCAAAACAATCCCAACAGTTGGGATGATATGAAAACAAAATCCCACCAAGCACAGATTATCTGGACAACTTACTAAACCCAAGTGTTTCTGAGTTCTGACTGTTTGGCAGTTTTTACTGAAACATTCAGTAAATTGATACACTGTAATGCTAAAGAAACTTGAAATCACAGCCTAAAGGTTCTCGAGATGCAGTCATATCTCTTGCTAGTGTGTGTATGATTGTTAACCGCAACACCGAAACAGTGGTAAACTCCAATTTGATCATGAAATGCAGCAACAAAACTTAATATGCAGTAACTGGTCCTGTGTCTTTATAATCTCCATGTTAAATATTGACTTGATCGCTTTAGAAGCTAGAACTAAAGGTGACCCACTTTGACCGGGTCACCCAACCATTTTGCCACCGCTACTACCACCAAAGAAAGCAGCAAAGGATGTACAGCAAGGACACATAAGAAGCAGATGTGCAGAAAAAACCTCAAATTTGTTACAAGAGTTTTAAGTACGAAACTTGATCTATAAGAAAGTTAACTCAAACTACAATTTTGTTCCATAAACTCACCCAATTTAAACATCATAAATCCATCCTAGAAAAGCCAAAAAGAGTTTTACAAAGGGTTGTGGCACAACATAGTGGCTAAAATTCGCATTTTCGATATGTATTACATACCTTGTAACCACAGCATTGGCACCACGGAGCCCAAACCCAACAGCTGGAGGAACAAACCTTTTGTGATCCATATCGTTATTGGCTCAAATTCATTTCAACTTAGATTTTTTGGAGCTTTTAAGAGGTTTCGCTATAGGACGGGGAGGAGGTTTTGCAGCGACTTTCTGGAAATTGTACTTGACAGAAGAGAAGGCACAAAGCACGGCAATTAGCATGGTTGGGTAGACGTAAACTGATCTTGTGGGGTCGGTGTTAACTGGTTTTCCAAGAAGTCCTTCTTTGACAAGTCCCCATACAATTAAAAGGGTCCCGAACATGCTCATTCTTTGAGGCTTTAGTAACCCGATAAATGCTCCTGCCACAGAAAAGTAACTTCCTGCGAGAACCTGAAAAAAAATGGTAGAGTTAATTAGTTGCCTCCTTAGGACTTGAACGAGAAGCAACAAATAAATAACACACAGATTAGAGGTTGCAATTTCGACCCGATTATGTGTAGACAGATCTGTTCAGTTATACTTGGTATCTGGATAATTTTATTAAATTTAGCGCAAGTCTAGAAAATTCACCCAAAGTGTACCCAAAATGCATAAAACCTCCAATAAATCATTTTATTTCACAAATATAGATTATAATTGAGATATAATTGTTCTTTAGCCATAATTAACTCATTAATTATACAACTCAGTAACATAAAAGGAAAAAGTGTTTGCTAATGCCCATACTGAAAATTACCCGTTTTGAACTCCACACAACCCACCATTTTGCCACTTCTAACTAAGACTTAGATGGAAAAACTTGAGGAAAAAAACATTTGTAGGTAGTGGGGGATGAATTCACTATGAAATCCGAAATACCGAAATAAAACCAGAAAGATCCTGGTACGCCTCTGTATTGTTTGTGGAGTAAATAGATTCTTACCCCAGTATTACAAAAGGTATTTCAGTGGATAATCATTATTCATGTCGCAGCAGGGGAACAGAACAGGAGTGTCCTCATAACCAAATTCTAAGGTACAACATAGATGTGGCAAAACAGGCAGAGAGGGTACCTCTTTCGTACTAAAGCGAACAGTTCTTAGTGCAAATCAAAACGAGTTGTTGGCCCACAAAAGTTTCATTTGGAATTTTGTAAATAGTTAACGAGTTAAAATGACTACAAAACCATAATACTTACAATTATAATCTAAATTCTTGTTTTATGCATTTTGAATATACTTTAGGCAATTTTTGACCCATCAGACCCATTTCCGATTAAACTAAATAATCTACTTGCACCCACTTGACAAAAAATATAACCTCAGTTTACCCATTTACCTATAATTGGATTTAAATCCACAACTTTAATACAACATGGTTTTTTCCTTATTCAACTACAGGAATCAAATATATATTTCCAAAGCAAACCCAATTAAGAAACTATAGAACTGTAGTTTTTGGGCCAGAATTTGTTCAGGATTTACCTGATTTTATTTTTAATCCAACCCTAAGTTGGGTCCTTGAACATGAATCCATGACAATAATCACAGATTGGTATTTATCAGATATAACTAACTTAAGCAAACTAACCATATCTAATAAAAATCAACTCCTATAATTTCAAGATCTCCAACCTTGCTCTCTACCATACCAATATGTATGGCCACTTATTTGGATGAGAATAAACGCTAAAGATTTCCTATCAAAAATAATAAACCTGAGACCTTTAGTGGTACTCAGAGATACCATGTGGAAATTATAACTCATTACTAGATGCTACCATCTAAGAATTTCAATAAGCAGATCACTAGTTTGTAACACGAATTATACTAGCCCTTAATCAACGACTACTACATTGTTTCGTAAACCAAATTTGGATAAAAACCTTAAGTATGAAAGTATCAAAAGAAAGAGAAGGGCGTCAGGTTAGAAAAATGCAAACCTCCAAACGTTGTAGATCAGGCATTGCTGAGGCTCCTTTTATATCAGTCAAGTTGTACATGTCTAGTACATTATTCCAGCTTGGAACACTCATATTGTAGATTAAATCATTAAAAATCGCTCCTGGATAAAGAAGACCCTTAACTGCAGCTATCGGAAAGACATCACTTGCGACCAACTGGCTAGACGTAACGTGGATAGGCGATGTACACATACCCGATCTACATGGTATCCTAAATTAAAACAAAAGGAAAAGCACAAAGGATTAATATGTTGAGATGATGAGAATTTAATTGAAGAACTTAATGCACAGGACCACAGTATTGATGCGAAGGAAGTTTTATAAAAGACGTAAGTGAAAAAAGTTCTAAAATTTGATAATGTTCTTATCAAGGTTTAAAAGGAGCATAAGAGAGGGGGCAAAATAAGGCTCGTCTAGTTGTTTAATAATATTATCCAAATAAAAATGATGTCCTATGCAAGACGAAGAATGTATATTGATGCAAATCATCAATGTTACGTAAGAGATTCTAACTGTATCTAATGTATAAATTATAAGTTCTACGATGAAGCTGTAAGAGCAGAATGTTAATTACTGTGTCATAAAATCAATTTTCCTTTGTCCAAGAGGCAAGAGAACACACCCAATATTCTGTACCAGATAAGATAACCCACAGAAAGACAAATTAGAAGAATTTTTTTTTTTTTTTGGCTTATGGTATTATGGTATTCATTAATCTAGATAACGCATAAGATGTATCTGTAGTTAAGGACATGTATGATGAAGTGAATATAAGTATAATTGCATGCAGTAGTAGTGATAGTGATGTTTCCATTTAGTTAAGAACTGCACCAACCGTAAGTATTAAGCCCTTATGCTTTTGTTTTTGTTATGGATTACCTAAAGCTACGGATTACCTAAAACTACGAACAAAGGGAATTTCGTGGTTTATGATCTTTGCTAAGGATGCAGTGACTAGTGTATCAGGATAGGTGTGGATACAAAACTAAAGTTTTTGTAGCAACAATGACCAACAAAATAGCTCTGATAAGGGTACAAAAAATCAAAAATCATAACTTTAGTGATTAAAGCTGAATGATGAATATGTAGCGCCATGGCTAGCAAACAGATGCCAAATAATGATACTTTTTAGAATTTGAAGTTGTAAATACAAGAGAAATATAAAGTTTTATGACAATGTTGGTCAGAAAATGAGTGTTTTGTGTGCTTCTAATCCCTTTGAAGACTTAAACCAGCAAATGTCAACTTGCATAGAAACAATCAGTCACCATCCATATCTATATCTTTCATTTAATAATGCAATAATTTATCTCGGTCGTATAACATTTACTTACACTCTAAACATATAGCATACTACTTTCCCTTTAGCCTTTGTTAAGATATACTACGTAGAAGACAACACTCTTAAATTAATAGCACGGCATATTTGATACATATACCTCAAATCTTAATATCCTCTACATTGCTCTATTCATCGTTGATGATTTCATATTCTAGAAAGCTAATTAGATGCTAAGGATGAAAACTTGAAAGCCTAATGCAAATATTCCGACTCCCTTGAATCAAAAACTGTCTAAATTACAGACTAGAATAATTCACACGCAAATGAATTTTACTTTTGGATTTCAAAAGTATATAGCTTTTCCCTCTATTATGCTTTCCTAATGTAGATATCAGTCCATTATATTTATATATTACTATATATTATTATAAAATCAAATAAAGCGATAATTTCTGAAGAAAACAAAAACTATTCCATCAAAGATGAAAAGATCTAGTAAGGAACTACAGGAATTAAAGTAGTAAAGTGAATCAATCAAGTTTTTAAAGTTAATGATTAACCACACATAAATAAATATAAAAAATATGAATGGAAAATTATAAAAATAATGATACCTAAAAAAATGAATTTGAAGGATGATGAGAAGGAAGAAGAGGCGAGATGCATGTATCGGAAGATTCGAGAACTTTGCCATTTTCACAGAGAGATCCCAAGTGGAATTCGACTTCTACAAGACCCTGCTGTCGCCTGCAAATCTGTAAATCGTATTCATAATTTTATTTATTTATTTTATGTTATGTTATCGCCAACTGACAATGCCTTCATCTGTTTCGATTTAGCCCCTCAAGTATATAATTACTTACTTCTGCTCCCACTCAACTTTTACTCCATCTGTATCTATATCTATATCTATATCTATACTACATATAAAACATCTTAATAAATTTTTAAAAATAATTTTAACAATAAGCATTCATATTATTAGGAGTTATATTATATTATTAACTATTTCATTAAATCTAACAATTACCTCACTTTGTCTATTACAAAAACGTATTTTGTCCAACATTTTGGATGAGTCAAATTTCATTTTCATGGCTAATCTACCAGAAAATAAAAAGGACATAATGCTATCACGATCCACTATTACTTATATATTTTATTTTACGCTGCATTGTGCGGGTTTTTTGCTAGTCTAAGTGAAATATTGATCCAAACGTACAAATTTGGAATTAAATACGGAATAGTTAACTTTCTAAACCACTACGCAAGACATTAGAAAATGGACATACTTATACCATATATTAATGACAAATTAGCTAAGAAGATATTTAATTTAGTTGTTTATACTCAATATCGATACTCATATACTAGTTACCGGTCAAACAAATATAACTTACAGTAACTATGTGTTAGTACGTGACATTAAAGATGCTCCAAGTAGAGTAGTTTTCCAAGATTTTTTTTTTTTTTCAAGAACATTGTTCCTATGAGAATTTGTTGAAAGTATAAGGGCACGTTATGTAGCTGCTAATTTCTTCAAGAATTATTTTTGAAAAATAGTGTCCGTAAGAGAATTTGTTGGAAGTATAAGGGTACATTATGTAGTTAGTTCCAAACTTGCAGATTAGATTACTTCCATAGTTCCATGTTCCATGTTCCATTTTCCCCTAAAACCCTTTTGCATAGTGGGAGCAAACATGGCTGCTTCCATTGTTCAATTTTACATGAATATGACCACAACAATTCAATTTCCTTCAACTTCAACCTCTTATACTCAAAGTCGTCTCACTTTTGTAAATCAACATCCATTTTCTTCTCGTTTCTCCGTCGTTACTTGTGCTCGCCGTCGTACTACCACCGGTAGCTCGTCACTCCCTTCTTCCAAGAAAAAAAAGGTATCTTTTTTTTTTTTTTTCATAAATTTGTTTACTTTGAATGAATTTTGGACTATATGACGATGTTTATGTAGATGATAATAGGAACATTTCATATTTATTATTGTATTACCAAGATTTTATGTATATGTATTGGGAAAATTACTTGAGTAACACTCAGATTTGAAGTTTTAACACTTGGAATAAATTTGGCACCACTATATTTCGCATTAAAATTTGGGGATGAGGAAAATTCCCAGACACTAATAGTTTTGTATGCGAAACAGCAGTATGTGAATAAGGAGCAATTTGTATAAGCTTCTACAAAATCCCCGTATTGCTCATTTTGCCTGCCAAGTCTTTCTGCTGAACCTAATAACTGTCTAATTCGCATAAATAAGCTACACAGTAGAACCCTAATTAGTGTCTCTAAACTAACGAATTTCACATACACTTCACGATATAGCTGCCATACAATGCTGATTTGGATTCACAAAGTTGACCTATTCATAAGTGTGTGGGTCAAAATGGCCCTTCAATTATTGCTCTCAACCGTGTTGTGTTTCTGCAGCAAGGTTTGCGTCGAAATACTATTGATAAGGAGGAAGATATTGAAGAGGATGCATTTGAATTACTGTTTAAGCAGTTAGAAGAGGATCTTAAAAATGATGGCTTATCATTCGACGACGATGATGATGAGATAACTGAGGAGGACCTTGTAAAGCTTGAACGTGAGTTGGAGGAAGCATTAGCTGATGATGAGTTACTAGGATTGTTTGATAATACTGAGGATGACCAAAATGAGGTGGAAGTCAAAGACGACAAGAAGGTGAAGAATAAAAAAGGTACAACGGTGAATGAAGTAATTGAGAAGGAAATTAAATTCAATAATGTAGAAGAAGAGGACGAGAAGGTCATAGATGTAGATGTAATTGCTTATGATGACGAAGATGAAGATGGAGAGGAAGATGTAGATGAAGATGTAGATGAAAATGAGGATGATGGACCATTGGAACTCAAAAGGTGGCAGCTTAGGAGATTGGCTTATGCTCTAAAAGAGGGACGTCGTAAAACTAATGTAAGCACATTTCAATGTCGTTTATGTTTTTTCTTTATTTACTTTTCACTGTCATGCTTTCTTAATGAACTTAAGTCATCTAGCTGTTCGAGTTTTGGTTCGGTTTGTTGCATTATCGTCATGTCTTCTCTTGTTTCTGGTAATCTGGTATACGTTGGACGAATTACCGTTTTTTTAACTATGTGAATCTTACAATTTCATTTCAGCGTTATCATCATTTAAGTTAAGAGTCTAAACCGTGACTAGTGAGGTGTAGTCTAGAATAGCTCTGATGTAGCAAAATGGGCGGGTTGGGAAACGGTTCATGGTAGGTAGCTTTTGTTAGTGTGCGAATCTGGTTGGGTTGTGTTGTTGACTCATAACATTTTTGTCTAAAAGTTTCAATTTTGTTAATAAACAGTTAGTGTGTCAAATATGGTTACCTAAAATTATATTATTTCAATAAATTTTGAGTAAAATAATTTAGGAGCTTTTATGTATTGAAATACACTTTAGGTGATTCTCGAGCCATTTGAATTGTAATTAAAATATATCAGTCTTCTAGCATCAGGCATGAAACAAACTGCAATGGAAGTGACTTGCTCATCTGAAGGTCTAATCATTTGAAAGTTCTAGAATTTCTATGAATACATTACAGATGTTCGTAAACCTGGAATTCCGTGGTCTAATTATTTGAAATATCTAGAATTTATATTAAAGGGAACAGTCAACATTGTACTTAAATTGTTGCAAAGTCTAATATAGTTATAGGAGTTCATTTAAGGTTGTATTTGATTTCCGTACTACCATAATATTTTCTACTCTGCCAGTTCATCAAGTATATTAGCATGTAATAACATGTACGATGTACCTAAGCTTGAGTTTTCTGAATACCCAACACATTTGTTTTGACTTATTACCATATAAACTACAAAATAACTGCTTTCAAGCCCCCAGAAGTCATATAATTTATTATCTTTGAAATGGAACACTTCATGCCTTCATATACTTATTACGGAGTAACTACTAAAACATGCGACACACATTTCCATCATGCTAGATGTTGCTCTAAGCTGCAATTCTTGTTGACGCAGATCAAAAATCTGGCTGCAGACTTATGCCTGGATAGAGCTATTGTTCTTGAATTACTTCGTGACCCCCCTCCTGATCTTCTTATGCTGAGTGCGTCATTACCTGATAAACCCGTTACAAAGATATTGCAGCCCGTAATCAAACCTGAGGATGCTATTCTGTTAGCAAGCGAAAGAGACGCTGTAAATGCGAAAACCACTACAAAAGTTCCTATTCATCAAATGCAAAATAACTGGTCTGCTCAAAAGAGACTGAAGAAAGTACACATTGAAACACTCGAGAGAGTATATAGACGATCAAAGCGCCCCACTGTGAGTGAAGTTTCTCATGCATTAAGTGTGTTTTATGTTTATTATGCAATTTGTTACAACTTGTAACATAGAGAAAATTGAATTATATTGTAATTTGTGGTTTTGTTATAAATGAATGCAGAATACCATGATTAGCAATATTGTGCATGTGACAAAGATACCTCGCAAGAAAATTCTGAAATGGTTCGAAGATAAACGTGGTGAAGATGGTGTTTCTGATCAGCGCCTAACATATCAACGGTTTGCTTCTAGAACTATCTTTATATCATATATCCAAAGTGTGCGTCTCAAAATCTGTTCAGCATGCTACTATAAGTTCTGGTAGAGTTAAGAACCAGAAGGTAGAAGCATTATGCGAGCTTTGACTGCATTAGACTACTAGTTCAGTCACCAAAACATATTTTGCAGATTAAACTCATATGTAGCAACTAGAGATGGTAACATGGGATCGTTGGGTTGCAGGTCCAAGCAAGTAATTTGGTAAGGGTCGGATTAGGTTGACTGGGAACACTTTGTCCAAAGTTATGACTACCAAAATAGTAGTATTTCTATAATAATCTATTGATATAGAAATAACGCAAGTTGACCCAGTTACTAATAAATAGGTTATAGTTTTCCTCTTCTAGGTGGGTTGGCTGTTTCAAAATCTTCCTTGACCAACTTGGGTTGTACGGTGCCGTATAATAACAAAGGACACCAAACAATTAACATGCCTTTCTTATTCTTTTCAGCTAAAAGTAAAATGATCAAAAATAGACATTATACATTTCTAGACTAGTGTTGATTATACCTTTACCATGATACCAAACAAATGTTTTCTAAACATTTGATCCCGCCGTCTTTTTTATTTATTTATTTTATTTTTTTTATTTATTTATTCTTTTTGCCTTTTTTATGAACACTTGGTGGATAAACTTATACCAATATATGCCACAAATGCAGGGACACGGAAGTAGTAAACGAGTCAGAGATTAGCCATGACAATGCTACAGAAGGCCAGGAAGTCATTTAGGATGCATGATTCATCAGGGTTGGTGTTCAATAACAAAAGTATAGTAGTAGTTCAGCTGTGCTACACTTTTGGTGGTGGTAGAGTCAGAAAAGGCTCGATATCAAGTATTGGTCCTGAAGCGTGTGCCTTTTTTGACAGTTCATGTGATTGGAACTGATGGTGATGCTGATTCAGGGAAATTGCAAAACTAATGACAAGTGAGTTCTGGAAACATGCTAGTTTGTGAAATGTGCTGAAATATGTATTATCTTCTGTCTTGGTGCAAATTTTGATGATAGTCTATATATTTCATTGTTAATAATAATTATAAATTATAATTATAATTATAATTATGTTTGATAAGTGAGGTACAAATAACTTAGTTAGTTAGTTAGGGTCCTGGTAATCATAATTAATTAATACGTGACCTATATTGCCTTACAATTGATGGTCAAGTTCAAATATATTGAGTCAATATAATGTGACCAATTATGTCGCATTAATCAAGATCTTAATTTTTTTTTATGTGCAACTATAACTTGATTATTTATTTATGTCTAACATCTATCGATCGATATATATAAAACAAAGATTTTTAAAACAACTCTTACTTATGTCACATCAAATTGTTGCCTTATATAACTATGTACTAACAAATATATTTTTTTATACATGCCAAATCAATTGTTACCTAAAATAACCTAATAAAATAAATTTATTTTAATTAAATAAATAACCCGCATACATGGGTCAAAAGATAAAAAGAAATTGTATGTTATCTAACGTTATAACTTTTTAGTATTAGTCTTTTATAATTAAACGCTTTAATATAAATATGAATTAATAACACTGTTAGAATAACTTTGATCCCATGAATGTTAATATGTCCTTCCAACAAACAAATATCGTTTAAGTTATCCGTTCGCAGTATGTTTACGAATGACCATTAACTCAAGTCAATGACAATCATTTTGTCATGTCATTTTGTTTTCTCAACATTCAATTTTTACTCATGTTAAGGTATATGATGCATTTAAAGAGTTAAAAGTAAAAGTGATAACTTTTAAAAGATACACGAAAATCTGAATGTCATTTACAAAGAATTAGTGAAACATTTTACACCTTTAGCCAACTAAATGGCCGTGCATCACACTGCTAAAGGCATGATAATATATTTAAATAGGAAAACGTGCATCACGTAGTAGCATGTTGATCATTTTCGCAAGAAAATAAGAAAGTATTATATTGTTACAAAAGCAAAAATAGATACCACATGGCTTCATCGTCACTTGACTTGCTATCAATTAAATGGCTTTACGTCGATTTTCATATTTTATGTCATAATCATATCGTTAAAAGAAAAGAAGAAATGGACATTTTTGTCATCGAATTTTAAGACTGGTCCAACAACTTTGTCGGTGTGGGAATCGATGCGCGTCAACCGACCGACGCGGTTGGTACGGGGCCGTATCAGTTGACCGCGTCGGTGAATTTAGGCCTGTATACCGACACACGGAGCTGATGGGTTTTCTATTCTCCTACTAGATTAACATACAATGCAGAAATAACAATTAATATAGGGTATGAAGTAAACTAAACCCTAAAGGATCTTAACTTAATAATAATAAGCAACAAAACAAAATAAACAGATAGATAAGAAATACTGACCTTTGAGAAAATCGGATTTCTCACATGCAGACTACCTTAGCAGACCTTCTTGACTTGGAGGCGAATACTCAAACCAGAGCACCTCTAATGGCACACACCCAAGAACCAAAGAGAAAATTTTAACTCCTAAGGTCCCGAATCTAATCGAGTAAACTCTTACAAGGAGTCGGAATGAGAAAGAGAGAATTGTGTTTGAACACCTTGAAGTCATGGCATACCCCCTATTTATATAGGGAGAGGGAGGCTGGGAATTCTTATGTTGGCCGATGTGGGACATATTGATTTCGGGCTCCAGCTGCCGGTTGGAATATCCAGCCGCCGGTTGGGCTTGCTTTCTGCCCAAGTACCCGAGCCACGACCCGCGTGCTCCACCGCCATGCTCCAGCTGCCGGTTGAACATTCCAACCGCCGGTTGGATTTGATTTCTAGAATTTTCCTTTTAGTTTCTAATTAATTCATCAACTATGATAATTAATAAACCAAATAATTAACCATAATATTAATTCCAATTAATATTATCTCTCATTTATTTCTCTTTACTGTTCGTTGAGGGCGACCCGAAAAGGACTCTACTTTTAATGATATACTTACCAATTAGTTATGAACTTGGACACTATATCCAACAGGAGCAACGTGAGATGGGGTCCAAATCAACATTTGTTCTATAAAAAAACTAAAAAGTATTAAAAGAATGCAACGGTATTTATGATTTTTTTTTAAAAAATATCTCCAATCCTATATATACACATATTATACAACTATTTTTTCACACAACTTCTACCCAACTCTTCTTTCTCACACACCCATATTAATACACAAAAGTGTCACAACATACTCACAATTCTTTCCAAAATAATTTTCAAAACATCCAAACACCATCATCCGTTGTCGAAGAAGAAAAAGAAAAAGAAAAAAGAAAAGTTAAATTGTCTAAGAATGAGTTTAAAATCTTGCCTGAACAATGGAAGGAAGCTTCCGAAAATCGTCGGATTGGAACTTCCCGAATGGAAAAAAGTTTTTTGACAAATCGTACAACAAAACTACAACTTCAAAGTTGAGGTGAAACGTACGACAAATCAACTAATCGCCAAATGGAACAAAATGAAAATAGAGTTATTAATGTAATGTTTTTTTATTAATATATTGTTTTTTTATTAATATAATGTTTTAATTTTAGTTAATGTAATGTTTTTATTTTTAATAATGTGTGGGTCTCAGAAATTAAAGTGATAATGTTACTCTTGCGATTCAAAAAAAGTTTAAAAAGATATAAACATCAAGTCATGGAATAATAAAAAAACATGTTTGATCAAGAGTACTGTCGTAATATTTTTTTTTTTGGAATGAAAAACGTAGTAATTAAATTAGTAATAATGGAACCAACTGGTAAAACCTAATTAACGACTCTACCAAGTTTTTTTTTTTGGGATATAGACATACAGCTAGATGTCAAATGTGTAGTGTTATCTTTATCTTTATTTTCTTTTTGGGATAAACAAGTTACGTATCGTTTGAATTAAATTTGGATTGCAAACTCAATCAATCCATCTAATCGGGTTATTTAATTTATATCTCTATTGATAATCAAATGAATGAAAGAAACTTAACATCGTCTCCCAACGTATCCGTTTAGACTTTTTGATGTTAAATTCTCGTTTCTAAAACGTCAAATATCAAATAACCCACTAGGTTGTTTGCACTACAACATCAAACTTCCTTCTACTTTCACCGCTTATGATATCCGAATCTGAAACGTTAATGATGTCGCTCAATTAAGTTCGAAAAGTGGAGAAGAGTGATATTCCACCGTGAAGAAATATCCTTCCATAAATTTGTTGCCACCGAACACTTCTCGAAGAGATGCAATTCCATTTCTACATCAGTTATCTTTATCTCATGAGAATTCCTTCGGGATGTTAATCACATTTAATTTAATTAAAATTGAAAATAACAGTGGGCATATATGATCAATCACAAGGAAGGATATGCTAATTATAAGTGGGATTAATAGATAAATATGTTACTGTACTTTGCCAAAATGTTCAAGTAGATTACTGTACTATTAATTTGTTCAGTTGGATTAATAAACTATTTTCATATCCAAATTACACTTTTTTGCATTGTAATATTTATAAGTTAAGTAAAATGATCCTAGTGTTAATATTTATAAGTTAAGTAACCTACATATCATATTTTATTAAGTTTAGTAATTCAATCGAACAAATTAATAGTCCAGTAACTTAGTTGAACATTTTTACAAAGTAGAGTAACATATTTGGCTATTAACCCGTAAGTGCCAGTAAGCATGTTCATTTCCTCATGATCAATCACTATCAGTACTGTAGTAGCTGCTTATTTTTTATTTTTACATCATTGACTAAAGAGTTTAGTGGTAAGGGCAGCCCATGACTTCCTTGAGATATGGGTTCGAAACCTGCCATGAGTATTATTTATGATAAATGTACCTACCACTAATGAAGCGCATAGCCCACAACGTTAATGCTTAATCCGCGCAAGTTTCGGCTCGGACGTTGTGGTATACGTAATGGAGGTTATTTGTCCGGCGATGTTGGACTTTGTGGGGGGTTCGGTCGTGCTTTATTGAAATATGGAGCGGCTTCAGTGGGTGGCCCAAATACTCCTTTTTTTTACGGAGAATATAGTCGCTTATAAGTAAGCGATCTTAAACACCCTTGAAACGATTTGGGGGTTCCATTCTCAACAAAATTAAAACCCAAGTTAGTCATTAAAGGATCAATTTAATGAGAAAATTACACAAATCGTCATTTAAATTTATCTCAAATTTCACTAACAGTCCTTTACAAAATTTAATTACAGCAATGATCAATTTTGTAAAACTTGTTACGCTAACAGTCTTTGAGACTAACAATTGTTAACTCTCCGTTAAAAAGGACCACACATGATATTTTTTTTATTTTTTTTATTTTTTTTATTTTTTGTGTAAAATATAAATTAGAATAACTAAAATATGTGTAGATACATTATTAGCTACAAAGAACATCATTTTAATTTTTCCCACTGAAACATCAAATTTTATAGTCTACCACTCAAATCCACCACCATTTTTCACCACCAAATCATACATATGTGGCTTAAAGATTACGAGTCACATATTTGGTTCATAATTTTCAACGTTGTTTTACTTTGAAGCTAGGGTTTTCGTTTGAGATGTTTTTCGAGTAAGGAATGAATGCAAAAGAGAAGATACAATGGCTAGCAAAGTCATGACGAGATAAGATGAATGGGTGACGGAGGGTCCTAAGGTGGTGAAAGATTGTGGTGGATTTATAAAATTTGATGTTTCAGTGCAGAAGAGGACCGAATTTTGATGATTAATTTGCTAAGTGATACGGGGAGATGAGAATTATGTTATTTATAGTTAATAATGTATAGATACATATTTTAGATTTTATAATTTATATTTTACTCAAAAAATTAAAAGAATAAAAAAAAGATTATTCGTGATCCTTTTTAACGGAGAGTTAACCATCGTTAGTTTGAATGACTGTTAGCTTAATAAGTCTCAAAAGAAATGATCATTGGTAAATTTTGTAAAGGATTACCAGTAAAATTCAAGGTAAATTTAAAGGACGATTTGTGTAATTTTCTCCAATTTAATTTAAGGCCGAATGAAACCATATATATAAAGTGATCGAAAGATTGCTACCCAACTCCAATTTCTCGTTTTTATTGTTTAAAAAGTGAAGAAAAATAAAACGTTTCTAGAGTACTCACTCATACAAAACCCTAATTAAGTTGAAGTTTATAAATAAGCATTCAAACAATTAAGAATATAAAATATTATTAGTCGTCAAAAAGTAGAATGTCATACTAAAAAAGTAGCATTTGAAAGCTACTTTCGGAAATTAAAAAATAAAATAAAAAAATCATAAAGTTTAAAGGGAAGTGTGACAACCAATGTTGTCTTATCCTACCTGCTTTGATTTATTGGCCACCTCCATATTATTCTGGAATTAATTCCTTCAAACAAATGTCTGGGCAGCCTTTATCCTAAAAGTTTGAATCGTATTTTGTCAAAATTCGTGCTGTTAGTTAACGTGAATCCAAATTCAAAAAGCTAGTTGCATGTGTCTAACGTGTATAAAAAGCCCTAAATTTCATGAGATACAATACGTAAAATATAACTGCTTAATTTAATTAATTTGCATGTTTTAATTTTCTTCTTTTTGTCCTTGTTGGTCAAATATGCTTCTACCTTTTATTTACGTTGTAAAAGTTTTTTGTTGGATATTGCATGTGACTTAAGATTTGTCTTCCTACGTAACTTGAAAATCGATGGTGTCTTTTTGTGTAAACTACGTACTGCGTCATATCAATTGAACCCGGCCTCTTGTAACATCAAAAAGTTGAAAATATGAATATTTGTTTTCCCACATTGTTGGTAACTCTTGCACTTGCTTATTTCTTTCTTCAAAATAGTTATGGAAATCTTCATTGGATCGAATGGATATGTAACCCAAGCTAGTAAGGCTTGTTCCTTGCAAATGCAACTCTGGCTTCTTGTTAGAGTGTTGTTTTAATATATGATCACTCTTGTTCAAAAGAAAGTTATGGAATATGGGCGTTATATATGGACGACACTCAAGTCTTTAATAGTACGTGTTAGTTAATTACTTGAAAATTTTGTTCAAATTTTAATCGATATTTTATTGTATGTTTTCAACTTTAAAAACTTCTATCGTGTATTGGTATATGTATCAAACTTTCATTTTTTTGTGTTACATGTATCATACTCTCTCCGTCCCAATCAAAGTGTCTACAATTTGACTATGCACACAGTTTCGGACATGTCCACTAACTACACTCTTCAACAATCAAATATTATATGTACCCACTAAAATCTCTTTTAAATGGTTGTAACATGAAAATGAATACTTATTTGAACAAGAGTGATCATATATTAAACTTGTAGTGGAATAAATGGAGTATTAAACTTTAAATTTTTTCTATTAGATGTATATGATAACTTAGTCATCGGGTAACTTTATTGACGCGTCAATCATATAAAGTGGCACATCGATCATTTAACTTGTTGCAACTGATTCACAAGCGATGTGTACGAGATTGTGCGAAGGATATAAGCAAATGTAGTGTAAGTGTTAGTCGTTTGAGTGCGAAATTTCCATGTTACCTAAGTAATGATTCGAAGGGGACAAAAGCCGTAGTTCATCAGGGTTCATGAATGATAAAATGGTTAAAAATGAACAAAATGAAAAGGACGTAATAACTTTAGAAAACTAACCCGACATATTAGATACGTATGTATGTTGAGCAAATTAAATGTTAATTATAACCGTATAAGTAATTGAAAAAAAGGTTGAATGATGCATATATATGGACCAAAAGCAAACAAAGAGAAGGATATGTACTTTATTTATTTATAAAAGGGATAATGTTCAATTAGAATTCTTCTTATGGATTTCAAATAGGAACAATCATGTACATCTAAAATGGTTATGTACTTTATTTATTTATATATTATACTATTTGTACTTACGAGCTGATTTGATTCTCTGGTTATTTTATGAAGAACAAAACCCATGTAAGCAACAATGAATATAAATTTAAACTTATTCGACTCTTCTATTTTGATAGCAAATGTTTGAGATATCGTCAATTACGGGTGAGCATGAGACGGAATCGTACCGAACCGGTTGGTATCGATTATTTTTTTGGTTCTAAATTGAGTACTGAATACCGGGCCGTTTGAAGCGAAATAAAACTGATACGGTTACAGTAAAAGTGGTACTATACCGTTTTGGTATAAAAAATATAATAGAAAAATAAGTAAATTTATCTACATATTTTGTACTCGATAAAATTCAAAGAAGATAAATATCAATGAATTTCAAATAAAAAACATTCATCATTAAGTGACATAAATGGATAGTCACGAAGAAATATATATATATATATATATATATATATATATATATATATATAATAACGTTACTTTGTACTGTGTTAAGTGATTTGGTAATGACACAAGTCACAATCCTTAGCTTTATATTAACAAGCATTATGTTTGGAATTCGATTTAACTAGGGTGCTAAAAACGTGATTAATTGTGTGAAAAGAGTACTAGCTAGACTTTGTAAAATTACAATTGTATTCATACGTGAAATTTTAACTCTAATTTTACTTATTAATCACTTAAAAAATATCATTTTGTAATCATAGACATATCATATGATCATAGAAATGATGTTTCAAATAAATTTTTTAAAATATAGAAAGAGCTTAGCAATCAGAGCAATGATAAATAGGTCTAAAATATAAGCCTAAATTCAGACTTAATTCATACATTTAATGACACGTGGAATCCACTAATTCTCTCTCTTTATATATTCACCAATCAATTACTCACTTCAACCAATCACATTTTTAGACTTTGATTTAGGTCTATATATTTAGGCCTACTAAGCATTTTTCTAGCAATCTATAACAAAGAAAAACATGTATATTTCAGATTTGGTATTAAAGTGGAAAATACCGGTACCGAATCGGAAGTACCGATTTTCTTTATGGTCGTAAAGTAAGTACCGAATACCGGACCGTTTGAAGCCAGTTTGTACGGGTTCGGTATGGTACTGGTACAACACGAGTACGAAATCGAAAATTCGAGTATGGATGATCACCCTATCGTCAATATAATGTTTGGGTTGGAAATAGTGTTGTATCGGATTACCTTTATACTCGATTATCTCTCCTTAAGTTGGTATCAGTCAATGTCATTATTAGAGCACAAGGGTCAAAGACGATCAAATTCAGTGTTGCGTCCTCCCACATTACCATACACTAATGACTACATCGAACCTCATTTTACTTATTATGGTTGTCATGCTAAATTCGAGACCTATCTCTTATTTTTAATTCCTCCTAAAACAATAAAAAAACAAAACTAATATTCTTTTCGACACATATCGCTCTACCAATATTGAGCGGACCAACTCAACGACCACACTAAGACCGGTATGATCGGTGTGATTCTTGTAATATACTGAATTTTATAAGATCCCAAAGAACTGAACGTCACGTAAGCACTTTTTCAGAAAGACTGAACACTGTCAACGATAAACTAAATAACTGAACTTTCGAATCATACATTTATCAATAATACCTTTATTATATACCCAAAATATTAAAATAAAACAAAAAAGTAAATAAAGCCCACTTCTTCCCGTCTTTCTCCGGTCTTTCTCCATCCTCACTCGGACGCACCCACCAAAGACGTCACAAAGACACCATGGTGCTAATGGTGTCTTTGGAAAAACTCCCCAAAGACGCACAAAGACGGGGCATTGGTACCGGTCTAACCGATACATAATATATAATTATGTATATGAATTAATGAAACCCATTGTCAAGTGTATTTTCTTAGTATGATTCGAAAACTTAATCTCGTTAACTATAAATAATGAAACTGTCAGAAATAATGGTGTTTTCGTACTTTATAAAATAAAAATAAAAAATTGGGACGACAATAGAAATTAAGTTTAGGGAATCTATGCATGGTCCTCTTCCAGTGAACTCGACCTAGCTCTCGAACATTTTGTGTATCCTTACGTCATTCAATTTGTTGCTCACTTCGATACTGCAAACAAAATTAATTATTATTATCATATTTTATTATTTTATATACTATGCTTCTTGTATCATTCAAATCCAAACTCGTTAAACTTTTACGATTCACGATCTGACTCTTACGAATCAAGTCAAAAATCCAAAAAACTAGGTGATTCGGATACCGACTCTTAAATGACTTTGACTCTTACCGATCGTTTATTGACTCTTCCGAATCTTGTGCAACCGTTAAAAAACAGATGAAATTTCAGTATAATGTAATATAAAAAATGACAAAATAGAAAAATAAATGACTATAAATTAAACATTTTGTATTGATTGCCGGTGAACAACTTAATTATCTAGTCGCACCAGTTTACTTCACTTTAAAACAAAACCTTTAATAATATTTTACACACACACACACACACACACACACACACACACACATATATATATATATATATATATATATATATATATATATATCTTTTGTGAAATAGTTACCTTTACTCGTCGAGTTGATTCACGAGTTAAAAATTAAAATTTCGAGTTACGAGTCGAGTCACGAATTAATAATACGGATAATTTTATTTTGATGACTAATTGGAATATTTAAACATTTTAGACACATGCGTTTTACGAGAGTTATCTTTCTTCTCATCAAAAAGGTAACAAAAGTTGTTCACTTTTTCAGTGATTAATTAATTAATTGAATATAAAATTATATAGTGTCGATTACAATTTAAAATGTAAAACAGAGTGGTTAGGATACACAAAAGTAAAAGTGCTATTGGAAATTTGAATCGTATTAATTATCCCAAGTGACATCTGCTGCCCATGTTGCAAGCTTCTATATATATGAAGAGCGGTTGATATAAATAAAATTAACAATTAATACAAAACCATGATATTTTAATGTCGAAAAAATTAAAATTAGAAGACGTCGAAGATGAAAATGATAAAAATATATTGACAAAAAAGAAATCGATATTCAAGGAAGCCAAGAATTATTTGTATTATTAGATAATGGTTTTTAATTACATGTTAAATCGTTTGTTAGTCACAATTTATTATTAAAAATTATTTTAATTTAGTTGTGTATGATAGCAAGCTAATTAGTAACATATTTAAAGTAAATTAGGTTACTTTTGTGAGTAATTAATTATAATCTCTTCGTATTGTTGAAAATGTCCTTATCTTGTCGTACTCTTCAAACAACCATCAAGAATCACCAACCCTCCAACAAATGAAGATAAACGTGTTGATTATTTAGACATAATCGAGTAATTAGATCAATTAAACTAAATAGTTAACATATTCATAAACTTTTGGATCGATTTTAGTTTTTAGACTAAAACTGAACTCTAGTATTTCATCAGTTTGGAGGATTTGTTGGTAATTTTTTCTAAAAAAAATGTCAATATTGCATGTACACATCATTATCACAAATATATACACCGATTTACAAATATGTATAATTATTCAATCGAACCCCTAATGTAATGATTGAAAGTCACATTGATATCGTCAATGATCCTTATTTGTTGGTACTAGATTTGTTGCTGATGATGAAAGTGTGTGGGTGAAGAAATAGTAGGATAATTAAAAACTATATGAACTATCAAAAATAAAATTATGCATATCTATATCTTGATTTTTATATGTAACAACTTGATATATGTACTAATATATATTTATTAAACAAAGTAATTTCATGGTAATTACGTTTTCTTGTTCGTCTTTCTTTTTCTTTTCTTTTTTTCCTTTTAAAGGCTAATAAATATTAAAACAATATATACATGAATGACAATTTTATTCTCCAAAGCTAATAAAACGTTATTACCATGGAATCGAATAAATTAACTATTTTGTCTCCTATTCTATGACTTCATCGATTCTCTTCTTTTTCCCTTCATTTCTTAATTCAATCTTAACGAAATGAACCCTAAGATTCTATGTTGACAGAAACTCGTTATGGCTTACCATTTCTATTTATGATTTATACGTGTTTTATAGACCATCACGAGAGCATCTTCAATAAGAAGTTTTTTCCTTTTTAAGTTGTTTATATTTTTAAGAATAATCGAGAATTTGTGTAGTTTTACGAAGATTTTTTTCCCTTTTTCTTTTACTAGTGAGTTTGTTAAAATTGAGTTTTTTCGATTTTTGATAGTTAATATGTGTATCTTTTATATAAAAAATCTTCTGAAAAACTTTAGTCGTTGAAGTTCATAGCTTTTCTATATAAAAAAAAGGTTAGCGAAAATGATCGACATATCAACTAACACAAGTTATAAATGGGTGTTTACTATTGAAGATGTTCGATCTCAATAGGGGTGTTCATAGTCCTGTAAATATCTTAAAATTGTAAAATCATTTTTTAAATCTTTCAAAATATATCTCACATACAATGCGTAACCAATACTTATGTTATTGAGTTTATATATTGAAAATTGAAAAAAATATTAAATATAATTTCAGCATTATTGATCAATACCAAATAACTATATATAATCTATTTATCGTTTATACTTTTCGTAATATCAGAAAAAATAGAAATAAAAAATCTTACTTTTAAGATATCGGATATTCGAATTATCTGAACTTTATGAAAAACAATATATGAATCTGAATCTAAAATTCCGATATCAGAAATTCAGGTATCCTATGATACTTGAAATGTGGGTATTCGTATTTTCGAATTCGAATTCGGATCGGATATTTTGAACACCGTTAGCTCTCGGTACGAGTAATAATTACAATAATGTGATATCATATATGTTGTTGACATCATATATAATAGGTGCAACAACGGTATAAAATTGATCTCTCCTTTATACCTTGATGAACGTAACAATCGATATACTTTGCAACACAAATAATTTTCCCATATAACATTGATGATTATTATTATTATAAAATAGGAAAGATAAAAATTATGCTTGATAGTTATCCTAATAAAATAATATATAAGATAACAACTTTATATATAAATACAAAAGCTGATAGGGTTATTGGGTCTCTTGGAGACCTTTGTTATAGATATATGAAGTAGATTCACAATCCACTACACCATTATTGAAGCAATTTTTGGGATTAGAGGAAGAGATCTTCAGAGTCCTGTTAAGGTACTTGCAATCTATCTCTCAACTTTTCTTTCTAAAATTCAGGTATATATATTATATATTACTTACGCAAAAAAACCAACTTTCTTTAGAAAGTTCATATCAAACTGGAATTAGATCCAGTTGAGTTCGTTGTGAACTAATCCAGATTACTAATTAATTAGAATTCTAAAAAGTCTCTGAAAGTTATTCTATCATTTCATGTTGCTGATGAAACTCTTGATTTATCAATTTCTAATGTCTTGAGATGGTGCAGCCAAAAGATTAATTTCTTCAAATTTGCAATCACTCATTTACCACAAGTATTATTTCAAAAACGCTTATTTAGCTCTTGGATCACTTTTGATTTTTGTGAATTTCATTGAACTCTTTGTTAAGCTGTAATTATGCCTTCCTTTTAACTGAAAAACTGAAAACGAATTCAAAAGTTTATGGTCTAAAGTTAATTAAATCACTTTGCAGTTTGCATAGTGAGATTTGAACTAATTAGTTCATTAAAGTATTTGAACTCTAAGTTCATATTTCTGAAATCAAGAAGATTTCATGCATCTGATTCAAAACATTACTTCAACCAAGAATATTTCTAAAGCTTCTAGAAGTTAAAGAGTATCATCACTAGCATTGGTCATGACATTCTAGAACCCAATAAAATAATCTCTGATAGAGAGCTTCAAAACTCTAAACCTATAATGGAAGAAGATTTGAGGATGCTGTTTTCGATAATTTTGACGCTTGAGAGTAAACAAGAATAGAGCTAGCGAGATTGGATGATACACCATTCGAAGATTTGATTCTCGTATCCAGAAGAGTTTAGTTGCGCCAAATGGACGATTTTTTTAGGAGCCACTTTTTCATGTCTTTAACACTTTTGGGAAAGGTATTTTTCTTATGTGAACTTATGAATGTCCTTGTTTACTTGCAGTCTAGTTGGGTGGTAAACGTAGGTATTATTCGCATATTATAAAGCAATGGATATGTCGTCGGCATGGCTATCACAACTGGTAAGACGTATAGACCATAATATATATACATACATGGGCTGGGGTATATATATCTTGATTAATATGACTTACAACTTTTTTTGTGTTTGAAATCTTTACTTTAGGAAATGCAAGATCATCAAGGGCTCATGAATCAGTATCACATGATCAAACCTTATCATGTGGTGGGTGACTTCAGTACTGTTGATTCATTTACTTCATATGTCGACACCAAAAACCCGTCTTTTTTAGATCAAACTTTACAAATTCCGTCCAACGTTAAAGAAATGCCCAATATTAAAAGGATACCTAGCTTTAAAACGACCAACAGTATTATCAAGAAACTTACACAAGCTGATGAAAACCAAAACACAAAGCCAAAGCCAACACCCGTTCCAGATGTTCCCAACACTTTCACTATATCTTTTGGAGATATAAAACCTAAAGATGAGGTCATCGCACTAAGCGATTCATTTGGTTACACAAATGGCACCAAAAAGGGTCCAACTATGATTAGGAACCGAATCCAGCTTCAAGATCATATGCTAGCTGAGAGGAAGAGAAGAGAAAAGTTGGCTAGACGATTTGTTTATTTGTCTTCCCTACTTCCTGGCCTAAAGAAGGTACTAACTACGTACTAACCATCTCAGTCCTACTTCGAGACAAAAAAATACACAGTTTAAAGAAAGTACAATCATATATGTATTACACTTTTTCACTAATAAAAATTCGTCTTTATCACAAAAGATTTTGATTGGTTGAAATTTAAGTGGACAACTATTTTGTGACATACCAAAACGAAAAGGTGAACATTAAATTCAGGATAGAAGGAGTAATAAATCTCATGTTAACTATTTGGTTGTAGATGGACAAGGCAACCGTGTTAGAAGACGCAGCTAACTATATACAAGAACTTCAATGTCGCCTGAAGGAACTTGAGGGATCATCTAATAACTTGAAGACAAATAATTTGGAATCCGATATATCTGCAAAGAAACCAAAGCTTAGTTGTAGTAATGATGATGATTTCTCAGCTGATGAAGCAAAGTTGGCCGAGAGACGTAGCACTTGCAGTCCTGAGATTGAAGTGAGAATGTCTGGAATCAGTGTACTAGTGCGAATCTACTGCCAGAAAAACTATTTGTCGTTATTGAAAGTGTTTAGCGAGATGCAGAAGCTTGATCTTTCTGTTACCAGTAGCAGCACTTTGCCATTTGGCAGTTCTTATCTCATTATCACCATTGTTGCTAAGGTATGTGCACCTGTTGAAAACCTTTACCATACCTGGAAATATGTTAACTTATTTCTCTAATTAAAAAATGGTTAGAGCTGTGCATTTGTGTTGATTTTGATCAATAAAAGGTTTGAATATAGCGCAATGATATATTTTTTGTTGTTTCTGACATGTATAATCGGCAATTTAATAATTTTCCTGATCTATACAGAAGAATGAAGACTTCTTGATGACATCAACTGATCTTGTGAAGAACTTAAAACTAGCTATTTTAACTTTAGAGGACGACATACAATCAGAAGTTAAAGATTGCCACTCAAAGTTTGTTCGCTAATGCCTTATTTCCTTTTTTTATATATCTTTTCCAGAACACGCAAAATAGCCTAGGCCTGATCACACCTTATTTTTCTTGATTTGAACAGCAAACTCGAATTTGAATATCATGAGCTAGACGAAAACTAGCTTGGAGGAACATTACAGAGAGACTATTAGATGGCAACTTTTCCTAACAGAACAAAAAACTTTTGGCGTCCCCCCAATCTTACACATCAATGTCACAAAAGACTAATATTTCATGTTGAACATAATTACTGTGAAAAGAATCTAAATCTTCCCCATTATTAGGGTTCTCCACGTACTCATGAAGAAGGATAAAGGTATCTGTTTCTCAGCATATCATTTGATTTCTACGGGTCGTTACCCAATTTAACAGTTCTTCAGAAAATGGAAGTGCTCATGGTATGAATAATCCTTCAATTGCGATCTTTGATGCTGTCTAGTATACTAGAAATTAGATAGTATTTTATATTTTGATATGCCATTTTTCTTCTTTGGGTGATTTAGTTTCTTTTCCCTCATTATGTATCATGAAACCCTTTTTTTTTCTTTTTAAGTTCATGGTAGCTGTTGTTGTATATGCTAGGGAAGGATCATGTGCTTTTTTGCTTGGAAAATTATGCAAGTTTTGTTTGTAGCAAAAATTGAGATTACATGGAGTACATTGATATTGCAAGAAACTTGAAGCCATACTCGAATAAATTAAATATATGGCCAGTCTACAAATTGTTAATCAGGATCACGAATCATTTTTTTCAATGGCAATAAGATTATATAAAAACACTAGCAAGAAGCTAAAAATATTACAAAAAATATACAAGGTACATTTGGGGTTATAAATCCAAACTATCCAATTAATTAAAACTTTCTTCCCTCTACTAGATATTTAAGTGGAAAAAAAAAATCTTGAAAGTGAGAGTGAACTCATTCCTATAGCGCCAAATAACCCAAATAGTTGTTTGGACCACCACATCGAATATTGCTCGACTTTTTTCTGGAATTGAAATAAAATCCGAGCAAGTGATCATCTCATTTACGTTGTTAAAATGTATTTCTTCCAAAGACCACCATTGAAAAACTTGCTTCCAAACATTTTTAGCCACATCACATTCTCCAAAAATGTCGAATTCCGTCTCTTGAGCTTCATTGGAAATCAGAAATCTAGTAGAATTTAAATGCATACCTCTTTTGTCAAGATTTACTCTTGTTGAAAGCCTTTCATTTTGAGTTCTCCAAGTAGAGATAATTACCTTTTCGAGAAGTAATTTATTCCATCGAACTCTTTGTTCTTCATTGGCCAAGATATTGAAATCTATATGCTTCCTTAATGATTTCACAGTACATACACGAGCTATATCCAAAATGAATTCCCAAGAATCCGGCATGTCATTGAATTTTAGGAGGCTAAGCAGACTGAACTTGAGGTTCAGCACTCGAACTTGGAGATATTAACCCGAGACCACTAAAAATATTGAAACTTGAATCTGCAACAAAACTATATGACACTCGATCGATTGTATTCTAATCCTTAGCAATATAGTATGCATGCTAATTAATTATTCGAATTTGTAGTCCAATAATGCTCATTTTATTACATGATACACCTTAACAAATAAGCCATCACGCTAGTTCTATGGGACATGTGATCAACAATGTAACCTTAAACATATTTACGTGACCGCTTCCTGCATATTGTATATATATGACTCTGTGGAGATCCTTCTTGGCCATCTTCGGCTCCAATCGATTGGGTGTACGTATGACTGTATTCTTATATTCAGAGAGACCATGCAAATTAAGTATAAGAAGAGATCGATAGAGACATATAAAGATATATAGGAGAGGGAATGTTTATATGTGTACTTGGGAGTCAAAATTACCTTTTGGTTTCATCCCATTATATTAAATAAAATCATGATCACTTTATAGTACAAAGTCTTGCTCATATGTAAGAAACACTAGCAAATGTCAACTTTGTGTAATTAACAAAGTTGAGAAACTTTTCTTGGCCGATCAAAAGGGTTTGATCTTTAACAGTCTTAATTACCAAACTATTGAAATAAAGGCATGATCTAGAAATAAAGAAATAAAATCTTGACCTAGCTAGCTGCCCAGACGTTGCATTGAAATAAATAATTATATTATAATTGAAAGTAGGGTTTTTAGAGCTCTTTGTTTATGACTTTTGATATATCTTGAAAATTAAAATGACTTGGAATTTACACAAGTAATCTCTTTCTCAAGGACAATTAAACTTAAACTAGGTATAATAAACAAGTCACAATAGCCAAAGTAATAATCATTAATAAATTTGGACATAATGGAAATGAAAGGTTAACTCCATATATAGATTGGACTCTGGTCATTGTATTGAGTAATTTTATTTTGTTAAATTGGTCAGAAAACACTTTCTGAAATGTGGAGGAAAAAAAAGCAGGTTCAATTCAACATTTTTTTAGTTAACCTAAATACAACTTTCTAACATTCTGTTTAAATAATTAGCCCTTATAAGCTACTTTAAAAAGATTTAAAATCTGATTAACGTAAAAAGGAAGTGTAAGAACCAATGCTTTCGATCTACTATAATTAAATAATTTAAATTTATTATCCTTTTGATTTGTTACCCACGTCCCTATTATCCTGAAAGTTAACTAGAATATATCACTTTTTGGGACAAATTTTCAAAATGCTAATTACTCAAACCCATAAAGCCATAAAGGTACGTAACTACTGTAAAGTTATATGAACGTGGTACCTGCAGAAAATTAAAATTCTATTTGCAAAGAACTAAACCCCTAAATTTCAACACATGTTCCTGCCCGGCCTCTAGATTCTCTTAATATACGCTTAATTAATTACTGTAACTTGTTTACATCATCATCTTAATTTATCGTTTAGTTCCACTTTTAGTTTTAGTCAGCTATATATAATGAAAAAAGTTCATTATAATACAAAATTTTTTTGAAATAATAAAAGTACCAATGAGCGTGTACAAAAACACATTTACGCCCAAGATTTTAAAAATTAATTATCTCACAAACGGCAAATCGAAAAATTATAAAAATTGCACCCTAAAATTCAGCATTTTCTCCTTTTCGATTAGATATCTCACAAGGTATACTTTCGACGAATTTTTTTTTTCATTTTTGGTGGGTTTTATGAATTATTAATTAACACATGTTTAGGGTTTAGGTTTTAGTAGGGTTTAGGGTTTAGGATTTTGTAAAGCGTTTAGGGTTTAGGGTTTTGGATTTTGCAAAAAATCCAAAATCCCAAACCGTAAACCCTAAACTATAAACACAACATGTTAACATATGTGTTAGTAATTTGTACCACCCAAAAAAATGGAAAAAAAAAATTGTCGAAAGTATACCTTGTGAGATGTCTAACCAAAGAGGAGAAAACGCTGAATTTTATGGTGTAATTTTCATAATTTTTCGACTTAACATTTGTGAGATATCAAATAGATGGAGGTAAATGAGTTTTTGTATAAATGGCATAATTTAATTGGTTCTCCTATACTTTAAAAAATTATTGTACTCTAATGATCCCGTCTATCTATATATATATATATATATATATATATATATATATATATACTAGATTTCAAACCCATGTATATACACGGGCGTTGAATTTGTATTTGTTTTTTACAAGTATATAAATATTGTATATGATAAAATGATTTATATAAGTTAAAAAATATGTAATGAAGTTTGAAATTTAATTATTTAAAGTAGTATGTAGATTCGGCATATAATTGTAGTTTTGTATTCGAATTCGAGTGTGTAGACGGTAATTTTTTAACCCGTGACATTTAAGATAAGTCAAACAACATATATAATTATAAAGGGAATTTCATTTTACAAAATCAAATATAAAATAATTATAAAAGCTAGCAATTATAAAAGACCACCAAAATGATATTGTCTTCGATTAAACTAGAATGGTATTGTTTTATCATACAACATTAAGTGCATTCTTGTAACATAAGTTATGTTACCCGTGTGACTACCTAAACTGATCTTTGCTTTAATAAATAATATCTTCATCAAGCCTTTTAGTTTGTGATCTTGTTCTGTTGATCAATGTTTTGAAAGAGCATCGCTGCTTTCTAAAATCACCTAGAATAACTCGTTTTTCATGATTCTGGGTTCAAATTGTCAGCTCTACTTACGAATAAAACAAAATAATCATATAAGGTAACTAGTTAGATATAATGTTTTATATAATTTGTACCATTATTTAATTTTGTACGGTAATTTAACATTATGTGTAGTTTCGATAGACAATCTTTACCCTGGATCCTTCGATCAATTCACATTGACATCCACAAGTCACAATATATACTAAAAAACATAAAAAAGTATGTATACAGTAAGAAAATAGGGTAAATTACAAAAAACATACATGTGATTGTTCATTTTCTCAAAAAACATCCTCCAACTTCATTAATAATAGAAACCATACCCAAGGTAACTTTTGTCTCAATGACATCCCTCCCTCCAACTTTGTTATGTTTTCGTCGTTAAGTATATACATGTGCCACGCATGTGAGGATATTTTTGTCCCTTTTTTTCCCACCCATTTAATCGACATTTCCCTTTGTATTTTATACTCATTTAATTGCATTTTATAGCCATTTAAATTAACTTACTATTAAATGGGTCGATTAAATGGGTATAAAATGCAAAGGGAAAGGTCGATTAAATGGGTGGGAAAAAGAAAAGGACAAAAATACCCTCACGTGCGTGGCACATGTATAGACTTAACGACGGAAACGTAACAAAGTTAGACGGAGGGATGTTATTGGGACAAAAGTTACAATCTTGGGTATGGTTTCTGTTATTAATGAAGTTGAGAGATGTTTTTTTTGAGAAAATAAACAACCACATGTATGTTTTTTGTAATTTACCCCAAAAAATAATATGACATAATTACACATGTAGCTCTAAATAACATGATATAAATACATAATTTACGCATGTATTAAAGAATAACAGAACAAAAATTACTTAAAAAGCAACACCTACAAAATCAATCATATATCTAACGATTTTTTTAGATGATGTTTAATCTTCTCCTTAAGGATCTACCGTTAACGGAGAGCTTTGGTTGTTGGTTAAAGCTTTAAACAAAAAGGTGAAATAAGATGGTAAACCTAAATAAATAAGCAATTATATATTATATGGTGATTCAAATCCAATTTAATATTATATATCAAATTTTTTTAAGGATTAATATGGATCGCTGAAAAAATCATATTAATTAGTATATTTTGTTTTAAATAATATTCAAGAATTAAATAGATCTACTCCATCCCTGAAGGAAAAATTGAATCGAAAACTCAAACTTAAAATCATATTTTAATTAGTTGATAATATTGATCTACATGTAATTTACGATTGGACTTTTAAATTGTACGATTATATAAAATAAAAATCTATCTATAACATATAATTTAATTTAATTATTGTAGTATCTATCCAAACTTATGTATCAAAATTGAAAAAAAATAAGTGATTTTGAGAAATTTAAGGAGTTTTTTAAAAAAAATTTAGTAAAATTAAGGTACTAAATTAATTAACTGAAAATTTTAATTGATGACATCATTATAGGGTTTCCTATATATAATTTAAGATATGTTTAATGAGTGAGGTTCAAACGAATACACAACTTTTCGTGAGAATGAATAAACCAATAATAACGTGTCACGTGTCACAAATTCACTTTCCCCCACGTTTTTAAAAATTAAATATCTCGCAAACGAAAAGTCAATAAATCATAAGAATTGCACCATAAAAATCAGCATTTTTTTCTCTTCGATTAGAGATTCACAAGGTATATTTTCGACGAATTTTTTTTTCGTTTCTTTATTGGGAAGCGAGTAACACATGTGAT
Source organism: Gnaphalium uliginosum (assembly GCA_963930675.1). Taxonomy (NCBI): domain Eukaryota; kingdom Viridiplantae; phylum Streptophyta; class Magnoliopsida; order Asterales; family Asteraceae; genus Gnaphalium; species Gnaphalium uliginosum. Next base: position 9,308,312 of record OZ005685.1, on the reverse strand, counting down.
ACCAGCGGTTAACACATGTGATTTCAACGGGTAACACATGCGATACCAGCGAGTAACACATCTGATACTAATATTGTACAATTTTTTAAAACACATAAAAAAAGGTCGTCGAAAGTATACCTTGTGAGATGTTTAATCGAAGAGAAAAGAATGCTGATTTTTATGGTGCAATTTTTATAATTTTTTAATGAGTTATTTTTGAGATATTTAACTTTTAAAAATGTGAGAAAATAAATTTTGTGACACGTGACGTAATATTGATTTATCTTCACACAAAAATTTTAATTATAATTTTAACCTCACTGTATATTTAATATTTAATTCCTTTGTTTCACCATTGATTCTTGAAATTTGTGTTTCACGATTTTCTTCGTAACTCGGTAAAGTTACTAGATTCATAGTAACCACTCCATATCGGTAATTGTGCGTCCTATTTTTTTAATTAAGGCCTCCTCTTGTAATGTTACAATCGGTAGCTAAATTATATATATTCTCTTGTTAACTATCACAACCTTTAATATATATTTTGTTATCTAACGTTATAAAGTGATGATTAGTATGCATAAAATACCTGACTAGCAAAAAGTTGTAACATATTTAAAAATCAAAAGTACAAAAGAATATATTATGTGATATGAGAGAGAGATTGAATATATGCATTATGCATATTTTCTTACATATCTTTTCGACAAGTGTTGCTAACGTTAGCCCCGAAGCATTATAAGTATAATAAGGTATATTAAATTAACTTGAGTAATATCCCTCTAAAAATGAAAATACTCGTTAATTTATTGTATTTTCTCTGTTACAATTTAATTGTGCACTACAAATTTGTACAAAATTTTAGAAAAATGAAATAATTACATTGAGATTTCAGTGTTCTTCACTAAACATTTTATGATTGGTTGAATTGAAAACGAACAGTTATTTTGACACATCCTAAAAGTTAAACATGGGCAATAAAATTGGGATGAAGATAAGTTCTGTAATTTACAAGCTAAAAAGGAAGCTACTCCAAGTGAAAAAGGCTATCCAAAGAAGATTTGGTGTTGAAAGGTCAAAGTCCTCAAGTCGAAGCTAGGGTCATATGATTTTGCTTTAGAATGCAACAGATCAAGAAACTTGAAAACCGTTGATTTCATAGGTTTTGATCGAAGGCTTGGGATTTTGCATGTTTGGTTGTGTTGGTTTAAATATGGTTCAACTTGGACTATTTTGTAAAGCCAATCCAGCCCAGTACACTCCCACTTTGGACACCAACAACTAATGCTATTTAAGGCCCATTTTCCAGTTAACAGGAATACAGGATGGCTTCTCGAATCAAAACGTGTACATAAAATGTTGTATGTGCTGACCTGCTTAATAAATACCTTAAAAAGCGTAACAAAAATTATTACTTGATAAGATTTTTATGCAATTTGTTAAATTTTAAATTAAAGATGAAACGAACCATTGATTTCTCAAAGTGTCTGGAGCCAAGAAATTTTAGCTACTACAATTATCAAAGGTAATTTTAACTATTCCTAACCTATTCAAACTCATATACTATTATGTCAACTCATATAAATATAATATAGTCATAAATAAAGGAATTGACATGAATATATACTTTTTTGTATATGTAATATAATTTTGCAATTTTAAAAAGTAGTAATAATAAAACTATAACATAAACAAAACTATATATGTTAAATAACATTTAAAAGGGAACATTATCATTTTTAACTATAATCTTTTTTTAACAAGATAAGATTATGAATTTGAAAGTTAATCAAAAGAGTATTAATTTAAAAACATATAGTTAATATAATTATATTGTTACAAATATTATCAACATAGTCAAATTATAAATTCTAATCCCATGCAAAATGTGTGAAGTTTTTTAGATAAAATTTATGGAAGAATAGATTAAGAGTAAGATACAGATTTAAAACAATTTAATACCATCGACTTGAGAAAGTCAAAAACTATTTTGACTCTCTACTACAGTGTCAACAAAATGAAGCTCTTTTACGTTTGGAGTTTCGTAAAATGAGCAAATAACCTAAAAAGAATTACATTCTCGCATCTAAAAATATTTCTTTTTATGGCCCGCCGTAAAGCACGGGTGAAAAAAACTCGTAGACAAAACATATTGGGATGTTACACTTCAATTTTATATTTTATTGAAGAGAACAAATTATTGCCATATATAGTTTTGAGGATATTATATTGATTTTTGAATATTTAATTGAAATATAATAAAATTGCAATTAGCGAAGTGAGATGAGCACAAAAAGAGTGCACCGACAGACACTTAAAATGTCGGACAGAATTAACCGGGTGTCACCGGTAAACTAACAACTACAGCCTGTCAATAGCCAAACATCCTTGTGGAGAATACCGGTGACTAAGCTGCAGATTATGACAAACTTACTAGGAATTGCTTACGTGGTTTAATATCGGTGGTTAGTTAACTCTGTAGTAAAACATTGACTTTGATTCACGAATCCATCGGATTATGGCTCGGCTAGTTTTCATGAAAAAATAAAAGGAGAAAATTACTTATGGTCTAATTTAACCCTTAATATTTTAATTTGGACAAAATCTACTATAATATCTATTTGTTCAAAAGATTACGCTCCATCACATCAATTTTGAGTGAAATAGTATAAAAAAATCCTTGTTAGTTTGCTCCAATTAAATACCTAACAATTCGCTCCAATTATTAAAAAATACACACAAATTAGCTCAAATACCTTTTGTTAAAAAACACAAATTAATTCGCTCAAATGACCAACAATTCGCTACGATTATTACAAAATACACATGAATTCGCTCAAATGTCCAACAATTCGCTCAAATGCGCAACAATTCACTCAAATATTAAAATTACACATTAATTCGCTCAAATGCTCAATAATTAGCTTATATGCCTAGGATCTCGCTCAAATGCACAACAATTCGCTCAAATTATTAAACATACACATGAATTCGCTCAAATGCCTAGGATTTCGCTCAAATGTTTAGAAATTCGCTCCAATTGAAAAAAAACACTACATTTCGCTCCAATTTAAATAAAAAAACACTACATTTCGCTCCAAATTGATGTGATGGAGCGAGAATCTTGATCAAAATGGATATTTTTTAAGATTTCGTCCATATTTAGATATAAGAGGTCAAATATAACCATATAGGTAATTTTCTCAAAGTTAAATAAGTTACGGAGTGCCGAACTCGACCAAATGAATAGACATGATCATCATTTTTATAGATTTTATGCATCTAAATAAAGTTTTTTTTTAATTATAACTAAATTTTGTATAATCTGAAATTGGCAGTTTTGATTTTATCATGATATTTTTACTTTATCCCGAAAGCTAGAGTGTGTTTGTTATAGGGTATTGGGAAGAACAAATTACCCTAAAAGTAAGTGATTTATCAAATTTTTATAATAAAAGTAATATGATTTTTTTCAATGTCTTAAAAATATTAAGTTGTCAAAAAAATCAATTAAAAATAAAATTATTGCTTCATTTTGTTTTTTTTGCATTTTTAGTCGATTTTAGTTGATATAAATTTTCCACATCATATATTCATTTAATAGGTAAGGTATTTGACCATTCAAACATACTATAGAAATACTAGAGTTAGCTTCAAACGAGTACAGAAATTTTCGTGAGAATAGAGGAACCAATAAGAACGTGTTACGTGTTACAAAACTCACTTTCTCCCATGTTTTTTAAAATTAAATATCTCCCAAACGATAAGTCGAAAAATCATAAAAATTGCACCATAAAAATCACCGTTTTTATCTCTTCGATTAGAGATCTCACAATGTATACTTTCGACAATTTTTTTTCGTTTTCGTTGGTTTTTGTAAACAACTATCACATGTGATACCAGCAAGTAACAAATGTGTTACTAATATTGTACAATCATAAAAAAAAAGTCGTCGGAAGCATACCTTGTGAGATGTCTAATCGATGAGCCATTTTTGAGATATTTTATGGTGCAATTTTTATTTTTTCAATGAGCCATTTTTGAGATTTTTAATTTTTAAAAACGTCGGGGAAAGTGAATTTTTGTGACACGTGACACATTTTTATTGGTTCCTCTATTCTCACAAAAAATTTATTTTTATTTGAACCTCACTCGGAAATATCAATTTTACTTTTTGATAGTTTAAATTATAAATTCATTTTGAGTGAAAAAAATCTATGTATTATGTTTGCAGGTACTAAACATTTTTGTGACACGGTTTTAAAATGTAAGTGCTTTTAAGACATCTATAAAAAAATTCATTGTCAAATTTTAACAAATTGATTATTTTTTGGACTATTTTATTTGTTAAGGATGAGTTTCACGAAAGAAAGATAACATTAATGTTTTGTTATTGAATTTTAGGCTTTGTGAATGAAAGATAAAATGATAGTGAGCAGTTGGTTTCAATTCTTTCATTTTAAAACAGTAAACAAATATGGGTTTGTATATGAAACCCATTTCTATTTTCATTTCATTGTTTGGCGTACTTATACGAATTACTTTGTGCAAAATAATTTTACATATTTATCTGAGAGTGAGGTTCAAACGAGTATAAAATTTTTCGTGAGAATGGAAGAACCAATAAGAACGCGTCACGCGTCACAAAACTCACTTTCCCCCACGTTTTTAAAAATTAAATATCTCAGGAATGGCTCATTGAAAAATCAAAAAAAGTGCATCATAAAAATTAGCATTTTTTCTCTTCGATTAGAGATCTCACAAGGTATACTTTCGACAAACTTTTTTTTCGTTTTCGTTGGGTTTTGTATACACTATCACACGTGTTACCAGCAGGTAACTAATGTGATATCAGCAGGTAACATATCTCATACCAACGAGTACCACATGTGTTACTAATATTGTATAATTATAAAAAAATAAATTCCCGGAAGCATAACTTGTGAGATGTCTAATCGAAGATAAAAAAATGTTGATTTTCATGGTGCAATTTTTATAATTTTTCAATGAGTCATTCTTGAGATATTTAGTTTTTAAAAACGTGGAGAAAATGAGTTTTGTGATACGTTACGCAATCCTATTAATTTCTCTATTCTCACAGAAAAATTTATTCTAATTTGAAATTCACTCGTTTATCTGAATATTTTGCAAATTATGGGCCCAATCATCATGCCTAAGAATAAAGTGCAAGGACTGTTCTTGCAAAAACTAAAAAATTAAAAGGACCTTATAGGTAAAAATCCAATTCCAGCTCCTTTTCGGCTGGGTGACATCCGGACAGTCAAAATCACTCAATTGAACAAGTCGAGCCGAGCTGAGCTGTCACACCACCGTTTCCCGGTATCGGTGACCGGTTACGCCGGTAAATTATATTATTACACAACTATTGCAAATAAAATAATCGAAAAAGGCAGTGGCATATATCATCAAGTGATAGGTAAAGCGAAAGCATACTGAACAAGTTATCATCATATATCATAAAAAATGGCAGAGTGATATAATTCAATAAAAACCCATCTTAAATTTCCCATCTTATTATCTCTAAAATCTCAAAGTTTCAATCTTGATTGATTGAATAAGCATCCTCTGTTTCTTCTTTAATTGGAAGAGATGGAGGCAAATGCTGGATTGGTGGCTGGATCACATAAAAGAAATGAGTTGGTCAGAATTAGGCATGAATCTGATGGAGGGGTATGCTTTTATTGTGTATTTATTTGTTGAATTTTGATTTCTTTTTGTAGATCTAGTTGTTAAGTCAAACATAAGTGTGTAATGGTGAAATTGTGATGTGGGTTTTGTTGAATATGAGTTATTGATTTATTTTGTTTAGATCTCAATGTAATCAGCTAAGTAATGAGTAACCTTTTAAGAATTTTGCATAATTGAGCTACCGTTTGATTAGAAGGTTTTAATAATTTTGGTCACATTTGTTTTTTAGGTGGTTTGATTTGGGGGGAGGTTGTTGAAGTACTTCTGATTATTTAATTTTGTATTGAAACGTGGTAAAGATAAGGTTATTAGGTGGTTAGTTTGGTAAAGTTTGTCTCTTTAACTGATGTTAGATATTCACATTGAATTCGATGTAGAAAATTGAAATGAATTTCAGTTTTTCTCCTGTTGATAAATGATTTTGAACTGTGATTACGATTTTGTGATTATTTAGTCAAATTAGTCAGATTTGAAGAATCATGAAAGGACTTGATGTAAAAAGGTTAATTATAAAGATAATTGTGAAAATACCTACACATCATCAACTTTAATCAACTGATTATGTGATTTCATCTCATTTTATTGATCATGCAGCCCAAGCCATTGACGAATTTGAACGGGCAGATATGCCAGATTTGTGGTGACACCGTCGGCCTCACTGAAACCGGTGATATATTTGTTGCTTGCAACGAGTGTGCCTTCCCAGTCTGCCGGCCATGCTATGAGTACGAGAGGAGAGATGGAAATCAATCCTGCCCTCAGTGCAAGACTAGATACAGAAGGCACAAAGGTTAGCTTTAGCTTAACTTAGCTTTTGTTGATCAAGATCTTGTTAGACTTTTGGTTGATGGAAGAATATTTAAGTTTAAATTTTTGATAATGGGGTATGATTTTTAGGGAGCCCCCGAGTTGATGGTGATGATGATGAGGATGATATTGATGACTTGGAGAATGAGTTCAATTATCCTCAAGGAAACAACAAGGCTAGACGCCAGTGGCAAGGAGATGACGCCGATCTTTCTTCATCTGCTAGACATGAGCAACCGATTCCTCGTCTCACTAATGGCCAACAGGTTAGTGATCATTAATGAATACATTTTTGATAGCCTTTAAAGATATATTTTTTTATCCTTCTAATCAATGTCACGCTTTCCCACCTTGGAGTTATTTGTTTAAAAAAACTAATGCCCTCAATTTCGATCCATTTATCCGAAATGGTGGTGTTGGTACATAGGTTGGCAATTTGGACCTATTAACATATGAATGTGTAATTTTGGGTATATTTCAATGGGTCAAATAAAAAATGTTAGCTGAAACCGAAACGGGTTAAATGGGTTTAAAGTCGTCCAAAGTCTATTTTTAATGCGTACACCTCTTAAAATGTTTTATTCAAGGAAATGAACAATATTGTTTTTGTAATGAATGATTGGGGTACCAATACTGAAATTCGAAAATATTTCATATGTTTCCCTTCCTTGTCTTTTCTTCAAGCATGTGTGCTAATGCTTGCTGTTTTCAGATATCGGGTGAAATTCCAAGTATTACGCCTGACAATTTGTCTGTAAGAAGTACGTCAGGTCCACTCGGCCCCGGTGACAAGCATGTCCACTCACTTCCATACATCGATCCCAGACAACCAGGTACATTCTTGGCTACTGCCACCTCCCATGAAACTCCCCATTTAAGTATTATAAGTTCATATATTTGCTGAACATATCATTTGATTTATGGTGTCATTTTTATAGTTCCTGTAAGAATTGTGGACCCATCAAAAGACTTGAATTCATATGGCCTTGGTAATGTTGACTGGAAGGAAAGAGTGGAAGGTTGGAAGCTAAAACAGGATAAAAATATGATGCAAATGACTAACAAATATGGTGTTGAGGGAAGAGGAGGCGAGATCGAACGTACTGGATCGAATGGAGAAGAATTGCAAATGTAGGCATCTTTCAATATTGTTTCTGTTTAAGATACTATAGAGTAAAATTATTGGTACAACTCTGACACATACAAGTTGGAACTTAGTGCGCCATATGTGAAATAAATGTAATTTTACCATCTAAATTAAAGAAAATAGTTAAAGAGTTTGTTGTTTCTGATGCTGAAATTGGTTTGTGTGACAGGGCTGACGATGCTCGCCAACCAATGAGCCGCGTGGTGCCTATTTCATCAGCTCATCTGACTCCATATCGTGTTGTAATCATTTTACGGTTGATTATTTTGGGTTTCTTTTTGCAATACCGTTGCAGTCATCCAGTGAATGATGCATATCCCTTGTGGTTGGTATCTGTTATCTGTGAGGTCTGGTTTGCATTATCATGGCTTCTCGATCAGTTCCCAAAGTGGTTTCCTGTTGAGCGTGAGACCTACCTTGACAGGCTGGCATTAAGGTAAACAGAATTATGATTGTGAAATTTTAATATTAGAAGTGTGCAGTCGTTAAGTCTGTATTCTGAAGAGGGAAGTGTGTTTTTGCAGATTTGACCGGGACGGAGAGCCATCACAACTAGCTCCTATTGACGTGTTTGTGAGTACGGTGGATCCTCTAAAGGAACCTCCTCTTATCACTGCAAACACGGTGTTGTCTATTCTTGCCGTGGATTACCCTGTGGACAAAGTTTCGTGCTATGTGTCTGATGATGGTTCTGCCATGCTGTCATTTGAGTCACTCTCAGAGACTGCTGAGTTTGCAAGGAAGTGGGTCCCATTCTGCAAGAAACATAGCATCGAACCCAGAGCACCCGAGTTCTATTTTGCTCAGAAGATTGATTATTTGAAAGACAAGATTCAGCCTTCTTTTGTCAAGGAACGCAGAGCCATGAAGGTGAGTTGTTTGATCTATACGTAGACTTTTAGGATCATAGGGTATTAGGGGTGATATTAGAATGCTAAAATTGGCATGTTTAAAATGAGTTCGATATTCTTTATTTTAAGTTTGTACAGTTTTACTTATAATGAATTGATGGCAGAGAGAATACGAAGAATTTAAGGTGCGAATCAATGCTCTTGTAGCCAAAGCACAAAAGATGCCGGAGGAAGGTTGGACAATGCAAGATGGAACGCCATGGCCTGGAAATAACCCCAGGGATCACCCAGGAATGATCCAGGTGAACAATTTTTACTTTAAGAATTATATTCGGAAATAATTTTTTCTCGATTTCCATTAAAATCTCAATAATTTCTATATTTCATCTATTTGGCCATTGTGATCATTGCATTATATTAATTTAACTAGAGGACTTTTGACTAAACGTCAAACACTTACCGTTGATATTGCTGTATAGGTATTCCTGGGACACAGTGGAGGTCTTGATACAGATGGCAATGAGTTACCACGTCTAGTTTATGTTTCTCGTGAGAAACGTCCCGGTTTCCAACATCACAAGAAAGCCGGTGCTATGAATGCTTTGGTTCGTTCACATTTTCTTTATCCTTCACTTTTATAATATATAGGAGCAAGGCTACTTCTTTGTGTTCATATATGATATATATTGGTTGTTAATTTGATCAAGCTTTTTCTCGTTCATAGATACGAGTTTCTGCAGTCCTAACAAATGGTGCATATATTTTGAATGTCGATTGTGATCACTACTTCAACAACAGTAAAGCTCTTAGAGAAGCCATGTGTTTCATGATGGATCCTGCTTATGGAAAGAAGACATGCTATGTTCAATTCCCACAAAGATTTGACGGGATTGATTTGCACGATCGATATGCTAACCGAAACATTGTCTTTTTCGACGTACATTTTCTTCTCCAAACACTATATTCTACAACCTCTTTTGTTATAGCTGATTATTCGAATACCCCATTAGCCTTTTAATATTTATTGTTCATTATAGTAGGTTTTTAAAGTCACGACATTTTGGTTTTGAAAATTGTATATCTGTAGATCAACTTGAAAGGGTTAGATGGCATTCAGGGTCCCGTGTACGTGGGGACGGGTTGTTGCTTTAACAGACAAGCTCTCTATGGATATGATCCAGTTTTGACTGAGGCTGATTTAGAACCGAACATTATCATCAAGTCTTGTTGTGGTTCACGAAAGAAAGGAAGACATGCTAACAAAAAGTATGTAGACAAAAAGAGAGCAGCAAAAAGAACTGAATCAACCATTCCTATTTTCAATATGGAAGATATGGACGAGGGTGTTGAAGGTCTGCTCTTTTCCTTATATTTCCACTTCATTTTTTTGTTATATTAGTTGATTATGTGTTGACTGAATACTTGTTTTACAGGATATGATGAAGAAAAATCGCTACTCATGTCTCAAAGGAGCTTAGAAAAGAGATTTGGTCAGTCGTCTGTGTTCATTTCTGCTACTTTTATGGAGATGGGAGGTATTCCACCCACCACAAATCCCGCTACCCTTTTGAAGGAGGCCATACATGTTATTAGCTGTGGTTACGAGGACAAGAGCGAATGGGGTAAAGAGGTAATGTTGTTCATCTTTAATCCATGTAACATTTGATTGCATTCCTGCAAATTTCGTGAAATATATTGGTCAACTAATCTTGACTTTTTTTATTTTCTCATTTCAGATTGGATGGATTTATGGATCGGTGACAGAAGATATTTTAACGGGTTTTAAGATGCATGCAAGAGGATGGATCTCTATCTACTGCATGCCTCCTCGTCCAGCCTTCAAGGGTTCTGCTCCAATCAATCTTTCTGATCGTTTGAATCAAGTTCTTCGATGGGCTTTAGGTTCAATTGAGATCTTGCTGAGCAGACATTGTCCCATTTGGTATGGGTACAACGGGAAATTGAAGCTCTTGGAGCGCCTCGCTTACATCAATACCATTGTGTATCCTCTCACTTCACTCCCACTACTTGCTTATTGCGTACTTCCAGCTGTCTGCCTTCTCACCGGAAAGTTTATCATTCCCGAGGTACGTCTTCCCTCAACTAACCTTTTTGAACTGAATGCTGCATCTGTTTTAGTGGGTCCCATAAAAATTGAGCGTGTTTATAGATTTTGTGAAATTAGAATTTTTTTGTCAGTTCTTTTCAGTGCCAATTCTCTTATCTTAGGCCGCAGTAACTCATATGGTTTGGTACATGCATAATTTTTGTCAGAAAATAGTTCTTATTTTTTGAAGTAAAAACTTGGTAATTTTTAACTACAAATTGATGTAAATACGCAGATTTTCTAGAGATAATTGACTGTTAGAAACAACTTTGAAATAAAATTCATATAGATTTTGAAGTTGAAGTTGATATATTTGACCTTTTAATTCAATTTTTAAAGTTGCAATACTTTATATAGTTTTATTTATGCTGTATTCTTAATCCACATTAGTATGTTCGATCCGTTTTACCTCGTACAAAAGTCTAAGTGTTGGTCCTAGATATGAACTAACTTTCATGTCAATTTTTTACAAAAAAAAAAAACAAAAGAAAATCATTCATGTCAATTTTGCATATCAGAATATCAACTTTTACTTAAAAAAGTCTCTCTGTGATCTTCTGTCTTGCAGATTAGCAACTATGCTAGTATGTGGTTTATTCTTCTTTTCATATCCATTGCTGCAACTGGAATCTTGGAGCTACGATGGAGTGGTGTCAGCATTGAAGATTGGTGGAGAAACGAACAATTTTGGGTCATTGGTGGCACATCCGCTCATCTTTTCGCCGTCTTCCAAGGTCTTCTCAAAGTTCTTGCTGGAATCGACACAAATTTCACCGTCACATCAAAAGCAAACGATGAAGACGGTGATTTTGCCGAACTCTACATTTTCAAATGGACCGCACTCCTCATCCCTCCGACCACCGTCCTCATCGTGAACTTAGTCGGAATTGTCTCTGGCGTTTCGTCAGCCATCAACAGTGGTTATCAATCATGGGGCCCGTTGTTTGGGAAATTGTTTTTTGCCATCTGGGTTATCGTTCATTTGTACCCTTTCCTCAAGGGTCTGATGGGTCGATCAAACAGGACACCAACCATCGTTATCGTGTGGTCGATTCTTCTTGCTTCTATTTTCTCGCTTCTTTGGGTGAGAATCGACCCCTTCACTACAGACGACAAGCTTGATTCCATTCGTGGACAATGCGGGATCGATTGTTAGATTTCGATGCTTGCTTTGGTATATACACAAGAAATGAAAGAATACCAGAAACACAGTTTATGTATTTATTTATTTATTTTACTTTCTTTTTTTGGAGTCTTTTGGTAGCGAAAACAGATGGGAAGTGATGACTTCCCAAACTGCAAGTGTGTGAATTTTACGTATAAATAGATCGAAGTATCGTTTGTGTAGAAATTGGTTTATGGAAACTCTTTTTTTGTTACATTCGTATATTAATACTACCATACTATTTTTTCTCTCATTTCGTTGCTGGTTGGTAGTATATAAGTTTTACATATGTATGTTATTTACTGAAAAAATTGCATGCTGCTACTTCATTTTAGTTTTGGTCTGACGTGTATTTTTGTTTAAGTGGTCATTGACCACTGGTCAAGTTGAGTGAATTATCGAGTGGAAGGGCCCCTAGTTTGCCAGTGGCTCAGTGGGCTAAACAACCGTGATTGATAAACGCGTTATGGGTGGCCATCATTCCATTCAAACATCATGATGACTGCAACTTGAAGTCTTGAACCACTCAGATGCATTTTAACAATTCTGATAGATTCATCTATAAACTTATCAAATAGAAATCTAGGTACCATACCACCCAACAATCTGTATGGGTTTTTTTTAATATATAAAGAAAAACGTTACTGTCCACTAGACCCATATCCAATCCTTTCAGTCGTTTTGACTTTGAATTTTTCTGGTCAACAATGTACTATTCATCAGAAACATCAAGGAAGCCCAAAACCCTCATGAAGCTTGTATATAAACACCATGCAAAGAAGTTGTAGTCATTCATATTATCAGCAAATATGGAAACAAAGCTTTATGAAGCATCATTAACCGGCAACGTACAAACACTCAATACACTACTCCATCAAGATCAGCTCATGCTTGATAGACTCTCACTCACTGGATCATTCAATGAAACCCCTCTCCACATCGCAGCCATGCGTGGCCACGTCCATTTCACCATGGTGGTTATGTCCCATAACCCGAAACTCGTCACGTCCCTAGATAGTCAAAGAAGGACCCCACTCCATGTGGCCTCAGCCAACGGCAACCTGGAGGTAGTGCAGGAACTAGTACGGGTAGGGGGTCGTGATTTATGTCGCTTTCAAGATCAAGAGGGGTTGACACCTATTCATTTAGCAGCCTTGAATGAACATTTGGAGGTTGTTAAGGCACTGGTTGAGGCGAACCCGGATGCTGTGAAAGTGATTTCAGCTACAGGGGAGACCATATTGCATATGTGTGCTAGTTTTAATCGTTTCGAGTCGTTGAAAGTGTTGGCTGAATTGTGGAATGAAGAAGAGTTGGCCAAGATTATGGATCACGGTGGAAACACCCTTTTGCATGCTGCTGCTTTTAATAAACAGACACAGGTACTGATCCATTCTTTCCGATTATTGAAAACTAGTTTTGCAGGGTGCTTTTAGATATAGGAAAGAAGGGAACTTGTTTTTCAGGAAATTTTTCATGAAAATCCTGAAAAAAACATAAAACTTATAGAAAAAGCCTTCTGGTTTTAAACCGGAAAATGAAAATTCTTAAAAACGTTTTCAAAATATCACCGTTTTCTAGAGATAAAGAGATGAGCACCTTCTTTTTATCTTAATTAAACGGAGATGAAAATCAGGGAAGTAGTACTTTTTGGTGTCTAATTTGGATATTTTCACAAATTCAATTCTGTTCTGAAAGAAGTAGTACTTTTTGGTTTATGCAGATATTAAACTATTTGCTCGGGGTAGAAAGTATCAAAGCTAATGGAAATGCTGTAAACAAACTTGGATTAACTGCACTAGATGTACTAGATCAATCTCCACGCGATCTCAAAGCACTCGAAGCACGACAAATTCTAATGGAAGCTGGTGTGTTGAGAGCGAATAATCTTCGACCACCCCCTAAACCACTACAACTATCAAAGAAATCCTCACAGATGACTAAACAAAAAGGCGGGTTACTATCAAGAACCTGGGCTAGGTATGTCAACAATGACCACTACTGGCTCGAAAAACAGCGTGCGATTCTTATAGTCGCTGCGTTAGTGGTGGCAGCGATGTCATATCATTCAGGGATCAATCCTCCTGGAGGGGCTATTACTAACACACAAAATGGTCGATATGAGCTTGGAAATGCAGTTCAAACAGAAGTAGACATGGATAATTTTGACCGATTTGTGATGTTTAACACATTCACTATGATAATATCTTTGGGCATAGTTCTAGTGTTGATTAGTGGATTCCCTTTGATGAACAAGTTCTTGATGTGGGTGCTTACGCTTGGAACATTGTTGATGTTGGTGTTCATGGTGGCTACTTATTTGCAGTCGTTGGCCATGATGGCACCAGATATGTATGTGGACGTGACAAGTGTTTGGATTTGTTTGATTTGGATGTTGGCTTGTGGGGTCATGGCGTTGATTCACACCATCTTTTTTGTTGTATGGGTGGTGATGAAGCTATCAAAACGGAAAATGCCCGAGGCTAAAAGAACAATTTACCAGAATGCAGAGGAGGTTTGATGTTTTTGTAGGTGATTTGTGATTGTTTGTTGACCTTATTCTTTGTATGAAGTTAATCATGCTAATAAATGTTGCTTATGGGTAAAATGATGGTTAAAACTTATTGTAACAAATTTTTATAATTTTGATTTAATTTGATACTAGTGATTTAGTTCTATTAATTTTTCTTTGCTAGTTTTGAAGTTTTGATTGTTTTGAATTCTTACATAAGCAACTTATTGTTATTGGGCTCCTAAAGCATGCATCATTTTTAGAAGATAGAGGAGGCCGGCCCATATCTATAAGGCCCACCCAGTTTCTTAATTTATGCTACCAAATGAGTATGACGATGACAAATTGACAATATGACATGGTTATAAACAGGGCAAATTTCATAAAATGGGAATATGGTATACCAAAATAATCAATAAAGAGGACAAAATAATTTCGCACAATAAAAATGTTACATATTTCTTTTTGTTATAAAATGAGAACCTTTTTTTAACACCTAACGTAGAACATAAAATGGAACATGTAACTCCCTTCTTTGCAAAATAGAACGTGTAACCATTTTATTATGCAAGATGATTTTATGTTCTCCTTTGATGAAATTTACCCTTATAAATATGTTATTTCGTATTTATGACGACTAAAACATTAATTGATAAAACTAATTGCATAGTATTTGAATTTATAATTTACTACTTAAAAAGCGACAGGCCATGAGTTATTTAAAATATGATATTTCTACTCATGCGTCATTAATTAAGGAATGTATGTTAATAGTATTAATCAATGTGTAAAAGAATATATAGAACATTAACTAAAAGTGAAACTAATCAAATGTAAATAATTGCATAACATGCATCAAATGTTTGTCTTAAATAGTAATAGGCTTTTGGCTGTGACTTTTAACTTAAAAAGCATAAATTGATGTAGACGAATCAAGAGAAAACAGAAATAAAGTTGTCACCTTAAAACAAGGATAGAATATTAATCTTTTGCTAACTCTAGAAAAAAGTAACAATAAAGGGAATCTTCATAAATAGATGCATATTAAAATCAGAGGAGAATGGCTCAAATGAGCGGAATGTCGAATTCATTACATTTTAGAAACAAATTTGTAAGTGTAAAATGCAGTGTTTCATTGGTAAGATGCAATGAATCTGAGTAACAATTTGTTCTTGACATGCAGTTAATTCGTCATGTCCTCCTTCTCCTCAATTGAAGCCTTCCCCTCGGAACATTACCCTAAGATGTAACATTATATAAACATAAATGTTTTTTGATTAATGTTTTGTTTGAAGTTTGGGCATGTAGACATCCAACTAGCTAGCTAGGTTTCGTTTTCATATAAAGAAAACGTCTATAAATTTGATTTCTTTTCCCCTGAATTATGGCATGCATTACTCCTCTTTGTAGCTTTAACACAGTCATATATCGTATACTCCATAATTAATTAATTACTAATTTATATGATCTAATTATATTATTCCCTCAGGTTAAATCACTTATCCCCCCTTTTTGAGCTAATCATTCATAGTTTCATACTAATTGTTTTCATTACAATATACTCCGTATTGGACAAAAAAAAACATATAGTACGTAAATAAGACTGCGAAAAAAACCTTTTTAGGTATATAATCAGTCATTATATTTTGAATAACACATACGGAATATAACGTTAATTAGTTTACAATTAGGTATAGTTTGATCATTTCTTTATCATATATAATTAATAATTAATTAAGAAGATGTGTATAAAGAAAAAGATTGAAAAACATGGACTACCTTTATTTCTTCTTTTCTTTCCCCTTTTTATGTATCGTCTCTTTTTAGTTCTTTGGAAAATAACATTGCTTTCGATCAATATCGGACTAGATTAGCTAGTATGATGTGATTATTACATTTCTTGATGCAAATATCACTGATCGGTGGAATTAATTATCATAAACTTTTTCTATTACATTTAAAGAGTCAGGTTTAAACGGGTAGAATAACTTTTTGTGAAAATAGAGAAACCAATAAGAACGTGACACGTGTTACAAAAATTCACTTTCCCACACGTTTTTAAAAATTAAATATCTCTCAAACAATAAGTCGAAAAATCATAAAAATTGCACCATAAAAATCAACATTTTTTTCTCTTCGATTAGAGATCTCACAAGGTATACTTTCGACGAACTTTTGTTTTCATTTTTTGGGTGGATTTTGTAATCGACTGTCACATTTGATACCAACGAGTAACACATGTGATACTGATATTTGTACAACTTGTAAAATCCATAAAAAAAGTCTTCGGACGTATACTTTGTGAGATGTCTAATCGAAGAGAAAAAAATGTTGATTTTTATGGTGCAATTTTTATAATTTTTCAATGATCCATTTTTGAGATATTTATTTTTTAAAAACGTGGGGAAAGTGAATTTTGTGATACACGGCGCATTTTATTGATTCCTCCATTCTTATCAAAATTCTCATTCTCATTTTAACCTTACTCTACATTTAAGTATAAAGAGTAATGTTCAAATGAGAATGAAATTCTTATGAGAATGGATGAATCAATCTCAGTCATTCATTTTCATCAAACTCAACTTTCCTCCACGTTTTTAAAAATTAAATATGTCAAAAAATGCAAGTCGAAAAATTATAAAATTTGTATCATAAAATTCATCATTTTTTTCTCTTCGATTAAACATCTAACATGACATACTTTCGACGAACTTTATTTTTCATTTTGTGGTGGGTATTGTAAACGACTATTAAATGTGATACCAATGAGTATCACACGTGATACTAATATTGTACAATTTGCAAAACTCATAAAAGAAGTCGTCGAAAGTATATCATGTAAGATGTCTAATCGAAAAAAATGCTGATTTTTATGGTACTACGCGTACTAGCTGTGTAAATGAGTAAATGACGACAATAATTGAAATTCGCATGATCACTCGGAAACGGCCAACAAGCAAAGCTCTTTGCTTCGCCATAAGCCCTTGCAGTTTTGGCCTTTCGGGGTCCTTTGGCATTTTACTGTTTTTCGGGGTTTATTTTGAACACCTTTAGATTATGTTTCCTTTTACTTCGTAACTATCTTTGCGTAGGGATTTCAATTCTTAGATTCTTTTTAAAACGTTTCTAGGGTTTATTTATTCATTACGTTTTATGTTCAGACTTGATATTGATTTACTAAAAGAACTTCTCACCTTGAAAATTTCGATTAATTTTAAATTGTTCTTGTTATTGTTAGGCCAGTGGTCGAACACAATTTGATCGTTTACTGTCAAAAAAATCTTTCTTAAATATAATATATGATTAACCTTTGTGACATCATCAATTAAAAAAAATTAATTATTCAGTTAAGTCCTTTAATTTTCTTAATTTAAACATTAACCTCCCTTACTCTAAATAATTTAATTTAAAATTAAGAATTAAACAATTTACTCTAAATTAAATAAATTAAAATCCAAATAATCATACTAGAAGCTGATTTGTTACGGATATAAGTAACACAAGGATTCTTTAATAATTACGTTAGTTATTATCCCTTCATTCATTAATTATAATTAACTAAAAGTTAAACAATTATACAAAAATTTAAATACAACCCTCCACATTATATTATATATTTGAAGCCGTGTATTTTATTTTGATTTCGTACCTCATATGGAGTATTCATTATTTAAAAAGTAACTAGGATATTATAACTTCATTATTTTAGGTTGGATAAATAATCACTGAAAAGGTATGTTAAAATTAAATGTCATTTATAAAATTGTTTGATAGTTTCAAATAAGAACTGCCAAGTAATTCTATTGATATTTAAATCCTATAAACTATTAAATCTTATTTGTGAGATCGAATTTTCTTAAAGATTAAATTAAACACATTTCCATCATTATGTTTGGCCTATTAATCTAGTTATTTAATTTATATCTCAAATCTTCTCCCTTCTTTCTTTTTTTCTTTGATCAAATATTTATTTATTTTCAAATATGCTATTTTATAGTTTATGTGATATGATTGATTTAAGATTTTCTCTTTCTCTTATTGATTATATAGTCAAATTCTTTTATCATTAAGTGACATTGTGAATAATGTATTAATATCTTAAAACCAGCCATGAATTTAAGGTACAAATCCTAATGAATTGTTTCGCGGTTATATTATCTTATTATTGAGGAGACGATCGAACCAATATATGAAACTACCGTTAGATAATTTGGCCCATGAATTTGATTTGCGGTTTAGTTCATATTGGTAGATAAGTTGCTAAGATATTTGATTGATGTTTGGGAAGAGTTGTTAAAGTGGTTTTCAACATTATAATAATCGGAAAATTTAAGGTACAAGATTCAAATCTGACATTTACATAAAAATTGAGGATTATTGTTTGAAAATTATTAAATCGTAACTCAAAGTCTACTGTATTTATACAAATACAATTTGGTATATCATTATATTGTATGTATTGAACTTTCAGTAAGTACTATTTTATGCATACGATTAATTATTCATACGATAGCTGATATTATTGATGATGTAATGATCGTATAAGTCACCAAGTCATTAACATGTTATCAAAAACGGTGCCACTAATTGTATATTTTTTTAAACTCAACTTTAATACTCATGTCATTCCTTTTTTTATATATATCTTAATTAAGCACTTCAACTTTAAATTTACCAAGCATAGTACGAATTTAACTTACAATTATTTTCAAAATTATTCAAATACTCTTATAATACGTTGTTTACACTAAATTACCTGTGTGTATACACGAATTTAAGTACTAGTAATTATATAATCAATACACTTAATTAACAGTTAAATAATTAAATTTAATTAACGTACTTAAAAAAATACTACAACTAATTTTGGTTTATCATAATAATGTTACTCAAGTATAAATATAAGTAATGATACAATAAGAATTTGTAAAATATGTGACTTCACTGACTTGATAGTTACAACTTTAACTTATTAAGAAACATATAATAATTTTGAAAAGTAGAGACATCATATGAAAATGCATTATGGGGCCAAAGGATGATTCCTCTTTCTTTGTCATGGACCATTTTATAACCCCAAAAATAAAATAAAATAAATTTTCGGGAACATCCCAAGACCGATCGATGAGGAGCCGTCAAATGGTCAGTTACCTCTTTTTTATATATAATAAATTGAATATCAGTAAGAATATGTAGATCGTCGTGCATCAAAACATAGTATAACTCGAAACGTTATATCAACGAGCATCACAAATCTGAAACTTCTTTTACTTTTTCGTGAATCTAATATGATCAGCTTATGATTCAACAGTTGAAATTCTATACGGTTTTTAAATTTAAATTCATTTAAGGAGCATCACAAATCCTGAAACTCCTCGACTTTTTGTGTATCTGATCTGATTAACTTACGACTCAACATTTAAATTCTTTTCGATTTATTTTATGTTACAAAAAGCAACCCATAATCAAATATTTATTTTGAATGAAAACAACATATTGAAAGACATTTTAGGAATAAAAAATGGATTATGAGGTAGCTTAGCCAATTGGATCAAGATTAGCAATTAACATTATAAAAATATTTGATTAGAAGGTATATGATAGATGGTGGAGTGGGGCCTTAATTGGTGTGTAATGTACACCCACCCCACATTACTTCAATTATGTTTTGTTGTGTTGAGTTGTGTTGAGGTTTCCTACCGGCAATTACAATTTGTCCAAAACTCTAAATCATAGTTTCACTATGCATTTGCTTCTTTCCAATCGTAAGTTCCACTCTATACCCCACCTAAACGAAGGAAGAAATGGTGTGCCTATAATAATTATACGTGTTTTATATTTGTAGAAATAAATATAGTAAAAAATATTTTAATCTCAAGTTATATATATACTAGGAAAAAGACTCACGCAATTAACAACACTTAAAGTTAGATCCTATTAATTTTGACGCAGTTAACAACACTTAAAGTTAGATCCTATTAAGTTTGATAAAGAAAATGTGTAAAATACGTAAAATATGAGTGTTTATGGAATGCTTGCAATTGAAATTATATATGGCTTTTTAAAAGAAGAAGAAGCACCTTCAACTTCATTGGGATGACTTTAAAGAAAAAGTCGTGATGGGTTTGCTTTTTTAATGTATGTGTTTTATGATATCTCATGCATTACTAATATTTTTCATGTTAAATAAATTTGTTATATGATCAACCATAGGTAATTGTTAAAACGAATTTAAAGAACTGCACGCTTAAAAGATTATAGATTGTAATTTTCAAATACTTTGCTCAAAGTATTTAGGCTGCATGTTGTATATTTTAGTGCATTAGCGGATTAGTGTGACGCGGAATGCATACCCGACTAAGTTATTAAATACTCGACACAACCAAAATTGCGGGGGTCAAGAAGGTCGTTCCCCCTTATAGGGTCCTAGGGGTAACGTCCCTAACGGGGTCCAATGAACCCGAATTTAGTTATTTTTATAACTGACGTCTTTTTTATTAATATGGTACAATCTGCATAATTGCATACACCAAAAAACACACACATACAAACGCTCTGGTCATCGATTTCATTGACATAAAACGTTAATATCTCTTGAATTATCTCATGACGAATTCCGTGAACCAGGGGCAATTTTAGGGTCGAAATATTATCTTTGAAAAGTGATTCCAAACACAAATTACAGAGATTATATCCGGTCATTCGAATCGTTACCCTGTTCATACTATCAAACACTGCACATGATTTGAACCTACACTTTTGTAGTTGTTAGATAAGATTGACGCCAAGTCACTTGGCCTTTGGTTAGTTTATTACTCCGTATAAGGTTAACTCCATTGTACCAAAGTGATCGACTTTTCAAGCAGCTAGAGGACGCTAATGAAAATCAAATCCTTGAAAATTGTCTGTGAAATCTTGTAAAGTTAGATTATATACGTAACCAAAAGTATCCAAATTATACCGTAAGAAAACATGTCTCTGTTACGCATATATTGTCTCATCCTTTGTTTGTATCAAGAAAAATATAAACTATATATCTTGTCATGATTCTTCATTTATTAGATCTATTCATCTAAACATTAATTAATTAATTATATATACATTTCATCGCATGTATCTTTTGATCTTGCTCACGAGCTACAAGAATAAACTGGGATTCACTAAATAAAACATTATTTTCATATATAAATAATAATAATAATAATTAAACAAACTTTAGTCTTCGATCCCTTTGTTTCTTCTTTTTTTTTGAACCGCAGTGATCTTATATAAACGTGCTAACAAGAAACTAGCAGCGAAAAAAGTACGTAAAGTTATAAATTTTAAACATTAAACGTGTTAAAAGTCATAGTCCCTCCGTCCCAATCTTATTGTCCACAAATAAAAAATACACAGTTTAATAAAACATCATCATTCCACTTATTTTTTGATAAGATAACAGTTTTACCTTTACCCTTTACCTATTTTTTTGTCATACATGTATATATTAGGGGTATAAAAGAAACTTTACAACATTATTCTTATCAATTTATAGAAGTGAACAATAAATTTGAAACAACCATAAAAGGAATACTGCCTTAGAAAATTGGGACGGAGGGAGTATCAGTTATTTACTTTTTGAATGACAGCCATTAATTAATATTAGTCTCATGAAAAACATAGAATAATTCGTAAAGTAAGACGAAATTGTCATTCTCATATGATTGTCGTCCAAATTTTCTTTCAATAAATATATATGTCGTTCAATAAATTAGATTTTCATACGTAATTTTTTCCTTTCATTTTCTAGAAAAATCATTTTATAGTAAACTAAAACTTCACACAAGACCAAATATGTCCATCGAGGAAAACAAGGAGTTTGGACCCATAACATATGTATTTGCTAAATGTGAGATGCAAACAACTTAAATGGTTTTTAAATTGATGACAATATATAATAAAGTACACGTATTAAGTTTGTATATATTGTGGACACTAGTTGATCGAGTCAAAAATCCACTAATCCCCCAAATTTGGATATAATTAAAAGAAAAGAAAGTGGGAAGAAAAAGAGTGAGGTAGTGACCCCATATCAACCGATCATAAGTGACCGATAATTGGAATGTGCCCCTAGCAGAAAAAAAGTGATGACAAAGCTTGAACATGAGATGTGTTGATTGGCCACCATTATATTCCTAGATAGTGTCATAAGAAAAATGAAAAAAAAAATTGTTTGAAATTGGTTATTTATACGTATGGAATTGGATTTAATGCAAAATAGATTTTAGGTAGAAAGATAGGAAGAGAATGGAAATAGTTATGATGCATCTGAATTATAACTATGGTGCACTTGACTTTTAATTACGATGCTGGCTGACCACCGGTCGTTGTCGGATTCTGACGGCCGAAAATTATATTATTATGATTAACAATGATGCACCTGACTTTTAACAATAATGCAACATGACTTTTAACTATCATGCACTTCCTCGTTAACTTACTATTTCCCTAACTATCTTCCTTTTTTTTTTCTGAAACCATGCTCATTTATAGGTCCTTTAATTTCTAGTAAGAGCCGTAGAGGACTAGCGAAAAAAATATATATTTAAGGCTGTTTTTACCTTTCAGGTAGGCAGGAGAAATATTCCTTATAAACTGTAAAACTTGAAAACATTACACTTTTTCATTTTCAAGTAAATTAATTAAAATATTTTTTTTGGTAGATATATATACTTGATGGCCATCTCCGTACGTACTTGCTTATATATACAATCACTCACACATATTATATAGTTTACAACCTGATCTCTCTCAAAGTTGGCACCATAAGCCATTAAGCCACACATTTGTTACGGGTCAAGAACCGTTCGGGTGGGTAATAAACCCACGGTTCAGATCCTTTCTAAATGATCACCTCCTGCACCACAACAGGTTAGTTCTATCAAATCTTCATGTATAATCACATATATGCATATATAAAATTGCATGTACATGTTTTTTAAGTTTTGTTTTGAAGTGTTGATCATGTTCTCTTTTTTACACAAACTTAAATATTTGTTACATCTTACAACAATCAAGTTTTCAAGCAAAAACTTGAAGGATTAACGTTACAAATTTACAAACCTTATGTTTTACGTGTTAGCGACGGTAAGACGGAAATATATATAGCTAGATGCATTGATTGGAAGTAACATGAAACAAAAGTAACAACACCCCATTAATGATTGGGTTTTTTTAAGACAAAAAGCATAGTTTTTGACATATACCTAGATATGTTTTCGATTAAATCTATGCAATCTTGTGAAACTTGCAACTATGTTCTAATTCATGTCATATCTCGTTGTTGTACAACATTTTACACTAGAGAATTTGGAGTCAAACAAATAACATTTAGAATCGGATAGATTAACGAAATTTGGAGCAAGGTTTTGTTCCATCTATAGAACGTATCGAGCGAACAGACGTCGAAATCAAACCATGTGAAAATTTAGACGGAAAAAAATTGTTGAATCGACTGTAAAATAAAAAGAAAATAAAAAATGTATCTACAGAAAAGCCCAATTGGTCACAACATGAGCACAATAGATCAGTACTATGTAAGTCTCGTCATTTTTTTTACGGTGGTGATTTTATATAAACATGCTAGTAAGAAACTAGCAGCGAAAAAAACAATATTATACAAGATTACATAGAGTTTTAGGATGACGTTTCAAATTTTCTATCTCTACATTTTAACCAAATATACGAGTTGTCAAACCATTAGCATACTACATCTGCAATAAATGTCAACTCACAGTTGACACAAAACTCAGATCACTACGTACCTAAAATACAAGGCTATTATTGGTGTCAAATACATCAACCTTATCATATGGATACACAGCCAAGCGTCGTTTTAACTCCGAAAATGAGATCTTTATGTTATTTCAATTAGCTGTTTTGAGTTGTAGAAAATGATAATACTTGTTTTTGAGCATGGACAATGAAGTTAAACAGAATAAGAGAAAAAAATATATTCATGGTATATGCTTTTTTGCTTTAAATACGAAATCAGAGGACCAAAGTACATAAAAAATTGGTATTCACTTGAAAAACGACACTCCATATATGAAAATTAGACAGACATATTACAATCAAGTATTCTCAGTCACCCATACAATTTGGTCCTTATTATTATTGTATTGTCCTCTCTTGCAGAAAACAGAACAAACATATCACTTACTCAGTACCTTCCTCCTTTGTCTCTCTTTTCTGTAGTTCAGTAGGAATTTTTGTTTGATTCTTATATAATTTGGACATCACTCTGTTTTTTTTTATTCTTTTATGTTTTTGGACAAAAACTATGCTATTCAACATATGTTACATATATAGTTTGGTCCCCTATATACCTGTTTCACATGAAGAAAAATGTTGATTCATTTGATCCCCCTTAGGCTATTTTTTGGCTATTGTATATCTATATATTCCGGTCATGTTATTATCGGTTGGTCTTGTTTTGTTATGAGATTAAAATAGATGTATTTATGAATTTATTTATAAACTAATGTCCTTAATTGGGTATTAATTGATGCAATATTTGGTATGTTTGGCTAAAAATGAGACCAGAGGACAACACAATTATAGCAGGAGAAATTAAAATTCCTTTCATCGATGAAACATCATAAAATGTATATCTACCCAAATGTCAGTTTGGTTCTTTAATTTGTACATGTACTTTATTATACATGTGATGTGATGATTGATCATATCACTCTCGAATGTTATATTTGTAGTTAACAGCTACAGACCTCAAAGTTGATATTTGTTCATACGGGTCGGTCGGCAACTGTTCAAGTTCCGGGATCAGATGCCTGCTAAAGTCATGCTCATTTACGGCGCCATATCAGGTCATGATCGGTTCTATTTGAATATTCCTACTGCTTCATGCACACTATTGGGCTAATTTTTAGCATGTATTGGTATATAATTTATTGAGTTATAGGTTTTTGAGCTCAAACAATAGTTTTTGGATGTTACTCTAATGAAAGTTATTTTAGAAACTAGATATACTTGGTATGAATGTAATTAACTAGAACTAAAATCCCGAAAATCATTAAGAAGTTAAAGACAAGTGGAAGGACTGGTTTTTCCGGGATAAGCGGCACAGTTGTTGTTTTGTACTGCATTTTTTTACAAGAGAAATATGTATTTCAATTTGGAAATATAAAGAACAGTTTCTAATACTCTTTAAAAGCTTTTAACACATATAAGTATGCATGATATTTTAGCAGGATTTGTGTGTGTGTGTGTGCCCATCTGAGAATGTAACCTAATTTGGCTAATTTTTTGAATTAATGGGCCAATATTTCCGCGTTTATTGGACTGCATAAGTGACTGGTCATAATTGTTAGATATGTTCACATTAAAACCAGAATATTTGGAGTCAAACCCGGCATTTCTAAAATAAAAATTTGAGACAGGTCTTTACAAAATTTCGAGTAGTTAAGTGTGATATTTTAAACTATATCAGAAGTACCACAGATTGCAGCGTTTCTATCATCAAACAAAAATCAAACTCGTCGAAATTTTACATTTGAAAAAGTACAACGTGGACTACAAAAGTCAAAATGTACATAAAAAGACTTTAGAACATGTGTATTTTAGATCACTATTCTCATATAACTATCCTCCAGCTGCTCCAAAGATACAAATAGTCAAGTGTTGTTATGGTACATCGATTATATCATAGCAAATATATCATATCAAATATGATGTTGACTACTACTTGTTTTGACCTAAATAGTCAAGTGTTGTTATGGTACATAACAGGTATGAAGCATTCTGAGAGTTGGCAACCATGGCTGCAGCCAGGATCACCCTGCATATGGGAGAGTGCGAGCATTATTCTACAGCTTGGGTTCCTTGCTGTCCTGTTTTTTGGCTTCGTGAAGAGACTCATCGAGTCATGGTCCATTCACGAAACAAAAGTCAAAAGCCGAGAAATGTACCCAACCAACATAAAAATTGGCCTCTCTTACAAACTAAGTCTAGCCTGCTCTGTTTTGTTGCTCGGTACACATATAATGATCCCGCTAACATTAAAAACTAGAAGTGAAGCCCATTGCAAGCTAGAAATTCCAATACTATCCTCTGAAATTATGCAAACCGTTTCCTGGATTATGACCTTGATTGCACTATACATGATCCCGAAAAACAAAAATGTCAATTTTCCTTGGATATTAAGAACTTGGTGGTTATGTACTTTCTTGTTAACAGCTTCCCGGTTAACTCTAGATGTCAACTTTCTAGTTTCTCATCATGATCACCCAAGACTACCTGAATACATCGACTTTATTGCACTTCTAGCTTCGACCCTCTTGTTGTTTCTAGCCATTAACGGAAAAACTAGCATAACTGCAGCTAACCCAAATCCTATCACTGAACCATTTCTAGATGCAAACCGAAACCTGAAACATAATTTTGAGTCAAAAAGAGAGTGTCCATATGGAAAAGCTTCTATCTTTCAACTCATTACATTTTCTTGGATGAACCCGTTGTTCGTAGCTGGAAACAAGAAACCACTTGACCAAGATGAGGTCCCGGATGTTGACCCCATTGATTCTGGTTGTGTTACATCAGAATCCTTTGACAAATGCATGAAGCAAGTTGGGACCGAAAACCCTTCTATCTACAAAGCAATCTATCTTTTCACTAGAAGGAAAATGGCAATCAATGCCCTTTTTGCCATTATAAGTGCTGCAGCATCATACGTTGGGCCATATCTTATCAGCGATTTGGTGAATTTTCTAAACGAAAAGAAAACCACAAGTTTAACCAGTGGGTATCTTATTGCACTCGGGTTCTTGGTTGCGAAAGTTGTGGAAACACTAACACAAAGACAATGGATCTTTGGTGCTCGTCAACTTGGACTACGGCTCAGAGCTGCTTTGATATCTCACATATACAAAAAGGGCCTCGTTTTATCAAGCCGTTCATGTCAAACCCACACAAGTGGCGAGATTATCAACCTTATGAGTGTTGACATCCAACGAATAACGGATTTCATGTGGTACATTAACACATTCTTTATGTTACCTATTCAAATCACGTTAGCGATGATTATTCTCCACATAAATCTTGGAATGGGAGCGTTTGTGGGACTAGCTGCGACAATGATATTAATGTCTGGAAACATACCTTTAACAAGAGCCCAGAAATGGTACCAATCGAAGATTATGGAGTCAAAGGATGCACGGATGAAGTCAACTTCTGAAGTTTTACGAAACATAAAGACACTTAAACTTCAAGCATGGGACACTCATTATCTTCATAAACTTGAAAGTTTCAGGAAAGTGGAGTATGATTGGATTTGGAAATCGCTTAAACTTAACGCTGTTGGGGCATTTGTTTTCTGGGGTGCACCAACTTTCATCTCGGTACTAACTTTTGGAGGCTGCGTTTTGATGGATATCCCGCTCACAGCTGGGCGTGTTCTTTCTGCTTTAGCTACGTTTCGAATGTTACAAGATCCTATATTTAATCTACCCGATTTACTAAACGTAATTGCACAAGGGAAAGTATCTGGAGATCGTGTGGCTTCTTACTTGCAAGAAGAAGAGATTCAGTCAGATACAGTCGAGTTTGTTCCCAGAAGTTTAACAGAATTTGATGTGAAGATTGAAAACGGAAGATTCAGCTGGAACTCAGATTCAACAACCCCAAATCTTGATCAAATTCACATAGAAGTCAAAAGGGGAATGAAAGTAGCCATTTGTGGAACCGTTGGGTCTGGAAAATCTAGTTTGTTGTCGTGCATACTCGGTGAGATGCCTAAGTTATCAGGATCCGTGAAAACGAGTGGTTCAAAGGCTTATGTTCCTCAGTCTGCATGGATCTTGACTGGCAACATTAGAGAGAATATTTTGTTTGGGAATGTTTATGATAAAACAAGGTATGACAAGACAATCAAGGCGTGTGCGTTGAGTAAAGACTTTGAGCTTTTCGCTACTGGAGACTTGACTGAAATCGGGGAAAGAGGGATAAATATGAGTGGGGGTCAAAAGCAAAGGATTCAGATTGCTCGTGCAGTCTACGATGATGCTGATATATATCTGCTTGATGATCCGTTTAGTGCTGTTGATGCCCATACAGGAACCGAACTCTTTCAGGTTTGTAAAGTATTCAAGATTTTTAGTCCTTACATCTCACATGATGAAAACAGATGCATTCTAATAATAGATAGATATAAATAATGCCTGGAATACGGATTTTTTACAGAAATGTCTGTTGGGGATGCTGAAGGAGAAGACGGTGCTCTACGTTACACACCAAGTTGAGTTTCTTCCAGCTGCAGACCTCATTCTGGTAATTCGGAAAGTCTTTTACTGAAATATATTATCTTACATTTGCTAGTTATTTTTTAATGATTAAACTCGAAACAGGTTATGCAAAATGGAAGAATTACTCAATCTGGAACTTTTAAAGAACTTTTGAAACAGAACATAGGATTTGAAGTTCTAGTTGGAGCTCATAACCAAGCTCTAGAATCAGTACAAGCAGTCGAGAGTTCAAGTAGGGAATCCGAACAAACACCAGTCGATGAAGAACCTATTTTGATCACAGAACTTGGCCAGACTAAGCAAGACTCCGAACACAATTTATGTGTAGAGATGACAAAAAAGGAAGGCAAATTGGTTCATGAAGAAGAAAGGGAAAAAGGAAGCATAGGGAAAGAAATTTATTGGTCTTATTTGACTTTAGCAAAAGGCGGTGTTCTAGTCCCGATTATACTTTTGGCTCAGTCTTCTTTCCAGCTTCTACAAATCGCGAGTAATTATTGGATGGCGTGGGCGTGTCCAACAGATTCAACAGAGATAGTTACTGGGATGGGGTTTATTCTACTTGTTTATACACTTTTGGCGGTTGGAAGTGCATTCTGCATATTGGTTCGAGCCTCACTTGTTGCTATAGCAGGCCTTTTAACTTCAGAAACGCTTTTCAACAATATGCTCCATAGTATTTTTCGTGCACCTATGGCGTTCTTTGACTCGACTCCAACCGGAAGAATCTTGAATCGGGTGAGTACTTTCAAGATTTTTTGTCTTTTCAATTAACATTCTTTTATTTAGATGATAAATTCCATCATACGATTTTTTTTCACACTGATACCAACTTGTAATGCACAGGCATCCACAGATCAAAGTGTGTTAGATTTAGAGATGGCAAACCGAATAGGATGGTGTGCGTTCTCAACGATTCAGCTTCTAGGAACTATGGCAGTCATGTCACAAGTAGCATGGGAAGTATTTGCCATCCTTGTTCCCGTGACAGCTGTCTGCGTATGGTACCAAGTAAGAATTTCCACTCAAGACTATATTTGATGATCAAAAAGACATTATTATTATATTAACAATCATCCTTCAATAATTTCAGAGATATTACATACCAACAGCAAGAGAACTGGCGCGACTAGCAGGTATAGAAAGAGCACCGATCCTTCATCATTTTGCAGAATCGCTCACAGGTGCAGCTACAATCCGCGCTTTTCAGCAACAAGACCGCTTTATTGAGAAAAATCTTTGTCTCATTGACAATCACTCAAGACCATGGTTTCACAACGTGGCAGCAATCGAGTGGCTTTGTTTTAGACTGAACCAGTTATCAAATTTCGTGTTTGCTTTCTCATTAGTTCTCCTAGTAACTCTTCCTGATGGAATCATTGATCCAAGTAAGTTGATAACCTTTTTTGTTAAAGGTGGCAATTTTGACCCATTTACTTACGAACGAATTGACTTGGGTCTTGTTTTATCTCAAACGGACCAATCAAATAGGTCAAATGGGTCAAACGAGTTAAAATTCGCCCAAAGTCTCTTTTCAATGCATAGAAACTCCTAAATAGTTTTATTAAAGAAATAAGATCATTGTAAAAATATTGCTGTCGTGATCATAATTAACTCATTGAACCGTTTCAACCCAAGCTCATTTTAATCCATTCCCGACCCATCTTACTACCTCTATATTTTACTTGAATGGGACCAACTTCTGGATTATGAAACTGATGAAGGTTGAACGGAGTATTTTTGTTTTCTATCATATCAGGCATTGCAGGATTGGCGGTAACTTATGGAATCAATTTGAACGTTCAGCAAGCTGCTGTTATATGGAATATATGCAATGCAGAGAACAAAATGATCTCTGTTGAAAGAGTGTTGCAATACTCAAAACTTACTAGTGAAGCACCTTTAGCGATTGAAGACTCTCGACCATCAAACGAATGGCCTGAAAACGGAACTATTTCCTTCACGAATTTGCAGGTAAGCCACTTCTACAACTTAAAAATCAAGGTAAACAAAAGAAAGGCAAAAACTAATAGAAAACATTGAGATGGAAAAATGATTAATGATGTCCCCATTTTTTATTAATTATTAGAGTTTCAATATGATTATAAAAATATTTTCTTCAATAATAATATAATTTTTTGAATAATAATATTTAGAAGGTTTCATGTATTAAAAAATGCACTTCAAGGGTTACTTTTAGCCTATTTGAACCATTTCCTATATAAATAATTTATTTTACCGGTTGACCCATTAGAGATGAATCATGAACAGAATCGACATATTCATATGTAAATGGGTTGAAATCGCCACCTATAAGAAAGTGACATAAAACTTGCAACATTAACACTTTCTTCCTCATGACCGTATGTTTCTTTTTGTAGATTCGATATGCAGATCATCTCCCATCCGTCTTGAAAAACATCACCTGCACATTTCCAGGAAAAAAGAAAGTTGGTGTTGTTGGTAGAACGGGAAGCGGAAAGTCTACACTCATACAAGCAATTTTCAGAGTTGTAGAGCCAACAGAAGGATTCATCACAATAGATGGTGTAGATATTTGCAAGATAGGCCTCCATGACTTGAGATCCAGACTTAGCATTATTCCTCAAGATCCCACCATGTTTGAAGGAACAGTTAGAGGAAACCTCGACCCCCTAAACAAATTTTCAGATGCAGATATCTGGGAGGTAAGTACTACATTCTAAAGTTAACTACA
Source organism: Gnaphalium uliginosum (assembly GCA_963930675.1). Lineage (NCBI taxonomy): Eukaryota > Viridiplantae > Streptophyta > Magnoliopsida > Asterales > Asteraceae > Gnaphalium > Gnaphalium uliginosum. The sequence goes on along the minus strand of OZ005685.1, from coordinate 9,277,019 downwards.
ATACAAAGGGTAATATAGTCATTTCTATTACTACGGGCTTCTATGTATACTATTTCAGGCATTAGACAAATGTCAACTTGGAGATATAGTTCGTGGAAAGGATGAGAAACTAGATTATCCAGGTAAGACTATTTGGGTTTTATGCGTAGAATAAGAACTTGTGTCAGAAACTAATTAATGTGGCGTTTGATTGCAGTGGTTGAGGGGGGAGAAAACTGGAGTGTTGGGCAAAGGCAATTGTTTTGTCTTGGTAGAGCATTGCTTAAGAAAAGCAGCATTCTTGTTCTTGATGAAGCGACAGCATCCATTGATTCTGCTACTGATGGAATTTTACAGAAGATTATTAATCAAGAATTTAAAGATAGAACTATCGTCACGATAGCCCACAGAATCCACACGGTTATTGATAGTGATCTCGTCTTGGTGCTTAGTGATGGTAAGCAAAGATCACATAATTTTTCTTTGAAATTGACTTTTAAGGTCAAGGTACTTCTCATAAGCTTAAAATTCTGACATGAAGCTTTCAAGTTTCAACAGTTTCAAGAAACAACTGGTTAACATTTTGTAAAAATTCTTTAAATGGGTATTTTTAGGGGCTTAGTTCATGTGAATGCAACTAACTAACGTCGAATATCTATTGTGTGTACCCAACTTAGGTTTGCTATTTTTAATGAATCAAATTTTCAAAAAGTGTGTTTTAGTGTATTTTGGTGATGTTTTAATGATGTGTCAAACTCTCCGGATGCCACGTGGCACCTTAAACGAACGACACATCAGCAAAATACATTAAAACACGTTTTTTGAAAGTCTGATGCATTAAAAATAGCAAACCTAAGTTGGGTACACACAATAGATATCGGGTACAAGTTAGTTGCATTCCTAGGCACTACACCCTACTTTTAATGTAAAGTTCACAAGTGGATTTTTTTAGTTTTTTAATTTGAAAAGTGAAATGTTTGACTGTCTTAAGATGGAACCGTATACAAATAATCGAAAAACTGAATTCCTTAAATGTGATCTTTAAACAGGACAAGTAGCAGAGTATGACTCACCTGCAAGGCTATTGGAAAGAGAAAACTCATTCTTCTCAAGACTCATCAAGGAGTACTCAATGAGGTCCAATTTCGACACAGAGTGAACTAACTAAAAGCCTAGAGAACCAGATGGATTTTTGGAGCAAGAATGCTTCATGAATGAAGATGTGTTTACATTAGAGCTTAGAGTAGTATTCTTATCGAATAAAATGGAATGAAAACATATATGCCCTTGGAATTCTTTATCAGTTGTATCTACTGTGAAGGAAGCCATTTGTCTTTGAAAAGCAAGGAGAATGCTGTGTATAAAAACTAAATTCTCTTAACTCTCAGCCAGATGCATCAAGATCCTCCTTATTTTCAACATAAAGTTTCCCCATCTCAGATATATAGAAATAGAATGATTGACTTTTCAAACCCTTGTATGTTGTCTTTCAAATGAAAACAATCCATACATCTTATAAAATGTGAGCATCTTATTGATTCCTGGGGCGGCGGCGTTCTTGAATTCTACCCACGTAGTTCGTCGGTCAAACCAACAATTCTCTTATACTTTAGGAGTTCCTATGGAAAGAAAATAAGGCGTCAACAGTGCCGTCTAACGCCCGTTCCGTTCGCCAAGGAGAGGTTCACTATGATGGTAAGCCATTAGGGAAGACAACTGATTTTAGCCAACATGGTTTCAAGTTCAGCAATTTGGTCAAAATTAATCATTTTCTTGCAATTTGTTGTTAAGATTTTCACACACGATAAAAACTGGTTAAATTTGAATGAAACGCCAAGTATGATCGTTCAAATTGTCACTCTTTCTTAAGATCTATCAATATTATCTCATCATGACCTAAACAATCGAAATTTTACCAAATAAACTATTGGAACCAAAATATCATGATTAATTATTATAACACGCATATAAGTATCTATGCTTATTAGGAGATCTGACGTAGACACCATGGTTGATACTAACGAGTAACGATAGGTTGATGCGGACAGGCTTCACAGACAACCATTTACCAACCTTTGGTTTCATGATTGCCATCTTCCATTTACGTTGTGTTGTTTTCTGGCAACTTCACCCAATGTTTGTTTCATGTATTTTTGACATCATTAAAACTTTTTGGGACTTGACTTTCACAAAGTACAAGCAATGCTTTTCATTGTCTCGTTTTTTTTAAAAAAAAAAAAAAGACTAATAAACGACATGAAAGAAAGGCAAAATGAGTACCACTGGTTAAAGAATGCTTGGTGTCTGAAGTTCATATTAGTAAATCTTGCTTGTGATATGCCAAGGTTCTCTGGGTACAATTGCTCTTAATTCCTGTTGTTCCATGGGTGTTATGAGGAAATATCTTGCGTCTAAATCTTGTCTATCTTGCAATCTAATGTTTGACGAGAGTAAAGAAGAAAGCCTCTATCCCCTTTTTCCATCATTAACAGAAGAATGCACCACCAACCTGGTTACCAATGGTGATATGGTTGGTGTAATTTGATTTATTAAGTAGGCCTTTACACAGCACAAGTTTGAATCTGCAGAGGGATTACATTTGTACATAGGAGGGAGTTGACATGACCAAATGGGAGTAAATGATAGCCTTGTCGAACATATATCATCACTGCTAGCACCTCAATCAATGCCCAGGCCAGAGAAGTGTTCAAAACCTCCCTGTATAGACCATGGTACAATAGAGATTAGTAATACTCATTAATATTGTCAAACTGGTTATTTTTGAAAAACTGCTTGAATCCATATCATCTTTTTGACGTGAAAAAGTGCACTATTCAGTTTTGAGTATTGTCGTTATTCTTATTAAGAATGGAATGGAGTAGTTTTACACTTAACTTAAAACAAAGATATATATATATATATATATATATATATATATATATATATATATATATATATATAAACCAACAACGACAAGACAGACAATTTGATGGGAAATTGCATACAAGTTTAACAATACTTACAGGGTAGTCATCGTGCACACGCCAAATGCTCTCGCCAAGTAGGTTTGCTACCGACAGGACAGTCAGCTGTGGAAAATAGTTCTTCTCCGATATTGGAATGGTATTTGTGATAATCACCTCTTGAAACAGACCACTTGATAACCTTTCAATCGCAGGTGGACTGTATCAAAGCATACAAACTTAAGTATTTACTTTCACCAATGTAATCAGAATTTATCACTCTTCGATTTGTACATTGGGGAAAAAAGCAGATACTTGGCATGTTTCAAAAGACAAGAATAGCCTCATAATGAAAAAATAGGCGTCTGGAGGTTCATATATTCATATTTAGCATAACTACTTATTAATCATACGACAAAATGGCAGATATGTGTATAATCTTTAAATTTGTCAAAAGAGGAAAAAGGTGATGCAACTGAAAACGAAAAGCACCACAGATTGAGGATATAAAGTAAAAAAGCCACTAGGTGAAAGGGAAGTGAGTTACCTAAAAACAGCATGAGTGCTGCATGCGTAAACTTCCCTTGCTCCTTCATGATGCAATAGAGCTGCTCCTTTTGAAATAGTACCTATAGAACAAAAACACATTTATCAACAAATGTGATACCATATTACTAAAGTATAAGATATACCAAACTCCAATAAGCATACTAATCACACATTCGAAAAACTGTATTTGATTGATATATGACATCCAGTATGCATACAAATGAAATCCAAGAAAGTGGGATAACTCTCCACCCAATCATTCTCTATTAGTTGTCTTTTGACTTTGACAATCAAACTTGTATTTTCCATATTCATCTCCTACTTTTTTATTGCCGGACCTTTCATTTTGGTACCTACTGTCAAATTATCTCTGCATGTACAATTTAAAGTTTAAACTATCCAGAAAATAACACATAAAGATGTACAATAGGGAGAAGTCTCACCAGCAGTGTCGATCATGTCATCCACCATAACTGCTACCTTACCCTTCACATCACCAATCAAATTCATTACCTGCAAGGTAATATCAGAAACGTCAAGGACCCCGAAAACGAGAGAAATACGGAGGGAAAATGAGTTTCTTCTACTTGGGAAAAAATCATGATCTTCAAGTGACAAGCTAAAGACGGCTCAATGACCAATAGTCATAAGACTTCTGAAGTACAGATAGGAATAGTAACAGCTTAGTGCTGCCTCAGGTTTAAAAGGGTTCGAATTTCTAACTTCTAAATCAAATATTATCTTTACAAAAGCAGGACAACAGATTTTGCAAATGAATGAGAGTCTGCATTGTCATAATCTCCATAGTGAAGAAACAAGTTCAAAAGATACTCAGAAACGGTGCATGTAGATTTTGTGATTTGAGATGCATATATAAACTTACTTCTGCTACATTGTGCCCATGACGCCGCTTATCAACAATGGCTAATGGTGCATCAGATAATTTCTTGGCAAAAGCCCGTGCTCTAGCAACCCCACCAACATCCGGTGAGACCACTACTAAATCATCAGTCTTGATTGACTTGCTGGCAAGATAATCAAGTATCACGGGCTAGTCATGCAGAAGAAAAACAAATCATCAACACCACGAAAAAACCAAGGTAGAAAAGAATCTCAACATGTAGTTCTGATCAAACAATAATGAAATAAAGAGAAAAAAAAAAGTAAATTATATAAACAAGCTGTGTAACTTAATATTCCAAACTAACTTATGTTCACGTTGAACAAGACACAAGTCCATTCAACTTAAAGTTAGAGACTTTGAGTTGCATAACTATATCAGAATCTATATGCCAAACAGAGCTATAGAAACCATATCATTACCTGACCATGGACGTGATCAACTGGAATGTCAAAATAACCCATCGATTGCCCAGAATGAAGATCACAAGCAAGAACTCGGTCTGCTCCTGCTTCTGTTATCAGATTCGCAACAAGTTTAGCTGCAATGGATTCCCGTCCTTGAGTCTGAACCCTCAATGGAAGAGAATAATTTAAGTTTTTTTTTAGTTAAGAACTTTAGACGAACAATCAATCACACAGCCTATCTATGATAGTGTTCAGAATTAAACCAAAATTTTAATTTGAATAAAATGGAGAAATATGTGTTAAATAAAAAAAGTTATTTAGTACTGTACTTTATAATGCTACATTACCTTACGATCAGCTCTTGCATATCCAAAGTATGGGATAACTGCAGTAATAGTTTTCGCAGATGCTCTGCGGCATGCATCTATCATAATCAAGAGCTCCATAAGATTCTCATTTGCAGGGGGACATGTTGGTTGCACAAGATATACATCACATCCTCTAACACTTTCACGCAACTGGACATATATCTCTCCATCAGCAAAACGTTTTATATCAATCTTTCCAAGATCAAGGCCCATATAGCATGCAATTTCCTGTCAAACAGAACAAAACTGAATCGGCATATAAAAAGATATAAAACCAGATGTTAACTTCTAAGTACCAAAACTAGATGTTTGCATGTAAATACGCCAAAGTATATGGTCATCGACCAAAATGTACCTCAGATAGTAAAGGATTGGCAGTGCCTGAAAAAATCCGAAGTCTATTCTCGTCCTTTTTCATTGAAGGTTTCTCAAATTGATTCATAGTCAAGAAGTTAGGCATTGCTTCTCGCTCACTGTTGATCATTTGTGTACTCAGCCTCCCATTTTCCTTAAAATTAACCCTGCAACTCTGCTACCACAAAAACAGAGTTAATATGCTTGCATATGTAGACATATAAATATAATAAATACACAATATCTACATATCCATATAATTTTGAACCAATTATGAGCTCATAGCTCATGGCAGAACTGAGCATGCAGAATGCATCCAATCTATATGCAGGTAAGAACTATATTCACAGATATGAATTAACAGCTAGTGAAAAATATTTACTTTACAGTTAAACAGAATTAGCAAGTATCTAAAACATGTGAAACGCAACGAATGACTGCATAAGATGAAATAGAAATCTATATATACGTATAATGCGAGAGTTCAAAGCATATATATCCTAAAAAATAATGATGCTAATAAAACGCATACGCTAGAGGAATTTTTTAAAATAAATAACTAAAAGGAAAATAGTAAAAACTGACAATTACGCGGTTGGTAGAAGAAGAGATCGAAGAACGAAATTGATTGGCAGCAGCGAGATTTCCGGAAGAAAACGCCAGAGAAACCATTGGCGATTAGTAATGGTTACTCTCTTCTCTGCGTGTTATAGAGACAGAAGATATAAGAGCTGCTGATTTTAGGGTTTTGAAATTACGAGAAGAGTTGGAAAAGGGTTTTTGATTGACCACTAGAATATCGAATCTCTCATCCACAGAGTTTCCACACAAGCACTGACCCTACCAGTAAAAAAGATTCAAGTTCATCATTTTAAAACATTTCTTTAATAAAATAATCTAACGAATTTTAATAAAATAAAATAATAATAATAAAATTAAAAATGGTATCTTTAAAACAAATCATAATAATATTACCCACCACCAAAAATGGTCTTTACAACATCCATAAAAAAACATTCTTGATCCAATTAGCCGGGGTGACCCTTTGTTATGCATAAATACATTAGACATTATGTCTTGAATGGAGCTTTGGTTTTGAGCAGATCTTAAACTACTTGCTTATGAAAGAAACCGAGTGTCGAAGCAAATCAAATGTTGTCAACACACTTGGGTTAACGGCGTTGGATGTTCTGGACATGGTCTCGTTATTTGAATGACGATCACTATTGGCCCGAAAAGCAACGTGGGATCCTTATAATCGTTGTTTTAGTGTTGGCAGCGATGGTGTTCCATTCGGAGTCAACCCACCATAAGGGACTATTTCCGACTCAAAATGGTCGATATGAGCTTAGAAGTAGACATGGATGAATTTAACCAATTTGTGACTTATAACACATTCACCGTGATAATTTCCCTGGCCATTGTTTTGTGTTAATCAGTAGATTCCCTTTGAGGAACAAGTTCTGGATGTGAGTGCTTACGTGGCTACTTATTTACAGTCGGTAGCAATGATGTCGCGGATATGTACGTGAATCCGACAAGCTTGTGGGATTATGGCCATGATTCATATCATCTCTTCCTTTGTTTGGATGGTGATGAAGCTATCAAAGTACAAGACACAAGATAGGGAGAAAATAAGAAATGAACATACTATTGTAGTTTGATGTTTGATGTTTTTTAGTCTTTTAGCATATGTAGTGGAATACTTGTTTTTGCTATATTTCCTTATTAAGTTAATGCACTCTTTGTATATACCATTTGTTGATTTCTATTACAATCAATAACATCTTGTGTTGTATTTCTTTATTTAGTAGTACAAATTAATGATCGTACATTTCCTACTTATTCGCCTCTGGAGCTTAACAAAGCTCGTCTTCATTGTTACAAGAACCTAATATCCGATGATGGTAAAACATTCAAAAGGTGTACGTCTCCATGAATCGATGAGAACCAACAAGTCACAAAAACCCCAAAAAACCAGTCAAAATGCTTAAATAAAATCCTTTACTTGTAAACTTGTCATCATATTCTAGTTATGCAATATCTTCATTCCTACTACTTCTTGCCTCATCACCTGGGAATCCATCCATTCTGCCACGGAAGCCCACAAAGTGCGGGATTTCCAGTATACGACGCCACATCAATGCTCTGGAACTGTGTGCTTCTCGGAATTCTTCCTGACAAGTTGTTAAACGACAAATCCAGGACACCGAGATTAGTCAACTGTGAAAGGCTTGTAGGGATCACACCAATCAGATTGTTTCTTGATAGATCAAGAAAATCCAACCGTCTCAGTTGACCAATCTCTTTAGGTATTGGTCCGGTTAACCCGTTTCTTGAGATGTTCAAGGGACTAGAGACAGAAGACTCATGAGCTCAACCCGTATTTCCCGAGTTTGCACGATGATAACGAGATGATATCGAGTTGAAAAGTCAGAGACCATCCGGGAGCAATTTCCAAAGTTAACGAGCTATATGAAAGATCAAGGTATACTAAATGAGAAAGATTGGTAAAATATGCTTGAGTGATTGTACCTTGAAAAAAGTTAGAAGATGCACCCAAAGACTCGAGCTTGGAAAGTGGCCCCAACTTTTCGGCTAGAGTTCCGTTTAACAGGTTTCTCTCAAATTAAAACTCCCGCAAGGAAGTGAAAGCAGAAAGATCAGGGAGAATCCGTAAATGTAGTTATTAGCCAAATCAAGAATCAAAAGATTTGATTTTTCGCTCGAATTTTTTCCAGGAAAGGCCAATTCAACCGATTTAACCCAAGGTAGTTCTTTCAAAGATGTGTTTTTTGATAAATCAGGTAAAGAACCACTTAGTTGATTCCCGTATAAATCCATAACCTACAACGATCTTCTTGAAAGGTTGTCAAAGCAACTGGGGAGATCTTGATTCAGACTATTCCCAGATAGACGAAGTTCACGTAAGTTGACTAAACTCCTAAATGAATTAGGGATACCACCTTCGAGTCCATTATTGGTCAAGTCTAAGGTTTGCAGATTTCTAAATGCACCAAAAGCTTCAGGAATTGTACCAAGTAACTCGTTATCAGATAGGTTGATATCCGTAAGATTCCCGCTGAAGTTAAATAACCAAGGGTATATTGTAGAGGATGCAAGATAGTTAGAACTGATATCAAGAACAGAGAAATAATTAGATAAATTGGTCATTGTACTAACAAATGACTTATCAGTATTATTCGGAAGCAAACAGTGTATGAGGTGCAACTCTACTATGGATGGTATTCTGAGTTATTTAGTAAGCTGACTGACTCACTGAGGTCTATATAACTAAGATTTAGGTACTTCAGTGAGGAAAGACGAGAAAGCCACTCTGTATTCTTGATGAAAACTGAGGAAGATGCAAGATCGAGAGTTTGTAAGGTTAAAAGATTACCTAATTGAGAGGGAACTTTGGGTGAATCAAACTCGATGTTAGCAAGTTTGAGGTGCTGCAACTTTTTGAAGGAACCAATGAACTCAGGGATACGGGTGAAGCCGTTTCACCTCAGGTCTAAATATCTTAACGAGCTTAATGAAAGCAACAAAGAGTCGATTTCACCTCTGAGATCAAGTATTTGTTCAAGTTCTTTAATGGTTTGGCCTGTGTCATTGCTGCAACCTACGCCTCTCCATTGACAACAATCTTGGAAATTACTAGTATTCCTCCATGACTTAAGAAGGGCGTAATCGTCTGTAAGCCCTTTTTTGAATTGCAAGAGTGCTCTTCGGTCCTGCTCAATGCACGTTGTTTCTGTTAGGAATTTAGGACCCAACCAAGAACGTACAATCACAAGATTATACCCCACAAACAACAAACGGATCAAACACAAGCAACCAAGCAATTAAGATAACGGGAAAAAGTAAATGAACACGCGTAATTAACGTGGTTATCTAATCTACTCGATTGGTTTAATCCACGGCCAATTAGAGAGAAATCTTATTAATTTTCATAGGTGTTAGGGTTTACAATTACATAAGATCTATTTATAGTGTGCAAAACAAGAAATTTTGGCTGTCATCGATTTCGCCCGGCGATCCAAAATTTCGTCCGGCGAAATGCACCATCACCTGGCGAGAATCACCTTCGCCTAGCGAAGCATCTTCTGAGCAAAATAGCATCCAATTCTCGCCTGGCGAGAATTCTTGTCACCGGGCGAAATTTGCTCTTCCAGCATCTTTCGATTCTTGTTTGTTCTTTACACTCAACAATTTCGACATAATTTCTTCTGGGAATACTATAAACAAGATTTATGCTGCTGCATATGAAAATCAATAGCAATTATAAAGAGAGGGGTTGTGGAATCATTCTATAAAAATGCATGAGTGCAGAATTTGATTTTAAGAAGCTAAAAGGATTAGAGTATCAAATTCTTTTACTTGCTAGGTTCATATAATGTTCAAGCTCCATCTTTTATCATTTATGGTTGTATCTTAATCTTAATAAATAATATATAAATATAATATAGTAAACACCTTTGTGATGTCATCAATTTATAAATTTTTAATTATTCAATTGAGTCCCTTAAACCTAATTTTAAAAATAAAACCTTTTATCAACAATATCCTTTTACATTATAATTATAATTATAATTTGAATACGTAAACAATAATGGCAACATTTGACTCTGGAAAATCGGATAATTTTAATATTTTAAAAGGTGTCTATAACAGCAAAACTGTCCTTTTCATATAGATTGCTCTACAGGATATTCTTATCTTGTGGTATTTTTAAAAATATGATAAATGATAAATGATCATATCATTCTTTAAAACCATCTGTTGGGTCAAATGTTACAACTTTTGTCAAACACTCAAACTACTATACTTGAACACGGCAGCTGGTGCTTTACGGTGTGGGAAATGAACATCTAAGTTTAGGGGGTTACATCACAGTAGAATTGTACATAGCAAACCTAAATGTTCCAGAAAGACTCTCTATATAACAATAAACAACAAATAGCATAAAACACAATATGAAAACAGCCACCGACAATAATGATAAGTGTGAGGGAAATCCCACTATGTAAGAAAACTAACAGGAACAGGATCAAGTGATCTGTGTTAGAAAGCTGTGAAACTGATATCAACCATGGGATTTTTGGCAGTCGAGGCAAAATAATAATTGATAATGATCAACAAAATAAATATAGTAGCGGGACAAAAGGAAATAAAGATGAACAGCACCACCATATATGTAAACATGCGGTGACAAGATTAGGTGGTCAGATGGGCCGGGTTACTTGGGTAACGGTTTAAAACATGTTCCTACAGAACGAGTGATTGTTTTTACTGGGTCGGTTGGATTGTCCTGAAACACTTTTTGTCCAAAATTTATATTTTTATATATGTTACAAAAATTTGTATATATACAATAATCTATTGCATAAAGTGATTTATGAGGTTTGTGGATCAAATATACGAGTTAGGAGACTTTCAGCCCATGCGACCCATTTGACCTATTTTCTTTGCAACTAAATATTTTCCTTTAGCCCGTTTAGAGATGAAAGCATAATCCAAATTAAAACTGCAACCTATAATGTCAACAAACATGAAAGAATGTCTTACTTGCATCAATAAGACGACAGGAAAGTAAAACCGATACCGAACATTAAAGTAACTAGCTCGGGTCATGCTGCTCAATGAGAGGAACTGCAGTAGGCCAGGAAGGAAGTACGAAGGGGAAGAACATAGGGCTCAAAAGACTAATCATCTTAGCATCTCGAATAAAACATGGCAACTTCAAAAGCTTATTCTGCATATTATATTCCACAACTTTACTCGAGGACCGACACCAGAAGAAAACAATATTTTGATTAAGTGGATGTGGTAAAAGCAAACCCATACAGTCCTTGTTAATGTTTGGAACCGTTGATTCCATTTCATCCAAATGAACCTTATGCAACAACAACCATTCACCACCGTTCCCATAATCCTTAAGCTCCCACACTCGATAACTCGTATCATCCCACGAAAAATTAGCGTACCTAAGCAAACCATTCGACACCCCTAAGAAATGCTTACAAGCCCATACCGGCTTATTTATCTCATGTGGAAGCTCAACAGTTCTACATTCACCATTGTAAGGATCATAAGTGAAAATACCACAAGTTGAAAGTGTATCCCAATGTAACAACCCGTTACACACCACAGCACTAGGACACCGATAACTCCATCCATAAAACAGTTCAGGATTAGAACTAGAACCCGACATAAAATACTCTTCAGTCCATCTTCCCGATACAGAACAAAATATTTCCAATTTCAATGTCCCCGATAAGTGCCTTACTGATTCAGAGCTAACCGCTTCAATTCTAACCACCTTAAAGCTGGTATCCCTTCCATCATCATAATCATGTTGCGGATTACAAATAAACCCGATATAAACAGTTTTAACATTACTAGGAGGTGAAGGCAACATAACATACTGTTTTGTTAACGGATTACAAACGAAATAAACAATAGGACGACTTAACGTCGCACAACATAACACTAATCCATTGTCCGAAGCTAAGTATTGCAAAGTATGTTGTTCTAGTTCTTGATTATAAGCAACGAAAGATAAGTTAAAACATGGAGACTCGAAAATGGAGGATTCGAATGTCAAGTCGATTCCCATAATAGAAGGACGGATCATGTTATGATATGTAGGTTTTGACTGATAATAAAGAGCAAAAGGATTGTTGAACGGATAATGATTCTGATTATGATGACTCATGTAACATTTAACGAAATATGAAGTTGAAATTAACGAACGAAAGCGAGATGAAACGCACTTACAGTGATTGGCAGGTTTTAATGGGAGACGAATTAGGATTTCGATTAATAGCTCGTCACTGATCTTATCGAATAGTGACGATGATAAGGTTACTGATTTAATTAATTTTTGTTTACTAATTGAAGAATTGTTAAACAGTACATCAGATTCCGTCATACTATCACCAGTCACCACCACCTGCGACCGCCGTTTCAACGGAATTAGATTGGGTAGAGAAAATTGCAGAAACGATTTTGACAAAATTATCAGATTGAAAAGAACTGTCCGTCTGAAAAAAAGAACTCATAAAACTTATATATATTTATATATATTCTAAATGTAGATGAACATCAAAAAGCGCCTGTAGCTCAGTGGATAGAGCGTCCGTTTCCTAAGCGGAAGGTCGTAGGTTCGACCCCTACCTGGCGCGTTTGATTAATTAATTATTTTTTTTTATTGTGAAATGGAAAATTTTATAGAGGAAAGTTAAATACACTTTTACTGTTGATGGAATTTTTGAAATTTTGTTGAACAGATTTCCATGTTTCAACTATAAAATAACCATTACTTCTTTATTTTCTTGAATACTCAAAGAACAAGACCAAAAAAGAATTCAATCAACATGATCAACCTACTTATTAAACTCACCATCACTATCACTATTTCTATATAAACCAAACATTCCACACTCACCGCCACCAAGAACGACCATGGACACCACCGTGATCGACTCCTCCGAATTCATCAAAGTCCTATCCGACGGCTCAGTTGAACGTCACATACCCATAACCGCCCCAGCCTCACTCGACCTATACAAAGGTTACAAATGCAAAGATGTGACCATACACCCGGAAAAACCCATAACCGCCAGAATGTTCATTCCTTCCACCACCACCGCGAATACATTACCCGTTTTGGTATACTTTCATGGTGGTGGTTTTTGCATTGGGTCCACCACATGGCTAGGCTACCACCATTTCCTAGGAGACCTTTCGGCCACTACCGAATCCATAGTTCTTTCGGTTGACTATCGCCTAGCCCCGGAAAATAAACTACCTATTGCATACCAAGATTGTTACACTTCTCTCATTTGGTTAAACCAGCAAAAAAATACGGAATCTTGGCTCGATAATGCTGATCTTTCTAGGGTCTTTTTGTCTGGAGATAGTGCAGGAGGAAACATAGCTCACCAAGTAGCTATTACAGCGATTCGTGATAAACAATGTCCGGTTACAATCAAAGGAATATTGCCTATTCATCCTTACTTTGGTAGCGAGAAAAGGACTCAGTTGGAAATGAAAGAAGGGTCAGTTGATGAAGTGAAGTCTAATGATATGTTTTGGCGGTTGAGCATCCCCGAGGGCTCGAACCGGGACTATTATGGTTGTAACTTTGAAAACATGGAGGTGTCTGTGTCTGAATGGAGCCGGGTTCCAAATGTGATTGTTTTTGTGGCGGAGTTGGATTTCTTGAAAGAAAGGGGAGTCATGTATGTTGAGTTTTTGAAGAAAAAAGGTGTAAATGTGAAGCTTTATGAAACAACAGATGAAAAACATGTTTTTCATGTATTTCGGCCTGATTCTGAGGCAGCTCGGTTGTTAGAGAAGAAAATGAAGGAGTTCATATACAGCATTTGAGTCGACTTTTTACAGAACATGAATGATTACGCCATGAATCTGACTGATTCGCCTTTCATTAGAAGAATAAATATGAGATAGTATTATATATGAAACTTATTTACATGTTTTACGTTATAATGAGACTTTTCACATACTCCTAATGATCAAACCCACTCATGAAACCGCCTACAAAGCCAGCTCCGTTACAATTTCCACATAACATTTCTTTCCTTCCTCTGCAAGAAAAACGGTGAAACAAATTTCTGAGAGTTGGAATTAGACCAAAGCAAAACTGAAAATGAAAAACAATGATAAAAAAAGGGTGAACATAACTAGTTCAGTACCACACCAGATCATGAATCATGAACTAACTTGTTTTAAAAAAAGTTGGAGACGATGAGGAATGAATTAGTACCCGCAAAGCCAACATGAGTCCCCAGCTTTAAATTGTCCATCAAAGAAATCTTCAGGGTTAACACCAACACCTTTGCACTGTGAACATTGAACTGCCCCTGAGAATCACACTACATCGATATCATACATTTTACAACGTCTCAATACAGAGTAAAATTATGCTCATACATTTTCGTGATAAACATTCAAAGGTTATGTGTCAACTGTCAGATGAAGGATCAAAAATGCCAAGAAGTTTTCAAATAACATTGTACATATCCAAAATTGGACAATTGACACATTTTTTTTCATATTGCCATGATTTAAACTAGATAGAAGATAATCAAATTGAAGTATCGAACATAATAACAAAAAGACTAACAATAACACAAGCCTATCCATTAAAAATATCCGCTTGAAAATTACTACCTCCTAAAATTTCTCAGGATATTTACTTTGATTAATTTTCACCAATCAAATTTATCAAAATATAGTAAAATTAACAAGCTTTTTTAATAAAAGAAGAATACAACAACTTACCATTGCCATCACAATCAGTACATAGGACACTCTTTGTTTTAGGCTTAGTTTCTTTGTCACCTGTAGCCTGCAGAGTTGCCAATGAATAAAACAATCAGCATAATACGAGTCGTCTTTCTTAACCGTTAGTATTACCAAAATGTCAATTAAACTCATGCTTACTCTCAACGGGTTGTTTTAACACAATGATACAATGGCGGATCCATGTTTTTTCCTCAATGTAAGTAATACCATATAACAACTTTTAAAGTGGTTTTTGTGAGATGTATAATCAGCAGGTAAAGTTACATTAATTTTTTTAATTATAAGTCTTCTTAAAGCTGATTTAAACCCATATATAATATCATCACAACCAATCTCATATAATCAAACCCAACTAATTCATAAGACTCTCAAAAATGTAATCAAAATAAAGCACATCCAGACACTCGTATAAGAAGCACATAGCATAGATACTATTACAGTAGCAATAAATCATCAATCAATAAATCACTACTATTTGACTTCCAATTTAAATCCAGCATTTACCAAGTGCAACTTTTGACTAAAATTGGAAATCGCATAACATATATTTTGAATTGAAGGGGAGCAGAGAGTTGACCTTTGGTTTCAAAGAGTCAAACTTGACTATTCTATGAAGCTGGCGATTTCTTTGATTGGCAATAAAAACACCTATGAATTTAGTAAAAACCCCATGAGCTGAGCCAAATCAAACTAGGATCTAGATATTTTATCTGTTGAGAGTTAAATATTTACCTGGGGAGTTGTTGTGAAGAATAGGAGGTATGGAGTGTATGGCTACAAAACATGGAGATAAACTCATTGTTATGGTCATGGAGGGGTCTTCACAAATTGCTAGTTTTAGTTGTTGCCTGGTTCTTTTTGGATATTGCTACAACTACACTCTACTATATTGGTCCCTCCTAAACATGTCTCAAATTTTCATTTATATAAATAAAAATAAAAATCTTATAGGTAACACTATCCAATACATCAATCAAATTTTTATACTATTTTCATTTTTAATCCTTCGTATCTTTCTAAACATCTGGTTTGAATTATATTTTTTTACTAGCGAGCCATGCGATAGCGAAAACGAC
Source organism: Gnaphalium uliginosum (assembly GCA_963930675.1). NCBI lineage: Eukaryota > Viridiplantae > Streptophyta > Magnoliopsida > Asterales > Asteraceae > Gnaphalium > Gnaphalium uliginosum. The sequence goes on along the minus strand of OZ005685.1, from coordinate 9,261,086 downwards.
TAAATTGATATTGTTATAGATTTAAAGTTTTATTTAAAACAAAAATTATTAAATAAAATAGTATATATATTAATGTGTTAAATGTATAGTGTTATAATTCGTATATGTATTATATAACCTCTTTGTAAATTTTGTATATGTTATATGTAGTAAAAAATTTATAAACTAAGGAAAAAACATGTAATACCTTCAAAACCTTTAGGACTTTCGGGATCTTTAAGAAGATATTTTTTTTCATCTACAAATCAATTCAATAAGATGTTAGTAAATACACAAATCAATCATAAGTTAAAGAATGCACATAATAATAATAAATGTAACATAAATAAACAACATATAATACCCTTCCAAACCTTTTGGACTTTTAGGATCCTCGACAACAAAAAGTTTTTGATCCACATATCAACTTGAAAATACCAAAATATGTTAATGAATACAAATATACAAATAATCGATTATAAGTTTACGTATTAAATATTTTAAAAAATATAACCTAAAGAAACAACATACAATACCTTTTGATCTACATATCAACTCAAAAATACCAAAATATGTTAATGATACAAATATACAAATAATCGATTATAAGTATAAGAACGTAAACATTAAATATTTTTAAAAATATAACCTAAAGAAACAACATACAATACCTTTAAAACCTTTGGAACTTTTAGAATCCTCAATCAAAGTGATTTTTTATCTACAAGTCTATTAAAAAATTCATAAATATGTTACTCAGTACAAATAATCAATTATAAGTTAAAGAATAGACACATCATATCTTTGAATTCGTTTGGAGTTTTATGATCCATATATATGAATATGAATGATACGAGTGAATGTAAATGAATATGATTATTATGAATACGAGGGAAAATAGGAGAAATTTTTTAATGAGAAATAGATGAATATGGATGATATATACGTTTCTTCGATTAAACTGGAATGATATTGTTTTATCGTACAACATTAAGTGCATTCTTGTAATATTTATAAGTTAAGTAACTTACTTGAATTCAAAAGTTAAGTAAAATGATATCGGTGTTAATATTTATAAGTTAAGTAACCTACATATCATGTTTTATTAAGTTTAGTAATTCAATCGAACAAATTAATAGTCCAGTAACTTAGTTGAACATTTTCACAAAGTAAAGTAATCTATTTGTCTATTAACCCTATCATTTACGATTGGACTTTTAAATTGTACGATTATATTAAATTCAAATCTATCTGTAACATATAATATAATTTAATTATTGTTGTATCTATCCGAACTTATATATTAAAATTGAAAAAAAATGATTTTGAAAAATTTAAGGAGTTTTATTTTAAATTTTTGGAAAATTAAGTAACTAAATTGATTAATTGAAAATTTTAATTGATGACATCACTATAAGGTTTCCTGTATATAATTTAAGATTATAATCAAATGGATTACTCGTATTACTTAACTTTAAAAATTAAAAATATAATCAAATTAACGGGTTTGAGTATGAATACACTGAGACCCAACCCACTGTGAGGGTGATAAATGAGTTTCCCAGGACTTGTGCAATTTCAATAAATTAACCTAGACAAAAGGTCAAATATAAAAAAATGCATATATGTTACAAAAATTGTTATAAGTATACAAAAATAATGGAGGGGGTATCTAACAAGTCAATAACCATTATCATATTTCGATAAGAATGATGTTCTCCAAGCATTGTCGAACCAACTTTTTGAGCAAACCTCACGTAAATTGTTCACAACTGCTATAAGTACTAACTCGTTTAGCTTATTTTGCGATACTGTAAAGTGTATGTATAACGTGATCAACAACTTAAGCTTGGTTTGCCAGTTACTTAAGTTACCCGAATAGTTATCGAACCTATAATAACATGCAGTCATTCAATTTAAAAGCCCTTTAAAAATTGATGGTCATGTGCGTTGTCACGTAAATCACTTACTTATTCTCCACTACCCGTTACCATCCATTCTCATCCTTTATTTTCTTAAGTTGTGATTAGAGTACCATGATACATACTGTTTATTTTCAATATTTTTCACCACACATACTCTTTAACGTCAAATTCGAAGAGATTGATAGAGAGTGAAGAAAATGTATAATTACCTAACATTTCACCTTGAAACAAAACAAAACAAAATAAAACAATGTCGAATATGATAAATCTATAATCAATTATCATAACAAATAAAATCAAATGATAAATCTATAATCAATCATCATAACAAATACATTCAAGTGACATACATCATGCAAATTCGACACTAGTTTGGATAAATGCAACAAGTACGGACTAATGAGGTTAGTAATCTTGTTCTACAAAACAAAATAGAGTAACAAATAATAACATGAGATAAGATTGTTATAATCTCAATTTTGAAGGGGGTAAAAGTGATAATTAATGCATATCAATCCACTTGCCAAACCCTATCTCTCTCAATCCTCCCTCAAAAAGGTCGCCCTACCGCCCTCTTTCACTTGATATCATATTCATACTCGCCCAACTTTGCGTTTCTTTTGCTAACAAAATTTTCCTTTGCAGACGCTTCAAACCCTAAAACCCTATTTAACTTTTATCACAGATCCAAGGTCAGAACAACTTCCCCTAACCTAATCGAATTTCATATTCGTCTATGTATCTATATCTGTGTCTAATTGAATTTTTGAAACCCTAATTTTGGATTTTTGTTTGAAATTCAAACAGAAATGGGCGAAACAGAGATTAAGGATAATGATGCTTACGAGGAGGAGCTTCTCGACTACGAGGAAGAAGAAGAGAAGGCCCCTGATTCCGCTGTTAAAGTCAACGGAGAATCTGTTAAAAAGTTAGTTTTTTTTACCGCATGATATATAAACATACATAGAACTGCCTGTATGTAAGCCGATACTATATTATCTGCATATTGTCATATTATGTTTTGTATATCCTGGATCTGGATTTTATAAACGAGAATTATCTGAAATTTTGATTTTTTTCCTAAATTTATAGCTTATTTTTTTGCATCATACAGTTGTCTGATAAAGGAAGAGTAGCTTTGTGTTTAAATGTTGGAAAGTTACAGACTTTAAAGTTTAAGAGTAGGTGAACCTGTAATAATTATTATTGTTTGCAGTACGAATTTGAGCTTATTTAGTGAAATTAGCAAGGAATATACTTGTTTACAATATAGGTGCAAGATTACAGTTATTGACTATTTTTGTTGTTGTTGCAGTAGGAATAACTGAATAACCAAGTTTTTGTGTAGGTTTTAGAAAAGAGTTATTATTGGCTAGATATTTAAGCCAAACTAGTCATTGTATATGGATGTGTATGTGTATGAATATGAAGGGAATAAACTATGACTATTGTTGAACAATTATCTGTTAGTACTTGCTACTTAGTACCTTAAGTTACATCTTGTGCTATTCCTGTAGCTATTTTAGTTGCATTTGTTGACATGCTTAATGAAATGTTATGGTAGTGAAGTATGAAGACTTGTTACTTTTTGCTAATTCGCTTTACAAATTTAATGCAGGGGCTATGTAGGAATTCACAGTTCCGGGTTCAGAGATTTTCTTTTGAAGCCAGAGCTACTCCGTGCTATTGTGGATTCAGGATTTGAACATCCTTCTGAAGGCAAGCTTTTTTCCAACTGTTGACAAGACAATATATATCTGGTTTCATTTTTCTGTCTGTAAGATTGATAAGTTTGCCGTGCAAGATGCCAAGATACTTCCTGTACTTGCACTTTTTGAGCCTGTTACTGCTTACTTTATCCGTTGATGACAGTTTTTTGTACATTGAATACTTCATTTCATAAATTCCATTGTGTTATACAACATAATTGATAATTTTTTAGTGTCTATTTGCAGGTAAATAACAACTTTCACCCATGTCATTTGGAGAAGTGGTCAGATTTGGTAATTTTTTTTAATTGAGGATTGCTTAGCTCCAATTTCTTTGGTTCTTCATCAGTGCAACACGAGTGCATTCCTCAAGCTATTTTGGGAATGGATGTCATTTGTCAAGCAAAATCTGGTATGGGAAAAACTGCCGTGTTTGTCCTATCAACACTGCAGCAAATTGAGCCTGTTGCTGGTCAAGTGGCCGCCCTTGTTTTGTGTCACACAAGAGAATTGGCTTATCAGGTATGTACTTGCAAATCCCAAATTTCATTCATATCAATCTATATTATTACCTCCATTGTTTACCTTCTTTGCTTCACAGATCTGTCACGAGTTTGAAAGATTCAGCACATATCTAACCGACATCAAGGTTGCTGTCTTCTATGGTGGTGTTAACATCAAAATTCACAAGGAGCTTCTAAAAAATGAATGCCCTCACATTGTTGTTGGAACACCGGGAAGGATTCTTGCACTTGCCAGAGACAAAGACCTTGCATTGAAGAGTGTGAGACATTTTATACTTGATGAGTGTGACAAGATGCTTGAGTCACTTGGTATGCTTTGGGGCCCATACATGTATTGTATTTATGCATTTCAAAGCTTGTATAAGGTTTAACTTATGTTTTTATGACTCTCAGACATGAGGAGAGATGTGCAAGAAATTTTCAAGATGACTCCTCACGACAAACAAGTAATGATGTTCTCGGCCACTTTGAGCAAGGAGATTCGCCCTGTCTGCAAAAAGTTCATGCAAGATGTAATGTCTCATGGCCAGCTCTACTTGAATTTTGAAGTCATCGTTTTCATTTTAACTGAGGGTTGGGAAACACACAAGATTTCCGAGGGTTGGAAAGTTGTCGGGTTCAATTGGTTACAGTGCGCAAATCAATTTCTTTCTTTATTCGTCTCTTGTATTTTCTTAGCTTACAAAGTCTTTCGGGCCAGTAGTTGTGGTCCATAGGATATCTTTTGTGTTACATATTTCATAGTAGATAGCTAAGATCGTGTACCAACATGGTTGGTCTGATTTGAAAGCGTCTGCAAAGGATACCAGTCAGATGGACCAGAATGTTGATCCGGAGGATGTTCATCCATCGTTCATTTCGTACTGGATTCCAGTTAGCCTCTGAAGACTCCTAATATGCTTTACTATGATATTTGTTCCTTTCAGCCAATGGAAATTTATGTGGATGATGAAGCCAAGTTGACCCTACATGGTCTTGTACAGGTACGAGCTTGGACTTCTAGTTTTTTTTGTTTTTTATTCCTTTCATAGAAGTGGTATGTTGGGGGAGTTGGTGGGGTTGGGTGATGGGTGAAAATGGGGCGGGTTAGGTTGACCCCTTTTTCTGTTCACTATAAGATTATTTTGTAAAAATAACATAAGCCGTTAATAATGATTATGAAAAAGTTATATTTCATCTATAATCTGATTTTTTGAATTAGTAGGAGGCATGCATCAAATGTGAACATTGGTTGACTCTCAACCTACGTAATGTGTTTCTCTTGTAGTTAGTTAATTATTATTACTTTTAAATTTGACCAGTTCGAGATAAATTGGTCTAATTGTCCTATTTACCTCTTCACATGATGTTTTCCTGTGTATAATATTTGTTCATTGCAGCACTACATCAAATTGAGCGAGCTGGAGAAGAACCGCAAGCTGAATGATCTGCTTGATGCATTAGATTTCAATCAAGTTGTGATATTCGTCAAAAGTGTAAGCAGAGCAGCTGAGCTGAACAAATTGCTTGTGGAGTGCAACTTTCCATCAATCTGCATCCACTCTGGCATGTCTCAGGAAGAAAGGTCTGCCTCAGCTTTTGGAACTTGCATGATTATTAACACTTCATTTCTGATTCGGAATGTCTGGACTTCTAATGCCTGGATGTGACTTTTTTGTTATTGTGGTCATGTTCATATGGTTATCACTAGAGGTGGCAAAATGGGCTGGGTCAAATTTTCTAACTTATGGTACGAGCGAGTTGGCTCGAAACACTTCTTTTGAAAATATATATTTTTTCCAAGTTTTACAGTCAAATTTGAATATAAATATTATCTTATATTGATGATAATCTGGTTTTGGCTAAAACGATTCAACTGGTTTTGGCTAAAACGATTCAACTGGTTTATGCTTAAAAAAACAATCTGGGTGACGTTTGACGTGTATGACCTGCCCATTTGACCGGGTTTCTTTTATGCAAATATCGTTTTAATCTATCCATTTGACCGACTTAGTTTAGCAATAAAGCATCACCTGAATCTATTTCTTCTTTGAGTATGCTGCATGTTGTCTTATGTTGGTGATATGATGATGATTGTTTTAATCTAACCGTTCTGAGTTTGCAGGCTGACACGCTACAAGGGTTTCAAGGAAGGGCACAAAAGAATCTTGGTGGCAACAGATTTAGTTGGTAGGGGTATCGATATTGAACGTGTAAACATTGTCATCAACTATGATATGCCCGATTCTGCCGACACCTATCTCCATCGGGTAATTTATCTCTTCATTCAATCCATTTAGTGTCTTCTTGATCAAAATTCCTGAAGGGTGTGTTTGTAACTTGACAGGTTGGTAGAGCTGGTAGGTTTGGAACTAAAGGCCTTGCAATCACATTTGTGTCCTCTGCTGGTGACTCAGATGTTCTTAACCAGGTATGTAGCTATCTCGCTCTGGAAAATACTTTATGTTGACTAGACAAAACATGTTGGTGTTGGCTGGGGATTAAGTAGGTTGTAAGTGCTTGAGTCTACTTTCGAGTCATTTAAATTGTTTTAAATAGCTACATTGTTTCAACATTTGTTTGACCTGATGTTGATAACTAATATATCACCTAACACCGACTTGTTTTTCATATTAATATGTTTAAAGTGCCACATTTCTTTTGGTTAGTGTTGTTGATCGTGCCCTGATTTGGTTTTTGTAGGTTCAAGAGAGATTTGAGGTCGATATTAAAGAACTTCCTGAGCAGATTGATACCTCTACTTATAGTAAGTCATTTATTATTAGTTACAGAGTCGTTTGTTGGTACAACTGTTGTATTCCTATCCAATTATTTTCACAAATATCGGTGGCTAAATGAGTGGGGTAAAAAATCCAAATAGATTTGGGGGACAGGTCGAAACATGTTGGGGTCGACCGGCAAACATTCTGTGTTTAAAATCCATTTGTAAAATGAAGGATCCAATTTGCTCATTTAGATGCAATAAGCTGACAACTCATTTTGTGATAATTATTTACTTGCAGTGCCATCTTAAGGCTGGACCAAGCTTTTAGCTGACAACAACCATGGGATATCGTCCGAGGTTCACCTGGAAGATGATGCTATCTTTTATTAAACAATCTAAACATTGTTGAATCTACAGTATCATGAGATGATCCGCTCTTCAATACTTGCCTTGTTGAGTTTTGTAACATCTATAAACTTGTTTTTAAGACTTGTAGTTCAGGTAGAGTTGACTGTCTTTCTGTGGTGCTAAATAGCTAAATCAACTGCAAAATGCAACGTTTAACGCAATAATGCGTGAAGTACAAGTTAGTGTAGCTTTTTAGCCCGTTTAAATCGGGTTCCCTATTAATTTGGATAATTTTAGCTCTCATAATTAGGTGCCTAGATTATCCTACTATAACTGCAGTGAAGTGCTTTGCAATTCCAAAAAACCCTTGACTATATACAGATAATGTATATACAGATAATATACGTGTAGCCCACTTACGTTTTCATTATTTTTCATCAAGGCGATCAAACATTTGTGGGTATTCAAACTTTGTAGTCGGTTTTAATAATATTGCCCCAAATTCCTGCACTTTTAATAAAGTATATTGCCTTGTTTTGTGAAATTGGTCCTTGATGATTTGATGCAAGTTTCAACCTCAAAGGTTGCGTTTGAAAAGGCTGAATGATTTAGCGTTCGAATGATTCGATTAACTATTCTGATTTAGCGTTGAATGATTCGATTAACTGAATAGTTCAAAGGCTCTGGATGAATATAGTTTTGAATGAAAACTTGAAAAGCTGAATGATTTAGCGTTGAATGATTCGATTAACTGAATAGTTCAAAGGCTCTGGATGAATATAGTTTTGAATGAAAACTGAGTGTTTGAAAATTGTTCTGAATTCACACTCTGAATAATATAAAATTACTATTTTAACCTTCTGTCTTAGTAATGAATTAAGTAAGTTTGTTCGATTTTTAACGAATTAATTATTTAACTATCTATACTATTTAATAAAGAGTTTGAACCTTAAGTCTTAATATTTAAAAAAGAGGGGCAATGAAAATTATTAATTTACCCTTTTAATAGGTCTTTAAGCAATACAAGTCAACGCAATTAAATAACTAATTATGAGAGTTATCATATCATAATTAATTAACTTAGGTTACAAATTATTTAACCCATAATTATTTGGTTGTATCGTAATTTAGGTAAATGACCTAACATATTACTGGATATTGAAATGTCAGTTACGATTGTTTTGATATAAATAGGATGAAAAAACTGACTATTATTAGCGAATTATAGTTATCTTCTACACATATCAACTGAAAAAAACTTTTAAAAGAGTTTTTTTTATAAGTTATCTGAATATTGTGAAATAGCTACTATGTCAAACTTAAGTTGTATTTTTCCGGATAACTATTTTCCCGTAATATTTTTATCACCGTATTCAGTTTTTTCAAACTTAAGTATTTTTATATCACCGTAAGTTTTTTTTCACAATATTTAAAGACTTGTTTTATTTATACTGTAAAAAGTATCGTCCGCTGTATTGCGCGGGTATTCTTATAGTATTTTATAAAGAAATGTTTAATAAACCAAAACAATATAACCAAATGAATAATTCGATTCTGAATTGAAATATGTTATTTTATAAGTATTATGAATAATAAAAATAAGTCATTGTTATAGCCTTGAAAGTATATGAGTTTACTCAATATGTGTATTTATGTGTATTGATAGTATATATAATTAAGAAAAAATGACCGTAACATAACAAATCGATTTTTACAAAATCATCTAGAAAACGTTAAGGAATCAAATCAAATTCTATATTAAAGTTGGGTTTAGTGTCTGCGAATGTATCTAACTTGTGTCCGATGTCTATCGTATGTACCACATATACGTTTGCTATTTTTAATGCATTCAACTTTTAAAAAGTGTATTTTAATTTATTTAGTAGTACTTTTGATGATGTGTCAAACTCTACGGATGTCACGTGGCATTTTAAACAAACGACGCATTAACAAAATACATTAAAACATACTTTTTTAAAGTTTGATACATTAAAAATAGCAAACGTAAGTAGGGTATACACAATCGACATCGGACACAAATTAGATTACAGTAAACCCATTAAAGTTTGCAAGCGTATCACAAAATCAAAATGTAACTAATCATCGTGTGGAAATAGAATTATTAATAAATAAATAAATAAATAAGAGGAAACAAGGTACGAGGAACTATAGGTGTAATTGGGCTTTGGGGGTAAACAAGGAAATAGTCATACGCTTAATGGTTAAGAGTGAGAAGCAACACTGAAAGTTTCCGAGGAACGCATTCAATTCACTGATGCAAATTTAGAAAATCAAACACTACCACCTCTGACCGAATCCGAGGTATGCCGCTGAACGCTTCCATCAAGAGCCAATCAACACTTTTTAGTCCCTGGATTAGCCAGCCAAAGGCCCAAAGTGGATAAAAACTTGGTTGATAGAAAAATAGATAAATATGTCAGTGTATTATTAAAATGATTTTTAGTTTTGAGGAGTTTGTTGCTTGTTTCAATCATGGTTCAAAACAGGGGCGGATCTAGAAAAAAGATTAAAATTATGGAAAAAAATAATTTAAGTTAATTAATGACATCTTATAAATTTTGCCCGCCATGAAAAAGGGAAAGAAAATTTTCCCTCACATAAATAATTCCAGCTTCGTCCCTGGTTCAAAAGCTGGGAAGAGGAAAAATGTTGAGCAAAAATATAGAATTGGATCATAGACACTCTTTTAAAGAGAACAAAGAGATTGTTGTGGCCATTTTTGAAGTTGTTTTTTGGTCTATCTGGAAGTTCAGGAATGAAACAATTTTCTCTCGGCATCCCCTAAACGAACTGGTTTTATGGACAAGATAGTGGAAACTTCATTCGTATAGTTTACAAGTCGGAATAAAAAATGTAATATTCTTGAAACAATTGACTACGTAATCCTTTATTGCTTTCTATTATGTATTTTCCTTTTATAATCTCTTTCTAGCTTCTTGCTAGTTTTTAATAAAATTTTGTTGTTCAAAAAAACAAAAACAAAATAAATCAGGTCGTCAAACAGAATAAAATTTTATTCACACCGAATAAAAATGTATACCTTTTTTTTCTCCGACAAAATTACGGATCTCAATAGCAGTAGTAATACTCGCATTAATCGGAAAATGAGCATACACAAACCGCATTTTATACCTAAACCCTTGAGTAACACCAATAATCAAATTATTAACATGACTAAGTAAGAGCTGTACGGATAGCAGCAGAGGTTTTTTGGTTATCAACTTTCAATTTCTGATTTCCATCACTAATTAACTCGAAATCAAGGTTCATGGAAGATAATATTTTCTCGTATCAAAAAGTTGAAAATTTAAATTTATTTTATACTAAAGTGTTGCTTCAGACATTGCTTTGTTCAAAATTTTACCACCTTTTTCTTGACATGTTATTATATGGCTTGTCCAGTTGTCGATCCTTTGTTCAAAATTTTATTATCTGCCGGTGTTTAATTTGAAATCTAGTGTTTAAAATTGCTTTCATGTTTGTGATATTATTCCCACATCAAAAATTAACTAAAAACAATGTTTAACAAAGTGTTTGTTAGGCTTAGTGTTAGTTACAACTTGCAAGTAATGCGCCAATCACCTGTAGAAGGTCTGTCATGTGTGTTGCAAGAGACAAGGCCGTCGTGCCGAAGTGGTGTCCATGGGACTATGTTCTTGTCCAAACTGAGTACAGAAGTATGATGACAGTTTCATAATAGAGATTTCAGATGGATCTGGTTTTGTGTTGGTTTCATACTAAATCAAGATTCAAGAACTTCTTATGAAATCTAGAACCATGAACCCAACCAAATATAGCCCGTAAACAACTCTTGTGTGTCCGTACTACGTTTTCGCACAACTCCCTGTGGGTGTGTGTAGTCTGTGCAGAATCCAGCTGCTAATTTACAATTCCATCATTTAAAATTATAGGCATAATTTGAGATGGTCGCATTAAGATGACGGTCTAGGTATCAGAATGATAAAAAGAAGAAAAAAAGTAAGTTGTTAATTTTGATAGCTTTTTGAAAAATACATAGCTTCTATATGGTTTGAACCCATAAGATAATTGTGAAAGCAATGATACTGCCGATTGAAATATATAAACCAAAAAGAGGACGAGTGAACCATTCTGAATAATTTTAAAGAATATAGGCTAAATAAGAAATATAATCATATATATAAGAAATCAACTAATAATAAGTTTACATTCTTTTAGTGTAAATTCTAAATCATCATATAATATAACATCCAATTGTTTCAAACATTCTTGTTGACACCATCATAGAAGAGTTGATATAATATAACCACCTAAACTATCAACATCAGAATCACTACCACCGCGGGCCATCAACAGATGCACATCTGTCTACGAGGACCATCTTTTAACTGTGCATTCGCTACGATATCAATATCCCAGTAGTCCAGATCAAGGGTATTTATGTCATTTCATCCAGGAGAAAAATCATACATGGGAATTACAAGGATTCTGGACTAGTTGAGGGTCTGATTCTAGAAGGCATCTGCATTTTTTTATGTCGGTCGTTTCCAAACATGAAGGAATCTCGGGGAGTAATAGACATTTTATCCAAGTTCATGTCAGGTTCATCGTCTTCAAAGCTCGCGGGTCCTCTGCCGTTGGATACACCGTGATCTCCTTCATCTTCGTCACTAACACCTTCCTCGTCGTCATAATCCTCTTCATCGTCGGAAGTAGTTCTCACCATTTTCCAGTACATGAAGTTTGGTCGGATATAACTGCAAGTTGAATGAGTTTTTTTTATCACAACTATTTTTCAAACGCAACCACAAAACACGATGCAAAAAATGCCAAACGACATTAATTTGATAACAAATTATAAAATGACAATAAATGTGTTAAAAGAAAAGAAAAGAAAAAAAAACACTAACCTGTCAGACTTCTTCAATAAATATGGATCAAAGGGAAAGAACAAATCAAGTCTTTCAAACCCACCAAAAGCCCGAGAGAGGTCTGATTCAAGTAGATCATGAAATGCAAAGGTACCCGATACACGGAAAAGACGAGCCGCTTTAGCTTGACGGAGGAACTCCTCTACTATGGACGGTAAGCACACCTATTATAATATATATTGTGATTGTGATGATTAAATGATTGGGTTTTTTGCAGTGTTATGGGAATGAACCATCAAAAAGCCCTAGCGTAGTATGATAGTTAGATTTATAACAGAGATTTTTTTTTTAATATACCTCTAACGGGTTCAATCCATGCTTGAAAAGTTGCTCCAGAGGCATATTTGATAGTTTTGATTTGAGTAGAGGAGTGGCCATTATTGACCTCAGACGGAAGCAAAGTACATACATAATGGCCTGTGTTCAAATCAATAAACAAAAAGATATTAAAATCACATTGGATTCAGTTATTATGATCAAGTTTTTATACGAACGAAGCATACCTGGCATCCAGCATAAAATACTCGGTGATTTTTTGGGTTTGTTTCGCCACTCTGGTTTTCGGAATACTTGTAACACCAATCCACAATACTGGAAACAATAAAAGAATAGCACTTCAGCATCTTGGATTTATGTAGAAAAAATTAATCATACTGTTATGTAATTTGTGTGCCAACCTTTCCAATATGATTGTCACATACGAAGCGGACAAGAATTTGGCACGAGACAGGTAACTTGCAAGATAAGCAACTGCACTCATTCTGCAATGCATCAAGAACATGTTAGCTCTATGTAAAAAACAGGTCAGGTTGACCCATTAACACTAATCATAAATAGTATATTACGACTAAAAAGGAATATAGAAGACCATTGTTAAAAAAAGATCCATTAATTCAATGAAACAATTTGAAGATTATATACCCCATTTGATACGATAGAAAGATTATACACTGCAAATTGACCCATTCTCACATAAATAGGTTGAAATCATCAAATCTATAATCAGAGTAAAACTAATGAAATGTAGCTTTACCTCCAGTCTTGAGGATAGACAGTACTAGTAAAGATTTCAAGAAGCCTGCTCACAAACTGCGTCCCACAATCTTCGGGGTCAAGCGAACAAGCATAGAACATTACAAACTACAATAACAACAAATAAAGTTAGAGTAAACAAGTAATATCATGTAATTATTAGAGAGTAAACTAACTAAATTAGATTAGGCAAAATGGGTGAGTCAGGTGAAATGGGTAGCGGGTCAACATGGGTATTATAATGTACAGTTGTATTATTACAATGATAATCCAAACCTACAAATAAAAATGATTTAGACGATTTTAGGCCTAACTATTTTGATTTTACTTGTGTTACTTGTTATAGATAAAACATAACCTGAATCGACAGATTTAAAAATAGAAAAAACTTACACCTTTAAGATGGACATAAGAAAACTAAAAAACTAAATGAGGATTAGTTGGTTACCTGGGCAAATTTTGACTTGTATGCATTCAACACAGTACTCTGGAATGACTGGAGAAGCGCCTCAAAAACCTAAATGAAATTTTAAATTAAACATATACATATATACAGAAAAACATATGAAGTCAAATTTGAAGTACACAAACTACCTGCACCAAACGGCCATTTTTGGAAGCAGCTTGAAGGTGGTCAAACGTGAGAACCATTAACGTATCCAACTTCTGAGCAGCCACGTTTGCCCAAAGAACTTTTCGACCAGTATATTCTTTCTGGGGCTGGAAAAAGAAAATGATATATAAAGTTCAATAAAGCAAGCAATGATTTTGTACTACAACAGTTCTTTTCTTAAGTCAACCCATTTATGTAATTAAATTTGACATAGAGCTTAATTTGCGCTATATCTTATTGACAAAGAAAGGAATCAAGTCAAACGATATAAAAATCACCCAAAGCGTACAGATGTTTGAGATTACCTCATCCATATCCATCTCGGTTTCATCGACGGGTCGTGCCATATCTTCTAGCTCCATCTCAAAGATGCCTTTATTGGTGGTATCATCCTGCAAAACTTCATCCCATCCTATCTCCACCTATAACAATTTCAAGTGGATTAAATTTTATTATAAGTACATGTTTTTCATTCTAAATGGTAAAATATACTAAGAATATAGTAACTACTCACATCTAGGTCTATCAGCCTATTCACCAATTCGAAAATCATAGAGTTACCAACAAGCTCTCCCATATCACCACTCTCCAACATTAGCATGCTCTCCACATATACTACAATTTGCTGCAAAAATAGTGAAGTTAATAAACATTACCACCGTAGAAATTCTAAAAAAAGTAATGCATGACTACCGAATATAAGGTTCAAGTATGTATTTGACTCACAGCTTCTTTAGCGAACACATTTGGTACTCTCTCCCTGACAATCTGTTCCAACCTCGATGGTGCTAGAGGCACAAGATCAGCAATTCCTTTAAGTGCAAAATGAACTCGACTAAGAACTTGATCCTTTTTTGCTAATCCACGTGGCTGCTTCAATATCTCGAGGAAATTGTAAGGTGGAATAAAGTTGCTTACAAGCATATCCAAGCACAAATCAACATATTTTCCACTTGACGAAGCCTGATACGCAGTTTAATGAAATAGTGAGAAACTAGAAGACAAACTGTTTATCTAGACACAACAGATTATTCTCATACCAAGGCTACTACTAGTTCGACCAATGCATCCATGACATCTGGCCCGTAGTTCCACAAGCTCATTGCACATATCTAAAACAGAACAGATTATCAGAATTATCTCGTATACAAGTTGAATAACCACAAGGGTGTCAAATTGGGCAAGTTGGGTAGCTAGACATAATGAGTTCAAGTCAAACGACGCAGTTTTGCGGGTCAAGATGGACTGGGTGAGGCATGCCTACAAACACTTTTCTAACTTCGTATACATAATGCATTGAGTAAACAAACTAAATTATGGCGATCGTATTATCTATATTTGTCTTTGCTGTACCGAGTAAGCAGGTTTTATCCATTTTGACACATTTAAAATGGTGTTCAACTCATTCGACCCACTTCCTTTTTAGTTAAAATTTTAGCTTGACCCATTAGAACCATACAAGAGAAGAAATAACCCAAATCGACCCATTTGTATATAAATGGGTCAAAATTGCAACCTCTACCCACTGATGAATAGTACACTTGTAACTTTAATCTTACAGAAGAAAGAAGAGACCGGTGATGCACAACATCGATGTGGGAAACAGCTCCAGATAGCGCTCTCAAAATTGTCTGTCAGAAAAAAGAAAACAAACAAAGGAAACAAAATTTAAATCCAAGCTCGTTATTATCTGTATAATTTAATTTATTTAAGTGGTGACGAACTTACCACAAGCATGGCCACTTCATCAGGGACTAGGCGCACATTGTGATGCATATTCCCAATCATTTGATCATATTCATCAGTATCACCCTGCAACAAGCCATAGTACATCAATATCTCCTCTAATATAAATTTGACTATCTATGGTCATATTGTAGTTTCCATCTCCTTTAGCATATACTATAAGCAAACTGATTTATCTACTATGGAAGAATAGTCTTCTTAGATAACATAGGAGAAGAGAAGGCCCTTTATTTGAGTTTCACCAACCAAATCCAAAACTCGCATGGGGATGTTTTCATGATTCATCACTTATACTTTCTTTCTCAAGACCTATATAGTCCCTAACAATTCTGAAGTAGTTTATTTGTTTGACAATAAGCAAGCATGCAACCCTTTGATGGCACAAAATCACATTTGATTATATGTTTTAATTTTAGTACTGTAAGTCATGCGTAGTACTTGACCATCTTACAAAACAAGTTAAGTCAACATACACAATCCCCAATTGCTACATTGCAACAAAACCACAAATTTAATACTTACAGAAGTCATTAACTATTTCTAAATACCAATTCCTTTTCTCCTTCCGGTACTTAGGTGAAGAAAAAAATAACCACACATAATTAATAGGGTTTATAGTTTGGAAGTGCATCGAACTTTACACCGTTTACTGCATCCAACTTCAAAATCTCCTATGATATGTATTCTAGTTTCAAAACCGTCAACTGTATGTATAGAACTTACTTATTGTATGTATTGAACTTACAAAGAAAATGTCAACTTATGTAGCCAAATAACATACAATAGACGGTTTTCAAACTTAAATACATACCATAGGAGGTTTTGAAGTTGGAGTATACAATATTAAAAGGTATAAAGTTCGAGACACTCACATACTATAAACCCTAATTAATAACCAATCACCACGAAAGCCTAGTCAATTCTAAAGAATTCGTTATTATTACTAGAATACAAAACGAATACAAAACGAACACAAAACCCTTAACAAACTCTTCTCTCAATTTTATGCTCTGCCTCAATTCAATTCACAATAAGTACACATACGGACCACTTAACTTTCAGACCCATAAATAATAAATTATACAATTTTACACACTTAACTACATTCAATTAACAGAAACCCAGTATTGTAACAAGATTCCAATAAAATTAATCAAAACCCATAATATAAAAACCGATACGATTAAAGCTTTTTTACCAATAGAGCAGATTTAAGTGCTTCACGAACATGATGAGACAACTCATAATCACTAACATCACCCATCTCAGCATGTTCATCTCCACCTACTGCTCCCATCGCAACACTAACAGCAAATTACTTGCAAATTCGACAAATTTTGACCTTTTTAGATATTGGGTGAAAATAAAAATATGAACTTGACAACTTTCTTGATTGTAAATTGGAATCTTGAAATGAGATTAAAGGCGGAAAGGGAGGGGTCTGCAGTTAGATTAAGGGATTAAAGAATCTTGAATTTTGTGGTTTTGCCGCCAGACCAACTAACAGAACGAGTGAGCTTTGATTTAAACCCTAGCAAAAATCATAAGTTCATAACCCTTCATACAAGGGTAGAATAGAGAATAAGTGGATAACCTAGGGGCATTATTGGGATTTGATGTCTCTTATTCGAGACTTCGGCTTTTTTTGGTTGGAGAAGATTGTCATCTTTTTCTATTTTTCAAATTCATTAATATTAATAATAATTATTATAATAATTATTATTCAATAATTTAATTAAATAGTTAATAGTTATAGTTAATAATACATAAAATAAAATTAAATGATATGAAGGCTTCAATTATCCATCTTTAAACAAATTAATCAATCTATTATATTAATTCATTTAGTATGCTACGAAAATTGAACATAGTTATTTGGTGATATTGTGATAATATCGTAACATAGTTATTAGCCGGAAGTCCCAATAGAACAGCCTTTATATGCTTCAGTAGATGTATGACTGTCTACATCTTACATCTCTCGTACCCCGTTAATAACAGAGTTGAGTATTATCGTTGTAATGTCACTCTCGTTAGTCTCTTTATATATAACATGATGATGATACATAAACAAATGTTTTAGGATATTCATAAGGTTGAATGTAGTTATTCTGAACTTAAATTTTTGGGAGTCATTCTGTTTTCGTATTCCTTAAAGTCAATGCCTCTTGAATTAGTACTGACCGTGTTGTCTTCAAACACGAAAACAAAAGAAAACACTGTGTACATCAAACTGTGTTTTCTTCCCATGTTGATGTTGTTGTCGTTGTTGTAGTTGTTTAACAATCTTGTTTATTGGGCTTTGTAAGGTAAAATGACATTCTGTTGGGCTTGACAATATGCTACTGTTTTTATTTGTTGGCTATTAATCACCTACTGGCCCATTATGCCTGGGGTCAAAGAAAAAACACGGTTCCTTTGTCCATAATAATAATTATTATTATTATTTTATTTATTTATTTATTTTAAAAAAATGTGGCTACCATATTTTACTTGTTCCTTTGCAAATTATCTAAAAAGGTTAAACTGGAAAACAAATAAATAGCCAATTCCCAAATCAGTATATAATATTTATATCAATTATACTCGCACATAATGTTACAAACCACAAAGAGGGAAGCAACCATAAATTACGATCCTAAATGTCAAAATTTTCGAGCTGTACATCCTTCGACTTTAACGGTAAGTAATCCCCAAGATACACCTCAAGATGATCGGCCAACAATGACTTATCGATGTTTTCATGATGGAACGATTTGCAGATGAAATATACGATCGTTTGTGCAGTAAGACTGATAACAATCAATGCCGAAAGCAACAAGAAATAGATAATGGCATTAATAGTTCTAACCAAAAGAGAACTTTGTCCAAGAACAACGTGCCACTCGAACCCCATTTGAATGTAAATGAAACATAAGTTTAGAAGACAATAAATAACGATAGAAACACCCATCTTTCCTTTGATCAACTCTTTGCTCTTTAACATTGCTTGAATTCCATAATCTTCTTCCAAAACTGAAACCACACTTGCTAAATGCCATACAACACTAATATATATGAAAATTCCCAAATAAATTATGCACAATATGCTAAGAATAAAAATCCCAATCGTTGTTAAACCAACTAATGCTACCCAAGAGACCAAAACCAACAACGCTAGTAGATTAAATGCGAAAACAATGATAAAGTTCCAAACAAACGTGACCATTAATCGCTTCCAAACTTTTGGAACAACGCTCATAACTTTCTTGAAATTCATGTGTTTCGAGGTGTAAATGCATGCAATGGAATAGACTATTGCCGAGGTGGAAAGGAGGGAAAGAATGAGGAAAAATATGAAGTAGACAACTTTAAACACCCAAAAATATATCCATTCGGAAGAGATTATATCGGAGAGTGTGTTGTACTTCTTAGTATTTTGTGGTGTTTGATCAAGAACATATTCGTCGCTTATGATTTTTCCAAAAAGGTATTCGGAGATTTGGATATGAGCCAAGAATATGAAGGAAAGAGGGAGGATGATGGAAAGAGTGATTTGTATGAATATTTGTTTGTAAGTTGAGATGATTTTGAAGGTTTCTTTGATGATACCAAAGAAGCCAAGAAATTGAATTTGTTCTTGTTCTTGATCCATTTGATTGCTTCAATAGTTCTTGAATTGTGTTTGTCTTCAATGGCTAATGAATCATGTGATTCAAATATTGAAAAATGGTTGCTTAGTAGAATATGTATTTATATATATATATATATATATATATATATATATATATATATATATATATATATATATATAGGATAGAGTTCCATTGAGAACACTTCTAAAATAAGAACAGCTAAGAACACTTCAAATGCACACATATATAAAATGAAATCATTAGATTCACACTCATACATTTCAAATATGCAAAGAAAAATTGATGCACATTTCTAAAAATGCACAAAAATCGAAAAAATGAATGATGCACGATTATCTCTATAGATGTGCATCTATCATTTTTTTAATTTTTGTGCATTTTTAGAAATGTGCATCAATTTTTCTTTGTATATTTAAGATGTGTGAGCGTAAATCTAATGATTTTATTTTATATATATGTGCATTTGAGGTGTTTTTAGCCGTTCTTATTTTAGAAGTGTTCTTATTTGATCCAAACTATATATATATATATATATATATATATATATATATATATATATATATATATATATATATATAATTGCTTGGTAATATGTTTCATTAAAAAGTATTTTAGAAATATAATATTTTTTTTATAATATTTTTATGGATGGATGGATAGTATGTATACGCTTCCGTATGGGACGAATACAAAAGAATCAAAGCCTTTGTAATCAACGTTGACAATGTGCCGGCGATATCTTAAATTCTCCGCTTGAAAGCATGTTCACCTTTTTATTTTAATATATTATCATTTATTTATATTTATATTTATTATTTATTTATTTTATTTATATTTATTATTATTATTTATTATTATTATAGAAGTAAAAGTATATTATTTATTAACTTAAAATAAAATAAAATAAGCGGTTGTTATTAAACTTAAAATAAAATAAAATAAGCGGTTGTTATTAAAAAGAGGCAATTGTAATTGTAATATATTATGAAAAAAAAAAAAGTTTATACACCTAAAAATAGAGAATTAAATTAGAACTAAAACTTAAATTACCTATATAAATATTTAACAAAGCTAAATGTTACTATTTTTTAATAGTTGATGAATAGTATTTGTATAAATTATTAAATTAATAAATATGCACATTAAATAATTAAAATGTATGTTGTTTGAGTGGCAAAATAAAATATGTTGTTGATTGTTTAAAACATTCACATTTTCTTATTAGAAACTTTATAATTTATGAAAGATGACTATTTATTTGTAACTAATGCTTATAATAAAAAAGGTTTATAGTTATATTCTATATCCTATAGTTCTAACATAAGAAACTAAAAGATTTCTTTACTAATTTTTTATTAGAACTTTCAATTTTATATTTATTCATTCATGTTTTATATGATAAATAATACAATATTAACTACAAAAGTTCATAATGATGAGACAAAAGAAACACCAATATATATATAGTCAAAGGTACAAATGATAACCAGAAAAAAGTACAGAACTGCAAAACTTTTAAATTATAGGAATTTTCACATTTTAATAATTCAATCACATGTGCATATTGATGTAGATTAAGGTTAAAAGCAAAATAGTTTGAGAAAACATTAAAATAACCTTTAAAATTAAATTTATATTTTTCATTCACATGTGCACATTTCATATGTGCACATGTGAACACTTCGCATATATATTATAATTTAACATGTATTTTGTGGTTTTTAACTTTTATTTGTCAATAATATGAACATCAAATAATATTTATATGTAGTTTGTTGCGTTTACAGGTATAAAGACAATGTAATTTAAAAGTTCTCGCAGTTCTGTACCTTTTGTGGTTCTAGTTTGAACATATATATATATATATATATATATATATATATATATATATATATATATGCATATTAAACGTGATCTTATTGATTTTTAAATGTGTTATTTTTCTATTGACTTATCATCTTAATATTCTAAAATAATTATAATTATGTGTAAGTGGTAAAATGATTTTCATAGTCATAAACACGTCGTACGTTTGATTTTTATTTATTTAATTATTTGTTTCAGATATCTAACTAATTATAATTACATTTATAGATTTAACATATATACATCACTATATGAGTATTAACATAAAATTAAAGTAAGTACTTAAATCAGTATAATTTTGGTTGTGACAGGACTTTTTGAACTTTTACTTTCATTGCATGACACAAAAAGTGCAATTTTAAAATTATCATCTTAATATTCAAAAATAATTATAATTATGTGTAAGTGTTAAAATGATTTTCATAGCCTATAAACACGTCGTACGTTTAAAAAAAATTTTACTCCCTCCTTCCCAATTATATTGTCCTCAGACAAAAAATTGTTGGATTTAAGATAGAGTAAGTAAATGTCATTTTGACCTTATATTCAAGGCAAATTTGATGAGTTATTGAGATTAACAAATGAAGGATAATTGAGAGTTTAATGAATTTTTGTTGTTATTTATTGTAAATGGACAAATTTTGTGAGACAGACAAAAATAATAAGGTGGACAATAAAATTGGGACTAGTAAATTATTTTTTTCAGAGAACTAACTAACTATAATTACATTTATAGATTTAACATATATACATCACTACATGAGTACTAACATGAAATTAAAGTATATACTTAAATATAATTTTGGTTGTGCCAGAACTTTTAGAACTTTTACTTTCATTGTGTGACACCAAAAGTGCGATTTTTAAATGTGTTATTTTTCTATTGACTTATCATGTTAATATTCTAAAATAAGTATAATTATGTGTAAGTAGCAAAACGATTTTCATAAACACATCGTACGTTTGATTTTTTATTTATTTAATTATTTGTTTCATAGATCTAATTAATTATAATTACATCTAAAGATTTATCATATATATACATCACTACATGAGTATTAACATAAAATTAAAGTATGTACTCAAATATAATTTTGGTTGTGGCAGAACTTTTAGAACTTCTACTTTCATTGCGTGACACTAAAGGTTAAATGAATTATACAATTAAAAAAGTTGATAAGTATAACCAAAATATGTGAATTCGTACAACATTGATTGATTAAATAGAATATAGTGATATTAGATATGAGTTAGATAATAAATTTATATTACATATAGAAATTTAATTTAAAATTGTAATCTTTATAATAATTTTCATCGGGGTGAATTATAAGGTTCCTTATTCCGGTTGTAAAGCGGAAGAAGAGCGGTTCGACCGACTTTTGCTTTTGGATAACAAGAAGGCGAGCTTCTCTGCTTTGATCAAATCAAAAGTCCAGTCAGCCACCAACTCGGTGCAGGTCACGTGACCTACAGCTCGGCCTATCCCGCCGCAACGCGCAGGTTAAAAATCCTTACTGGTTAAAATAAAAAAATGATTGGTGAAAAAAATGAGATAATTATTAAGTTACATCTAAATTTAAGTTTATATGTTTTAGACATATTTAATTAATAAAACTATTATATTTTATTACTTATTTTTCTTCTTACGCAGATAAAAACTCATAAATATAAACTTAGAATGTTAAGGGTCATTTGAGGGTGAAGGAATCAAGATGGATGAATTTTGTTCCTTATCCCCAACTCCATTGGGATCTGAGATGATTTTGCTTTTTGTGCACATCATCATTTCGTAATTTCGTAATAATTATATTATAAAAACTTTAATTAATAATAATAAATTAAGCTTACGTTGCTTCGTTATCAAGGTTCGTAGTATTATTATTAGCTATAGTTAAAAAAAAATGGTAAAGATTTCCCACATTTAAGACTTGGCAGAGCATGTCATGATAAGAAATAGTTTTTAACTAAATGTTATTATTAGGATTATATATAAACATTACTTTTCATTCATCTTCTTATAGCCCATAACCAAGTAACCAATCATTTAATTTGATTGATTTAACTTATAAAAAATAATATAATAATTGGTGTGTATATATATATATATATATATATATATATATATATATATTTGGGAAGACTTCACACGAAAATAACTTTTTTAAAGGAAGACGTGAACTAACATTTGATAGTCAAAATTTTATTTTAATATTATGAGTAAAATGTATATATTTCTATACTCCTTTGAATTATAATTATTTAGAATATTAATATTAATTAACATGTACAAGTAAACTAGGTTTGAATATGAAAGAAATGGACTGGAAGTATATGATGAGTTGTTTATTGATCCACTTTAACATGTAGGTTAAATTTAATTGATACATGTGCTAAAATGGTTAGTGTATACTTCAAAAACTTTATAATTAAACATATATAATTTTAAACATGTATTTTTATTTTTATGCGCATTTAACGTCACGGTTAAGCTCTTCTACAACTAACATTTAACTTTTCTTATATCATATATCTCTCACGTGTTAATAAGGTGTCGTGGTTTGTATTGTTGTGGGATCGTTTTTTCGATGTCTCTTTATAAGAAAAATAAAACAGAATCAAGCGAGTCAACTTATCCTAGTAATGTTAATGTAGTGCTCAAATGGATCATTGTATATATATATAGTCGTAGATGTTAGTGACTAGACCACGTGGGTTACGCTTAACATATGGATCGGAGTAGGTTCTTATTTCTTGATTATATTCAAAACGGTAATGACTCACACATTTTAAATCAGCTGTTCAAGGTTACGTACGATTCTAGTTGGGTGGGCAGGGAATAAATAATGTGTACGTACGAAGGAACAAATCATCGATAAAGTTGGACAATAAATATGGAAGTGTTTTTTACATAAAGATGGTATAGTAGCACAAATTACGGAGGAATAAATGCGATTTAGTGTTAATTTGCAAAAGTTCATACCGATCTTCAACTCTACGATAAATATGTAGCCACACTACCTTCTACAAATACGGATACACCTAATAATCGAAACTCATTGACCATGGATAAAGAAAAACCGTTTCACAGGGAGGATCTCTTTAGTGCAAGTGGGGGCACGTGCCCTCTGTGCGCTTTTAGTGGAAAATTTGGAGTCCTTATTATCATGCCCCCAGCCCAGAACAGAATGGGCTCTCGGTCCAAAGAGATATTTGAAATTAACTCTCTCATTACCTCCTATCTAGTCTACGAATTTAATCCCCTAGATGCGCCAATCTATCTTTCCCATTAGTTTAAGTTGCTTGGACTCTCAAATAATTTAAGGTTTATAGTTTTGGGCTATATTTTGGTAAACTGTTAGAATGGTGTACTATTTTACCTGTTATCAACAATCGATGGATGTGTGATTTATAAGTTAAACCATGTGGTTTAAAATTAGAAGCTAGTCTATATGATTTTCGTTTGGTTTTCTTTTTGGGATTTTAAACGCAAATATGGTATTGTATGTTCAAGACGTTAATTATTAACCATGAATTTTTTTTTACTTCTGAACATGTTGATATTACAATTTAGACGTCAATTGATTTCTTAATAAAATTTTGTGAATTTATTGTAATCTTGTAAGCATACATGAATTCTTATTGAATTGGTTGAAGTCACCTAACTCTTATCTTGTTTTGCCATATAATTTGTTATCTGTTTACTAAAATGTTTTAAATTTGTCGTTGTGTTTTTCAGGCTTACTTTTTTTGCTGCTGCTGTTTATTATTATTATTATTATTATTATTATTATTATTATTATTATTGTTATCGTTGCAATAAGGTGCTTATTCTTGATAAACCATTTTTGTGTTGTTTATCGTTGTGTTGTATGCTGTAATATGTCATTTTAAGATAATAATTTTGCGCCCCCGGTCACCCAGTTTTCTGGATTTGCCACTGCTCATACATGGAGAATATTTGAAACAATAAGTGATGGATCAGAAAATGTTGTTACAGGATACCTAACAAAATTACTTTATAAAGTTCACAATTAACGATTTACAGTTTCGTAGTCGTAGAAAGAGAGGTGGATTTAGAAGGGGCCAAGGGGACAAATGCCCCTCAATAAATTCAAAATCATGTGAAAAAGATTTTCCTTTTAAGGGTAAAAATGATAATTCATGAGTTTTATGAAACGCCCAAAATTATATATTTTTTTTATATGTACGCGATCCTGGAATGTGGTACGCGATCGCGTAACAACACGGAAAGGGAGTACGCGATCCTACAAAGAGTACGCGATCCTTAAAGGTCTCTGTTCAGATTTTAGTACATGGTACGCGATCCCGGAAAGGGTACGCGATCGCGTACCTATAACATGAAAGTTTATGTTCTCTTTTCTTCATTAGGTACGCGATCGCGTGACCCTTATGCGATCGCGTACTGAGTCCTGTAGGGTGAAATCTGCAGAACTTAATCTTTGAACTCAATAACGTACGCGCATAAATCTTAACTCGTTTGTAATCAAGACTCGAAATTTTGTAAACAAGCTTCTTATAACATAATTGGAGTTTCCCAATTGACACCTTTCTAAATTTCATACAAACAACGGTTTTGGACATTAGATCAAATTACATCCATTTCAACACTTGAACAACATCCATCGTTTGCAACAATTCCTATATGACCTACTGGACTTTTTTCATAAACTCCCACCAAGACCCCTTTAACACTTTAACACATTTCAATATCCTCTAAAACATCATCGACTAGTTAAGTAAAACGACCCGTATAGTAATTAACTATTTAGGACATATCCAAAACTCTACATTATCATTCGTTCAACATTCTACATACTTATTGTTAACATAGTAACCCAATGTCGTGACCAACCATATGTTTTCATCAAAAGACTTTTACTTTGGTGATTTACACAAATGGCAATCATGACGATAATTTAAAAGAAAGGTAAACTTGCCAAACCTACATTTAGCAAGTCACAATCCACACTAATCCTTTGCGATTGCTTTCCCCTCCCTATGACCACCTTGATCTTTCACCTCTCGTGCACCTACATCATCAACAACTTAAAGATTAAGCATTTAGCTTAGTGATCATATAGGCAATTAAAAGGGGCATCAAACAACAAGTAATCAACAATTTACAACTTGGGCAATGTAGAGATTTTAAACCTCTTAGGCGGATCCGCTAACAACTTACAACTTGAAAGGACTTGCACAATGTGCAACCACTTAAGCTAACATGTAGTTAGCTAGTCTCTACAATGCATTAACAACAATAACAATCAAGTATGAATATGAAGCAATTAACCCCACATGATCATGTGAAACCTCTTGCACATATGCAATCCGAAATTCACATGACCCGTTACCCAATTAACCCCTATATCACTCCCTTAATGCTTCAAGCAATATTAACTCAACAAAGAATGCCATGCCTTTAGCACCTATCAGATAATCATATAACAATACATAACACATTTAACATTTATAAGTATTCAAACTCAACTCATTAACAAGGTTAATTCACTTCCCTTTATAGTTGACCAGTTTGACTCTTAAAGTCAGTCTAATCAACTTATTACTGTTACAAGTTATAACACTTCTAATATTTGATTACTTCTAATGCTACTTTGGTTTTAATCATTACATCATTATTACTTTATAACAACATTTTCATTCTATAAATTAGGTTAGTTATCCCAATTTGCAAGAATTCAATATAACCCAACAAAATCACTTCAAACACAATTTAAGATTTTTGACTTTTAATCTAATTGATGTTAACAACAATCACTATTAAGCTTAATTAACATGAACTAAACATATTGGAACTCCAATTTCGTTTTATACCTACTTTGAACTCAAAATCCCCCCATAAACTAAATTTCTAGGTTAGAAAGGGTAGAACAATACTTACCAAACGATTGGGGAATGATTAGGCTACGATTTCAAGTCTTCCGAGCTTAATTTGATAAATTAATTTCAGTTTCTCTCTTCCTCTTTTCTTCCCGTCGCCTCCCTCTCCCTCTCTAGAAGTTACAGGAAGTTTTTTTTTCCTATGTATGTATGTATCAACGTGTATGTATCAACGTGTATGTATGTATACATAAGTTTTATAATTTGGTCCCTATATAATTAGACATCTAAAATTTTAGTCCCTTAAGTTTAATCATTTTTATCACACGACACTTGGCTACAACTTTCGACTTATAATTATTTAAAACAACTTTAAATGCTTTATCATTATTAATATTTTATACAATTATTAATAATAAGTATTTTATACCTAATAAAATAATACCTTAAAATTTGGGGTGTTACATTTTACCACCTGAAAAATTGAAGAAAAGTACAAACTTTCTTTTGACCCTCGATGAATATTTTCTAGCTCCCATAAGACACCTCTTAACCGTTGATGCAAACTGATGCATCGGTTAGTGTCAAATCAGCATCACGTCAGCATTTCTTAAAACTGATTGACAACTGACTGACAACTGACTGAACACTGACAACCCTAACACATCACTAAGTTTTTTGGGCTCCACCCATGATTTACTTTATATATCTAAAACACAATCTAAATATTAATAAAAGAAAACTCTCCTAAAAAATTTAAATGCAAAATTGAACTCCTATTAGCCAATCAAAACTCTCAATTTCACTTAAACGTTAATTAACCAATAAAATGTTTTCATTCCCCTAAAAAATCTAACCTAAAATAAATAAATCAAACCATATAATAATAATAATAATAATAATACTAAAAAGTAAAAAATAAAAAGAGACTAAATTTTATGTTCTCTATACCTTACGAACGTTTTGTACGTTGCAAACAAAGTCAATTTCATATTCTTTCATATCTTTATATATGAAATATTAATATTGATATTAATTTAATCAAATTGAAATTTGAAACATATATTTTATTTCACGTAATTAATCTTAAACACTGGTTTAAACTTTAAACAATTCAAATTTTAATTGTTTTTAATTTGACGGGTTTCTTAATTTTTATGGGCTTTACAAATGAATTCAAATCAAGATTATAATTGTTTTTCAAAGCATGTGACAATACTAACTTCATAAGAGGTTTGGATGGTTTAAACGTGTGAGTTTAATTACAGGTCTAAATAAGACGAACCAATTCATGAGCTACTTGAGATCGACTCAAGAAACATTCGAAATCAACTCAGTACAAATCGAGTCTAGCTCGAGCTACTAGAGTAGAGTTTCAAATCAAGCTCTCTGAATATTTCTAAATAAAACTTTAACATTGCATAAATAAAAAATTAACAACCTTATTTATCACAAAATCACATAATATCAATAAATAATTACAGATTTTGTAATCCTATTTGAATTAGTAATACCAATGGATAAGAAGGCCTTTGCAAAAATAAAACAAAATGAAATAACGGGTTTCTCTATTAATTATTCATAACACTTTTAAGTCCACTTAAGAGCTTATAATGAGACAAAATACGTAATACAAATAATAATAGTTAGTTATAACTATGCTTCACCATGTAAAGAGAAAAGGTAAAAATAAAAATAATCATATCATCATAATACTTATTATTAGTAAGTAGTAATAAAGAATAGAAGGTATCTACGAAAAATTAAAAAATAATAATAATAAAAAAGGATAAGTGAACGAATGAGTTTTGTCAAACTCCGTAATACGTGATATCGATATTTTTGCATTAAAATCCCGTGTGTATACACGGGTCTATAAACTAGTATTAAATAAAGCAATTTCATTAAAATTAAAAACATTACACTAAATAAAAATAAAACATTACAATAATTAAAAAAGTTACATTTATCTAAAAATTACGATTCGATAAGTGTGGTATAATTATATAGATGAAAAATATAGTAGAAAAGTGTATAGATGAAACATGTAGTAGAAAGATGATGTAGTAGAAAGATGATGTGTGGATTTGAGTTAAGTTGCATGTGTATCTATAGTGTGTTTGGGATAGAAAAAATTAACATGCAACAGTCAAAAAATAAATAAAAAAACGTTAAAATAATGTTGAGGGCCAAATCGAAGGTCAACTGACAGATGCGCAACCGCCGTGGCGGTGTCGGTCAGCCGAAGCCCAAACCGAAGTCGGTGTTAGGAGTGCTCTAACAAGCAAAGAGAAAGGACAAAAAAGATTATGGGCGGAGGGGCCGGTTAGTTCTGAGAAAGGGGCCTACCCAAACAAATGACAAAAGTTTTAGCTTATAACCATTAATATTTATTGGGCCCTTGGGCTCCTCTCTCACCCTACTATTAATTGGATCGGGCCCTGACTAGAAAAAAGATTTATCATTTAAAAGCAGAGATTCATTCAGTATGCATCGTATTATACTTGTTGCCATTTCATCCTATTCTAAATAGGAAGTAACGACTTATTATGGAGTTAAGGGCCAAGGACCAACATATATAATTTTTCTTGTACCGATATATAGTTCTTTGCATATGCTAGTGACTAGTATATATCATGTAACTATGCAATATTTGCTTCAAATTGTGCATAATGCACGCGATTGTAGTGTTTTTGTCGAAAAAAAATCCTGAAAAGTATACGACATTTTTATACATATTCTTATGAGTATTTCACGATATTGCCAAGCTACGTTAAAACATATATTCGAATTTAAATGGATATATGTGCCGAAGTTTGGAAGAACATGATCATGATGACACAGTCGTCTGTATTAGTTCGGTCTCTCTTATATATACCTCATATATATACAACAAATTTTCCAACAAGAAGAACCCAACTTTGGAATCATATATAAACGTTGAATCTAACTCCAAACATGTTCTAGATCCCATTTTTGTCATGAATTTACAATAAAAATGACAAGATCGTGAATAAACTCAATTAATACACATTAGTCTCTAACTAAAACACTACCAAAAAGAAGAAGCAATCTTTTATTATTATATACTCATATGATCCAATCCTTCATTTGGTGTTTTGTATCTGGTGTTATTCGATCACGAGTGATCATGTTAATCCTAGCGCTTGTACTCCTCGTTCTCCCAAATACAGGATTATGTGATTTTAGCTTCTCATTTCCATCTTTTGATTCAACTAGTTGCGACAAAGATGGCGATTTTATTTGTATGGGATCAGTTGTTTCGAGTAATGGGAGTTTGATTATAACTCCTAGGGAAGATGGGCCACTAGTGACAGCGAGGAATTCTCCGGTTGATCTAATTGGTCGGGTTTTGTACAAGACTCCCGTGGTTGCATGGCCCACAAGCTTCGTCACAACTTTTACTGTCAGGATTGAGGTCGATCCAGATTCTGATATGTCTGGTGACGGAATGGCATTTGTTATCGCTCAAGACAATCAGCCTTCACCGCCACTAAGCCATGGAGCGTATATGGGAATCCTTGGTCCTTCTGCTCAATGTGAGTTTGGCTTACGGAATCTTTTTTATTGAATTGGAATTTATCAAATGCATTGTAAATTCAATGAACGTGAATTCCTTTAAGTGAAGGAATTCGGTCGATCCCTATTTAATTCATTTTCCAAGCAAAAACCCTTATGGAATGAAGTTGACATTTCAGTTTCATTGAATTTCATGGAATTCTGCAAACTAAACGCAACATAAATCCAATTGTAGTGTACGTACACTGTATTGTAATAGGATCTTAAGGAAACTATTGGGTGATGTAGGCAGGATTTTGCTGAACCACGTTATGTTGACTAGTTATTTAATACGGAGTATAACTATCTATAATTTCTTGCAAACATATCTCGATTGATCAATTATATCCACGTTGTTTTGGATGTGCATGATACTACAACAAATCTTATATTTAAACTCATCTTTTACAGGTGGAGTTCCTCACCAACTGGCATTAGAGCTAGACACATACGAGAACAACGAGTTTGAGAGTGATCCAGACGCAAATCACATGGCAATCGACACAATCAGTGTACATGATCCAGTTGTTGTAAAAAGTCTAAAACACACAGGAATCGATTTAAAGAGTGGACAAGACATCACTGTCCAAATTACATACGACGGTTGGGAAAAAGTCCTTAAAGTTTTTGTAGCGTACGTTGGAGAGCCACTTGTCGAATTTATTAAACAACGCATCATCATGAAAAAGACCGTACCTAGACAAGTTTTTGTCGGGTTCACAGGCTCAACCGGCCTTGCACGAGAATCACACCACATTCTTAGCTGGAATTTCACCTCAACATATCTGCCAGAAAAGTCACTAAAAAAGAATGTGGGCACAGGCAAAATGAAGACCGTGTTGATGATCGTTGTTCCTGTACTATTTACGATTCTGATTTTGATTGCTGGCATCCTTCCGTTTGCCATTAGAGCTTTTAGGCGGAAAAAAGAAAGGAAGGAAAGACATAACGAAATTGAACATTTGTCGCAAAATGCTGCGAATGCCCCCAAAGTGTTTAAATATGGAACACTTTCTAAAGCGACGAAAAACTTTAGCAAACATAACTTGTTAGGGACCGGCGGTTTCGGAAGCGTCTACAAAGGTCAATTATCTGATCCTCTTAAAACGATAGCCGTTAAGAAAGTTTCTGCTACATCAACTCAAGGTTTGTACTAACCGCATAATCTCGTATTATAATGTAATGTCCATAGATTACTCAGTCCGTCCCTAAATAAATTCTCACATTTTTGATTTAGCAATTTGTTTCGCATTTTCGATTTTACAGTTTAAATGTACAATAATCACACATTTTCACAGGTGTACGTTTATTTTGAGACAAATGTAGTAAACCTGATTTAGTTTCAAATATAGAATCAATTTTACATCCAATGCGAATAATAGTTGATTTTAATTGTAGGCGAGAAGGAGTATTTGGCTGAGATTTGCACAATTGGACGATTAAAACACAAAAACTTAGTACAACTCGAAGGTTGGTGCCATGACCGTGATCAACTCCTTCTTGTCTACGAGTACATGCCAAATGGTAGCCTTGACAAGTACATTGGGACAACGCTCCTCAACTGGGAACAGCGACACAAGATACTAATGGGTTTGGCATCCGTACTAGTCTACCTACACGAAGAATGTGGTAGCCCAGTCGTTCACAGAGATGTAAAGCCAAACAACGTGATGTTAGATTCTGAATTCAATGCTCATTTAGGTGATTTCGGTCTAGCTAGATTGATCCATAACGATACATCTGTAATGACCATGGTTGCTGGAACAATCGGGTACCTTGCACCAGAAGTAACCTACACTGGTAGGGCTACTCCTGAATCCGATGTTTATAGCTTCGGAATGGTTGTCGTAGAAGTTGTTTGTGGGAAAAGATCGAAAGGGATAATGGAAGAGAATAGTCTCGTGGATTACGTTTGGGAATTGTACGAAAAAGGCGAGCTTTTGAGGTGTGTGGACCGAAGTCTAGATGGAAAATTCGACGTCGATCAAGTGACTAGGACTTTGATGGTTGGACTTGCTTGTTTACATCCTGGGTCTAATTTTAGGCCAAGTATGAGGAAAGTTGCACAAGTGTTCTTGAATCGTGATGAACCATTGATGAGCTTGCCGAAATCCCGGCCACTCGTGGTTAGTTTGTCGTTCAGTTCATCGACCGCGATTTCTACTAGGGGTGAAAATAGTATGATGTCGATTCAATCGTTACCTGATGAGATCACGATTACTAGGAACCCTTCTTGTTCAGATGAAACATAAAATACGCGTGGATTGTTATTTGTTAATTTTTATAATTTTAACTGTAAGTCGATTTCTTAATATTAGCAAATTACTTCAACTATTGTAAATTATTTATGAAAATATAGATGGATGTTTGACTGTAGGGCCCACGGGCGTTTGAAGAGAATTCAAAATTGTAATTATAACACTACCGTTGAATTCTAATTGTTTATGATCAATATATAGACTTTCGTTTTCCTTTTTTTCTTCCAGAAAGCAGAGATATTATTAGAAAAGGAGGAAAACCTCTCACAAACAGAGAGAGAGGTCAACCAAAACACCAAATTACAAACTTTCAAAAGAAGAAGCAAAAGAAAAAAAACCCAACTACAAAATCAGTTAAAACCACACCAAAAGCACCAAAGAAACTCATTCAATAGAACCAATAGGATCTGTTACCCAGGTTCTTCAATCTCTATTCTTGTAAGCGTAACGGTCCGAGATCCATAGAAGAGAAAGCCGCTGAATCGAAGGAAAAATATCTTCATTGCACGTGTCAGCTTTACGGTCATCTGGAGAATGCAACACTCGATTTCTCCACTTCCATATGGATCAAAGAACAAAACTCCATTAAAAAATTTATTTGTACCTTTTATACCTCCCGAATAAACTTTGAGAAGATTAAGTTCTTTAAAATTAGAGAGGAAGGAGCGCTAACTTTCCACCAGCTCCAACATTTAAGGCAAACCGGTTCAACCCTATCGCACCTTAAAAAAATATTATCACAAAGATAATTTATCTAAGGTGGGAAGCCTATTAATAGCGGCTCTCCAAACACATAAGTTGATCTTTTTAGGAACCAAATTGTTCCACCTTTGCATTTGGCCCAATTCAAACTGGCCCAGCAACTTTAAATCAATAACAGATGATAGGCTTTCGTTTTCCTATCGATATAGATGAATATTAATATTAATGATACTTTAATAAGCCGGTGTTTTACACGTCAACGTTTATTCATAGAAAAATGTTAGAATTATAAAAGAGTTATATAAAGAAAGTCACAAAAAATGGTATAGATGAATAGCTCGAAAAGAGATACATATGAGATAGACGTAATAATTTTTGATTAGTTCGACTATTATGTCACATCATTTTGTAAATAAATATTTGTTTCGTGTTCTGAAAAGGTATTCTAGTGATAACAATTTTGAATTATCTAGCTACCATTCTTTTCGGATCCAAAGTACCTATCATTTTATATTTATGTTCACTATTTCTTCAAAAGGGCAATAATACGACGACGATTGTTGACTATTGACTAGTTTTTCTTTCTTTCTAAATATTGTACATATATATGCCATTATTTTGCACAATGTGAACTATATTTATTAATAATTATTATATCTAGAAACGCACTTTAAGACCGTTTCCAGCCATCATAATAGTCGTACGTTATTGCTCCCACCAAACACAAACATTATCATTTCCGCGTATTTTATTTATGATTTGTTGAAAAATCGATATCATTATAAATTAGTTTTTGATGATATCTTAATTAATGACACGCACACTAACAACCATATCAAAAGATAGCTTATAAATGGGCAAAAATGTGACTAACAAAAACACCCCACACAAAAATGGGATTGA
Organism: Gnaphalium uliginosum; assembly: GCA_963930675.1. Classification (NCBI taxonomy): domain Eukaryota; kingdom Viridiplantae; phylum Streptophyta; class Magnoliopsida; order Asterales; family Asteraceae; genus Gnaphalium; species Gnaphalium uliginosum. Next base: position 9,226,770 of record OZ005685.1, on the reverse strand, counting down.
AATTCTTTACATGTAAACTCATAACAATTATTCTTATTTTGTCCCTTAGTTTTTTCACATCAACAAGCTCTAGTCACGACTTTCTTGATTGCATCTCTCAAAAAAACTTATCAAACATTATTTTCACTCCTAACAACACTTCATACTCCACAATTCTTCAATCTACACTCCAAAATCTCAGATTTGACACCCCTAAAACCCTAAAACCATTAGCAATAATCACACCATTAACATATTCTCATGTACAATCTACTATAATATGCAGTGTGAAATTCGAACACCAAATTCGTATCCGAAGTGGTGGTCATGATTATGAAGGTCTTTCATACACTTCTTTTGACAACACCCCTTTTATCCTTCTTGATCTCAACCAACTTCGGTCAGTAACGGTTGATTTAGATACTAATACCACATGGGTTGAATCGGGTGCCACTCTAGGTGAACTTACGTATTGGGTGTCTCGAAAAAGTAATGTTCTTGGATTCCCAACAGGCGAGTGCACATCGGTGGGTGTTGGGGGACAATTAAGTGGTGGAGGGTTTGGAACTATGGCTAGAAAATACGGTTTATCTTCTGATAATGTGGTTGATGCACTTATTGTAGATGTAAATGGACGAATATTGGATAGAGAAAAAATGGGTGAAGATTTGTTTTGGGCAATTAGAGGAGGTGGGGGTGGAAATTTTGGCGTTGTCTTATCTTGGAAGATTAATCTAGTTTATGTTCCACCTAAAGTTACGGTATTTTCTATTTCTAAGATGCTAGATGCAAATGGTACCAAGATTGTTCACAAGTGGCAATATCTTGCGAAAAATCTAACAAAAGATTTATTCATTAATCTTGTAGTAACTCCGGTTGTAGTGTCAAATACAACGATTCTAGCAGTAACATTTAACTCGTTGTTTTTGGGGACGAAAAACGAGCTTATAGCAACAATGGATGATAGATTTCCTGAATTAGGATTACAGGTAAAGGATTGCATTGAAATGAGTTGGATAGAATCGGTAGTTTATCATTCTGTTTATTTAAAAGGACAAAGTGTTGATGCTCTAATAGAAAGAAGACCATGGCCTAAAAATTACTCCAAGTTTAAATCGGATTATGTAAAGAAACCAATTTCTGAAACAGGGCTTGAAAAAATATGGAAATGGTGTTTGGAAGAGAATTTGATTCTAGCAATTGAGCCACACGGTGGAAAGATGAGCGAAATCGATGAAAGTTCAACTCCGTATCCACATAGAAAAGGGAATTTGTACATCATACAATATGTCATGCAATGGAATGAAGGGTTTAACACATCTAAAGAGCATGTTGCTTCTATAAGAAGGGTATATGAGAAAATGGCACCATTTGTGTCCAAGAACCCTAGGGAAGCTTATGTGAACTTTAGAGACTTGGATTTGGGTACACATGGTAATGCATGTGGTACAAGTTATGTGGAAGCATTGAGATGGGGAGAAAAGTATTTCAAAGGCAATTTTAAGAGGTTGGCAATGGTGAAAGGTAGAGTTGATCCAACTAATTTCTTTTGTAATGAACAAAGTATCCCACCTTTGCTTCATGCTCCTTATTAATTTTACTTAGATTTAATTTTATTCTACATGTAATTTTATTTGAATATTAATATCTCATTTTATTATAAGTATAATAAAGATAAAGATAAACATGATTTAAAGTTTTCATATTTCTGTAATTCAATTACTTTTTGTAACTTTCTTGCTATCTTCCATTTGTAATTAAGCATCAATTAAAATGACGTAACACCTACTCCAATTTATTAAATTTCGCCTTATTAATCATATGAGATGCATCTACCACATATTTCTACCTGCGCATATTTTCAAACATATTATAATGGGTGGTTATGAGATTATTTTAGGAAATAACGAATCCTTTAATTACTTCTCTCTAATTCGTACAAACTTACCGGTTGTTAGTACAAAAGAACTATCTATGTAACAAATCTATCTATTCGTATCTATCTCTATAAAAAATAAAAAAAATTGAGATTATTGTTTGGTTATGCGCTTAACTTTACACTAATCACTATTATATGTGTCAAACTTTCATATATTCTATTGTATGAGTGAACTTTCTAAAAACTCTGTTGTATGCTCACAACTTTAATATCCTCTATTGAGATGAATTTTATAAAAACTCTAAGTAATATGATATAAATTAAAAATTATAAAAATTATATTAGAAAAGTTCATCTCATACAAATACAATAGAAGGTATAAAAGTTGAGAGTATACAATAGAGTTTTTAAAATGTTCACCTCATACAATAAAGGGTATGAAAATTGAACGCATACAATAGTAATTAGTGTAAAGTTGAGCGCATAACGAAACAATAAACCTAACAAGGTTTTCACAAGCTAATGTGGCAACCTATTTGCCCTTCTTTTGCTCCAATTTATAACGAGGCGTCAAAATAACATGCCCACAATTTAAAACCATCTTACATATGTCAACTAAGTAGTTGCCTTAATCAATCTTATCAAACATATATATTACGTCGAGTGGTCTCCTCCCCTCCCTAATACCTAATACATAGTTCCGTGTATGGAGCCTAAAGCTTCAACCATGGCATAGCAGTAAGCAGTAAGTTTATGCAATTTAATAAATGTGTTATCAATTTTCCATTCTAATATCTCTTTAATTTAGTTAGTCATATACTTACTATTTAAACTTAAATTTAAATTCATTAAAATTATGAATTGATATATTGGTTAAATGTTTATGTCGTGCTTCTTCTTTTTTCCTTTTATTTTTTTAACAAAAATAAAAGGCAAATGTAATAAAAGTACACAATATATATTATATATTATCACCTTAGTTGTTTATCTCGACTTTCTATAGCCTCATTCTAGAGTAATATACATAATTTAGACTTATGTCCAGTGAATTTAAGTAATCATCTTGAATATTTTGTAACGAAAAATATTTAATAATATGTAAAGACCAAATTATATTTTATGTATCTCAAATCTCAAACAAGGAACTAAGATGGACTAATTGTAACTAAGATTTTATAGTTTATTGACAGATCTATTTTTAGTTTCAATGAACTATTAATCAACACCTTCATTACTATTGTAGAATAAAAAAAATATGTACACGGACTTAATGGCGCACGGGTTAATGGCTACTTTTAAATAAAACCTAGAAATTTACTTAATTTATTTAAAGGACCAAACGTGTAATTCAAATAACCACGAGAAAATATATAAACATGGGCCAGTAAGTTCTATTATTGAGCCTGGTCATTGGGCCAAATAAAAGGAAGTATATACATGCGGAAAAGGATGGCAGTGAAGTCTTTAAAAATTGTTCAAGAAAGGAAAAAGACAACAAAAAGAAGATCGAGGAATTTAAATGTAGCTCGTACCTTGATAAGTGTACGTCGTGTCGATAGATTGCACTTGGGACGTTAATGGAAAACGCTGAGGTTTTGCCTGACGATGACGATTCGAGTCCTAATTCGGATTCCTTTAAAAGCTATATTTTTAACTTTTAATCAATTGGTTTTGAGGAGTATCACAAGGTGTCGTACGTATTAGTTAGTTAGTTAGGCGGAGTATAGCAGGTTTAATTGGTTTTAGAGGTTCTAGACATTTTGCTTTGGTGTGCTGCATTAATTAAGTTGTCTGCATCATTCAAGTGTAGGGTTAGTTTTGGAGGTTTTTGGTATTTTTTTTTTATCTTGGTGCGTTGTATTCTCGAGCTTCTTGTTAGTTCTTTTTAACGAATTTCGATTGTCATTTAAACAAACATGTAAATACAAATACACACACACACATATATATACTATCTCTTCATAATGATGCATGGAAATTAAATGAGGTGCAGTAAGCTGAGTCAACCATGGAATGCAATATACATAAAATTTTACTGTCTGTTAACCATAATTACATCTAAAATCAAAATTAGATAAGGTGTGGTAAGTCAAAGGTGGTATGCAGACTTGTTATTTTTTTGACAATCTGCATGTGTACAATTTCAAAAGATGAAAAAGCTCAGTACATTTTTCCAGGCATTCCACCCCTATAAGAACCACTATGCTAACTCATATTTCATCACAACAAAATCCTTCATTTTCTTGCATATTTTCTTCTAAGAACAGCTAGTTGATATTATAATGGCTGTTGTAACTGCTGATCTTGAGCTCACTTCTTCACTTCCTGCTCCCAAACTTTTTAATGTCTTTAATGACTTCAACAACATCGCCCCTAAGGTCGAACCACAAACTTACAAATCCATCAATATCGTTCAAGGTGATGGTGGTGTTGGAAGCATCACGAGCATTACATATGCTGATGGTAAGAATTGAAAAACTTACGCTGATGACATGAAAAACTTACATCCTAAACCACCTATTTGTGTACATTCTTATCTCAAGTAAGAATTGAAGTCTGAACCCACGACCTCCTGGTCAAAGGCCCTTTAGTAATATTTTGTGTTTTTCTGGTTCTTAAACTCGATGAATCATCTTAGGACGTCAATAGTTTTATCACAACTTATTAATATATGATCTCTAATGTTTTTTATAATGATAATTAACGCATGCACATGAAGGTCTCCCATTCACGAGTTTAAAGAGCAAGGTCGATGCCATTGACAAACCTAACTTAAGCCTCGGCTACACGGTGTTTGAAGGTGACGTCTTGATGGGTATCATCGACACCGCCACTCATCATATAAAGTTCGTACCATCTTCGAACGGAGGATCTATATACAAGCACACAATGGAGTTTAAATGCAAAGGCGATGCTAAGCCAAGTGAAGATACTATTAATCGCGCAAAAGAAGCATTCAAGAACACCTTCAAGGCGATTGAGTCATATGTTATTGCTCATCCTGAAGCTTACTGAATCAACTTACATAGTAATGTTTCAATAAGAAATGCTTTTGTTTTGGTGTGTTTTTCACCTTTTTTTAAAAAATAACGGACATATACATACTTCCGGTTATGTGACTTATGTCACAATATATTGTACTTTGTTTTCGTTTGATATAATAACAAATGGTCAAGTACTTGAATTTAACTTAACTATATAATACATATATATGTTTTCTTTTCTTTGAAAATCTATGGTCCAAGTTGTGAATGATTATATCGGGCTTTGATTCAAACCGAGACTCAGCAAGACTGAACGGGTTACTAACTGAACTAGGTGAACCCTAGGTGGGCTGGTGGGCCTAACCAACTATATTATTTGGCCCATCTGAACAAACATAATTTAAAATGGCAGGCTATCAATTACTTTTGTAGTTTTACAAGTTGTCAATTGAATTAAGAAACTATTCGTCATGAAAAAGATAAGTCAGAGGGTATCTCTGAACCCGTATCACATTTTAATGGTACGTATTCATATCATTCGCAAGAAGCATCAATGCTTGGCAAATCATAAGTCCACAAATTACCCACATATGCTGAGGTACATATATGGTAAAGTTCCAATAAGAACACCTTAAAAATAAGAACGACTAAGAACACCTAATAAATGCACAACTAGCCAATAAAATCATTAGATTCACATTAATATATCTCAAATATGTGTAGAAAAATAGATGCAAACTCTCGGAAATGCACAAAAATCGAAAAAACGATTGATGCACAATTATAGAGATAATCGTGCATCAATCGTTCTTTCGATTTTTGTGCATTTTTAAAAGTGTACATTTATTTTTCTTTGCATATTTGAGATGTACGAATGCGATTCTAACTATTTTATCAAGAGTCATTGTGCATTTGAGCTGTTCTTAGCCGTTCTTATTTTTAAAGTGTTCTCATTTGATCCAAACTATATATATATATATATATATATATATATATATATATATATATATATATATATATATATATATATATATATATATATAGCCAAATTGAGAATTTGTGAGAACCACTCAAATATGTGATTGTTCATATTTGATATTGTCAAAATATTTATAATAATATTACTAAAAATCAATAAAACCTTGAAAATCAAAAAATTATGTGTTAAAACTTATTTTAACTAACTTTAACCGATTTGTTCATATGTGAACTGTTCAGTTGTGAACAAATGGGTTTTTACGTGTTTTTATTCGCAATTTTACATTTTTGACGTTTTTTTGTTTCTCATTTGAACAAATATTAACGTTCACATGTGTATAAATCTAAACACATATGAACATTTAGGTATTCTTTGTAGTTCTTAAAGTTCTCAACTTTAAAGTGGTTCTCATTTGAACCTTTTATATATATATATATATATATATATATATATATATATATATATATATATATATATATATATATATATACCAAAAAATCAACTTAAAAATTGATATAATCTATTTAATGATTGACATATATATGTATTATACATATTTTTCTCTTTTAATCTCACACATTAGATTTGGGAAGTGTCTAACTCTGTTCTTAGGTAAATTTATAAGACATACAGTATTACTCAGGCCCATCTATCATTTTTCTTATATTTTAAATCCCGACATTTACTAGTTAATATTTCAAAGAGTGGATGACGAAAATGATGTCTCTGGTGTACCTCATACTATGAATGAAGTAATTGGGTCGGGTATTATGCGAATTTAGTCTTTTGGTCCAGTTTTTTGTTACTCAGATGGTCTATAGCTTAAACGCCTGTTAATTAACTAATTTTACACAATTTTCTTTTATCTAAACACAAAAAAAACACAAATGCACACATGAATATATTAATATTTCACATACAGAACAAAAGTCGATCATGTCAAAATAAAGAAGAATATATATGTTAATGTGATACATGCATTAATAACATCAAACTCAAATAAATACAGTACATGGTGATGAAACTGCTCGATCATAGCTTATCAAAGTTTTCATTTTAGATCAGACGAGGCCATTTATGTGATTTTTTCTTGTCGTTGTTCCACCCTTCAAGTGTTCCTTTACAGGCCAAATCAAGAAGAAAATAGTGTGGATGAGCTCAAACAACAAGCATAAAAGCAGCCATACGAAACACATGATTACAGTAGTACCATTCACATAAGTATCAGGAGACATAGAAGCTATCACCTGTAAGTATGTGATTGTCACAAAAAACACAACGGCAAAGGGCTGCTAGATTAAGTACCCACAAACAGAACTTGTTCCGTAAAGGGATTCCACTTAGCAATATCACAAGAATCAACAGAGAAATAAGCATGATTACTGTATTTTGTATTACAAATATGTCGAAATCTCCCATGAACAGTTCTGTCCGAATTGCATTTCCTAGAGGTTCCTCTTTTGAATCGGTAAATGTTCCTTTTGGAGGGTGTAACCCCGAATAAAATGATGTTACTGCGACTACTACAGTTGCTAGTATCAAAATCCCACGTTGTTTTTCTAGCCAATTTCCGTTATTGTTCAAATACCAATTCCAGACTCTTGACATCCATATTTTAAAAGGATTAGTCTCGAGATTTGTAAATTTTTGTGAGGACAGGGATTCGATTGATATTTGGAATGACCTAACATCTTTTGATCTCAGAAACTTGGCTTCCATTAATACGGTTTGGATTTCTAGTGATGCGAAATCTCGTGCACAATGATCAAGAACATCCAATGCTGTGAACCCGTTTCCATTGATAACATTTACATTTGTACTGATACTTGGTTTTTAAAGTAGATATTTAATGGTCTGCACAAACAACAAAACCGGTACTATTAGAAAACTATGTTGATGAAACATTTAAGAACAATACATGTACGAAATGAAATATTCAACAATGAATATTGAAAAACAGATCATTTTTGAAGGAAAGTGCAAAAAAGATCAAAACTATATTGAATCTGCATTGCGAGATTCGAATTAATAGATTGAGAAATCTTAGACCGGGCAGTTTTAATAAGCATATCGTAGATATTTGTAGAAGAAAAAAAAGTGTGTCGTACGTATACGTAGTATTATTTAAACAAGAAAATGGTAATGACACTCCCAAGCTGTCATTAAGAAGTTAAGACATATATAGATACTTGTACTTAAAAAGTAACAAACTTAAGGTAATTGATATGAAATGGTTAAGATACAATACCTTGATTTTGATCCTCTATTTACGAAATAAGATTATTTTCAAAAGTGGCAAGTGTCTTTAAATGTAATAATCTACGATCGGAAATCTATTTTGTACATGTATGCAATTTGGCCTGTATGCAATTTGGCCGGCGAACAAAAACTAACCATAAACAAGAAAAATAAACTAAACTTGTACTTGAATCTGTTTATGCTGAACGGCAAGGTGCAACAGGGTGTTTGAAAGGGGCGGATTTAATGTATTGGTAGGGGTAGGGGTGAACAAAACCGGTTTTTGGGCCAAACCGGTTCGGGTTGAAAAACCGAACCGGTTTTTGGTCAATGGTCAAGAACCGGTTTTTCCAAAAACCGGGTTGGAACCGAACCGGTTTGGGGGGAGAAAAAACCCTAACCGGTTGTAACCGGTTGTAACCGGTTTGGACCGGTTTGGAACCGGTTCGGGTTCAAAAACCGGTTTCAAACCGGTTTTCCTATAAAATTCGGTTTTTTTTCGAGCGTTGAGCGTTTAAGGGAAAATCAACGTATTCTTCAAATTTTTTCCGATAGAATGCTAGTACATTATGAATGGAAACATTACCAAACAATAACTTAAAAGAAAGTCTTCTAAATCTTCATAAAAATATTATTGAAACCAATAATTCTATATAATTCAATTTTATTCGAACGTTAAGCGTTTTAGGGAAAACCAACGTATTCTTCAAATTTTTTCCGATAGAATGCTAGTACATTATGAATGGAAACATAACCAAACAATAACTTAAAAGAAAGTCTTCTAAATCTTCATAAAAATATTATTGAAACCAATAATTCTATATAATTCAATCTTATTCGAACGTTAAGCGTTTTAGGGAAAACCAACGTATTCTTCAAATTTTTTCCGATAGAATACTAGTACATTATGAATGGAAACATAAGTAAACAATAACTTAAAACAAAGTCTTCTAAATCTTCATAAAAATATTATTGAAACCAATAATTCTATATAATTCTTCAAAAATCTTCAACCTTTATTAATCTTTAATTCTTCTAACATCTTCAACTTGGGTAGTCTTCAAAAGTCGAAATCTTCTTCGGAGGAAGCCTCTCGCGAAGCTTGATCGAGAGCAATTTCTTCATCGGAAAGTGATATTGCCATACCCGCTTCCACCTCGATATCGTGTATATCTCCTTCGTATTCCAATTCACCTTCGAGACTTGAAACGTTTTGTATACGTTCCGCGGCGTCTAAGTGATCCTTCAAGCATATACACATCTCTAATGAGGCCGGTGTGAGTCTTGTTCTTCGTATGGATAGTACCCTGCCACTAAGAGAAAAGGCAGATTCCGAAGCTACCGTAGAAGCTTGGACGGTTAGTAAATCTCGGGCCATGATGGTTAGGATGGGAAATTGAGATTCCCTCATTTTCCACCAAGCCAAAATATCAAAATGTGCGAATTCTTCAGGTCCCATTCAGGCTAAAAAATCCGTTCCGGTATATCTCCCAAATTCGCTAGTGGCCCTTTGGTCACCATCACCCCTTGCCCGTTTATAGTTTTCTTGTCTTAAACTATTATATAAATTAATCATTGGATCTCGGGAAGAAGATGATGAAGCAAACATTGTGGAAGCCGAACTAGAAGAAACCATTGTTGTTGAACTATATTTTTGAAAATAATGACCAAATAAATCTTTAAAAGATTTGTTAAAATAGTCTTTTGTATTTTGTGAAAAAAATGGATCCTCATCATTCAAATCCAAATCGTTACAAATGTTATCGATAAGTAATTCCACCCCGAAAATGTTCAAACATGGGTTTAACGCGGCGGCACAACTAATTACCGGTGACATTTCTTTAAAATATTTTCTTAGCTTTGCTTTCATGGAAGCCACCATTATTGCATATACATTACCACAAAATTCGTATTCGTTTAGTTTTGAACTCATTAAAAATATTTGATTAAGTACCAAATAACTTGTGGGATAATAAACACCCGATAATAAAGTAGTTGCGGTTTTAAAAACTTTGAGCAATTCGGTTATCTTTTGAATAACCTCCCAATAGTCGGAGGAAAATGATGTTGCAAGACCTTTTTGAACAAGTTGATCATGAAAAACATATAAAGTGTCGCGTTGCCGTAAACCACACACAAACATGTTGTAAGTCGAATTCCATGTTACGGGCATGTCCCAATTAGGGGTTAAAAAGATGGAATCCGTTTCCTTACATAATCTCATATAATGTTTGTATCTAGCCTTACCCGAACAAAATATATCTTGTAACATAATTTTATACGCGTTTTTTACTACGCTTATTTCTTGAACCGCTAGTCCGTCTTGCACAACCAAGTTAATGATGTGTGCAACACATCTACTATGGTAGAAAATGCCTTTCAAAGGTGGTTCGTATTTTAGTATTAACCTTTGAACGGCGTTTGTATTATTAGTCGCGTTATCAAACGAGATTGAAAAAACCTTTTGTTCTATTTTAAACATTTTCATTACATCTCGTAACATGTAAAATAAGTTTTTACCCGTGTGAGGATAGTCAAAGTTTTCAAAAGCAATGGTACGTTTCATCATTTGCCAAGTTGCGGGATCAACCCAATGTGCGGTAACACAAAGGTACGAACCGGGCAAACCATGAGGAGCCGACCAAACATCGGTTGTTAAAGATACATTTGTATTTAAGTTTTCAAAACCGATTATTAGTTGACTTTTAGCATTTTTCCACAATTTAAGAGCATCACGTCTAAGAGTAAGACGACTTACATGATTATATCGCGGTTGAAGAGTATTTTGAATGACCCTAGTAAGCCGAGGGTTGTCGAAGTGGTTGAACGGCAAAGCTTCTTGAATCACAAAGCCGGCAAATGCTTCTCGACACCGCTCCGCTTCATATGCAAAAATACCCCCATCCCGTGACATTATTGCTTGACTCGACTCGGGATTACTTTTGACTCCATCACAATACTTTGTAGCATGTGATTTCAAAGTAGAGTTGGAGTCGGCTTTCAAAAATTTCCCGCAACGTTTACAAAATGCCTTAGTGGAACCATCCGACAATAACACTTTGTCGTAATTACACCAAATCTCGGGATTTCGTTTGGTTACCAAAACTTGAACAATAGTTGGTACATTTGAAGAACCAACACCGGCGGAAGTTGAAGAAGATTGAGTGGCCATTTTGATAGCGTTTCGAGAGCGTTTTGAGAGGAGTAGAGAATTTTTTGAGAGTTTCGTACGTAAATCGTAAGCGTTTTGAGTGTTTAAAGACTAGAATTAGCAAGATTGAGTGTTGTGACTAAACCAAACCCAAGGTATCTATTTATACTAGTTTTAGGATGGCAAAATGGTAAAAAAAACACAAAAAACCGCTTCAAAACGGATACAAAACGGCTAGTTTTCGAAATCCACAAAAACCGGTTCTAAACCGGTTTTTAAAACCGGTTTTCAAACCGGTTCGGGTAAAACCGGTTACAAACCGGTTCGCCAACGGATATATCCCAAACCGGTTCCCAAACCGCCGGTTTTTACAAAACCGAACAAAACCGGTTTTGACCGGTTTCGGGTTTTGGTTTTTTTCTGGTTTCGGGCTCCGACCCGGTTTTTTTGGTCATCTTTAGGTAGGGGTGGAGAGGAACCCACTCATTAAAGCCCAAAGAGTACTAATTTTTCAGTTTTATTAAAGAGGCCCTCCAGCCCAAAATTTATTGGACCCCCCAAATTTAATCGATTAAATAAAAATAATGGTAATCGCATGTATTGACGTAAATGTCAGGATCGACTTGATCAAGATCAAGATTAACTTTAACTATGCTTGAACTTCTTAACAAGAAATTTGCGGAATAATACTTGTTAAGTTTGGAAGATATTTGTAACTTGTGTAACTATTTGTATATAGTATAGAACAGAACACACAAATTGTATAACAAAAGCTCCAATATTATTTATGAAAATAATACGAATACACTTGATTGTATTGGGGTTACAATAACCGTGAAGCTAACTATGTTTTTCTATCTATGATGAGGTACAGAAGTTACTGTTTTGTATGATTGCTAAGTTACAGGTGATCTATCTTTTATACACAACTGTTACCAAGCATACTCATGCATCTAGGGTATGGAACTCTACTTATAAATTGTAGAGTTCCAATTACACGTTATAGTAATTAATGCATAGAAGTCAAACTATCCAAGCATGTCTTTGTAGCCGTAAAGCAACCCACGCTTTGTTGTGCATGTTTTGTCAAGATTAGGTAACTGCAGACCCACGTGCGCCGCATATCCTCTGGACAAGGTCAGCAGTAGAAACGATGGAAACTGGTCTAGCAGTACTAACTCTAGAAATCATACCAGCAGTACTAATCTTGGAAATCATACCACCAGTACTAACTCTGAGGTCCTTCTGGCAGTACTAATCTTGTTCTTGTTCCAGCAGTAGAAACTCTTGAAATGTCTTGGCAGTAGAAACTTGTAGCAGTACTAACTTTGTAGACTTAGCAGTACTAATCTTTAAATCCCAACGATCTCCCCCTAAACTTATGCTTTCTACCCAATAACATTAAGTTTCTCTAGATTTTGATCTTTGACTCTTTTGGTGTTCATTTCTTCTGCTTACGCATTCTTTTAAGATATTCCTTTAATTCCTTTATCAATGCTGCTGCAACTTCCAGATTTGAGCATTTGACTTTTCGAATCAACATGCTTTTTACCACTGCAGGATTCTATGGATAAACTTTGCCCATCAAGATATATCCTACACCTCCATCTAACTGGCCTACCATGTGAACTCCACAACTATCAAAGCAATACCAGTAGTTGACAGGTGAGAATTCCTTCATAAATATTCTCATTTTTGCTTCAGGCAAGTACATCTGCTTCAAGTACTCAAATAATTGATGATCATCATCATATCCTCTCTCTCCACCAAACCTCTTCATGTCTGCCTCAAACATTTCATCCAGGTCTTTTCTTCTGAAAACCTTGAGCATTGAAAAGAAGTTTCTATATAGCTCAGTTGAAAATTTTCCATTTTTTATGACATTCTTTAGAAACCGCCCATCAAAGCCATCGTAAGCCATTGGTCGTTGCTACTATAGGAGGAATGTTTTTATGCGGTGCCTTACGTAAAGTTGCCAGAGTACGATTGAAATTCATAATAAATAGTAATAGGGCTCACAGTCAGCTGTATCTATAAACCACCAATCCTCTATCATCTTCATCCTTCTTCTCTTTATCATCTGTAGATGACACCTCAGTATGCACATCCTTTTCTATTTTTTGCCTTTTCTGCACTTTTTCAAAGTAACCCTCACTTTGTGTGCCTTCTGTAGCTTTTTTCTTCCTTTCAAACATTTTGATACACTTTTGAACAGGTGTATCATGAATGCCTTTCAGCTTCTTTTCTTTTTCCAACCTTATATCTTCTTCCTTACTTTTCTGGAGAATGTCCTGCTCTTTATCATACACTTGTTTTAGAGCTTCAAAGGACATGGCTTAAAGAATCTTGACATTTATGCTCATTGCATTTCTTAAAAATGCTATATAATCCTTCTTTAGCTGAGCTTTAGTCTTTGGCTTAGCTTTCTGTCTTTTATATCTTGCCTCAGACTCTCTCCTTTTCTTCTCATTTAGTAATCTTTCTAGCTCAGCTTCCCTATCCTCTTCTATATACCTCTGCCTCTCTTCTTCTTGTAACCTTCTTGCCAATTCAGCATCTGACTCAATCTGATGTTTTCTTTTCATAGGCAGACCCTCTTCAATTAGTATGCCCTTTCCCTTATCCTTGGCGTCTAATTTCTTTGTCAAGACTGCAGGTGTATGTTCTGATGATTCTCTGATGCTCACACCTTTTTCTTTCTCCTTTTCTTTTTCTTTAGGGCTCTCAGACACCCTTAACAATACCTCAGCAGCAGCAAACTCCTCATTAACTGCAGCAATACTAACTGGCTCATTTAGCCCAGCAGTACAAACTACATCTGCACTGGTAGTACTAACTGGCTCACCAAGCCCAGCAGTATTAACTTCATCTTCATCAGTAGTACTAACTCCAATACTAACAGTGCTAACTGGAGCAGTATTCATCTTTTCTAGTAGCTGCTTGACCAACCCATTCAATCTTGAAATCTCATCACCCAGAGATGCTAGCATTTCCTTCTGCCTAGCCACCTTTCAAACAAATTGGTACATAAAACCGTCAATTTATTAAGTGATAAGCTATCCTCACCACTGCCAGAAGTGTTAACCTCTATTGGTGGATCATTGGAAATATCTTCTGTATCATGCCTTGCATGATCAACAGAAGCCCCTCTGTTCTTGGTACTGGGACCACTGGACACATTGATATCCACTAGATCCTCTATGTGACACCCGACACTTTAGGTTAATTGTTAAACCTAGCTGGAAACCATAATTACTTGTATTTAGTTGGTATTAGGCTAAATATGTGTAATTACCTGTATATTTGAATATACACTTACGTGATTATGTGTTTATCTGTAATTACGCGAAACAACCGGACGAGGTCCGACAATCTATACGGCGTTGGTGATACACTTTCATAAATAATGTAAATCTATTTTATAAATTAAATAGTAATTATTTACCCTATATTATGGTTATTAAATAATAATATACGAAAAACCTAAACGTTTTGCTTAAAACGTAACAAACGCAACGAAAACGCGTGAATCGCGCCCGATAACCGAACGAAACCAACAAATATTCTAAGAAGGATCAATAAAGTATTTTTAAATATATTGGTCAAATTAAAATACTGAATTTTGTATCAGAAATAAAACACAAAATTTTAACGTTAAAGATTTAAGGTTTACGCGCGCGAATAATGATTAACCGATCAAATAACGTATCGCGGGCTTGAGAAACCATTACCCAAGCCCACGACTCAAATTGGGCTGCCCCAATTGAGCCTAAAAACCGGCCCAAGAGGCCTAGAAATCGGCCCAAGAGGCCCACCCTACATAAGCTCCATATCTCCCATTTTCTCTCATTTTTACACACACAAATTCACACTCTTTCTCTCTACTTTCTCCTCCTCCTCTCTCTCAAGATATCCCAGCCCTACCACCCCCAAAAACCACCTGCCACCACCAACAACCACCTGCCACCGTCATCATCCATCCAAGTTTCAAGAAGAAAGCAAGCCAAAAACCAAGATCGAACTTCCAACATCATCCTTCTCCTCTTGCTCGATTGTTTAACATTTGTAAGAACTTCAAACTCTTCCAAAATACTTGTAACACCTCTATAAACATGTTATAATGTTCACATAACAAGGAAATGTCCAAATCATAACATAAAAAACGTTTTTCATGGCTTAAAAAGTTCAAGAACAAAACATGCATTTTCGGGCAGAAAAATAGCCCGACTTTGAGAAGCTGTTTCTCCCTCAAAACTTGACCAAAATGGACGATTCAAAAGGCAAAAATTAAGTTCAAGAAGTTAGCTTTCATTTCCAAATGGTTTCATAATTTTTGGAGCCTGTTTGATACCCGAAATGATTTTTACAAAAACATGTGTCCGGGCTGTCAAAAAGGACAGAAATTTCACCTCTCTTGTTTTAATCATAACTCGAGATATACACCCCCAAATGACCTGAAACAACCGCTAAAAGTTTACAAATTTTGTTAGGTACAAATGTCGTTTAGATAACTTTTTCTGGAAACGTGTAGATTTTGCCCAGAAATCCGATCTTGTTGCATGTGTCCGGATTGGTCACTTTCTGACCCTAGGGAACAAACGAAATTTTTAAAAATACTTAGGAGTACCCAAAAATCCTGGAAAAATTAATTTAGAAAGCTAACATACTAAGGAATAACATATATTTTTCTTGAATTTTTATATAAACATTTGGAACCCGAAATAAAATGCACAAAACCGATATGCTTTAGGCCTCTGTGTCGCAGAAGCCCAGTAGTCTGCGACACAAGCCTTTGTGTCGCTATAGCACCCGAATCGTCACATTAGCGACACAAGCCTTTGTGTCGCTATAGCACCCGAATCGTCACATTAGCGACACAAGCCTTTGTGTCGCTATAGCACCCGAATCGTCACATTAGCGACACAAGCCTTTGTGTCGCTATAGCACCCGAATCGTCACATTAGCGACACAAGCCTTTGTGTCGCTATACACCCGAATCGTCGCATTAGCGACACAAGCCTTAGTGTCGCAGGATACCTTAGTGTCGCATAATACCTTAGTGTCGCATGTAGCGACACTAACCCAGTGTCGCTAAAAACACAAAAATCCATACACTTTTGGTTAAAGCTCGACCCCAGCCAGGGGCTCTGCCCCTTGGACCCCGCCAGGGGTTGCCACCCCTTGGACCCCGCTACCAGGGGCGCTGCCCCCGGACCCCCGTCATTAATGGGCTTCGCCCCTTGCCACACTAATTAATTACCCATAACTGGAAAGTAGAAATACGCGTGACATGATTAATCAAGAGCTGTATTTTCACAAGATATCACCAACGGCCTGTACATGTTTTTCTAAGCACAAACGATAACTGAACAAGTGGACATTTCTAATTGTGTGAACTAACTTAGGTGGACATTAACCCTCCACCTACATGATTGTTTTAGGTGGACATTAACCCCCACTTATACAATCACGATAGATGGTCTTTTGAGACATCTACTTACACAACCTTATACGTTTAGGACGTTAGAAGGTTGCATCCGGAAAACACGCTTTGCTTGCTAATTGATTATTGCTTGCTTGCTAATATCAGGTGAGTTTCATAGCCCCTTTTACTTTTTCTAACAGGGGTGAGAATACATACAACTGCTTTTACACTGCTATTTTCATGTGAACACAAGTACAAAACTCGATATATTGGTTGCATGAGTTATTTTACTAATCCTGAAGTCCCCCACATCATAGTTTGTTAGTATCGTTATAGCGTGAATGTTAATGAATAGTACTATTTGGGATTGACTCCCCCCGTCCGGGTTAGTAGCGCTAACTTGTCAAACGGACGCATTATCATTTGTTCTTACGAGTGTTGGATTAGGCACTCGCTGGGAGGCACCCCGATCGTGGCACTTGGTTGTGACCCGACACCACAGTTAAGCTCGAACTATGAGCTCATGGCAACAATATAAACTATCTTTACATTTTTGTAATACATTACCTATCATTGTTGAATGATACAAACAGAAATCTTGTGTTCCATACGATGTTATAACAACTGTTTATAAACCTATGAACTCACCAACTTTATGTTGACCTTTTAGTATGTATTTCTCAGGGAACCAACCACAATAGGCTTGCTCTTGGAGGGAGATAGCTCGAGTCGCATACTTTTCACAAACATCAGAGATTAGTTTGCATTATATTATGTTGAAATCTTGTACTAGATGCGTACTCTACTTTTGGCAAAACTTATGTAAACATTTTAACTATGTAATGTAATGATTTTTGAAACGTCTCATATAGAGGTCGTTTGTTGTAATTCTTGTGGGGAATACTCATTTATATAGAACAGGGCCTTGGGCCAAGGGGTTGGGCCGGTTTTTGGGCCAAATTGGGCTCAGTTGGGGTGGCCCAATTGGAGCCTTGGGCTTGTACATTTATTTTCTCAAGCCCGTGTTACGTAATTCGATCGGTAAAACGTTATTCGCGCTCGCAAAAATTAAATCTTCAACTTTTAAATTTTTGAGTTATTTTTTTGATACGAAATCACTACTTTAATTTGACCAATATCTTTAAAAATACACTATTGAACCTTCTTAAAATATTTGTCGGTTTCGTTCGGGTGTTGGGCGCGATTTGCGCGTTTTCGTTGCGTTTGTTACGTTTTAAGCAAAACGTCTAGGTTTTTTTGTATTTTATTATTTAATAATAATAATATAGGGTAAATAATTACTATTTAATTTATAAAATAAGTTTACATTATTTATGAAAAGTTATCACCAACGCCGTATAGATTGTCGGACCTCGTCCGGTTGTTTCGCGTAATTACAAATAATCACGTAAGCGTATATAAACATATACAAGTAGTTACAAGTATTTAGCCTAATCAAATACTAAATACACGTAATTTTGGTTCTAGCTTAAGGTAATCATTACCCTAAAGTGTCGGGTGTCACAATCTGTATTTGGTGGTGCCCTTGGAATCCTGGCACCATCACCATTAACAAGATACTTAGGACCATTTACACAAATATCCCACAATTGATAGTCTGTAAGCAACATATACTGCTTCATCCTATTTTTCCACATTTCATACTCATCTGGCCTGAGTATGGGGATTTTGTTTGCTTGAGTTTCATCAGAAGAAATTTTATAAAAGTTTGAGAAAGCTTTTAAACAAACCAAATTTTGACTTCCAAAAGTTCAAAGCAACCTGAATGCTCTGATACCACTTGTCAGGATCGACTTGATCAAGATCAAGAAATTTGCGGAATAATACTTGTTAAGTTTGGAAGATATTTGTAACTTGTGTAATTGTTTGTATATAGTAAAGAACAGAACACACAAACTGTATAACAAAAGCTCCAATATTATTTATGAAAATAATACGAATACACTTGATTGTATTGGGGTTACAATAACCTTGAAGCTAACTATGTTTTTTTATCTATGATGAGGTACAGAAGTTACTGTTTTGTATGTTTGCTAAGTTACAGGTGATCTATCTTTTATACACAACTGTTACCAAGCATACTCATGCATCTAGGGTATGGAACTCTACTTATAAATTGTAGAGTTCCAATTACACGTTATAGTAATTAATGCATAGAAGTCAAACTATCCAAGCATGTCTTTGTAGCCGTAAAGCAACCCACGCTTTGTTGTGCATGTTTTGTCAAGATTAGGTAACTGCAGACCCACGTGCGCCGCATATCCTCTGGACAAGGTCAGCAGTAGAAACGATGGAAACTGGTCTAGCAGTACTAACTCTAGAAATCATACCAGCAGTACTAATCTTGGAAATCATACCACCAGTACTAACTCTGAGGTCCTTCTGGCAGTACTAATCTTGTTCTTGTTCCAGCAGTAGAAACTCTTGAAATGTCTTGGCAGTAGAAACTTGTAGCAGTACTAACTTTGTAGACTTAGCAATACTAATCTTTAAATCTCAACAGTAAAAATTGACTCATGTTTTTTTATCAGTAAAATAGCAAATTTGGTATTTCTCATATGCTCAATGTTATCATCTCTTATTCAACAATTGCCCTAATTTTTTATCTACAATTTCAACGGCAGGTAACTTATATTGTTATTTTGCTCTTTTATTTGTACCTAGTAACCTAATTGTGTAGTTTCTAGTGAAATTTTAATTTTTTATCGTTGTTTTATTTTTTATTGAAGCGGTTCCCTCCTTATATGCTAACACTTAACTTGCTTAATTGCTTGAACTGTTCTTTTATTAGTGTGTTTCTTAATGTTTGTGCTTTCTAGTATGATGTAATTGATAGGGTTTTTTGCTACTTTAATTACCGTTTTCGTGTAATTTCTATTGCAATTTATTGTTTTGTACCAATATTATTGCGATTTAACTGCTGTTTTTTGCAGTTTTTTGGTGCTTCTTTTGTGTAGTTTAAAGCAGTTTATGGTGTTGTTAATTATTGTTGTTTTGTGTTATTTAAGTTGTTGTTTCTGGGCTGTTATCACAGCTATTTTACTTGTATATATGATGTTTTCATTGCAGTATAAGTGCTATTTTAGCTGCAATATAAGTGTTGTTTTCATTGTTGTTTTAGTTGTTGTCTTAGTTGTAGTTTTTGCTGCAGTTTTGGTACTATTTTAGATGTTGTTTTGTGTTGTTTTAACATACTTTATTTGATGTTTACCATGCTTTAAGTTCTGTTTTAGCCTGTTTTATGTGCCGTTTGTATGCATAATTATGTGTTATTTTTGTGCAAAATCTATATTAAGACGTAACTTTGTGCATAATTTAGTATAGTAGCTTGTAGTTGTGTACAATATTATAACTAATAAGTAACTAATTTTGCCCCTCACGATTGAAAATCCTGAATCACCCACTGGGTGTTCCCATTGTGATCTGTCAGCTTTGCTAGCTCGTCTTCATTCCATAGTTGCGACAACAACTTCATAGCTTTAAAACGATTATACGCAATTAATACACGTATGCAAAATGGTTTCCCCATTTTCTAGCAACTCTCTACCAAGATCAGGGTTTGACTCCACCAAAACTTGTATAACCTCCAAATGTTCGTTCATGGATGCCAAGTGAAGAGGTGTCCGTCCTTCTTGATCATGAAAATGACATCCATGAGGACTCACAACCTTCAAGAGTTCACGAGGGACATGGCAAGAGTTGGTTTTTAAGTGATTAGAATCATTGCAAAATCGAGGTGGCCTTTCAAGGTTGCAATGTGTAAAGGAGATTCATTGAAGGAGGTTAGTGCAAGTCTGTCAAGAATGAGTTGATCTTGTTGGAGCAACGCATTGAGGATTT
The DNA here is from genome assembly GCA_963930675.1 of Gnaphalium uliginosum. Taxonomy (NCBI): domain Eukaryota; kingdom Viridiplantae; phylum Streptophyta; class Magnoliopsida; order Asterales; family Asteraceae; genus Gnaphalium; species Gnaphalium uliginosum. The sequence continues at coordinate 9,206,274 of OZ005685.1, read as the reverse complement.
ATACATTTCTTGTTAAGGATGCTTCAAACGGGTTTTTGTCTATTTTTTGTTGGTTTATTTCTTGGGTTTTTTACCGAAAAATGAATCAATAGTTCTCTTTTTCGCATTTTCGGGTATCAACTAATTTTGTTTTTTAAAATAAATCACTAATTTAAAATCGAACATTTTCGGGTATATTGATTCATTTTTAAATTAGTGGTTTATTTTTAAAAAACGTGTTCGATTTTAAGGGTACTAATACCCGAAAATGTTCGATTTTAAATTAGTGTTTTATTTTTAGAAAACAAAATTAGTTGATACCCGAAAATGCAAAAACGAGAACTATTGATTCATTTTTCGGCAAAAAACTCTTTATTTCTTTGCCAAAAACAGACACTATTTACATGTTTTTCTAGATATGATCATAAGATGGATATATACAACATAGAAGTTGGGTTCTGATCGATTGGGATGTTTCTTTGACATTTATTGGTAGCCGTGACCAGAAAAACCGGGTCGGAAGCCAAAACCCGAAAAAAACCCGAAACCCGAAACCGGTCAAAACCGGTTCGGTTTTTGTAAAAACCGGCAGTTTGGGAACCGGTTTTGGATGTTTCCGTTGGCGAACCGGTTTTACCAGAACCGGTTTGGAAAACCGGTTTGGAACCGGTTTTTTGAGCTGTTGGGAAAATAGCCGTTTTTTTGAAAAATAGTCGTTTTTGACCTTTTTTGGGTTTTTTTTTTACCATTTTGCCATCCTAAAATTAGTATAAATAGATACCTTGGGTTTAGTTTAGTCACAACACTCAATCTTGCTAATTCTAGTCTTTAAGCACTCAAAACGCTTACGATTTACATACGAAACTCTCAAAAAATTCTCTACACCTCTCAAAACGCTCTCAAAATGGCAACTCAATCTTCTTCAACTTCCGACGGTGTTGGTTCTTCAAATGCAACAACTATTGTTCAAGTTTTGGTAACCAAACAAAATCCGGAGATTTAGTGTAATTACGACAAAGTGTTATTGTCGGATGGTTCGACTAAGACATTTTGTAAACGTTGCGGGAAATTTTTGAAAGCCGACTCCAACTCAATTTTGAAATCACATGCTACAAAGTATTGTGATGGAGTCAAAAGTAATCCCGAGTCGGGTCAAGCAACCATGTCACGGGATGGGGGTATTTTTACATACGAAGCGGAGCGATGTCGAGAAGCATTTGTCGGCTTTGTGATTCAAGAAGCTTTGTCGTTCAACCACTTCGACAACCCTCGGCTTACTAGGGTCATTCAAAATACTCTTGAACCGCGATATAATCATGTAAGTCGTCTTACTCTTAGACGTGATGCTCTTAAATTGTGGAAAAATGCTAAAAGTCAACTAATAATCGGTTTTAAAAACTTAAATACAAATGTATCATTAACAACCGATGTTTGGTCGGCTCCTCATGGTTTGCCCGGTTTGTACCTTTATGTTACCGCACATTGGGTTGATCCCGCAACTTGGAAAATGATGAAACGTACCATTGCTTTTGAAAACTTTGACTATCCTCACACGGGTAAAAACTTATTTTACGTGTTACGAGATGTAATGAAAATGTTTAAAATAGAACAAAATATTTTTTCAATCTCGTTTGATAACGCGAGTAATAATACAAACGCCGTTCAAAGATTAATATTAAAATACGAACCACCTTTGAAAGACATTTTCTACCATAGTAGATGTGTTGCACACATAATTAACTTGGTTGTGCAAGACGGACTAGCGGTTGAAGAAATAAGCATAGTAAAAAACGCGTATAAAATTATGTTACAAGATATATTTTGTTCGGGTAAGGCTAGATACAAACATTATATGAGATTGTGTAAGGAAACGGATTCCATTTTTTTAACCCCTAATTGGGACATGCCCGTAAGATGGAATTCGACTTACAACATGTTTATATGTGGTTTATGGCAACGCGACACTTTATACGTTTTTCATGATCAACTTGTTCAAAAAGGTCTTGCAACATCATTTTCCTCCGACTATTGGGAGGTTACTCAAAAGATAACCGAATTGCTCAAAGTTTTTAAAACCGCAACTACTTTATTATCGGGTGTTTATTATCCCACGAGTCATTTGGTACTTAATCAAATATTTTTAATGAGTTTAAAACTAAGCGAATACGAATTTTGTGGTAATGTATATGCAATAATGGTGGCTCCAATGAAAGCAAAACTAAGAAAATATTTTAAAGAAATGCCACCGGTAATTAGTTGTGTCGCCGCATTAAACCCGTGTTTGAACATTTACGGGGTGAAATTGCTTATCGATAACATTTGTAACGATTTTGATTTGAATTATGAGGATCCATTTTTTGCACAAAATAAAAAAGACTATTTTAACAAATCTTTTAAAGATTTATTTAGTCATTATTTTCAAAAATATAGTTCAACAACAATGGTTTCTTCTAGTTCGGCTTCCACAATGTTTGCTTCATCATCATCTTCCCGAGATCCAATGATTAATTTATATAATAGTTTAAGACAAGAAAACCATAAACGGGCAAGGGGTGATGGTGACCAAAGGGCCACTAATAAATATGGGAGATACATCGGAACGGATTTTTTAGCCTCAATGGGACCCGAAAAATTCGCAGATTTTGATATTTTGGCTTGGTGGAAAGGGAGGGAATCTCAATTTCCCATTCTAACCATCATGGCCCGAGATTTACTAACCGTCCAAGCTTCTACGGTAGCTTCGGAATCCGCTTTTTCTCTTAGTGGCATGGTATTATCTATACGAAGAACAAGACTCACACCGGCCTCATTAGAGATGTGTATTTGCTTGAAGGATCACTTAGACGCCGCAGAACGTATACAAAATGTTTCAAGTCTTGAAGGTGAATTGGAATACGAAGGAGATATACACGATATCGAGGTGGAAGCGAGTATGGCAATATCACTTTCCGAAGAAGAAATTGCTCTCGATGAAGCTTCGCGAGAGGCTACCTCCATAGAAGATTTTGACTTTTGAAGACTACGCAAATTGAAGATGTTAGAAGAATTGAAGATTAATAAAAGTTGAAGATTTTGAAGATTATGAAGAATTATGAAGACTTATTTGTTTCAAGAATATTTTTATGAAGATTTAGAAGACTTTGTTTTAAGTTATTGTTAAGATATGTTTCCATTCCTAACGTACTAGCATTCTATCGAAAAAAATTTAAAGATTACGTTGTTTTTCTCTAAAACGCTTAACGCTTGAAGAAGATTGAATTATATAGAATTATTGGTTTCAATAATATTTTTATGAAGATTTAGAAGAATTTTTTTTAAGTTATTGTTAAGTTATGTTTCCAAACCTAATGTACTAACATTCTATCGAATTTTTTTTGAAAAATACGTTGATTTTCCCTAAAACGCTTAACGCTCAAAGAAGATTGAGTTATATAGAATTATTGGTTTAAATAATATTTTTATGAAGATTTAGAAGACTTTTTTTAAGTTATTGTTAAGTTATGTTTCCATACCTAATGTACTAATATTCTATCGAATTTTTTTTTTAAGAATACGTTGGTTTTCCCTAAAACGCTTAACGTTCGAAGAAGATTGAATTATATAGAATTATTGGTTTCAATAATATTTTTATGAAGATTTAGAAGACTTTGTTTTAAGTTATTGTTAAGTTATGTTTCCATACCTAATGTACTAACATTCTATCGAAATTTTTTTGAAGAATACGTTGTTTTTACCTAAAACGCTCAACGATCGAAAAAAAAACCCACTATACAAGGCGCGTTTAGTTACGGAAATTTTTCTTATTTTTATTTTCATTTTTCAATGGAACGAGGAGTGGTATACTTTTCTAGAAAAACAATAAAAATTTAGAAAAGTAGGTTGGTACATGCATTTTCATTTTAAAAACACAAAAAATGTTTTAAAAACGCAATCCCAAACAACCTCTAAGATTTAGGGTGTGTTTGGCACACACATTTTAAGAAATTCTAGGGGATTGAGCTTCTAGTTTTCATAATCTCAATCCTCTCATCCTCGTTTGGCAACAAAATTAGAGTATGGATTATTGAAAAAAATTCTCCGACAATCTCTTTTTGAAGAAGCTTTTTTAAGTACCTTGAAAAAGAATCTTCAACTCCAGCTCTTACTATAATCTCCGGCTCTAGCTCCATCTACAATTTCCAGCTCCAACTAGTTGTTACCAAATATACCCTTAGTTGGTACACTCTTTTACTCTTTTGGTGATGAAAATTGCAATAGTTAAATTTACAGTTATTTGTGATACTGGATGTTTTTAGTTCAAAGGATTTATTAGTTGATGCTTGGGTTATATATGGGCAAAATGTGTATTAAATTTGGTCGCATAACTAATTCAAAATATATGGATGATAACTTATTTTATGAATTTGAAAATTGTAATCCAATAGGTTCAATTATATATTTCAATGTTTAGTTCTATATTTATAAACACTTTGTTTGAGATCTGATTAATCTCATTATAGATGAACAGAGGATAGTCTGTAACTAGTAGCAGTATCAAATCGAACAAATACAAAACAAAAGAAATGGATGAAATATATTAGCAGTAACTAAAAAACACTTATCAAAACATAAAGTTGCGCCGTGAGATAATCACTGCCTTGAAAGCGAATTTCGGCACGACCGTGGTGCAACCGAGAATACCGATCGCTCCCCAAGGTTAACACAACTAGTCGACTAACACGTGCACTCGTGGTAGCCTGACTTGGAGCTTGCCAAACTAATGCCCAAATCTAAAGTAATAAACGTGCCAATTGATAAAGATGACAACATTTACTAAGAATAACCCCAAAGGAAGAATGTTAATTTGAAAAGTGAATATAGCTACAAAGCAGTTTTTTCTATATCAAAGTGAAGGTAGTGTGTGTTATATATATCCAAGCACTACATCAGCCTAGTCATGTTCGTTGAGAAAAATCTGGTGTACATGGAGGATCTTTAAGAATACTAATTCCAATTTCAAATGAGTAAAATACTTTATTTACTTGGTCAATTGTCTCCGACGTACACAACAAAACTAAGTTTAATGCTTGGTCAAATATAACTCTCACATTAAAATAAGTACGCTCGAGAATCGCGAGTCTCACATAATCTCTCACTTATGTCCTCTCATTAATGTGTCGGTGAACCACACACGCTCCATTAACAGTCCATATGAGAGATCTGCGGTTTTCATGGGATAGCATACAATTCACATTTGTTATAGTTAAACGGGATTTTGTTTTAGTACTTTAATTCAATACTTTTTGATCTTGACATTATCCTATCAAAAGTCCTCGGTAGCTCCATTGAACGCACAAAGAAGCGGAGAAGTAGGTCAGCGCGAGGCATATTAAAAACCTACTTCTTTAGGGAAGCATAACGTCCCGCCTTATACCTCTCTTATAGTTTGTTCACTATGGGTGAGCCGATTTATCAATTGACTGACAACGTATTTAAACTTTAAATGATACATATATATTTATCATAATATATATAGGTCTCTTTAAACTTTTAAAGTTCAGGGTTCTATTTTAAATATTTTAAAATTTAGAGGTATCATTTAACAATTTAAATATTAGTATTTATTCTAGATCCATATTAACATTTAATGATCATACAAATTTATCTATGGATTACTATTTACAATTAACTATTAATTAAGTAGTAACTCCATCGTTAAGTGCCTATATTATTAAGCTAAGGCACTGATACCACTGATGGGTTTTCTATTCCCTTACTAGATTAACATACAATGCGGAAATAACAATTAATCTAGGGCATGAAGGAAACTAAACCCTAAAGGATCTTAACTTAATAATAATACGCAACAAAACAAGATAAATAAGAAAATACTAACCTTTGAGAAAATCGGATTTCTCAAACGCAGACCACCTTAGTAAAGCTTCCTAGCTTGGAGGCGAGTACTCAAACCAGAGCACCTCTAATGGTTCACACCCACGAACCAAAGAGAAAATTCCAACTCCTAAGGTCCCGATTAAATCGTGTAAACTCTTACAAGGAGAGGAATGAGAAAGAGAGAATTGAACACTTTTAAAACCATGACATGCCCCCTATTTATATGGGAAGAGGGAAGCTTAGGGTTTGTTCATGGGCCGATGTGGGACAGCCTGATTCGGGCTTCCAACCGCCGGTTGGATTATTCAGCCGACGGTTGGGCTTGCTTTCTGCCCGAGAACCCGAGCCACGACCCGCGTGCTCCACCGCCTCACTCCAGCCGCCGGTTGAATGTTAATTAACTAAATAATTAACTATAATATTAATTCCAATTAATATTATCTCTCATTTATTTCTCTTTAGCTGTTCGAATGAGGGCGACCCAAAAAGGACTCTACTTTTAATGATATACTTACCAATTAGTTATGCACTTGGACACTATATCCAACAGGAACGTGCTATACATGTTTGTTTTGAAGACTTCCATGATATAGCACATCCCCCCAAAGTAAAAACATAACCACTAGTAGAACTTACTTCATCATTATCTGTTACCCAGTTTGCATCACAAAATCCTTCCAAAACAGTAGGAAATTTGTTAAAATGCAAACACCAATTCATAGTACCTTTAAGATATCTAAGTAAACGATGAAACCTTTAAGATATCTAAGTAAACGATGAAGAGCATTCCAATGTTCATTATTTGGGTTATGAGTATATCTGCTCAATCTACTAACTGCGTAAGTGATGTCGGGTCGAGTATAATTCATTAAGAACATAACACTTCCAATAATTTTAGCATATTCAGTTTGAGCAACACTATCACCTTTATTCTTTTTAAGACATATGCTAGAATCATAAGGAGTTTTCACAGGAGCAACATCAAAATAATTAAATCTTTTTAACATTTTTTCAATGTAGTGGGATTGACTCAAAGATAGTCCACTTTCAGTTTTTCTTACTTTAATTCCAAGAATTACATCAACTTCTCCAAGATCATTCATATCAAATTGAGAAGATAAAAATATTTTTGTTTCAGTAACTACATTTATGTTAGTGCCAAATATGAGCATATCATCAACATATAAGCATATAATCACACAATCAGATCCAATTAACTTTTAGTACACACATGTATCAGATTCATTAACCACAAAACCGTTGCTCACCAAAGTACTATCAAATTTCATATACCATTGTTTAGGAGCTTGTTTAAGGCCATAGAGCGATTTTTTCAGTTTACATACTTTATTCTCTTTACCAGGAATTATTAAACCTTCGGGTTGTTCCATATAAATTTCTTCATCTAGATCACCATTTAAGAAAGCCGTTTTTACATCCATTTGATGTACAACTAGGCCATAGATTGCAGCAAGAGCTACAAGTAGTCTAATTGTAACAACTTTGGTAACAGGAGAATAAGTGTCAAAAAAGTCAACGCCTTTCTTTTGCGAATATCCTACAACTACCAATCGAGCCTTATACTTCTCTATAGTATTATCAGGTCTCAATTTTCTTTTAAATATCCATTTGCATTTAATAGGTTTGCAACCCTTAGGTAAATCTACTAAGTCCCAAGTGTGATTAATCATTATTGAATCAAGCTCACTATTGATGGCCTCCTTCCAAAAGCTAGCATCTATAGATGTAATTGCTTGTCTATAAGTTTTAGGGTCTTCCTCTAACAGAAAGGCAGTAAATATATTCTCATTCAGTTTATCCGAATTAAAATTCTCAATTAAAAATGTGGTAATAAAGTCTGGTCCAAAACTACTTTCAATTCTCTGTCTTTTACTTCTTCTAGGCTTATTCTCTTGATTATATGTAATAGAAGAAGATGTAGGTAACATCAGTTTTCTTAAGGGGGAAAACTTGTTCAAAAAATTCAGCATCTCTAGATTCACAAAGAGAATTATCATGCAAACAGATAAATCTATAAGCAACACTATTCATGGCGTAACCAATAAAGACACAATCGAACGTTTTAGGCCCAATGTTAGGTTTTCTAAAATCTGGCAAAGCAACCTTAGCTAAACACCCCCACACTCGTAAGTATTTTAGATTAGGGGGAAATCCTTTCCATAATTCTTAAGGGGTTTTATCTAGTTTTTTGTGAGGCACCTTATTTAAGATATAACAAGCTGAAAGAACAGCTTCACCCCACATATTGTCAGACATACCCGAACTTAATAGCATAGCATTCATCATTTCTTTAAGTGTTCTATTTTTTCTCTCAGCTATACCGTTTTGTTGAGGTGTATAAGGTGCACTTGTTTCATGTATAATACCATTTTTCTCATAAAAGTCTTTAAGAAAATTAGTACTATACTCCCCACCTCTATCAAACCTAAGTCTTTTGATCTTTCGATCTAGTTGGTTTTCTGCTTCTGCTTTGAATTTTAAAAACATGTCTTCAGCCTCGTCTTTAGATCTTAGGAGGTATAGTTTAGTGTATCTCGAATAATCATCCACAAAAGTTATGTAATATTTTTTACCTCCTTGTTGTGTTTCTAAAATCGGCCAAATCCGTGTGTATTAATTCAAGTAGCCGAGTGATTTTGTATGCGACACTTGTTGTGGGTGAATTTTATACTAACATTGCAGGATCCTGGATCTTGGTAAGATAATATTTATCAGGAGTAGATATGTTTAATATGTTATGTTTGTCACACAGGATAATCAGGATCTTGAGAGTACAGGGATCCTGGTATTGTTTTTATAGTTTCTTTGGCAGGATCCTCAAAGAAAGTTACAAGTATGCAAGGAAGATGTAAAGTCTATGATCTTCGACACAGTTGAAGATATATGCGACCAGGGATACTATCTTTGTTTGGTATAATTGTGATCCCGGATACGTTATGTCCAGGGATCATATGCTAATAATCCGTGTGTTTTTCCATATATCCTGACCAGGTCAATACGCGGGACTGAGTTCAACCAACTAACCCCAGATTATTTGGATGAAGACTAGTTCTATTTCAACGGGAAAAGACTTAGACGTGTGAGATGCTTGGTCAAGAAGAACGTTGGGATATTGCAGCATATATCGGAGGATCCCGGATATTTCGGGATGTATTGTTTAGTATAAATATAAGGCAATATGATCGAATAGGACACATGATCTTTTATGTACTTTCACAACACTTCTGCAATTCATCTTTACTTGGTTAAATTCACGAAACACTCTTAGATCGATCATATTGTGCTTTTAGCTTGTAGTTCCATTACTTTATTAAATAAAATCAACAAAGGCAAGGGTCTATTGATCCTTCCCGAGGTTTTGTGCCGGCACTCCAAAAGGATTAAGGGCTTTCCTCGTAACTAATTGTGTCGATTTTACTTTAATCGCATTGTCTTTCAATTCGAGCATAATATAAACTGTTTTCTTCGCAAAAGTAGTATTATCTTGATTTACAGAGCATTATCTCGTATTATCTTGATCAATACTCGTTTTTATTATTAAAGTTCATATTTTAGTAACTCACTGTTTCATTTATATTTCATTGTCTTGAAAATTATAACAAGCACACTACCTCACATAACGAATTTGATCCTGAAATTATACTTGTTAATTTTTGGTCAAAACAACACTTTTAAAAGATTTTTTAGCATATTTGGCTTCAACACATATTGGACATTTTGAAAATTCTTTTGCATCAATAACATTAATCAAATTCATGTTTTTAAGTTTCTTGATGGATGCAACATTTAAATGTCCTAATCTACCATGTCACACATTAGCAGACTCAACAATATAAGCAGAAGCAGAAGAACTTGCATTAGAAGTTGAATCAATGTTAGTACATATAAACCATCACTAACATATCCCATCCCTACAAAAACATTATTTTTAGAGATGACTACTTTATCAGCTTCAAGAACAACTTTTAAACCTGCCTTAGAGAAGCAATGAACCAGACACCATATTTCTACGAAGTGAAGGCACATACAAGACATTATTTAAGGCCAAAGTTTTACCAGAGGTGAATTTCAGAAGAACCTTTCCTTTACCGAATACTCCAGCAGTATTGGAGTCTTCCATGAAGACATGTCGACCGTCTGAAATTTCTTCAAGCTGATGGAAGAGTCCTTTGTTATTACAAAAGTGCCCTGTGGCGCCACTATCAATTATCCACGCAGATTTGTCTTCCACCAGATTAGCCTCAGCAACAACCGCAGCTATAATATCATCATTTTCAACCATGTTGGCTTGTGGTGCAATTTGCTTTTGATTGGGGTTTGGTTGATCCTTGCGGTTTTTGCATTGATAAGCTTTGTGCCCAGGTATTCCACATACATAGCACGAACCTTTCCCTTTTTAAATACTGCCATCTCCCTTTCTCGGAGTAAATTTCTTCTTTTGGTGCTCGGTTTTATTGCTCCTTTCTTTGCCCTTCAACCTGTTTTTTGAAGGACCAGTAGATTCAACCAAGTTAACTTTAATTGAACCAGAAGAGTTAGAGACTTGCTTATCCTTTAAGCGGTTGGCTTCTTCAGTTCTCATGTGACTAATAAGTTCCTGCAATGAAAGATCACGTTTCTTGTGTTTGAGTTGATTGCGGTAGTCATTCCATAGAGGAGGAAAATTCTCTAACAACACATTTGCTTGCAAAATTTCACACATCTTCATTCCTTCACTAAGAACATCAGTCACCAAGTTCTCATAAATATGTATTTGTTCCATGATTGGCTTGTCATCTACCATCTGAAATTGTAACCAATTTCCAACTACATATTTCTTTTTACCAGCATCATCTGTACCATATTTCTTTTCAAGGGTTTCCCAAATGATTTTTGCAGACTTTTGGTTGATAAAAAGATCAAAAAGAGTATTAGTCATATGATTCAAAAGATGACCTCTAGCGGTCCTATTATCCTTTTCAAAATTTTGTTTTAATTTCTCCGTTTCATTTGTTGAAGTTTCAACAAGATTAGCAATCACAAGACTTTTAGAAGTATCAATATTTTCTTGAAACAGAACATAGTCTATTTCAAGTTGTTCAAAGAAAATCAAAAGCTTTTGAGACCATCGTTTATAATTGGTCCCATCAAGTGGTTCCAACTTTGACAAATCTACAGCCATTAAATAAAAATTTCGCTTTCAAATCGTAAGTAGTAGCTGTATCAAATCGAACAAATACAAAACAAAAGAAATGGATGAAATATATTAGCAGCAACTAAAAAACACTTATCGAAACATAAAGTTGCGCCGTGAGGTAATCACTGCCTTGAAAGCGAATTTCGGCACGACCGTGGTGCAACTGAGAATGTTGATCGCTCCCCAAGGTTAACACAACTAGTCGACTAACACGTGCACTCGTGGTAGCCTGACTTGGAGCTTGCCAAACTAATGCCCAAATCTAAAGTAATAAACATGCCAATTGATAAAGATGACAACATTTACTAAGAATAACCCCAAAGGAAGAATGTTAATTTGAAAAGTGAATATAGCTACAAAGCAGTTTTTTCTATATCAAAGTGAAGGTAGTGTGTGTTATATATATCCAAGCACTACATCAGCCTAGTCATGTTCGTTGAGAAAAATCTGGTGTACATGGAGGATCTTTAAGAATACTAATTCCAATTTCAAATGAGTAAAATACTTTATTTACTTGGTCAATTGTCTCCGACGTACACAACAAAACTAAGTTTAATGCTTGGTCAAATATAACTCTCACATCTATATTAATCTATCTATATCTATATTAATATATATAAGAAAAACCTTAAAAGAATCTCCCCCTTAATTTTTAGAATAATCCTTCATAAAACAACTTTAGGATTAAACCATGACATCATTTAATTAATTAATTGTATAATAAAATACTAATATAACCTTGATTAATTTCAAATTATCATCTTCAAAATATCTTTTATTTATCGTACTGAACTCTGTAAATTTCCATTTTTTTAATTTTTTTATATAGACTTTAATAAAATAAACTATCATAAACCTAGATGTGTATTCGCCATCAAACAACTTCACCACACCTAGCTGTGTAGATCCGGCAACTGATTCGATCCGGTAGGCAACATGGCTTCTTCCCTTCGATTTACTACTCTAATTTACCATAACTAAATTTTGTGAACAACCCAGTGCGGGAGAAAAAGAGACAGAACCGGAGTTGAACATCAGACATCCGATCCGGCAAGTGATTCAGATCTATCTCTACAATTAACATAACACATTTCTGATGATTTTTTCGCTCTCTGTTGGTGATCCATTTCATGTACAAGATTCTTTCACTATGTATATTGCGATTTTCACAGTGTTCATCAGGTATTAAGATTGTTTTTTCTTTCGCTCTCTTTTTATTTGATAAAATTAGGGTTTATACGATCGATTATCATTCTTCAATTCTTATATTGCCTATTTATTATCAATTGTAGGATTGTCGTATTATGGTTTAATTTTGTTATATTATTATAATTTTGAGTTCCAAAATTCAAATTGATAATTGAAATACATGTATATTTGTATCATATTAATCTCTCATTGTGGCTGAATATGTATATGTGTAGTTAAAGTTATTACTCATATCAAGATTTGATTTTTATTATCCATTCTTGAACACCAACCGTTTGATGAAATGTTTGATAGACAAAAGTTATTAATTTTAGTCACAAAATTCTCACGAATACTTAGGTGAGTTCTAGGATACATGAGCACAACAAGATAGGAAGGAATTTTGTTTTGCACAAAGAGGTTGATGGCATTATAAACTAGAAAGTATCTTGAAATTTATAGGTTCTTCTTAGCTTTCTGATCATTTATATATATATATATATATATATATATATATATATATATATATATATATATATTCTATAAAAAAAAAAGTTAGCCATATGATTTGATTTGTATGCCTCTTTCACTGATTTGATCTAATTATAAGTAATGTACAATATTTGTTTTTATCTTGTAGCATGCTGATTACAAGCCCCATTCTTCAGAGGCATCACAGAGTAAGAAACTCGTAACGCTTGGACCAAAAATCTTTTGAAAATGGAGGTTGGGAATGTTAACAACAAGCATTTTGTATTATCTCTGAAGGTAACGACTTACGAGTGCAATAGCAGATTAAATTTTTATGGTTTAAAATATATTCATTTTTAATGTTCATGCTCATTACAGGTTAAAACTTTGCTTGATCCTTGTGAGGATGGTAATGTGAGTTTATGAGCATATTCAATGCAGAGATATGAAGATAGTGAGTATAGTGAGGTGAAGTGCTAACTGCCAAATATATATTATTACTGTCACTTACTTTCATTTTCATATGTTAAGTTTTAATTGCTACGTACTGTTTACAGGTTTTTGGTGAAATGGTTTTGATTTATGATTAATGAAATACAGGTTTTTGAGATGGAATAAAACCGAATCCGATCAGTTATTCATCCTCATCATTGTCTAAAAGCAGAGTATGGGCCATAGTTCCTTTCAATATCTGGAATATGCTTCCCTGAGAAAATGGTCAGTCATTTGTTTAAAAAACCAAATTTTATATAGCTTTATTATAACTACAAAAATTTCAAGTCTTTTGCTAAATATCTCATTTTACTAGTGTAATACCCGGACATTGTCCAAGTTAACCGGCAACCATATATGTTATGGTTGAATTTGTATTATCATACAATGTATATGCTATCATTTTAATATACGACTGAAATTACATACATATAAAGTATTTGGATACATGTAGAACTACAATATACCTTTCCACACTTTCAATCTATGCACAACTTTATGATAATCATTAAAAAAGATAAAAAAAACATAAGTAAATAAATAAATAGAGCTCAAAGATGTGTAGAGAAGCAACCAACAACCCAATCTGATGTGTTTGGGACCCGCTCTAAAAAACCACATAGTTTACCCCAACCTTGAAATGTGCTAATATATTACACATTTACATGAAACTACAAACAAATCAATCTCTATTAAATTCATAGTGTAAATCAGTCCCCTCACATCTTTAGTAATGCAATAAAATATGATTTAGTAGTATATCCAACATAAAACATATGAATAAGAAAGAAAAACTTTAGGTTTATTATCAGTCCTTCTAGCCTTTGAGCTTTTACCACCATTAGATCCTGCCTAGAATCCGTTGGGGGAAGTTGAGATGATCTTAAATACTCCACAACGCAACTGACATGTCATTTCCTGCCACAACAACCAAAACAATAAAATTAATCGACTATCAACTAAAGATACTACTTCATTAAACCACAACTCCACGAGACCAACTGCTAATTAATCACATGTAACGGATCAGCGATCAACGATAAAGAAAGAAATAAAAGGCCTATATTTATTTTGTATTGAATAAAGCCATTAAAAAGTCACAGGCATTTTTGAGGGGTAAGACTAAATAGATCAGCTGTTTATGAAATGTACTTGTATGCCAATTATTACAATCAGCATATAAAAGAAATATATACATACATATGTAGCAGAAAAAACTACTTAACTTATTTATCGTAGTCGAATCATTTGCATATAACGTTTAGAAAAATCATAGGCCGATGAAGTGAAACATAGTATTTCTAATAAAGAGAGGAAGATTTTAAGCATCTAAAAATGAACTTGATAAAGTCGACCCGTTGTATCCATTTTCATTTTATCCAAGTTGCTAAGGTTTACCCATTTAACCCGTTGCAAATAAAATTACACAAATTGACCCATATTTATGGAATGGTTGAAGTTCTACGCACATAAACATGAACATGAAAGTAGAAATGGCGAGCACTGCAACCAACACTTAAGTAAATGAGTTAAAATAGTCATATTTTTAGATAGTGAAAACAAACCTGGAATGTTGAAACTTTGTTGTCTTGACGTATTCTGTCTTTCCTTGCATTTTTGTACGTTTTATCTAATGATTAAGCACAAAAGTTACAAAAATTAGGTTTGAGTGATTTTTATCCTTCCTTTTTTCTGTGAAACAAATAATATATGTCCTCGAGAGCTTCAGATTTCCATAGGTGCAAGTCTGAATCAGCAACTTCTACTTTGCTCTTGCTATCTCAGTTACATCTTTTGGATCACCGACACTACTACTGTGATAAGTAGCTTTATTTACACAACCACTCATCTTTCAAGGTTTGGCACCAATCTCTTACTACAATCTGTTAGAAACAAAGAAGGATACAAAAGCCAATAAAAAATGCCGAATCAAAAGCTTGTAATAAAAACTAAGAATGTATGATTATGCAACCTATCAAAACAAAATTTACTGGAAATGAAATGTCATTACATTTTCGGAGCAGTCTTCAAGTGATGGCCAATGACCAAGATGACATATTTCTGGATATAATGTGCAGTTAGGCAATTTAAAGCAGAAAATAACATTAACATAAATTCAACCATAACATAAAATGTTTTCTGGTCTATCGAACTTGGCCTGTTTTGACCAGTAAAAGTACCATGTTTTGACACGTTAGTAAACCTGCTTGTTTTGCCATCTATAGTATTGTCGCATATTGAGAAGATGTGAACCTATTTTATCTTTTTGAAAATGTTCAAATCACACCTTATGTTTGTTCAGTATTGTGTAGGACTTGCATTTGTCACCACAAAAGATTCTGGATATGCCATCACATTGTTACAGTCACTTGATGGATCCACATTATAGTAGTCAACTTATCTTGATTGTTGCTTGCATGGGTTATCATAATGTAAACGAGTCAAGATTGCAAGTTCTGAGAAACATCAAGATAAAAGGCAGAGCTATTTTGATGTTCACGAATAGTCAGAGGATAACAATTTCTCTTGAGTGGGATATGGATCCATATTTGAGTTTGTAAGCCCTCTAGCTGGACAAGATGTATTGGAGTCTTCGATTTATTGAAGAACATGGTAAAAGTACTCAACTTCCCTTGTACAATTGGGTGGTTTCTCGAAGCCTCTATAATCCCCTTCTCTTATCTCATAGGAGGAGGTGAACTGCAATAAACTTTATTTTATATTGTACATGAGTTTTTTATATTTTAAATTTATTAGGTTTAGAGGTTGCAATATGGGTGGGTCGTGACAGTAGGGTAACAACTCAAACTGGATATGGTTGTATTGTCCGAGACTCCTTTTTTTGTATAAATAAAATAAGGGATAAAAAGGTATCTACAAAAGTTATATTATTTCAATAAAAGTTAACCTTGTGAAAAAATTGATTTAGGACATTTTATGCATTCAAATTACACTTTAGGCTACTTTTTGGCCGTTGACCTATTTGAACTATTTCCATTCAAGCTACTTTGTTTGATTTATTTATGTCCCCTGTTATACATGAAACTTAACCCGAATTCACCCATAATATGCAGAATCATATTGTAGATATAACGGGTCCTTGATTTACTCGTAACAAATCAAAACAAGACACGACGGGTAGGATCGGTTTGGGTCTACCTGCACTAAACCCTTCTTCATTTTCATTATCATAGTAGTATTTATAACGATAGATAAAAAGATTATGCCAGTCAAAAGGATCTTTTTGATCCACCTCGTCATCACAGTAATACAATTAATAGGGCTTTAGACCTTGGAGTGAGTGTTAAGATGGTCACATGTATCTTTAAAATTCAGTAAATGTCTATCTTATTTATCTTGCAATCTAGAGGTGACAAAATGGGAGTGTTAAAACATAACCTGAATAGACCTACTCAAATAAAAATGTCAAAATTCTTGGTGTGTGTTCTCTTTTTAGAACCACACAAAACTGTAACAAAGTGACTTTCACCTCTACCATTGTCGATACTTGATATCTGTTAGTGTATACAAATATAATAATGGATAGTCTATCTTCACATCAGTTAAACTTAAGGTACCTTAACAAGTTTTTGAATATGAACTTTTTGTATTTGTGATCAGTAAGACTTGACGCACACCACAAGATTAACATACGTCGGAATATACGTACATTTACATGTACGATCGTGCAAATTAACGGGTCCCAGATTGGAATCCCAGTTGACAACATCTACGTTTCATTTTATTACGTTCGTACTATACTATTTGCTATCTTTAGTTTATTCATATTAGCTTTAATGACAGGATTTAGTCAACAATCTTGTTTCCTATATTGTTTTCTATATCAGTTTTAATATAAATTTCACTTTCTTTATACTAATTCGACCATACAGTTAATAATTATGATATCATGTGATACTATTAAGCACTGTTGATCATTATATTTAGTACTGCTTTAACTATTGGTTTATTTTTCTATTGTAAAAGCATAACATAACAACTTTACGAAGGATGCAAACAATATAGGAATTTCAACAACGAATATATGCAAAATTTATCTTATCATACTTCAAACAAAAACAAAGGAAATCGTTATACAAGATATTCGTGCACTTCACTAATAGTTGAGTTAAGTCGTCCAATTTAGATAGTGAACATTTGACTATTCTTTTAGTTACAAGTTCTTTGAGCTACTAATGTAATCCCTAAAATATTCGCCACACATACACTCATATCATTTGAATTATATATTACATTTTGCTTCAGAGACGTTACTAACTGATGGTAACTTACATTGAAAATAGAACTTAGTCGGGACATATGATGCAATTGAATAAATTTTTATAGACAATTTCGAGAATTTGGAAATGAAAAAACAAAACAAAGAAAGTCATCACGTATTCATGTTTTCCTAACGTTTGGAAATGAAAATAAATTAAATAAATCAATAGTTTTAATAATATGATCTTTAATATTAGGTTATTTTGAAAGTTAAAATGGTAATTTTACAAAATAGAAGTACATTTCCTTTTTAAATCACTCATATTTAAACATCTATCTAATCTAATACATTAAAAGAAAAACATTGATAAAATAATAACCTTCTAATTCATTATTTCACACATTATCTTTTTAGTGCCAATAAATATGCGGCTTCTATGTTTAATTTCATATTTCCCTTACTCACGCTTAACATCAATTAAACTGTGCATAACCATTTTTTAAACAAGCTAACTACAGTAAGACATTGAAGAGTCTTGCAAATTTTACAGGTTCCAAACTAGTTAAAATACATAAGTATATTTTATTGAAAAAAATTTGCAGCCATTATTAATAATAATATTGTATTATTCCAACAAGTACCTCGTTCAAAATAGGGATCATAGATGGAATGCAGACATATACTCGTTATTTTTTTTAAGTATCTGCAAGTGCATCTTCCATTACAGAAAATTCCTTTATATTCTTACATATTTGTTCAAAAATCTTGCCAAATTTACAGTCTTTATGTCAAAACAAAAACATAGACGAGATTGCACACATAAATTTCACATAGAATACAAGAGTTAACCAAAACAGAAAAGCATATGATGTATATGTACATCAATACAATCAAAGTAAATAGTTTATCTGATTTGCTCAAACGGGATTCGAGTCACTAACATTGTTCCTTGTCGCCGTTCCTCCTTTTAAGTGTTTCTTTACAAGCCATATTATGAAGAAAACGGTGTGGATGAACCCAAACAACAAGCATATAAGAAACCATGCAAAACACATGATTACTGTTGGCTCATTTACATAGGTATCAGGGGACATCCAGGCTATCTCCTCGAAATACGTAACTGTAATAAAAAACACAACGCAAAGGGCTGCCATATTAAGTACCCACAAGCAGAACTTGTTCTGTAAAGGGACCCCACTTAGCAATATGACAATAACTAAAAGAGAAATAAGCATGATTATCGTATTATGTATCACAAATTCGTCGAAATTTCCCATGACCATTTCTGTTTGAACCGCATTTCCCAAAGGTCCTGCTTTTGAATCAGTAAATGTCCCTCCTGGAGGATGTAATCCCGAATAAAATGATGTTATTGCCACTACTAAAGTTGCTACTATCAGAATCCCACGTTGTTTTTCTAGCCAGTTTCCGTTATTGTTCAAATACCAATTCCAGATTCTTGACATTAATCCTTTTGGCTGACTTACCATATTGGTAACATTTTGTGAGGAATGGGGTTCGATTGACGTTTGGAATGATCTAACATCTTTTGATCTCAGAAACTTGGCTTCCATTAATAAGGTTTGTATTTCTAGTGATGTGAAATCTCGTGCACAATGATCAAGAACATCCAATGGTGTGAACCCGTGTCCATTGACAATGTTTACGTTTGTTCTAATACTTGATTTTTTAAGCAGATATTTAACGGTCTGCACAAACAACAAATTTTTGTTCAAGAAACAGAACAAAGGAAAAGGGCAAAACAAACCTTTTCAAATTTGAAAAGTTCATTAAATGATTGTTGCACTTATCAAAAAGACATCAAAATATTAAACATCAGTTCTCAATAATATCTTTGTAAAAATGCTTTTAAAAACTTGTTAAGATATAGTTTCTGTAAAAGTTAACTTTTAAAGTTTTAGCAAACTACGTTTATGAAACAATGAAGAACAATACAAGTATGACGGTTCAGCGATGTCTTTTAGAAGTCCTAAAGGCTTTGTTTTTTATAAAATACATTGGAGTATTATTCAAATACGGGTTTTAGGCTATGGTAAACACAGAACTGAACCCTGTTTTTAATCAACTTTTTCCAAAGTAACAATGTAATAAGAATTAGAGACAACAGGACTAGCCATAAGCAAGATAAATAAAACACTTGTACCTGAATCTGTTTATGAACCACAGCCAGGTGCAACAGGGTGTTCCCATTACGATCCATCACCTTCACCAGCTCATCTTCATTACATAGTTGTGACAACAACTTCAACGCTTCAAAACGATTATACATAATACACATATGCAATATGGTGTCCCCATTTTCTAGCAACTCTCTACCAAGATTAGGTATTGTCTGAATCAAAACATTAATAACCTCCAAATGTTCGTTTATGGATGCCAAATGAAGAGGGGTTCGCCCATCTTGATCACGAAAACGACATCCATCAGGACTCATAACCTTCAAGAGTTCACGTATAATCTCCACATGGCCCTCAGCTGAGGCCAAGTGAAGTGGGGTCCGCCTATATGAATCAAGGGACATGGCAAGTGTCGGTTTTTTAGTGATTAGAATCATCACGAAATCGAGGTGGCCTTTCAAGGCGGCAATGTGTAAAGGGTTCTCATTGAAGGAGGTTAGTGCAAGTCTGTCAAGAATGAGTTCATCTTGTTGGAGCAATGAATTAAGGACTTGAACATTTCCTTGTAAAGATGCTTCAAACAGGTTTTTGTCCATTCTTTGTTGGTTTATTTGTTAGGAAAAACATGCACTATTTACATGTTTTATAGATGGATGTATACAGATAGAAGTTGGGTTCTGATTGAGATGTTTCTTTGACATTTCTTGGTACCTAGCCGTTGACCAAAGGTTTTGAAGTCAACTCTCATATTGCTTAAGGTTATAGTTATGATAGTCTGGCATTTATCAGATTATATATTAATTTAGTGTATTGAATTAGTCAAATTTGTTATTTTATAGCAATTTAGATTTAAAAAAGGTTAACAATATTTTTAGTTTTAGTTACTTATATGTATGCGCGTTAAGATGACGTTGAAAATGTGAAAGTACATATGATATAAGTATTTTTATCTACAGTACAAATCGACAATTATTCTTTACGTCTCATAATAAGTGTTCACATTGCATTTCACATAGTTTAAAAAATTGCATAGTTATTACATTATTTAGTAGAAAGATGACATTTTTACTATTAAATTTTGCACAGACTCTTATGTATCAGTTTTGAATACAAAAATATCGTGAAGGTAAAAATAATAAATTAATACTCTCTATATTATTTTAGAAATTAACTGCTTATTTTAGAATAAACTAAAGTAAAAATGTGAACAATTATTAGACAGAGGTAATATAAAATTCAGATTTCTTCAACCACTTTTGAAGACAATATCCAAAGACTAGTTTTCATTAAAAGTAAATAAAAAGATGGAAATTTACGACATTAATTAGCATATCTGGACTTGATTGTTAAAGAAGTAACAAGTCATTATGAACTCTGAAATTAAGTTTAGGTATTCATTTAATTGCAATTGTAAATATCATTTGTCACATGAACATGATTGTCCTTGATCTCTGTTTTCGTAGATTTTTTATCTCTGTTTTTGTAGATTTGGCTCATGGGTTCTTCTTAGTGAGTTTAACATTTTCTCGTATATAAAGGGATAAACTCTAGATGGAAAGAGGGGATAACACATCATCATAATTTACACACAGTGACACACAATAAGAACAACCTCGATACGGGTTAGAACACTTATGTAGAGTAGAGAAGTGATTTTCTTCATCCGAACTCAAGCTTAAATATGTTTGATCAGTAGACTTTCCAAAAATCAACATGGATTGTTGCGTTGAACTTTTCAACTATTCGATTTGTAGATACAGAATATGATTTAATTCCCTTAAATAAAATATTATATTCTAAGATTGCTTGAATTCGTATATACATGTCCGGATTTTATTTGTAGCCACAAGGTATCCCTTTCATTACAGTTGTATGATCAACTAAATTTCAGATCTTATATGAAATCGTTACTTGTTAAAGGATTATGATTGATTCTCGTAATTACTTATTCTAAATTAAAACTATGGCAACGTCAATCACAAGCAGGAGACAACTTGCAGAGTTGCAGGGATCAAGTTTTATAGGACGTTTTTGGATTAGAATCCTTTGGAGCAACATGATGGATCATGTTACTTTTTATAGGACCCACTTTATATTTTTCACACAAAACATATAACATGAAATATCATGTTTACGGTATAACTTAAAAGGATTCTGATCCGATATTTTAAACTCAAAAAGACTCACTGGTTGATGGTTGGGTTATAGGATTCTGATCAGATGCTTTAAACTCAAAAGTGTAAGCGAGTTATTATTTAGATAAAGCTATTTTATACTGGATTTAGTCGAGAGTCCATCTATGTTTTTCATGTATTTATATTATGCCTGACATAATTATTAGATCAATGAGAATTATTCAGTTTAGCAAAAAAAAAGACTAACTGGTTGATCGCACAACTAATTAATTCAAAAATATATGGATGATAACTTATTTTAAATTGAAAATTGTAATTCAATAAGTACAAACCTTTCAGTTATTTCAACGTTTAGTTCTATGGTTATAAACATTTTCTTTGAGATTCGAACTTTTGACCTGATATGATCTTTGTAGATGAATAAAGAAAAGTACATCGTTCAAAATAGTGAGCATATAAGCATTCAAACACGGCCATTAACTTTAATTAACTATATCATATAAAATGTAACTAGAAATTAGATAACGTAAACGTTTAGAGTGAACTGCTTGATCAACCGTTACACAACGCAAGGTACACTTGGGAAGGTAGGCATGGAAAAGATAACGACTTGATCTAGTGTTGGTTAATGAAAATTGGATCAATTTATAGCCTCAATCTTTGTTTTTGTTCATTAGTCAACACTCTTTTTATGATTAAAACACAAAGATGTAGCAATTAGTTTTGTTGATTTCTCATTTGAATTCTTTGTGATCGTTCTGATATATAATCTCAATTCCTGCTTAACTTCACCGATTGTTGAAGAGAATATTATTTTAGTTTTTTTTGCAAAAAAATAAAATAAAAATTAATTATATTTGTTGATTCGTGAGACTTTTTGTCCGAAGGTACATGGAACATTAAATGTTTGGCCCCTTATACTTTGCTTTCTGTCAATTCTTGCCATAAATTTTTGGTTGGTAACATCATGTCCCAATGAACCTCCACCACGTCTCCTTTCTTGCATTTACTCCATAACTCGCAACTTTAATTTCACCTTCATTTCATTTTTTCTTTTTTATTTTCTTTAGGTGTTACATTTTACGTATATATGTGTGGGTATAATAATGATTATATACACTCATGAATTCATAATATACATGCTATGTAAACTTGTATTACACTCCATTTTCTTTGATCATATATTTAAAACTACTCATATAATGTAAAGTTGGGTTAGAAATTTGTTTTTGTTGGTTGTTGCTAGATGTTGTCCTTTTAGTTGGTTCTAACTTTGTGTATCTATAATTGTTTGGGTGGGTATTCTTTTTGGTTTAGGGGTGTAAGTATTAAGTTTCGGTATTATTGTTCTGGGTTAAGTGCTTCAATATGTACATACAAGTGAATATGTGTTGACGTAAATTGCGTGTAAGTAATAAGTAACAAGATTGACTTTTATTATGTGTACATGACTTTTAATTTTACCGTTTAATGCAACTCATTGACCTGTAAAATATGTAACCGGTCATTGTTTGTTCTTATCTTCATCTTCTTCGGCAATCAGACACCCACTAATGCTTCCGGAGAGATCTCGGTCAAATAGTCCGATAATCGCATGCATTTGGTGGAGCCCACATGATTAATATAGTTTTTAAGATGGAAATAGTAATTAAAAAATATGTTTACATGCTAAAATAATATATATAACTGGTTATAGCCAGTCAAATTTGTGATTTATACACAACGAAAGTTGACACATAGATACTTACATTTTAAAGCAGTTAACCATATTTTTCCAATTCATTTTCACCTTCCTAATTTGCAATTTTTAGCTACTCGCTTTTTATTTGTAATGAATTTTCTCGTTAGGGTGAAAAAAGGAGCTACTCTCATATACTAGAAACATGTTTGTTGTGCATGACGTATATATGCATAACAATTTCTCACATATAAAAATAACTGATAAGAAATTAAAAAACGAAAGAATGGAAGAGATATGTCGAAATTTAATCATACTTAACATCTTATCTTAAATAATAAATAAATATAATATAGTAAACACCTTTATGATGTCATCAATTTATAAATTTTCAATTATTCAATTTAATCTCTCAATTTCACTTAATTTTAAAAATAAAACCCATTAAAAGTATCAATTTTTAATATAATAATTTAAAGTTTAAAAATATATAGAGTATAATAACATATGTCGACACTTTATACATTTGTTTTTAAATATAAAGTAAAACTGATGATCTAATATATTTTTATGTCGACATCTTAACTTGGTAAAATAAAAATAAGTAATTTTAATATTAAACCAAGGACATCTATATGGTTTGACCAAAAACTTTTATTATATAGTTGATATTATTCACTTTATTAAATATCTTAATAAGACTTGCACTCGAATACAAAATCAATCGACTGATTCACTCTTTGCTAATTAAGAAATTTACTTGATAATGTTTTTCCTTAACTCTATTATAGAACTGAACTCGGTATAATCTTAAATTCTTTTCTTAAAAATGTTAATTATTTAGCAACTCAATCAAATAACACCATATCGTTTTAGGTTCATATACACATGGATTTTTTTTTTCTTTTTCAAAGGAGGTTCCTTTCTTATATCAAATGCAGTAAATAATTTCTTTTTGAAAAGAATAGCCACCAAACAAGTAAGACGTCAAATGTGGTGTATAAAGAGGTCTTACAAAGGATATAATTTATTATTCGTATTCAACGTAATCATTTATAATTACAACCTACCATTATTACTTCAAACTATTCATTTGCTTATATATAATTAAATAACTTTACAATTAAATGTATTTTGACTTATATAAAATGTTTACTGTCGTTGAAAATTTACGATCTACACTCTCAATTCAATATAGACTACCTAAAAATATTTCAATTCCAAACAATATTGAATATCTCTTAACTTACAAAAACGTTCTAATATAATACATAACATATAAGGATTCTTTCAATATTTTTGAAAATAATTACCAATTCATCGTCCCATGTATAGACACGGATTTTAGGGCTAGTTATTATATAAACAATAATCAACTGCAACGAAAATTCTCATAAACATTAGTGTCAAGACAACTATCACTTTGTACATCACAATCTTTTTGTGACATCATAGTCACACATATATGCATGTTTTCATGTAGATCGATCGAGTTGCAGAATACAACCACCACCAAACACCATCACTATTAATTAAAACCTCAAATTTTCTAATTATAGTGATCCACCTATCTATTTCTAAAATATATATATGATCCAAAATGTGATAATAAATACAGCAAATAAAGTATTTCTAAAGAAGGCATGTTATTGTTTAATTAGTTTGATAGTGAAGGCTAATTAACTCGTCCGTCATTGTTTTCATGTATGATTAATGAGTCGACTTTGCAAAATAAGTCAAGAGCCAAATCTGACGATCATTAATTGGTTAACTTTCAATGAAAAACAACATGCTGCATTAATTACCCATTAATAGTAAGACAACAAAAAATTGAAAATATTCCCTAAATATATGTTATTATGTACAATTATTTTACAGGTGTGCTAAAATATAATTAACTAAAGTCTTACATTCATAGTATGTACCTAACTACTCAAGTTCAAGCGTATATTGTGTGAAACAAACTTGTTATTTGTTGCTATTGTATGTCCTCCTGACTGAACCTGCCAAAGAAACAAAAATATAAATAAATAAATTTATTGCCGGGTGAGTTGCGTCGGATTTTGAAATAAAAGTGCAAGAGTAAGCCAAATAATGTGAGCACTCTTGCATTATACGGCATAAGGTATCACGTGACATATTTACAAGTTGACACGTCATCAAAATATATACAAATATATAATGACAATAAATAACAAGTTTCTTACACACAATGCATACTTAAGTAGTTAGTTACACACCACAAATGTTAGATCTAAGTTAATTGCATTTTGATGCACTTAATTCATTATTTATTTATGTTTGAATATTAATGTTGTAGTTGTTTTTTAGAAAATTTCAACCGCTAAGCTAGTACATATACTTCACAGACTTTTAGGGTATTTGGTCCCGAAAAATGTTTAATGTGTCTAAAATCATAGACCTAAATTTAAGCATAAAGATGTGATTGGTGCATATTGTAAAATGATTGATGAATATAAGGGGGGAGAATTAATGGAATTCGTGTGGCACAAACTGTATGATTTGGCCTAAATTTAGACCCATAAAATTATGCATGTTTAGCATTACTCGATATTTAATAAGATTATTACGAACGGTAAAAATTAACTAGATGAAATTAAATAAGAACTTTGAACACATACTCTACATTTATTACAATTTTATTTATCACTATGTACATCATCGTAGTAGATTGCGATATTTGATAAGTTTATTACGTACACTACATTTGTCAACCCTACATAAAGAAATTCAGAAATTGAAAAGATTGAGAATTTATCCACGTTGACATAATTGAATTGACAAACAAATTTGCAACAAACTTTATAGAATACTTTGTATCATTTTGTTAGAAGGTAACAAACTTTAAAATTAGAACGGAAAAAGATTCAAAGAAAATCATATATATAAGAATGTTCAAACATAACGTTTTATCATCGAGATCAAAAGAAAATAATAAATATACAGATTAAGTTCTCACCTCTCACCTCCTTTTATAAAGGTGATGGTAAATAAAGATTTTTATTCCTATTAGAATTAGAATAAGAAGATATATCTTAATCCTAATTTTAATTTTATTCATCTAAACTTTGAGCTAACCTACGTATATATTTTTGTTATTTTTGTTTTATCAAAATGAAGAATACTAGAAAGAAAAAAAAAAAGAAAAAAGAACATTTAGCAAATCTTAAATCTATAATAACAACTTTAATATTCAACAAACCTTATTTTATACAATACTATAAAAAGTATAAAATGTCAAATAGTTATAATCATATTATTACAAATTACGTATAAATAGGTATTGAGAGATCATTTAAATAATCAATGATCAAGTGTATATATATTATATATTTAATTTAATTTAATTACAGCTAAGCAATTCTTCTATCATCTGCATTGCCACCCTATTTTCTTCATCCATACTTTCACCACCACCACCGGGACCACCGTCTTCTGCCACCACCCGAGACAAACATTCCGATGATTCTGTATGTGACGACGACGTCGCTTCCTCCTTCTCTATCTCTTTTCTCTTGCTGCCGAGCTCAACTTTCATGACCCAGCCGGAGCCAGACGCTTTCCCAGCGCGTTTCTGCCACACTCCGATGTGAGAATTATCGCTGTCGAGACGTAAACACGTAACTGATGGTGCTGGGTCCTTGCAGCATTTTCGGAGCTTTGCTGCGATGCTTTCTGACGGAGAGATTTGGCTGCCGGCTTGTTGAGTCTTGTTTGTTACCGGAAAGTTTGTTTTTGCATTCTGACCGTTCATTAAAATGGCCGCTTGATCATAAGCTTGTGCGGCTGCTTCAGCCGTATCAAATGTACCAAGCCAGATCCTTCGCTTCCTATATTGTACAACGTGCATCAGAACTTACATTTACATAAAATATCAGTCGTTATAATTTAAACCTGAAAATAATGATATATAAATGCTATCCACACGTAATTTTTGTTTTTTGTTTTTGATCCACAAGTACAAAGGCTGTTAATATATGTTAGTAATGGACTTTCAGAAGTGATAAATAGACTAAATAAAATGATTCGTGTAACAAAGTGGTAGTATTGTATATTTTTATAGAAAATAAATATATAATAATTAAAAAACTTACAGTAATGGATGGCGGATCTCAGAAACCCATGACCCCCATTGTCTCTGCCTGACACCTCGATACTTCTTTGATTGTACTTCCATTTCTCTCTCTCTCTCTCTCTCTCTCTCTCTCTCTCTCAAAAGATATATATATATATATATATATATATATGTGATTTATATAGAGATAGAAGAAATTAGCTACATACAAAGATGAATAATGTGTGTGTTTGTGGGGATATAGGAAGTAGTGTGTATCAGTTATGACACTAGCCCTCTTCAAAGGAGAGATATGATACACCAACAATGTGTTTATATGTATACATACACTCCACAAGTTATCATGTAGAGCTATATATTATGTAACATACAATATATAATTATAATTTAAGATTAAGATAAGATGTTTATTATGCTTGCTTTTTATATAAAGATTAAAGAGAGAAAGCATGCAATAAAAGTTATCACCTAACCTAACTAAAGTTACACGTACGGTGGACTTCAAAACTAACTTGAGTAAATGAGGTTGGACTTATTCTTCATCTATGCTACATTCAATGCTACTAATATGTAACAATACCATGTTTGTAAGTTATTTATTTTTGAAACTTTACATGAAAAATTAAACCGTAGTGTGGAAGACAAACTTTTCAACCAATTACCGGTAGTAGAATTTCATAAATAAGTGTACGTACATGATAATATGATATGGACTATGTGGATGTTGTATTTAAGGAAAATGATAATAACACTTATTGAATAACACTTATTGGATATGCATGCTTTAACAACATAATATTTTATTAATTAAAGTACAATAATTTATTCATGTTCCAATATCAAAATCTGATAATTCATCATTCATATACTAATCGTATTCTCATGGTCATCGCGGTCAAAAAGGTTTATGATCAAACCGTTTTGAACATCGTTTCGCACAACGAAACTGATACTGATATCTAAGGAAATATTAAGTAATATACTAGTGAAATCTACCAAAAAAAAGTTAACCAAGGCTTGCTTTACACTTTGGAAGTATATCAAAAATTTGGTTCAAACATAAAAATTAAATATGTGCACATATATATGACGGCTATGACCACTCTTAACTACCGATGCAAACTGATGCATCAGTTGGTGACAAATCAATGTCACGTCAGCAATTCCTAAAACAGATTCACAACTAACTGAACACTGTCAACCGTGACACTTCACTCAATTTTTACAAGTATCACATTATATATCAATATACCTTTATTTTTATACACTAAAAAAAATAAAAACAAAACAAAACTAATATTTGGACTCAGTACTTTTTCTTTCGCTTCTACTAAGCTTCATTGACGCGATGGTGCCAAACTGCCAACCTCACAAAACTGATACAAACTAAAGTGAGAACTAATGCTTCCGATGGGAGTGGCCTAATGACACATATTTGACCTATCATTTGAAAACTTAATTTATTTAAAATTACCCGGTTTAATTATTTGTATCTATATTTATTTATTCATTATGAAAAATAAATACGTAATTTTAATACTCTGCGAGGTTGTACAATGTTATTGTAGATAAAAAGTTATTTATTGTAAGTGCATTTTGGGTTGAAAATTTGAAATTATCTATAAAAAGTTTTTTTTTAATTTTTATTTTAATGTTCGTAGGCATTATTTTTCCGTATACCGTATTAAAAAGAAATAAATAAATATTTACAAATCAGTGAGTCGACCAGCTGTAATTCTGAACCCTAAACATTAGTGGTAAAGGGGCAGCGACAAACCGTTAACGCAGGATCAAAAGGAGAGTTCCAAATATTCAGGTAAGTTGAAATCAATTCATGATACAATTGTTTCATTTGCATATAACACATTCGAATTCGAATTCGAATTCCAATCCATCCCTATAACTTTTAGTTCAGATTTAGGGTTAAAGTTATATTTTATCCATTTCCTCTAAAAAGATTAGATTTCGGTTACTAGTTATAAGTTAAAATTAGCACTGAATTATCCTTTCTTGTTGCAAATTGAATTTCATTAAGCTATAGATACATGTTGTGTTGCACATATATATTGCTCTTTTGTGTAAAGTATGTTTTGCTATACGCAAGTAGTTTGTCTGCTATAAGATTAGGGTGATTGAGCTTATTAAAATGTAACTGAAATCCATATGGTGCTGTGGTCGACTTTGGAATTGATGAGGGAATCTTTCTTTGAGGTTTTATTGTTTGGATGCTATTGGTACATGGTTGATAGAAGTAGTAA
Source organism: Gnaphalium uliginosum (assembly GCA_963930675.1). Classification (NCBI taxonomy): domain Eukaryota; kingdom Viridiplantae; phylum Streptophyta; class Magnoliopsida; order Asterales; family Asteraceae; genus Gnaphalium; species Gnaphalium uliginosum. Next base: position 9,176,546 of record OZ005685.1, on the reverse strand, counting down.
AAAAGGACTTGTAATCGTTGAAGGAAAATGTGTATTGGATAACCGTGCCACCTCCTATATTGGATCGTAAACTTTTAAGCAATGAATCACGAATATGGTGCATCTTATCTATGTTACTATTTTCTACTTATTGTTGTACATGTTCTCTTTTGTAGTCTGCAATTAAGGCATGTCACTGCGTGTGTCGAGTACTTGTTGATTGTGTTAGTTCTTAGGATGTACTTCTATTTTCGTTTTGACTTTTTATCATGGTAAGAAGTGGTTATCCTCAAATGGGTGCAAAATTGGAGAAATTGTTGTTTTTTCTGTTCTTGAATTGGCTTAAGAGTTAGGATTTCAAGTTGCATTTCCAGTCATTAACGTGTGTTTGATGAAGTGAAGCAAATCACATAGATAGGTGTCAAATGGCAGATGAAGAAATTCTTGAAGTGTATATCTGGATATCATGTACCTTGTATTCACGGTGTTATTTAGTGTTACAACTTTTTATGCTGTTGTACCAGTAAGAAAGGTCTGCAGTCTGCCCTGGACCTGGAAAATATCCTCTGTATTATAGGATTTAGTGTAGCTTTACCCTAGATTGATGCGTGTCCAATTGAGTTTTTTTTTTTTTTTTTAAATGTGCGAGTAGAAGCAGTATGTGGGATTGTGAAGCAGAGAAATCTAAATTGCTTGTAGGAATTCGATTTGGATGAACTTTTGAGAATGAATGACTTTTACTAAATAGTGTATAGAAGTAGTAAAAGAGTACTTGGACTAATTTGATTGTAGTGAAAAACATGATAAGAGTACTTGGATAGAAGTAGTATACATGTACTTGTACAGTGTACTAAATGGTGGACGAGTGGTAAAAATGTCATTACTAGATGAAGTCGTTGGAATCTTGGATAGACGCATATACCTTGACACCCACAAAGTGTATATGAGTTCCTTTGCTTCCATATTAATTTCTGATGCAAAGGAACTCCATGTATACCTCGCATCAGAAAGTAACTTTTGATTCTCTACAAAATTAAAAGTTCTTAGCGTTAGCCACTGATATGCTTATTTGTATAAATTATGTTTTTTTTAATTACAGAATAGTTGACTAGATTGGCCTGCAGAAATGAAGGTGAGGTCATCAGTGAAGAAAATGTGTGAATTCTGTAGAACAGTGAAACGTCGTGGCAGAGTGTTTGTTTTATGCTCCGCAAATCCCAAGCATAAACAGCGACAAGGTCTCTCAACAATTGCGTTTGAGGAAGGGTCACTCACATCCAGGTATTCCTTCTGTTTATTGCTATTAGATTTATAATTCTAGTGTCTGCGATTTGATGTAATTGGTTTATTTTAATTGCATTTGCTAGTTCAACCAGCACCAATGGTGCTAATATCCTAACCATTGTTAATGCTATATGTTTAGGTTTTTGGATCAAATGTTTCTAGCTTGTCGGAACTCATCCGAATTTATTAAAATGCATAATATTTCAAAATTTGTTATTAGAAAATTGCAGATTTTACTATGATAATTTAGTCCTGTAAACACGTTCATTGTTTATATAACTTTAAATTTGAGAATAAAGTGTTTGTGGGTTTTCCCAACCTGATCTATATTGCACTTAAAACATTGCATATTTTGACCTGACCCCTTTGTTGACACATTTCCCATTTTTCCATCCCTAGTCAGATGTGTTCATTTTTTGAAATCATTTGGTTACCGCCTGTGTTGTTTTTTTTTCTTCAGAATATCAGAAATGCAGATGACACGAAGCAGTTATCAAGCTCCTGCTTCTAACTACGGCATTGGAGGTGGCTTGGCATCCCTGCTGGTTGAGAGGAAGACACCCGCGCTTTTTGCTGGATGGAGAGTGAGCCTAGCGTCTCTTCTTCAGACACGCACCAAGTGATGATGGTCCAAGATTTTTAGTTGACCGAAATGGTGACTCGTTGATGCTAGAAGAATATTATATGCTTACTCTTTTCTTTTTTCTTTTTTTTTTTACTAAAATGATTAGCCTATTGGCACAAACTTTTCATCTTCGTTTATGAAGAATGCAATCAAACTTTCTTGTAATGAATAATGAGGTCAAGCTTCATAGGATCATACAATTTTGTTTTGCTAAATTAGTACCTGCCTTCTCCTAGTTCTTTGTTTTGGGGTCATGGAATGTGTATACTCGCACCACCATGTTTAATAGATGGGGCATGCTGAACAGTTCAAATGATAATACTTAAGTGGGTCTGTTATGTTTACGCGAACGTTTAATACAAAGAAAGAATTTAGTTAACAAGGAGTATGGTTAAAAAAATTATATTGTATTTCCACGATAAGGTACTCAAAAGCTGGTGCCCCCCCCCCCCCCCCCCCCCCCCCCCCCCCCCCCCCACACACACACACACGCACACACACACAACCAAACTAAATGAAAGACAAAAGAGTTGGACTGCTCTCCTAGTGGAAAAGGCATTATTGGTGGGTGAAATGCCTGAAGACCTGACCATTATCGAACTTGCATGAGGACCACAGCTGATGGGGACTGCCGGACTGGTTAGGTGCACAGCTTCACTTTAGGCAACAAATAATTATCCATGAATAGGTTCATTAGGACCACCTAGGGGTGTAAACACCTCAAGTGAATAGTTACTTTTATGTGTCAGTACTTCACAAATTTCATCTATAAGGCAGTGTTGTTCAATCTAATGAATCGACATCCAGTTGGACTATCTCATTTTTTCCTACTATAGTCATGTCTGATCATGAAGAACGCGTCCGGTAGCACATCTCTTTCAAAGTACATTTTCTTTCTTGGTTGTATTGTTAGAATGCCTGCACATAGTTTAATGGATTGTAAAATGAGAACTTTCAAGATATACAGCCACCACAATGTGTTGGAAATAAAGACCGTGTAACGGGTAAAGATTTCAATGACCGGATCATTAAACTAATAATGACCATAAATCCCACCAGTTAGGCTAACCAACAGTCACAACAAAGTGGGTCAAAACTGCCACTTGCCAAAACTGCCCGTGTCAAAACTGTCCTATGTGTCAAAACTGTCATGGTCAAAACTGTCATAGTCAAAACTGACTATGGGTCAAAACTGCCCATAACCAAAACAGCCTATGGGTCAAAACAGTCCATATTGAAAAAAATGCCCATAGGGTCAAAACTGCCCATTTCCGCAATTGCTTTGGGTCAGAGATGTTATCAACTTGATGAGCGTACACTCCGTACCTCCTAACTCATTTCCAAGTCTAATAACCGTATCCCTCAATTACACTAAATTACTGACACAATGATCTACAAGAAGTCGATAATTCCACAAAATCTGGCACCCAAACAGAGGTACTTGAGAATAAGAATCTAGTACCATGTGAACGAATAGTTGTACTCTCCCCAAGAATCTTAGTACGCAGCGGAAAAGATTGATGAAACAGCTCCAAGAGTTGAAAGCAACTTAAACTTGCATCCAATCCCACTGTATAATCGGCACTTACAACACATGTTCATGACAATAAGGAACTGGTATCACGTACAAGAATGATTACAAGAACAGTTGAACCTAAACAAACTTGAACTGCGATAAATTATGACGAATTTAAAAGGTTAAAGTCCATTTAATGATGATTCAAATTTACAGCATAGAACGAAAAACCAAGAATGCTAAGTTCATGGTAACAGTAACCACAGCAGCACTCTTGAAAAAGAAAAATCCAACCTCATAAGGATTTGAGTATAAACAACAATGGCAGTAGACTAAACAACCTTTGCACTGTGAAAAAAGAATGAAAATTTTTAACTGAGTCAAGTTTTAACCATATGCACTTTTGAGGCCAACATCAGATTTTTCTTGTTTAGTTGTTCAAGAACTCGCCTTTTTTCTTCAAGAACAGACTTTATTGGTGAATCTGGTTCCTGTGTATGTGATATATATGTGTTAGAGGGTTCTTGTGATTCAGGTTCATTGGAAAGTTGTGGAACTGGGTTTTTTTGGTTGTTCCACTTGGAGGGCTATCTGGTCTTTTCAGAAGGCAGCCTAGGAAGAGATTTTCTTATGGGTTTCTTTGAAGGCACATTTAAAGGCCCCCTTTCAGCAGTTGGTTTATTATGAGCCTTCTTTTCATCTAAACTTAACCGAACCGATTGGAATGTTGCGCTATCGCTCATTATGGTATCTCTTGTTGGCGAGTCCTTTTTCCTTCCAAGTTTGGCAGATTTGCCTCGTTTTGTCGGTATCTGCAACAGAAAATAGGTACTTGGTTAGGAACATATCAGCCAGACAAAATTAATCAACACCATGCAAATTGTAATAATTAACAGTGTGTGGTTTTATTAGCAGCCTAAAGTCTAAACACCATGTCAGGTTTGACAAAGTCGGTGATTTTAAGGACCAAGTGATCAACTTTTTTTTATTGATGAGCACTATCCTGAGAAACAGTTTTGCAAAATATAATTTTGAATTGGACTTGAGAGTCTTTTAAAAAGAAAATGATAGGTACATATACTATATTTAAGAAGCTTAACTGAACATAAAAACTCACCAAAAATTCATTTTTATTCCAACATATAACATATTATTACAACTAACATTACAAAATTCACGTACACGTATGATCTACAATCATATATACATATACTATCTTGGCCCCGAGAGGCGAACAGCTGATAAATATGCATCGCTATTACAATCAGAAGGGCCCGATGAAGTGCCTTCTTCGCTAATCGACTTGAACAAGCCCGAATACAGCCTTGAACCCGTTTGAGACGCCATTGGTGGTGCGGGCACAGGGCATAAACCCTCTAGCATTTGAACCACTTTAGTCATAGGAGGCCTAAGGTTCATGTCATCTTGTATGCACCATAGAGCCACTTGTATGGCCACACTCATACGTTCATCTTTTTCGTCGATTTTCATTTGTTGGTCGAAAATATCTAGAATATGTCCTTCTTCCATCATCTTAAACGCGTATGATGGGAAATGGGATTTCTCAGAAATCATCGACGAATCATAGTTTTTTCGGCCTCCAATGATTTCAAGAAGCACCATGCCGAAACTATAAACATCACTCTTTTCAGATATTGCGTAGCTTGTGATCCATTCTGGCGCTAAATAACCTCTTGTACCTCTCATAGTTGTGAAAACATGGCTTTGTTCTCTTGTCATTAACTTAGCCAAACCAAAATCCGACACTTTAGCTCGAAAATGGTCATCAAGTAATACATTTTCCGGTTTTATATCACAATGAACGATTTTTACATCACAATCTTCGTGAAGGTATGCAAGTCCTTTTGCAGTACCAACCGCGATGTTATATCGTGTATCCCAATCCAATAAAAACTCGGTTTTCTTTTTCTTGAAAATCCAGCGGTCTAACGAGCCATTAGCCATGTACTCATAAACAAGAAGCCGGTGTAACCCTTCAGCACAAAACCCTTTGAGCCTAACCAAATGGTGGTGATGAATTCCACCGATAATGCTCACTTCGGCTCGAAACTCTTTCTTTCCTTGACCTATTCCTTCTAATTGTTTCACCGCGATTTTGGTCCCATCTTTCAAAACCCCTTCATACACCGACCCGAACCCACCTTGACCAAGCTTTTTACTAAAGTTATCAGTTGCTTGTTGAAGATCTACGAAAGTAAAACGAATCGGCATCCCCGATATACTCTCCAAGAAATTATCCTCTTCGGATGTTTCATCAAGATTTTCATTAAGGGCATTTTTCCTCTTCTGGTGCCAACGAAACCCGATAAACACGAGGCTAAGAATCACAAACAATGTGGCTATAACTATAGCAACCACGACTACTGTTGAATCCTTCTTTTTCCCCTGAGAAGTTTTCAGAACCTTAACATACGATTCGTAACTAACACCACTTTTAGCGTCCGAAAAGCTCCCAATTTGATCAAACATATAACAATTCCCAGACTTGTTATCAAAGAACATAACCAAACAAGAACAGTTACCCAAACACGTCGTTTTGCAGCCTTCTAAGCTCGTTTTTGAAACGGGCTGCACAAACCCAAGAGCCGAATAAGTCAAACCCTCGCCTGCATTAATAAGAACCTTCGGATCTTTTGCACCACAAGACACAAAGCTCGGTTTACAATTGACTGCATTGAGCCCGGACGGGCATTGACACGTATTTCCATTATGACAAACCAGATAAGGCGAACAAGATTGAGGCGTACTACACGAATCACCCGGGATTTCAAGATTCGCAGTGATCTTTCCAGGAAGATTATAAAATCTAATAAAACCATCATCGTCTAAAACCGCAGCCCAAGTAGTATTACCATCAGCCCCATCAGCAAACACAAATTGCCATAAAAACACTTTGCTTTGATCATAAAACCTCCAAGAATTAGCATCAATGATGGCAGAATCAAGACTTCCGCCATCTTTGTTAATAATCTTTCTTTTATCTTTCCCCATAGCCCAATACGGTTGAGGATTTCGAAACCCTGCTGATAAAATCAAGTCCCCAGACTTTATTTCAAGCGAAAACGACAAGTTGTTTCTAGGATTGCTTACAAGCTTTATCCCTACACCAAACTCTTGATTTGGCATAAGAGTATTTGTAGGATGGCTAAAACTTTGCCAAACATAACTCCCATCATTCCCAACCAAAACCAAGTTTCCTGAATCAAGTAATTGCATAGAGGAAACAGGTTTCCCACTTGTGTTTGTTGTCCAAACAACTTTACCATTGCTTTCAATATATGCATTACCATCATTACCAAACACGAAGTTATCAGAATTGCCTACTGATGACAATCTATTTGCTGACCAAATGATTCTTGAACTCACAATGTGAATGATAACAACAGTAAATGAAGTGATATCAGTATTGGGATTGAAACCGAACCCAAAAATCGATGTGTTTGATGCAAGAAACAAACCATTGTTGTCAATGTATTGCATTTGAGACCCTGTGAAACCAGGGCTCAATATGCCAATTTTTCTAATACTTGATACACATTTTTCAGGTAACAGCAAACAAATCACAATGAGACAAAACAATAATAAAGCTCTCATTTTTTTTTTCTGGGTCAAATTCTTGAGTACTTAAACAAATGAAATTAGGGATCTTTTAGTTGACTAATTTTTCAGCAGGCATCAATAAAAAAAATATAGAAACAAACAACACAAAATTGGAATCTAGAGTGAAAGAAACTTATCCATAAACAACAATAGGTGGTCTCACTTTAGCTAGATTTGAGATAATGAGCATTAAACATGAAGAAGTGGTCATAATTTTGGCTTCATAAAAGTCAAAACTAGAGCCAATTGAAGAAAGACCCCACCAAAATTAAGAAACTGAGAAAACAAGCTGTGAACATCAATGTCAAAATTGGATCACAAAATTGAAAATTGGCAGCTAAAAGACTTCAAGGGTAGTCTTAAATTGAGCTATAAACAGCTAAAATTGTGTAAATGATTTAACTGAAGAAAGAAAGTAATGATTTTTGTTCCAGCAAATGCCAGCAAAGAAAGAGAAACAGGGAGTACGGCTGTTTCCTGGAATTAGTTAAAAAGATTGAGATTTGAGAAGAATTTGTTACTGATGAGGTCAAAGAAATAGGAAGTAGAAGATATTTGAGGTGGGGTTTCGAAATTCGAACCTATAGATACATACATAAAATTATGTAAGTATATATGTAATTGTATGTATTTTGATTTTGTGTGGATGACAGAAGATCATGAAGAAGGGGTGAGGTTGAAAATTATAATGAAGGATGGTGGGAATAAAATATGACAGAAAAAAATTACTCCGTATATAAAGATTGATGAAATTGTGAGGATGCATGCCGATCTAATTATAATATATTAATGATTAATAATTAATAATTAAAAAAATATAAAATAAAAAATAGAAAGAAGATGAAATTGAATTAGAGTTGATGGGTGGTAGATAAGATGAAATTGAATGAAAGCAATGAGGGTCAAACGGCTGCCCAACCACTCGTTGATGACTATTACCCGCCACTTCATGGCGCTTCAAATATAAATAAAACGAAAAAATATACAAGTTTTTATTTTATTTCTTTGACTATTTGTATGTTTATTATAAGTTGAAATCATAACTAATTAAAAGTTGAAAATTTTAAAAAATCACTAAAATATATGATTGTTCATATGTGTATAATCTCAAAATATTTATAAAAATATTAATAATAGTCAATAAAAACCTTGAAAATCAAAAAATTATGTGTTAAAATTTACTTTAATTAATTTTAACCGATTTGTTCACATTGAACTGTTCAGTTGTGAACATATGTGTTTTTCGTATTTTTGTAAGTAATTTTGTGACTTTTGACATTTTTTTGTTTCTCATTCGAACAAATATTAATGTTTACATGTGTATAAAGTTAATCACATGTGAACAATCACATATTCTTGTGATTCTCACGAGTTCTCAATTTTTAAGTTGTTCTCATATGAACATTCTCATATATATATATATATATATATATATAGGGTGAAGATCCTGTGAGAAGCAATGAATGGTGAGAACTCTAAGAACCACCCATACGCGCCTCCTGCTTCTCTGCTCTCCGTTTTCAAAAATAAACTCCCATATCTTTTAATTCAAAATTAATTTAAGAATAATAACACTTTAATCGAAACAAATTATATCATTGAATTAATTTGTTTATACTTTTTATATAGCTATATGATCGATCTTTTATCTTTTTCAAAAAAACTTAGTTGCAGAACTCTATTTGGCAATTTACATCTATTAAATTAAAAACAAAACAAATAAGAAGATGAAGAACCAGATGCAATTACCTATAAACTGATTTTAATCAAGATACATACATACGATTAATACACAATTGAATTTAAAATTTAGCTTTGCATATGTAGAGTATGTAGGAATAATTAGGTGCAGAACGCAAACGGGTGCATAACGCAAACCGGGTGCATAATGCAAACCGGGTGCATAATGCAAACCGGGTGCATAACGCAAACAGGTGCAGAGCAGAAACCGGGCAGGTGTATAATTGCAAAATCGCATATAGGTAAAAAAATCATCATTAGCTGCAGAAACGCAGGGCAGGTGTATAATCGCAAGTAGGTGTAGAAACGCATGTAGGCGCATAATCGCAAGTAGGCGCATAATCGCAAGTAGGTGTAGAAACGCATGTAGGCGCATAATCGCAAGTAGGTGAAGAAACGCAAGTAGGTGCATGATCACGGGGGTGGTTTAACTCGCAATTGATCATCGTACGTCAATAATTGCAGCATAAAAGAAACAACTAATATCACCTTCATCTTCCTTAAATAATTGAACTCTTCGTCACTGATTAAATTCGTAATCGGTGTTGAATCGACAATATGTATGAAATCGACAATATGTATGAAATCATTATGGTGAATCGATGATCATTAAAAAAGAAATCAAATTTGTGTTGAGGAAGTGCTTTCACGTCACTGGCATTTGAGTGTAACATATATGGTGAGAGGTCGGTTAGTGAAGAGAGAGTGCGAAATAGGTTTGGGGATAAAATTACATTTGGGCTTTATGTATGTAAAATTGACAAAGGCCCAGTTAGATCATCCAGCTAAATTTTTTAGGTCATCCGACTAAAATTTTGATTCTCACGATTCTCACACGAATATTAATTCTCATCTGATCCTTTCAATATATATGTGTGTGTGAGAAAGAGGGACATGTATTTCTATCTTTTTTCTTGATTTCTTTCTTTCTTTCTTTCTTTCTTTTTGACTTATTTATGCTCATGTTTCAACGCCTAAAAAAAAGATATAAAATTGTCCTTTTCATGTAGTTTTAGATAACATCTTTGCATATAAAATGCATGTTGTGTTTAATTATTCGATTAGCCACATGACCATGCATAATAACAATTTGTAACAATTAGTATCCTAATTTTAAGTTAATTATAAGATAGTGTAGGATGTGTCATTATTATTGTTGAAAGTAACTTAACATAACTAGTTATTAGTTTGAATGAAAGTTAATGTTCAACAAGAAAACAAAGAAAGATGAGTTCTCACTAGTAAAATAAGTTTTGGGAAAGAATTTGATAAAATTGAAACTTGGGCGATCGAATCTGACCAACGTGTTAGATGGAGTCAACGCGGTCAAACTTTGACCCAATTTTCTCCAAGTGCCTTGAATGAGAGCAAGAAAAAAGAGACTGGAAGTTTTTTAAACAAAACTTTTGAAAGTGAATTTTTCAATTGCGTGTAATAAACTGTGTATAACATCAAGGATTTGTAACCATTATTAAGTGCAACTCATTTGAAGTAACTAAAAGTGCATTTAGTTAATGTTCAGAGTGGAACCGTAATTGTTAAAGGAAAATTAAAATTCTAAAGAAAGTGAATTCTTGTAAGTACGAATTTAGTGAATTTCAATTCATTTTACTTTTAAAATAAACATTTTGAATTCCATCGAATTATGTGAATCAACTGCAGCTTAAAAACACATTGTGAATGACTTTTTTAGGCTAGTATATAGTGTTTAAGTACGCAAAACTCCTTTTAACATAAAAAGCAAAACATACATAAATTTGTAACAGAATATTTTTTACGTTATCTTCTGTAGAAACTCACCTCTATATAACTTCTTCTTTTTTTGTGCTAAATTTAGCCAATGTAAGTAAATGTACACACATAAATAACATTATTTATTAAACTGGCAAAGCGAAAACATTGGCAAGTAGTAGGTAATTATTAATTAATTAAGCGTTTTTGTGACAGCAAAATCAACATGCACATGCCAATGTTTTGCCCTTAACAAACGATAACTCATACTATGATTTCTTGCAAAATATGTATATGTATCTGTCTAATCTAATCTTAAATAAATATTAATAAAAGAAAACTCTTCTAAAAAATCTAAATGCAAAATTGAACTCCTATTAGCCGATCAAAACTCTCAATTTCATTTAAACTTTAATTAACCAATAAAATATCTTCGTTCCTTTAAAAAATCTAACCTAAAATAAATAAATCAAACTATATAATAATAATAATAATAATGATAATAAATAATAATAATACTAAGAAAATAAAAATAAAAGGAGACTAAATTTTTTGTTTCTCTATACCTTACGAACGCTTTCTACATTGCAAACAAAGCCAATTTCATATTCTTTCATATCTATATATATGAAATATTAATATTGATATCAATTTAATCAAATTGAAATTTGAAACATATATTTTATTTAACGTAATTAATCTTAAATACAGGTTTAAACCTTAAACAATTCAAATTTTAATTGTTTTTAATTTGACGGGTTTTTTAGTTTTTACACGCTTTACAAATGAATTCAAATCAAGATTATAGTTCTTTCTTCAAAGCATGTGACAATACTAACTTCAAAAGATGTTTGGATGGTTTAAACGTATGGGTTTAATTACGGGTCTAAATAAGACAAACCAATTCATGAGCTACTTGATATCAACTCAAGAAACATTCGAAATCAACTCAGTACAAATCGAGTCTAGCTCGAGCTACTAGAGTAGAGTTTCAAATCAAGCTCTCTAAATATTTCTAAACAAAACTTTAACATTGCATAAATAAAAAATAAACAACCTTATTTATCACAAAATCACATACTTTCAATAAATAATTACATGTTTTGTAATCCTATTTGAATTAATAATATCAATGGATAAGAAGGCATTTGCAAAAATAAAACAAAATGAAATAACGGGTTTCTCTATTAATTATTCATAACACTTTTAAGTCCACTTAACAGCTTATAATGAGACAAATTACGTAGTACAAATAACAATAATTAGTTATAATTATGTTTCTCCGTGTAAAGAGAAAAGGTAAAAATAAAAATAATCGTAATACTTATTATTAGTAAGTAGTAACAAATGATAGAATGTATCTACGAAAAATTAAAAAAAAAAAAAGATAAGTGAACGAACGGGTTTTGTCAAACTCCGTAATAAGTAATATCAATATTTTTGCATTAAAATCCCGTGTGTTTACACGGGTCTATAAACTAGTTCACTAATATAAGAAGATTCTAATAAGAACACTTCTTATGGTGAAAACGGTAGAAATACATATTTTTATGTTTTATTTTAAGATCACTTAATATTTTTTATAAAAAAAATTATAACAAAATTATTAGAATTTTTATGCTATATAATATGAGATACTTTGTTTTCTTAAAATGTGATACACATTATATAAAAATTAGTGTGTATTACACTATGACACAAAAAAGTTATGATACACAATTTTAAGTTGTGTATTATATATATTTATATATATATATATATATATATTAATCAATTTTATATTTAAGAGAATAAAATTTAATAATATTGGTATTGTTTATTTTGCAAAAAATGTATATATGATTAAATTAAAAATGAAAAGATCGTTACTACGGTCATCAATAACCTCTACATATATAATTAGTTTTGACAATCTTTTATTATATTATTATTAACTATTAGTTATTAATTATTACATTATTAATTATTAATTATTATATACAAAAAAATAAATATATAGGTTTGAAACCATTACATCTGACTGCCTGTCTTCGCAGTCTTCATCGTCGTTTTTGAAAATAAATATCCAATTTGTTTAAATATTCACGTCAGTTGTTGAAGTTTAATCATTTGAACTTTCTTCATCATCTACGTCATATTTTCTACAAATTTTTTTAATTTAAAATAAATGAATTACTTGTTCTTGAAAATGCAATTTTTTGTATTAAACTTTTCACATCAATTTTATAAATAGATGCATCGTAGTTTAACATTTTATCCTTTGCAGATGATCTAATTCAAAATTTCTCCCCAATTGAACGCGTCTAGCATATTTTTTAACAGTAACAGGAACTATAACTGAGTAGTTCCACATCAATTCAAGATGAGAAGCGATTCTCCATTGGTAGCAAATGGTTATTTTTCAAAAACAAAATTTATTAGATCGAATTCAAAGTGTCATGCTATTATTTAAAACTAACCCACGCGAGTTTCATTTTAATATTATATGATTCATTAGAAAATATATATTAAATTTTACAAGAATTGTCGGTATTTTTAGTTGCACGAAACTTTGTTCTTAGTTGCACGCAAATTGTGTGCAACAAATACTAATTGAAAGGTTGATTGTGTTTATATAAGAAACTAGGCTCACAATCCGTACGATATACGATCACTTTAAAAAATACAATTAAACGTTTATTTGTAAGTAGGCCAATAAAGTAGCGTTCTTAACTTTAAAGGTGCAATTATCATTGAAAATAAAATTAAGTAATAACATAAACCAAACTATATAGGAAACAATGTTTCTCCCATCCGTATCCTTTTTGTTGCCACAATCAAAGGACATTAACATTGGTAGAAAACTTGACTTTTGTGAGTGTTATGTTAGCAATACGTACAATCCATGTATCATTATATGTACGCAAAATAAACATAAAAATTTGAGTGCAATAATATATGATACTAAAGGTTGAAGATGAAAAATTAAACAATATGAACATATAAATAACATAACGCCAATTATTCGTTTTATCATGTTTATCATTACGGTGTAATGTGTATTTATATATAACATATGATAGGAAGAACTATGTAAAAATGTTGATAATTTTATTTTCTAAATGAAGAGATACACGTAAGTAGTAATAAAGATATACTTGCTTATTATTCACTATTCATATTTATTTATTTTAAAATACTTAAGAAATATGGTTGTAGTTATGATTTAATTATAATTGTTCCTAAGCATGCCACATAAGCGATAATTGTACCTAAACATGCCACATAAACATTAAGTGTTTCTAAACATGCCACGTAACCAATCTAAAACTTTATTTTATAAGTATAATAATATAATAGATTATAAATATAGATGTTTGTTAGATAATGAAAACCCCTAGGTAGAAGATATTATTAAACTCTAACAGACCCCATGCTCAATCGTATTTGGGTCACTCTAATATTATCATCTAATAATTTTAAGAGTTAGATTATCGATTTCTATATCTATCAACATTTAATTTCTTAAATATAAGTCTCCAGTTCTCTTAGAAAGAAAATTTTGTCCCATTTATATTGTGAGTTAAATAATTATCAACAATTAATTTGAAAATACATATAGCCTAAGGCCTAACAATTTCATTAACTCTTTATAATTATAATGATATTTTTAAATTCTTCAAATGGTCAAATAATACATAAATACAAAGATCGAAAACAACACATTGTTTTTAAATACGATGATTATAAATAACACAATGCAAATCTTGATTAGTCAATTCAAATCGATTTCAAGATGATCTTTTTTATGAATAAATAATGGAGTTTGATGAAGGACCACCAACAAATTTTAACAGGTGTCCTAAACTTATGCTGATAATTAATTATGTTAAGAAAAAAAAACTGGAATATTTTTAATTCTTTTAGACTAATCAAAATATTTTAAAATGATTTTGTAAGCATTATTTTAAATTACGAAACCAACAAATTCCAAGAACTACTATTAAACAAAACAACAATATATTCGTACTTAATATTCTAATTCTAAAGACAGATGGAAATCTTTTTGAAAAAACATTTGATCATAACCTCGTACTCTCATATAACTTGTATCTTTACAGTCAACTAACATGGATTGAGCTCTTTTCAAATCGTCAATTAACGTTATAGTTAATCATATATTCATTTTCAGTTAATGTGTCAAATTGTTTTACATCGTGCCTCAAACATAATTAACCGAGTCAATCAGTTATATACCATTAACGCTCATATATGTATGTATATGATGATCTATCACTAGTACAAAAACGGATTTATATGACGGTGAAAAAGGTCATGTGAAGGGGTGAAAACACCGCTGATGCCCCCTCTACTAAAGAAGGATGAATGTTTATAGCGGTTAAACGAGTGCCGCTAATAGAAGAACATGAGCGATTTTCACTTAAAACCGCTATAACATCGCACTCTATATACTCGTTTCTGTACTAGTATATACAAAAATAAACTCAAAAGCATATATACTTTTAATAACCAAAATCTGACCAAAAATTGATAAAAAGAAATATTTTTGGTGGACTAAATTAATTACAAGCAGGTAAAACATTTGAGTAAGTTACACTTTACCCTTATTTTATTATTTATAGAAGGTACACAAAAATCCATAATAAAAAATTAATCGAATATCTTCGTATTTCAACTAAAAATCATGATAAAAAGTATAAAAAGTATTTGTTAGTTACAATTTTGAACTTAAAAGTGGACTCAAAATTTTCTTGTTCTAACGATGTTGGCCAGATTATTACAATATAAGTCCTTTAAAAATAAATAAATAAATTATGTTTATGTATACATAAAATAAAACAAGGGTGTGAATTAAGCAAGGTTTTAGCTTTTAACTTTTACCACTCATTTTTTTAATATATGTGATTAAGAACACAAATTTCAATGCCTAACACCAAGGACTTTTGCATCCTGTATGCACATCAACAAGTATTTTATGTCATAAAATTCCTTAAGATCCAACAAAAATACCTCAATGATTTAACCAAAACTGTTATTTAATAATCCCAATAAAACTCAGAAATTCCCACCTTATTATGAAACTTAAATCTAACTTATAAAAAAGGATCTAATTAACAAGATCAATGCAGTCAGTAAGATTAAGTGAATCTTTAGGTGAATCTGCAATTCACTTCGATTCGATGCAACTAGCTAGTTGCCTATACTTGTCTTCTTTCTATGAAAAAAAAAAAAAAAAAAAAGTAATTTGAAAAGTGCGATGTTATTATATTCATATCAAGATTCATTTGATTTTGATTCATATGCCTGTATTTGTCAAATTAATCGGATAAATAAACATATATTGGAATCAAAGGAAATTTTGATCTAATAAAATTATGTATTTTGATATTAAACCAAAATATAGTGTAGCCCTTGCTTAAAAAACTATACAACTAATTTTAGCATTTTAAGATCAGCTTCTTTTAATTTAATTTTTAAATCATTAATTTCTGATAACCTGTACTTGAAATCAAAGTAAAGAATTTTAAACATTCTTTGTTTCTCTTCATCAGAATATAACTTGAAATTATGTACCTTATAAGCATATGTTATGTTTCAGTCTGAATTGCAGCTCATTCTTTCAGCCTCTTTAAGATCATACTCCAACTGACTAGGTGACTTGTCATTCATGATTGCCATCAAGCACTTGTCATCTTCCTCATCATCGTCAGAAGACAATTCTTCATCCAACCGTTTCTCTGTATATAAGGCATTTTCTTCTTGCTTCTTAGGTTGAAATTTGTTTCCACTTTTCTTCAAGTTCATATATTTCTGCCTGTACTTCTTTGCCCTATCTGCAACTTTGTCTATCTGTGAAGTTTCTTCAGTTTTTACCTTGTAGTCTGCAACAATATGACCAACATTCATACATCTATAACAAGTAGGTTTCTTTAAATCAAAAGCACTCCTTATTTTAGATCCATCAAACTTCTTCTTCTTAAGTGATTTGGTTTCCTCATCTTCAGACGCATAGTTGTCAGAGTCTGAAAACATCAGATCATAGTCTGCCCTTGAGAAAAGTTTTATGTTTCTTCTGCTTATAGCAATTAAAGCAGCATCAAGATCCTTGGCTATCCTCTTTGCATTCAGCTTATTTCTTTCCTTTAATTCTTCATAGTCATAGTTCATGAGTAATCCATACAACCCAGATAGATCATAGTCATCAATTCTTTCACTGACTATCAAGGAAATAATGACTTCTGAGAATGAGTCTGGAAGAATATCAACTTTTTTTTTTTTGACATATCTCATCTTGTTCTTTGATTATATCAACTCTTTCCAGATCATTTATCAAAATTTAAAATCTGGTGTGAATATCAATCAAGGATTCCTTATTCGTAGCAAAGAAATTTTCAAAATTTCTAATTAAGTTTTTCTTTTTCTGATTTCTTACAACAGTTACACCCTCATATTGACATATAATGGTATCCCAGATCTCTTTAAATGTCTTGCATCCTGCTATCTTTGTAAAAATAGGTTCAGATAGAGCATTTATCAATTATGCTTTTAGCTTTAGAATCAAGTGCATATAAAGTTTTGTCATGCTCAATCCACTCACGTCTGTCTTTTTCAACCCAGCTTTCAGGCTCTATTATTTTTCCTTCAGCATCCTTCACAGCCTCCATCAGGGTTGAACCCATAATAGGTCATTTTCTAATGGTTCTAAGCATCTCATCATTAATTCGAGCAAGATGCCACTTAACCTTGAGTTTCCAGTGAGCAAAGTTAATTCCATTAAAGATTGAAATACCTTTACCCGTCATTACAACAGGTTGCAAGACTTGAGTAGCCATTGTGTGATTTATTTTTGGTTAAACTTGAATTGTTAAGATTCATATATTAACAATTTAAATCTTTTCTGCTCTGATACCAGTTGTTAGGTCATGTTATGTGTTTAACCAACTTAGCTATCGATTACGAACAGATTGATTTAGACTTTTAATATAAAATTGATTTAACAATAATAAGCATTTGTTGAAGTGCGGAATTAAATCAACAAGAATAATCAATTAATAACTTTGTTCGTATTGATATATAATTCGCATAGGGTTTTTACAATTAAGCATTCACTTCGTTCGATTTCCCCAAACCTATGAATCCCTATTTATACTACTATTAGAGATAGGAAACACAATTTTTCTCAATTTCTAATTTATCGGTTTACAACTAACTAACCAATAACTATGAAAACAAGATAAAAACTCTAAATACAAATATCTTCTCAGTCTTTGAGTTTATCTTCGAATCCTTCAGGTGCCAGCTGTAGATATGATCTTGTAAGTCTTCTCGATCTGAAACTCCAAGTCTGAAATCCCATGAAGCTTGTTAGAGTCTGAAACATGTGTCAGAGTCTGAAGGTTCAGACTCAAACGCCATAGTCTGGTGTTTCAGACTCAGTCACGAAATCTGCATTTTAGACTGTAATTCTATACTTAGCATTTTTACCCAACTTAGACATTTTGACTCATCATATTCATTAAGAAGGAAGGATCAATTATTTTTCCCAACATAATATGATATAAATTTGACATTCTAAAAACTCTATTAGAAAAGTTCATCTTATATAATAGAAACTATGAAAGTTAGGAGCATACAATAGAGTTTTTAAAATGTTCACCTCATAAAATATAGGGTATGAAAGATGGGTACATACAATAATAATGAGTGTAAAGTTTAACGCATAGCAAAACAATAAATCCTTTAACATTGTAGTACTTTTCTGTTCATACACACGAGATAGATAATATAAAGGGTAAATGCATTTTGTCGGCCATGTACCCTACTAGTTTGTTCCGAGGTTGATAACTTACCCTCTTTAATACCAATATATGCTATCTAACTTGATAATATGTGCTACAAACTCTAAAAACTACTTTTTACCTTTCCAGAATCAAATTTGCTGATTAAGCAGCGATGTGTACGCTTTTTGCCACATGGGTTGATACATGTCTTACACATCATTTAATTTAATCTAAGATATAAGAGTTAGATGACTAAAATATCTTCGTCTTCAACCTCACTGTAACTTGTTTATGTAATCAAAACCTAACTCATCCTCCTTTTGAATCAAACTATTCAAATCTACAGCAAACCTAATAACAAGTGCGTTAATTAATTTCACATGCAATAATTACACACCTTATAAAATTAATTCATTTCACAAATAACGTGTATCAATTGATGTCCTCTTTTTTTTTATATATAACAAAAATCAACAGATCAACATATTATAATTCTAGGAAGAAAAAATAAAGCTTTGTTTTGAAGCTATGGTTCCTTTTGTGCTTCTTTGGCCTCCATTATTCCTTTACTCCTTTTTTTAACTTTTGTCCTAGTTTTATGGATCTGTGAGAAAAGAAAACGACATGGCTGGAGATAGTGGTTTAAATGGCGATGGTAGCTTGACCGGAGTTTTCTTTCGAGTTTCAGATCCATCAGTTTTCCAGCGTAGTGGTGAGTTCCGACCACCACCAATACCTAGTTCTTCGTGCCGGTCAACTTGTCGGCCGCTGGCTGCAGGCGATTGACTAGAGAGGCAGAGATCGAGACGATGAGAGTTACGGTTGAGGTTTTGCATTATCTGTTGAGTGTTGAGAAATCTGGTGTACCAGACTACCAATAGATGTATAATAAGATCGAAGAAGATAAATTTATTCATTTATTTTCCAATTGTTTTGCAAAAGGGGGGAATTAAATGAACTGGGTCAACTTGTTCCACGTTTGCAATATATTTTCCAGGTCGTATTTTTTTAAAAAAAAAATGTCCACGTAATTAATTTTACTGGTAATTTCGATTACCGGTTACCATATAGCCGACCTTGACACGAATTTTATCAGTTTCATGCATACATCAGTAATAAAAAGGGTAACTTGCTGATCTCGGGACAAACTAGTAGGATACATAGTCGACAAAATATATTTACTCTAATATAAATAAAAAAGTTAAAAAACTAACTGTACAAAATTAGACATGACCCAGTCACTAAACTTGGTCAGCTCAATACATACAATTACACTAAATGTGTAAACGTGGATAATATATATTGACGATAAATAACGATTTCGCTTTTACCTTAATTGCAGTACTTATATTTTTTTCTTTTAGAAAATCAACCCTACACTATATATCTCACGATTATTATATACAACCATCACGAATATTTACACATTGCCTTTTACGAAACTTGAACCCCCAATCACTAGATTGATTAGTTTGAACCCCCAATCACTAGATTGATAAGTTTCTCCCGTACTGTTAGATGATAGGCCTTTCGATATTAACGGTACTTATCCCAATTTACCAACTCCTTAAAATAAACCCTAAAAGATTAATTAATATAATCCAAAACTCACTTTTAACAGTCACGTTGTCTAAGCCTCTAAGTTTCTTTCTTTGGGATTGTCAATATATTTTTATTAAATGTGTTACCTAATTCTGAAAAGCATATGACAAGCCAATTAGAAATTTAGAATGTAAACTATATTTTTTAAATTTTAGAATAGGTCAAGTTTTTATGCTTTATTTATACAAAAAATAATAATAATTTGAAGTCCACGTTTTTTCCGTCTGTTTTAGTTTATTTTATTTTTAAATTTAAAAAATTATAAAAAAGTGTCATTTTGATTTATTAAGCAGGTAGTTGGTCATTCACCACAATCCGGTATGATTTAAAACGATATGTTTTTTGTTGATAAATAACATTAATCCGTCATTAGTTAATATTGCTCATCGAATTAAGAAAATATCGAGTGAAAAGAGAAAAATATATAATCACTCATAAAAAACAAATTGTAATAGATTTAATTTAAATGCACACTTTTTACCTATTCTTAAAAGTTGACAAGAAACGAGTGCCAAATACGCAAGAGTTTAGTTGTTAACTTTTACCACTCAACTTTTAAATACTTTATAATTAACGACTCAATTTTCAATGCCTAACACCAATTCATGGACTTTTACATCTTTATGCACGTAAATATGTATTTAAAATTCCCTTAGGATCCAACAACAATACCTTATAATTTGTAATTAAATTTGTTAATTATCCCAAGAAAATATATAATAAACACAACAACAACCCTTAAAAGACAAAAATTATAATTAATAATTAAATCACGATTTGCAAGATGGAATGTGTGTGCTGAATTGTACAAAGAAACAAGATAACCTCGAACATCGTCAATCTTCGAATGATTAAGAACCCCACATGGGCCCACTTGCCTGAACCAACTAAAAATGAATTAACAAGTTGGGCTCATTTATTGGGCATTTAGTTTCTCATACATGGTCTGGAAAAATCAGTGATTCAATACTTCAATTATATGATTCGTTGTATATTTTTACTTTAATTTAGTAATCGATTAACCGAATCATACTTGAATCCAGTGGCGAATTTAGGCTTGAAATTATTTCAACGAGTGTCCATTTTAGTTAAAGTAGCAAAATGATGGATAGTTGAGTAACGAGTCGGGTCGAGTAAATCTATGTGGGTCGTAATTACTATTATTAGAATATACGGAGTATATCAAAATTAAACGTATTCATAAAAACGTTAATAAAAGGACAAATGTCGGTAAAAGTCAATCGAGTTTCATTATTATTGTTGAAACTAGGTCATTTAAACCATTTTTAAAAGTTTTAATCTCCCCACTTTGACTGACCATTTCAATCCCGTGATACCAGTGTCGCTAATCGGTTACAGATGATCTGGATTCCATGTTCCATGTTTTTTGTGACATGACGAAACGTCAAAGTGTTGATGATAGTAATTATGTTTTTGTTTTATTTTATATAATACAAATCCAAATACAATTACATTATTAGGAGATTTAATCAATTTGAAGTTGTTTCCAAATAGATCGACTTTTTGTGAACCATATAAACCAGCATGCAAAAGCCTCACTTTTTTCTGCAACTTTTTACCAACTTGAATGAGCCAAGTCGATTGGCTAATGGCTACAGTACACATTCCCAACAAACATTGCACAAATTAAGTTGGCCTTTTGATGAACCAAAATCATTTTGTCCACTCCACAGTCATTAATCATTAGCCATAATCATCCCAAGAAAGCAAGGGCCAGGTATCAAAGGCCATCTACGTAGACAATAAAATCAAGGTTTTTTTCAACACTGGTTACATTTTGGCTAACACAGATATTGGAACACAACACGCCCTACTTAACATATGATGTGTCTTCAAAGAGGAATAAAAACAGGTTAAGCTAGACATACCCAAGTGAACAGCAAGTCTTCTATCGAATACTAATGTAGATTTAAAAGTATTGATGTTCCACTCAACATACAGTTTGGTGCATGTACAGAAACCGAACTGTGAGGCCAAAAATATGTAGAAAGCTATTATTTTAAAACGGTACAATACCCTATTGCCCTGTTTAAAAACCATTACAGGGGTGTTTGGGATTAGCTTTTATAGAGGGATTGATCGTTTATTGCATTATCTTGCAGTTATTAAGCACCGTTCACGTGAAAAGGCTTATCAGATTATTGGAGAATGGTAAACTAAAAAGCTTAAGCCATATTTTCTTAGTTCCAGCACGAACAAGGTAAAAAGCTTAAGCTTAGTGCCTTAGCCAGACACCTTTAGCTATAAGATTCTTGTACATTGGTCCTATCTTTTTCCACAAAACCGAGAAAAGTAAAACTCTCATTGCAGAAGATACAAGTAATCCTCCATTAACACAAATCTTTACCTAATCAACTTACTATAGAACAATGTGAATATCCTCTAATAGCTCGAGGAGTGGTTTGGGGTTGAACTCAACGATCAGTTTAACACTGAATTCAACACCGGTCTTCTTATTTAGACAGTTTTAGAAAACGACCCACCTGAGCCTTCCACCCGTTGATGGTAGCCCAACTTTGAGGCATCAACATTGACTTCAACATTAGTGGGTAATGGTATTCTCAATGTGAAGAAGATTCACATAGTAGAGGGAGCTCCACTCCTGTCCCTGTGCTTTAAGATATAACCTAAACTACAAGGGTATCATCCATATGCCAAAACTACACCATTTTCATGATGGGCAAACTCAAAATAATGTACAAACACAATTCTAAATGCAGAACGTACAAGTTACTATTATTCTTTTTCTTTGGATGATGAAGAAGTGTAGACCTACCATACTTGATCTTTCAGGATCAAAAAGAGAATGGTCAAGCCACTTAGAACACCCCCACCCCATCTCATCCACACCCCTTTAATCATTCCTTCCCTTTTATCCAGATAAAGTCAAATATGGTGTATAACTGCATATACATCTCTCTGAAAAAGTCGAATATAGGGGGGCAGGTCATGTACCCCACTCATACAACAATTAAACATATCCAAAAGAACACCTTCCCCACTTCATGGTTAAGGCCAACGACTCCATGGCCCACCAACCATGTCAATCTTTGGTTTTTTATAACAAGCATCATATCATAACAAAAAGATAATAATTCAGACGATGCATCAAGCTAAACCCAGCTTTCAAACTAAACATATGTGTATATCCTACTTCCATGTAGGTCCGTTCATGTTTCATTTTATTATCTAGTTTAATCGTGGGGTAAATGATTCGTGCTGCAAACGATATGTAAAGCTTAAGCTGAGGTAAAAAGCTGTATTTTGATGGGTAGATTATGGTCATTTACAATGGTTAGAGCAATAACAATGGAAAGTCTTTTTCAAGAAAAAAGAAAAATAACTTATGTGCAGCCAACAACATATATGTAAATCCTTATTATGTGACAATTAAGTCTTTATGACCCTTAGGTTACAAGTTTGAGTCATTCTAAAGGACGTGTCCGGAAGTAACAAGGGTGGTCCAACCGTAAGACTTGGTATGCATATGTATAACTTACCAATATGCATTCCTTGTATATATATACCCTAATCGAAAATCTTGGTTCTATATATGAAAAAAATTATCTACAAAGTTAAAATCTTGATTGACAAACCAGATCAAACACGAGGTCAGGCAACAAAACTTTTCAAATCTACGTTCAAGAGAGGTTCTTCTAAAATAACTCATGAGCGATACACTAGTTAGATTACAAGTAGGGTTCAAATGTACAAACTAAAAGTCTAAAACTAATGCTACTTGCAAGCTCTTAAAGACAGTCCTAAACGATCAAAAGTATTAAGAGCTACAAACCTGCATCTGTGAATGAACCGCCATTAAACTTGGCAGAAGAAACATTAGGTTGCCAGCAAAACTGTAAGTTCTCATAAAGATTACTAACCACAGCCTTCTGTTTCTTCATTCTAGCCTCATCCATATTTTCGCTTTCAAAACTCCATTTCTTCGAGTTATCAAAATCTCCCACATCACGAGGCTGGCTCTGCTGACTAGGACCTAACCTTAGTGATAAGTCACATTCATGCACACGAGAGTGTTCTTCATCTGTGTACCTTAAATTACCTTGATTTGCATCTCTATTACTCAAAGCATTACAAAAAGACTTCTGAGATAACACCATTTCACCATTTTCTTTGAGCTCACCGTATGGCTCGGATGGTGCACCAAAACTGATCTTTGGTTCCTTAAATTCGATAGCATTTCCATAATACAGGGGATACACTGACAGAGTTTTATTAGTACTTGGTGGAGATGGATAAGAGAATTTGTTTTTGAGGGACTTATCGTATGGGAGAATCGGCACTTGCAGTTTTAAGTTAAAAGGTGACATATTCATGCTACGGGGTTTCATGATTTGGGAATAGTGAGAGACGAATGGAGTAATTTTCATAGGAATTTCTTGGGTTGTTTTCTGTAGATTGTTTGAAGGACATAAATTAGGCTCCGTGTTCTTCATGTTAAGGTAATAAGTTGAAGTATTATTCCGTTGGCTCCTTGATGTCCTCATTGGCGTGCAACCCAAATTAAGAGCAGCTACAAATATATATTAGAACATAATTGAAGATAATAAGAAACATTCCCTTATGTTCCCCTTTTTACCATAAAAATTTCAACATTTTCAAAAATGATCAAGTAGCGAGCATTTAGATAAACCAACAGGGTCAAATCATTATATTTGTAATCCTATACAAAGTACTTATAACCAAAGTAATGCTGACAAAAACACTAAATCATCACAAAATGTCTAGCTTCAAGACTTTAAGCAAGTAATCAACTTATTACTGAAAGTGTGATAATCACACTTTCAACAGAAGTATCCGAACACCCCTTTCAATGGTTGAACCAAGTTATATAAAAAAAGGATAATTGGGTACCCAACTTTATTTTAAGGAAACCCAAATGTAAACTAGAACTACTGTAGAATTGCCCATTAGAATTATTGACCAAAAGTGTGTGTTTCCTGTACTTCATAAAATGAAGAAAAAAAGGAAAAGTAATGAATTGTGAAGATACCTTCAATACAAGGCTGCAAGAAATCACCAGTTTCAGTAGTCTCGTCCAATCTAATTATTGTGTTAATGGCATCATTAGCTCTATCCCAAAGGGTTTCAAGATCCATATACTCTGCCTAATTAATTTAAGACATTAAATGAACATTAGAATTAACAAAAGTAGAAAATACAAAAGTAAAATCAGATTCTCTGTCCATTTCAAAGTAAAAGTGCCCTAAATTCCCTTTTCATAATTTCCACATAAAGAATCCGAATCAAAATCAAAACTTTAACATAAAATCTTTAAGCTTGAAATGTGTTTACAGAATTACCTCAGAATTAGCTTTTGAGTACATAATTTCTTCAGCTTTTAGAACCACAATTGGAAGCTTATCTTGCCATTCTTTGTTCTTCCTGGTTGCTGAGCTATGGATTTCATTTACAACCCTACACAAAACACATAATTTGCATTACATATAAAAAACAAAGATTAAATGTTTATGAGAAAGATAGTACTATTAGAGAGAGAAATAAAAACCTAAAGATTTCTTGAATAAGAGAACCCCTCATGGGTTGATGTCTATCACTGTGCCAAGCTCTTCTAACACACTCATAAGGTCTTGGTCCTGGTCTAGGCATCTCAAAATCACACAAAATCTCTTAAAATCGCAAAAAAAGATTAAACTGTAAGTCTATGCAGAAAAACCCATGAACAAAATTCTGAACTTTTTACTATTTCTTTCAAATTGTAACAAAAACACAACAAATAAAAGGGGAAATTCAAGAAGAAACAAAACCCATTAAAAAGATTGGTTTTTTTCAAATGGGCAATCTTTGATTTTGAAAATTGAGCAAAATAAGCAATGTGGGTAGTACTGAAATTCAAGAAACAGTAGTGAGAGATAAAATGAAGAAAGAAAAAAAAGGGGGGTTTTCTTTCTGTCACTTTCTTTTACTTTCAATCACTCAATAATTTCAAAGAAAGAGGTCAAGAAGAAGGGTTTTAATTTAATTTATCTTTTTTCTTTATTGAAGTAAAAAATAAAATTTAGAGAGTGTCCCCCACTCATCCACATGCCTGCTTCCCCATCTCTCAAGGGTCCATGTCCTTTCTTTATCTCTCTTTATCACACAACATACAACTGTGAGTAATTCAATTCAAAGAAAAAATCAAAAAAAAAAGAAAAAAAAAGAAAGAAAGATGTTGAAGGAAGGAAGAAAGGATATACTGTAATAACTTAATAAGAGGTTGGGCTTTTGTTTTGTATTATCTTCTTCTCAACATTTGTCACTGTCGGTGGCTTTAAACCAAACCCCAACCTCATAACTCTCTCTCAACTCTTATTATTTTTCTTTTACTTTTTCATTTGTTTTCTTTTTTACTTCTTGGAAATATTGATGAACATTTTGGTTCAATGAAGACAGTTTTAGTTTGAAACATATATATATATATATATATATATATATATATATATATATATATATATATTTATATATATATATATATATATATTTATAAACTAATTATAAATTAGGAAATGGGAAGTGGGAAAAGAAAAATTGAGCAATGCAATGATTATTATTTAGTATTATATTTGTCATTGCTAACAAATTGGGTCGCGTCAAGTTAGCGGGTCTAAAGTACTAAACTCAAAACCTTCAGGATTTGATAAATGGGTTGCAGGTCAAAAGTATTCAATCCGTACACGATCTTTATTACCCGTTTAGGTAAATGACTCAAACGAGTTAATGAGTTGTAGGTTGATATCTGGTCAAATGAGTCAAATATAATGGGTTACTTTTGGGTTGGTGGGTCGACCCCTTTAACCCGAAACTTGTTACGAGTCCGACCTGAAAAATTAAACGGGGTTCCTGAGTCTCGGGTTAGCATATAGACGGTTCAAAAGTACCCAACCTGAAAACAATCTTCATAATCCATTTGAGTAAGTGGGTTAATAGGTTGGAAGGTTTGTTTTGGATTAATTTTGGTTGGTGGGTTGTTTTCGAGTAAAATAGGTCAAATTTAATTGTTCAATTTTAGGTTTGATGCGCCGATCCTTAACCCAAAACTTGATCCGAGTCTGATATGAAAAAAATAACGAATTGGAGTTTAGGGTTAGTGACTCACGGATTGATATGAGTATATAAATGTCATATGTTATGATGATTATAAATTTATTTATAATGATATATGTTATCCCTCCATTTAGTGGGGATTGGATGATTGCCCACTAATTAGTAATGAATGATTGCACTATATGAAACCAAGTAATATGTTACTAGCAAATCACTCGCACATTCCGTGAATAGATGAATCCTTCTTTCCTGTGAAAAATCACTAAGGCGATGTGTGACAAATATATTTTATGATAATAGTAAATTTTATTTTAGTTCTTGGCCAACTGATTAGTAATGATAAAGAATCGGTGATAATAATATATCATATGGCTCATAGGCAGGGCTGGATTTGAGTATGTGTAAGGTGTTCAATCGTATATAGCTTTAAATTTTTGAGGACTTCAAATTTCAGAGTTGAAGGACTGATATCAGGTGCTTTCGAATGATTTTAATCAATTAATTAACTGACGCGTTTTATACATGTTGAGAGCTTAGAATTACATTTTAGTGGAAGAAAATTGGAGTGGGGGCTTTTTGGGAAAGAAGTCACCTCTGTTTTTTTAAAATATTATTTTATTTTCTTTAAGCACCCTTGTAATTGTTGAGTGTTACTATTTGACCCTTCACATTTTTCTAACAAGACCCGTCGCTTTTAAGTTTATTCGGTCAAGTTTATAAATCTCTTTTTGTAAATGTCGGAGCAATAGTAAATGTTTTGTAAACACTTCCACCTATGTTGGTTGTTAGAGCACGGGGTGTGGTGACACTGTCACCACAGTGTTCTGGACAGTGTTCTGGAGAATGTTGTAATTGAGGATTTTGTGGTGTGGTCACAGTGTTCTGGACAGTGTTCTGGAGTTTTTTATTATTTGTTTTATTTGTTTTTTAATGGTGATAATTGTATAAATTAATATATAAAAAACAAATAAATCAAATAAAATAAGATTTAATTTATTAAAAAGACATAAAAAAAATTACAAGTCCTAAAATTAAAATACATAATTTAAAATACATAAAAGATTACAAGTCCTAAAATTAAAATACATAAAATAAACAAATCAATCATCTCCCGCTCCCGTTCCCGATCCCGAAGCTTGCAATTCATTCCACCTCTGTTCACGATACCTCCAAAGATGTTCCACAAGGTCGGCTCGAAGTCCTTCGTGTGTCTCCCGATCACGTAGTTCCTTTGTTTTCCTCCCGTATGTGTTACATCTCTCGATCCAAGAACCTTGTATGTTTCCAAAAGGTACATAATAATTTTCATTCTCAGCAATGTTGAAACCGTTGTCTTCAATTATCATGTTATGCAATATGATACAAGCATACATGATTTTTCTTATAGCGTTTACACTATAAGCTCTTGACGGTTGTTGTAGTATATGCCACCTTCCTTGTAAAACACCAAAAGCGCACTCAATATCCTTTCGTGCGGCCGATTGTTTCCTGCTGAAATAAGCCCTCTTTTGATCAATCTCGCATGAAAATCCCTTCACGAACGCTGCCCATGACGGGTATATCCCATCGGCAAGATAATACCCTCTATCGTAATCCAAATCAGCCATTGTATATGGAACTTGGGGAGCGGAGTCATTTAGCAAATTCCTAAACAAAGAAGACGTATTAAGAACATTTAAGTCATTGTTGGATCCCGCAACTCCAAAGTATGCATGCCATATCCACAAGTCATATAAAGCGACGGCTTCAAGCATAATCGTCGGATACCCATGATCGCCTCGGGTGTATTGACCTTTCCATGCATTTGGACATTGTGTCCAAGCCCAATGCATACAATCTATGCTACCAAGCATGCAGGGAAAACCATGAAGTTCGTGATGCTTATCATACAAACGATGTATGTCTTCATTCGTTGGTTCTCTCATGTACACATTTGAATATAAATCGATAACGCACCTTGTGAAATTTTGTAAAGTTTCACGAGAAACTCTTGCTGACATTTGCAAGTATTCATCAAAGACATCCGGAGTTGTACCGTATGCCAATTGACGAATCGCAGAAGTGACTTTTTGAAGACAAGTAAAACCCGGTACGCCACGTGCATCGGGTCGTTGACGAAACCACAAAAAATAGTCGGGAAGTGGTTCGACGGAGTAAGAGCTAATATCCTCACAAATTCTTTGGAATAAACGGCGACTCATTCGAAATCGACGTTTGAAATATTCATGCGGATATTTCGCATTTTCGACAAAGTAATCGTTTTGAACCCGCTGTGACTTTTTCCTTGTTAGTGCTGTCTATAATGATAGATGAATCAAAAACTTTCAATTGGTATTTTTTTCTCCTATTTTGCAAGGCTTGACATGCCGCGAATCCTCTTGAAAGAGAGGGGTGCCTTCGGGAACGCGGACACAGGTGGTGCATGGCTGCCGTCAGCTCGTGCCGTAAGGTGTGACTCGGTCACGAGGTATGAAACGACGTGAACGAGCCGTGAAACTTTCGGCATCTTGTTGCTCATTACGATACTTACGAGCAAACATCATAAGTTTGTACGTGGTTTCGTCATCGGATGATGAATCGGATGACATTTTTGGATGAGTTTTTGATTGTTTTAATTGTGTATGTGAAAGAGTTTTTGAGATAGTGTTTTTGAATTGTGGTTTGAGATTGTGTTTGAGGTGTGTTTAAATAGGAAAAAAAATTATTATTATTTTTTTTAAAATTTATGCCGTTGAACGGCTATATTTTTTTGATTTTTAATTTTTTTTTTATAATATATACATATATCCGTTGCACACGAAAAAAAAACGTCGCGTGTCACAACGTTCGGAAGGAGACGGCGAACCGGAAAACGGACGGGAACACCGTCGGGAACCCCGTCCCGGTGCGGCAGAACGCCGTCCGACGGCGTTCTCGTCGGAAAACGGCGACCCCGTGCTCTTAGAAATAGTATTCACTTTTTTTCTTCTTCTTTTTTACACATAGTAGTAGTACTCATTATTTTATTGAAAAGACATGTAGAACTAATTTACCGCTTTTGTTAGAAACAATACTTTGTACACTACAACTTTATTAAAAACTTAAAATCTACTTCTAAAAGATATAGCAAAATATATTCAAATTGAATAAATGATGCATGAGTTATTATAATTATTAAAACTATATATGTATAATGAGAAGATCAAACTAAACTAGCATTTTTTATATAACAAAAATCATCGAGGAGTTTAAGGCCCTATATTTTGGTTGTCGCAGGGCCATTGAATTCAGCGAGACGGCCGGTTTGCATCTAACATCACAAGGTGTGGTACGATGTTAAAATTGATGTTAAATTTTAAAACCGAGTTTCACACCAAATACAATTTTTGGGGAGTGATATAGTGTTAATGTAACACCCCACTTTCTAAATATCATTTTATATTCGAAATATCGGAAGCGTCTGGTCAAAACATACTTTTACAATATATGCTAAAGTTATATCGTTTAAAAAACATAAAACATACATCAGTTTGGGTGTTATACAGTACAAATCCCATCATTATGTATCAAAACAAAATCAGAGTAGCTGGTCGTCAAACATCCCATTAAACCAAAAGCTTCTTGCCCATCAATTAATCAAACATTAACCTGCAAGAAGTAGGGTGGTGGGATTAGCACACGGCTAAGTGAGAAGAACTGTAACCAACAGTCTAACTCTGAAATAATAAATCTGTTTACAGCGAATAATCGTAAACACACAACGTCAAAGAGGACCGGTGGTTCCTGAGGTATCCTCCAAGGAACACTTAAAATCAACTGCAGGCCAATACAGTGATTAACCGATAGCTTGTTACTATCTTCACCAACAACAGTTTCTATCAACTACGTGTATAAGGAACCCCTGTTTGGCCAAACAATAGTAACTAAGCCCGACCAGTGTTGACCTCTGAATATACATCTCACATATGCCCAATGGCCAAATATCACATAATCCATAATCATCATGGATAATATAAACAACACAGACTAAACAGTCTATCAACAGTAGTATTACATCACCCGTTGTAACCAAACATGTTACAACTAAATCACACTGAGGATCACAGATCCACTCACCTGTCGGTCTCAGTCAATCAACTCAGAAGTCTAATATTACTGAGTCTTCTGCTTATCTGAGAATACAACAAATAATGAGTTAGTAACTCATTTCATAATTCGTATAACATATTTAAACAAGCAGGTAAATTCCTGAAGTCTAAGAAAACACACGTTCAATCCGAAGCGACATCAGAAATTCCCGAAACGATGTTTAAAACCGAAAAATACCATTTTCGACCCTTAGATGACCCCGAAAGGCCAAAAACTGTCTAGGCTCTTAAGATAGAGCCTTGATTATTGGGTCGTTTCCAAGTGACCATGCGAATTTCAACCCAATCCGAGTTAGTGAAATTTGTCACTCAGTCGCGACCCTGAAAACACTTACGCAATTTCAAAATTTGCAAAACAAAATTTTAAAATCTCAGTTCGCAGGATCTCGGTTCGCTTCGCAATAAGTCTCAGTTCGCTTCGCAACTCGGTTCGCAGGGCAAGAACTCAGTTCGCTTCGCAGCAAACTCAGTTCGCAGCCCAGCTCAGTTCGCAGAACCATAACTCGGTTCGCTTCGCAGCTCAGTTCGCAGGTCAACTCAGTTCGCTTCGCAGTCAAGCACTGCGAACTGAGTTCATCTTCTGCAAACTCGCGAACCGAACCTGCTGTTACCAGGAAACCCGAACTTTCATCTTCCAAAACTCACAAATTCGACTTCCTAACATCCTAACAAGCTTTCTAACGACTTAAATACATCAAATATCATCATATAACATATTTCAAGCTTCTAGTTCACAACAATTTCATGAATTGGCTAATTTCTTAAAACCAAGTTTATAACTCTAAATTCTCACCTGTTACAATAAGAACGAGATGATGATGATATGAATTTCGATTTTGAATCAAAATGATGGTGATGAAATGATTATAATTTAACAGAAAGTTTTCTTCCAAGTTTCAAAAACTCAATTCGCAGAGTATTATGAAAGTTTTGAGAACTGTACAGAAGATTTGAGAATATGTATGTATATATATTAATCTAATCCAATACCAATACAATTTTAGTTCCCTTCTTAATCTATTGTCTGGAACCTAAAACCATTTTGCGAAAACCAACTATTTTATTTTACCGTCAACTTAATTAATTTAAAACAATGAATTATGTATTAGTCACAATAATTCATTTAATCTCTTGACTAATATTATCAAATAAACATAACATATCAAAATATTCCTAACACATTAAATAATAAATTTAAAGTTAGGAAATTACCCGTTTATTACTAGACCCTTAGGGTGGATGTTACAGTTAATTTTGCTATGCAATTAATTTTTTTATCGAGTGAATTTAGTTAATTCCGCCGAATAAATAGAAGAGAAGATTAGTTTCAATCAATGATGAGCTTTGATAAGAGCATGGGGTGTGGTGACACTGTCACCACAGTGTTCTGGACAGTGTTCTAGAGAATGTTGTAATTGAGGATTTTGTGGTGTGGTGACAATGTTCTGGACAGTGTCCTGGAGTTTTTTATTATTTGTTTTATTTGTTTTTTTAATGATAATAATTGTATAAATTAATATATAAAAATAAATAAATCAAATAAAATAAGATTTAATTAATTACAAAAAAAATTACAAATCCTAAAATTAAAATACATAATTTAAAAAGTCTTACAAATTTAAAATACAAAAGTAAATAAAATAAGACAAATCAATTTCCCGATCCCGAACCCGAAGCACCAACTCCCGCTCCCGTTCCGTATGGCCATCCCATTGTCTCGCAAATCTTCCTCTTCTCCATTTCCAAGATGAACCTTGCTTGCTCCGGTAAATGCTCAGACGGCATCGACAAGATTCGAAGTTTTGCCTCGAGATCCTTCGTCTTGTAGTAGCCTTGCTTGTCGGATCGGATGCCTTCGAATGTTGTTGCGAGTGATTCATCAAACGAAGCACGGGAGGAACCGGCCGAACCAGAAGAAGTGGTTTTTTGAGACTTCGGTTTCCTTGATTTTCCAGCCGGTCGTTGATGCGGATCGTCCCCAAATAAACCCCCATTCGGGTTTTGCGTTTCTTGCTCCGGTGGTTCATCAAAGTCCGAGTCCAAATTGACCGTCTCGCGGCGTCTTGGAACATTTCGTCTACCGACGACAAACGGATCGGGATGTAGCCACTTCTGTTTATCCTTCAAAAAGTTCCACGCCAACAAACTTGTGAAAGTTTTTTCGTTTTCCAACTTGTATTGCGTGTCACAACGGATCATCAAATCATCCCCGCCTTCACCGCTCCGTAGTTGATCCGAAAGCCTTTTCCAAATGCCTTGCCACCTGTTTCAGTCCGCATTTAGTTTGGTCCATTTTGACGACAACGCGTCTTTTCCTCGTTGGAATGGTGGATTCCGTGCGTTGTACGAATCCATAACGAGATACCAAAACGAAGACCCTTCTTGGTCAGTTCCACGTTGTGAATTTTCGGACACCGAAATCCAACTTTCGGCCAAACGAAGCTCGTCCTCCGGTACCCAAACGTTACGGTGTGGAACGACTTTTTTGGTTTTGGCCGGTGAATCTTTTTTGGATTTTTTGCCCTTGGTTTTTTTGGATGATTCGGGTGTCGGGTTGGTGTCTTCAACGGATTGGACGTCAGGTTGTTGTTGACTTTGACGCCACATTTGAAATTGGGCGTATTCATCGGGTGACAATTGTGGTGGTGGTTGCATCGGTCGGTTGTAAGCGTATGGGGCAAAACCTTGAATTTGTGGGTTTAAAGATGGTTGATTTTGTTGCGGTTGTGAGGTTTGTCATTCGCTCGTGAATGGGTTCCAAGTGGATTGTAAATGGTATGGGTTATTCGGGTTGTTCGACATGATGAAGAAGATGATATGAAGAAAATAGAATTTTTGGATGAATTTTTGATTGTTTAGATTGTGTGTGTGAAAGAGTGTTTGAGATAGTGTTTGAATTGTGATTTGAGATTGTATTTGAGGTGTGTTTAAATTGAAAAAAAAAATATTATTTTTTTAAAAATTCGGCCGTTTGTAACGGCTATTTTTTTTTTAATTTTTTAATTTTTTTTATTAAATATAAACTATTCGTTAGAAAAAAAAACAAAAACGTTTCAACTTCGGAATTCGGAAGAAGACGGCGGCCGGAAAACCGGGCGAGAACGCCGTCGGGAACGCCGTCCCGGTGCGGCAGAACGCCGTCCGACGACATTCTCGTCGAAAAACGGTGACAAAAACCAAGCCACACCCTGTGCTCTAACATCTTTGTTGGTTCAAGAAATAGAAAATGATACCTTTACTTAATACATGTCCTTTTAAGGTACATTTTTCATTCCTGTTGTACAATGTCACAACCAAATTATTTTAATTTTCAACCCATAAAATTAATGTCAACTTTGTACGTCATTTCATCATTATAATTATAATCTTAGAAATGTCCAAAACCTTATTTTTTTCTAATTAAACAACTTTTATCTACCATTTAAATTAAAAATTAACGATGATACACAATGCACATGGATCACCCTCTATCTACATTATAAAACGTTGTTGTACCCCCACCACACCCACCTAACGCTATCGCTTTGTGGGTGTTGTTCGACATCAACTCGTAATCTTTTTATTACAAGAAGGAAAATGATAAACAGACCTAAAATGTGTGCATAAATGTAACCTAATAAAATTGTTATTAAGATATAGCCGATACCATGGGAATGTAGAAGAAGAAGAAGACAACGGAAAAAGGATTAAAACGAAGCAATCATTTGGAAAAACACTAAAATCAAAAGCGAGGAATTTTAGTTGTGTATTTGTAAAAGAGTAAATGACAAAATGACATTCACTATTCTAAGCGACCATTGTCAACTCAACGGTTGATGAAACAACAAACATAAAGAAAAAGTTAGCAAAAAGTTTCGTATCTTTGTTGATTGATATAAACCTACTTTAAGAAGATAATATAAAATAAAGTTATCATCTACAAACAGTGATAATAGAAGTAGCAATTGATTGAAACAGACAATTAGACGAAATGACCACACCTTTGGCCTCGTTTCTTCTTACATTTCGACCGTTGCATCAACATAACATTTAATCTTCAACTTCAACTAACTAAACACCCTATTCATTTGCTTTGGGAGGCATATTATGAGAAGTTTTGATGCGATTCTTTGTGGAGGTATTCGAAAGATGAGCATTGCAAATTGTGTAATACCAACCAAGTAAATCACCATACCATGTACAGCCAACTAATAATGGATGCCCTTTTTTAAAAATGCATGTATGTACATATACGTGCTTATAGTTACTACAATCTTGTCAGATGCATACGTGAACGCCTAAGATTTGAACAAGTACACGTACTAACTACTAAGTCAGAATAAAAATCATAATCGTCTGATCAGAATCATCAACCAGCAATCGTGAAATTAACATGGAGTCTGATACAGATCGTAAAATAATGGATTAGAATCAAGTTCTTAGTAATGGACCGGCTGTGAGATACTGAGATGATCAAGGTTCTATGGCAACAGAACGGCATAACTAAGATCTAGTTAGGACATGTTTAACGTCATTGACATTTGTTGCGATGCATGTTAACAATTTACAAGATCCAAACCTAGTTTTATTGTGTGTGATAGTACAACTGGATGCCATTATTATAAATAAGAAAGCAAAGCCGAAGAGAGAGAGGGTCAAAACTTAACTCAACGAAAAGACATCTACAACCTACAACGTAACTGCTTAGTAATATGTTTATGGCCCCAAAATGGATCCAGGTACAACTGTGGTATTGTTAATATAACTTTCAGAATTAGATCCCCAAAGTAAAAAACTATCGACACTATAAAATTTGATGCAACGGTACTCCAGCAGTACTTCATGACTTTCACTCTGAGTGCACTAGTGTGTGAGCGGGCTTAGCACAAAAGTTTTGCTTAGAATGGAAAAAAATATCAATCCATGTAGAACTTAGATGATAAAAGTCGAAGGGGTATACACATATTACTTTGGTCTTATAAAAGAAGCATCTAGTGCCACTTTAGATGAAAGGAATGAAGCACTATAAAAGTATTTCAAGCAATAAAACAATCAGATTGCATGTATTTCAATAAAATGGATCAAGAAAATGATGTGGTCAAAAAGGAGCATAATATAACAACAAAAATAGAGAACACATAATTGCAACAAAAAGCACCCATCTCTACATTCCTTCCACAATACCAAATATTTGATCCTTTATGTGTTTCTACCCTCAGTAAGAAAAAGTGGTATGAACCGAATGAAAAACATACAGTGGAAAAAAGAAAAGGAAAAAAATAAGACATTAGAAAGTATGTCGCACATGAATAAACAACAAATACACAATAGGCATGTATCAATAAGTAGGATAATACCCGGCTCCGTTAACAGGTGGATATCCATATGGCATCATGGGTGCTTGTCCAGGAGTTATATATCCGCCGTTATTGATCTTGGTCAAACTACCTTGACCTTGCATTCCATCTCTAGCATACTGTTGCCAGACCACCTGTTCTTGCACAAGCAAATGTTGTTTTTTCTCCATATCTGCCATTTGGACATAAGAAGGTGGTGGTACACTCAATGATGCTGCGAACGGGTCACCCCCAACTGCTTGAACTGATCCATCAGGGGCAGGAAGTGCTAATATGGGTGTCGCAGTTTTCCCTGGCAGGGCCACACTGCTAGCACTGCCACCAGTTAACTGAGAGGTGCTAACATGTTGCCTCACCATTCCTTGGTCATACATTCCGTTAAGAAGCAACGGGTCAAGCCCACCACCCATTGCCGCCTTTTGTTTCTCTAGATTACTAGCAGTTTCCACCAACGCAAGTTCCCAATCGGCTTTTCCGGGCTCCGCGGCTGGATTCTGCCAAGCAGAGGTTACCTCTGTTTCACCGTTACCAAATGCTTCCCAGTTACCGTTCCCTTTGTTTGCAGCTGGACCTGCAAACAACGCTAACGCAAATCTATTTCCTTGATCATCTGCCGTCAATGACTCTTCTCTTAAATCCACTAAATCGTGTTGTGGTTCGGGCTTGGGCGGTTCGGGAGCAGGTGGTGGTGGCGGAGTGTGTATCTCCGGTGCAGGCAAAGCCTTTATTTCATTCATATCAGGAACTGGCTCTTCCTCTTTAACCGGTTCCACAACCTCCGGTTTCTTTTCTGGGCTTTTTGTAACGTTGGCTCTATCTCTCACAAATTCCTCCAATGTCTCTAGCAACTTCGGAGTAATTTTTTGAACTTCGGGATACTCAGTAGATCTCGCAATGCCCATATCCTTACACCAATTGTAGAAACCTACAAGCTCATCAATCTGCTTGGAAGCACTAACATAAGCATCAAAAGCCTTCACACAATCTTGATACTCCATATCAAAGAATCGATCAAGCAATAGTGCTAGAACCTCACATATATCAGCATAAAGCTTGAAACTTTCTTGTATAACAGGGTACAAAGCAACCAAAACCAACCTACTATTCCTCGCAAGACCTGTCGGTCTACATGACAAAATCCGATCCAATAGCCTTTGTAAATGCCCCATCTTCCCAAATATCCTTTCGGGTTTCATATCCCTCAACGGGGTTACACTTTTCTTATCTTGAGAAGATCCCTCTCTCATGTCTCCAGAAGATCTCGACCTCCTCATTTTTCCACCATATCCATCATCATTAAAATCATTGTAACCATAATCATTACCACGAGACTGTGGCGACCTCCACCGATCTTCCCTAAACTTATCAGGTTCTTCATTTCCACCGTTGCTTTGCTTCCTCTCGTATGCAATCATATCCAGCTTCTGATCCAGGTAAAAACCATAAGTCCTCACAAAGGTGGAATGATCCCACGAATTCGAATGAGCCTCATCACGAAAATCCGACATGTTAAGCAACCTCGTTCCTTTCCTAGTAGCATACATAATCTCCTGCTGAAAAACCATATCCCCATCGTTCAACAACCGATGAGTGAGAACCAAACACTTGAGTGCCACAATCCAATCACGAGTCTTGCTCAACCGTTTCGACACCCCATGAACACAAGCACTCACGTAACCCCGTGAGTACGACGTCAGCTGCAAGATCTCACGAATGTACTTCTCACTAGCCGGTTCATCGTCATGACTTGTAGCTTTCACTATAGCAACCTCTAGCTCCGGTGCCATATTACTAGCTACCTTAGCTATACCGATACTCGTCTGATCCTTCACCGCTCCCATCGCCTTCCGTAACGCCATCCTTCCTTCTCTTCTTCTTCAATAAAAACCCTAATCGACAAATTCACAAATAGAAAGTACATTTAAACTACCTACATACCTTACAAAAACAAATTAACATGTAACAATAATTAAATTAAACAAATACTTCATTTAATTCTGCATAACAATATTTAATAAATCATAAATACAACATGTCGAATACACACAATTAATTAATATCAAATTATTACAACTGATTAAATATCCATACAACATAAGGATCCTTCATTAATTGTTAATTCAAAAATAATAACTCATCCACAATCACATA
This sequence comes from Gnaphalium uliginosum, assembly GCA_963930675.1. NCBI lineage: Eukaryota > Viridiplantae > Streptophyta > Magnoliopsida > Asterales > Asteraceae > Gnaphalium > Gnaphalium uliginosum. The sequence goes on along the minus strand of OZ005685.1, from coordinate 9,137,967 downwards.
AACAGTTCCATTGAAACTTTACTAAACAACTTCAATAAACGCTTTAGACAATAAACATGTTTCCAATTTAGTTAATCTAATACATACATACATATTAATATTAATATTAATAATATTTATAGTTATAACGGAAATGAATTTAGATGAATTTGTAAAGAGCCATACCGTTAAATAAATATCTACAGCAGCAGAAAATGGAAAAGACAGGTAGATGATAAGATCCGTTGACTTTAATGAAATGGAGTCAAAGTTTTAGATCTGAAGTAGAAGAAGCGACATATGGTGGCGCGTATTGAGGTGGTGTCGCCGGAGATCTCTATCTGCTTATGAATTTGTGATTTGTGAGCTGAAATTTGTGAGAGAGAAGAATGGAATGGAATAAAGAGGTGGGTGGGATGGTTGAATATGGACCGTTGGATCAGTCTGAGACTTTGAGAAAATAAGGAAGGTTCTATGTATGAACGAGCAACAAAATCATTTCTGTTTATATTACCATTAAAAAATAAACATGAGCACTACCATATTTAATTTAATTTAATTTAATTTAATTTAATTTAATTTAATATGCAATGTATATATTTATCAAATCTTGTTTTAGTTTATCTTTTGTCATTTCTAGTTACAAAAGTAAACTCCTCCTTTAGATCGAATCAAATGGACCAAATAGAAAATGTTTTTTTAGAATAAAATATATAAATACAGATTTGGTTTCATCAGAATATCTAAAAATATTTTTATATATAGAAAAGCAAAAAAAAAAAAAATGCTTAAAGAAATATGAATGTTAGTCAAGTTATGTTGCTCTGTTGTACTAAGGTACAGACCTGTCACTGCTGTCTTGATTAAAATCTGTAAGTAGGGTTACACTTCTAACCGAGTTAACTTATGTCGCTTTGTTGTAATGAGATACAGACCTGTCACCAATGTCTTAACTCTTAAAATGATTTTTCAATTACTCACCCATTATACAGAAATATGGTCATGATTTGATTACAGGGGTATATCAATTGTGAGATGCATAAGTTATATTCATAATAATAATAAAGTGATATTCTTAAACAGGAGTATAGAAGGTTTATAGAGGATTAAAATATCGATAATCATCTTGAAATGTCAAAATTAGAAATTTTGTGTTTAAAAGTGTTTAGTAAGGTTTTATGAGGATTTATATCAACAATCGATATAAATTTAAATGTTCCTGATAAATAGCATGTTGTCTAATATTATCCTAGAGTAGTTAAAAATATTCGCGAATTAAGTGATATGTACAATATCCTATTTATATGGGAGATGAATTTCTAGTTTGTCTTATATTTATCAGAAATCTACTTGAGGACAATCAGAACTTAAGTGTGGGGATATTTGATAACACAAATAATGTCATATTTATATAATAATATTCCCTTATTTTTAAAGCCTTTTTATTGCAATTTATTTATATATACTTTCGTTTATATTTGCAGAAAGGTATTTAAAATAAAGAAATGAAGAAAAGGAACAAAAATGGGCTCAAGACTGAAGAAAATATTAAAGACCAAAAAGATTGTGCTTGGAAAGAAGAAGAACTCAAAAGATATAAGGTATTGGGCCAATTAAAAGAATAAAAGTCGGATTGGTTATAAGATAAAAGCCCAAGAAGGAAGTCCAGCCCGGCAAGTGGAATATTCTGGAATGAGCATTCAGCTGGCGGTTGAAGCTTTCAACCGGCGGTTGAACCTAAATCAGGAAGGCGATCGAGCGCGCGGGTCAAAATCCGGGTTAACGGATAAAATTCCGATCCAGCCGGCGGTTGAAGAATCCAACCGGCGGTTGGATTCGCGAGCCAGAAATCTATAATAGGGCCATTACCAAACCATATACCATACAATTATAATACGAATTAAGTAATTCTTAATTCGGTTTTAGAGTTTAAAGGTCGACTTTAAGGGCGATCAGGAGGTTAGGAGGCTAGGGTTTGAAGGTTTTCAACCCTAACGAAGATTCGGTTCGGTTATTAGGGTTTGATTCTTATTCTTTTCTATTTGTAATGTGTAATAACTAATTCTTTATTGTATTTACTTAGATGAATAATTTTTAGATAAAGGTTTCATTATATGTTTATGTTGATCTGAGTTATGAATGGTTATTGAGTTTGTTTGAAAGATCCATATCGATTGTGTGTTTATTAATTGTTACTTAACGTGGTCAAAAGACTTATGCTAGAACTAACGTTTGTATGAGTTGATTGATTATCTGCAATTAAGTAATTTATTAGTTAATTGTGGCTTGAGACTGTAACCAGTAATAAGTTAAGACTAATAGCAATTAATACAACCTAATTGGTGTGATAATTAGAAAACCAATAATTATAGACTTACGTTAACACAAAGTCACTGAATGAATCTCAATGATCTGTTGATAGTTTTAATAGCATAAATCTTATGTTGATAACACGCCTCAGTGTATTCAAGAGAATCTAGTATTAAGGTAAGGTTTATTAGGGATCAGTTAACCTTAACAGGAGGCTATACATTTTAGTTGAAATCACCATAATGATCAACAATCCATAAACATATCTGAAACCTGAATCGAGAAACCAGTAATCTAAGTAAATACATGCTTGTCTATCTGATTATCCTTAGTTATCTTTTCTATCTTATAATTGTTTTTAATTGTTTTTATTAGTTTCCAATTAAATCTACATTCGTACGGAACTAAAACGCACCCCTTATCTATTTGTAATTTGTAATTTGTAATTTGTAATTTAGGTTTAATTAATTATTTTAATTTACACCGATTCCCTGTGGTTCGACTCGGTCTTACCAAAGCTATACTATAATACGAACATGTATTCTTGTCTGGTTGTGTTTAAGTTTACTTTAGTATTTCCAATCAATTAAAACTTGTATTTTTAACGACAACTTAACACGCATCAAACAGCTTAACTCCACATAACCGATAGTTTAACATACATAAGATACAATTAGTATTAGCTTTGATAAAATCAATTAGACATAGGTGTTAAGAAATGTCAGAAGAGAAATTACGGTATGTTGCCTCATTCCTGCACCCCGGATGTAATCATCCTCAGAGGATCACTTGGTCTCTTAAAGACAGTGAGGGGGGTTACAAAACAGCCTGGTCTGATCAGAATCACGATAACCTAGGATTCAGTGACATATGCTCTTAGAACTAGACTAAAAACATAGGGTCCTAGTGTTTACACCAAATGCCCGTTTAATTATCATCAAAGAAAATCCCCAATCAACTTTATAATGAACATCATCCCGAAACCCTAATTATCGAAGTTTCAGCAATCACTCTCTACGTGTCTGCTAAAAATCTATCTTTACTTTCCGTTATTTATTTTATGCAATTAGATAATTTAGAAAACAAACCTACCTATCTTTCAAAATCTATCCTATTAAAGCAAATTTATCTTAGGTAGTCCAATTCAATTCAATTCGTTCCGATTTTAAGAACGACACTCGAGTTATACTTACTGCTTACTCAAAAGGTAGGTAGTACTTATAGTTTGAGCCCCAACTCATATAAATATTAAAACAATCTGGTGACGCCGCCAGCGGACGGTACGACGACCGGGAAGTCAGATTCCCGATCCGACCGCCGGTGGCCCATCAGACTCGCCATCATCACCTTCACCATCACCATCGACTGTTGAAAAACTCTCCCTCTCCATGATGAATGTTAACTGCATAAGTGAAAGAAAAAACATGAGCTACAAGTTTGCAATTCTTAAGAACAAAAACTTTTATAATCGTTCTGTTATTTTTTTTATACATTCTCATTGTAACAGTTGTAACAGAAGACCAAAATATAAAATGTAACAACACGATCTAATCCTTGAAACGCATCAAGAGTTGGTGCACAACTAGATTTCACAACTAAATGTAACAAAACAAAAGAGATGCATAAGAACAAAACAAAATGCGTATAACTTTACCAATACCAACAAATTCCGTGGACTGTGGTATGATTTTCATCATAAATTATTTATTTATAAGTTAGTTTTCGTATAGCATCGTTTTCACGGGCTTTGAGCTTCCATAAGTTAGTAGTTTTTAATCTTGGTATGTATTTGCAGAAAGAAGGTACGGTTCAGAAGTTGTATTTGGGGAGATCTCACAAAATTTTCAGTCTGAAAGGTATCAATATTCTTTGTTCTACGAAAACAAGAGCTCATCAATCACAAGAAAATAGTCAATTGAATCAATTAATTCACAGTCAACGCCGCAATTAAAGCAAAACCCCTAAAATTAAAATTAAAAAGCCCTAGAAATCTTACTTGCAGATGGAGAAGAAGGAAAACGTGATAATGAAAGCAGATTACAGTGACGAAGTGGCGGAGCCACCCGACTTGCCGGAGCTGCGCGCAGTGGTGTTCGTCGAAGACTAGCAGTTGTGTTCGCCGGAGACTAGCGGTGGTCAGAGTATTATACGATGAGTCGCGTATGAAATATTGATAGCGAAGTTTTATTTTGTTTTTTATAAATGGATCGATCCGGATGGATCATGGATCGATCTAAATGTATAATTGGATATTTGGATCGATTTATTGGATCACTAATTGGATTAATGGATCAATTTTTTGATCTAATAAGTTATATAATTGAATCGGATCGGATCGGATTTGGATCAAACATGGTCCATTGCCAGGCCTATTGAGGTGTTATTCTTTAAGGGAGGCATAACACTAATATTTATATGAAAACTCTACCTTCTAGAAGGTTCTATAAGTATATTTCTTGGGGAATAAGGTTGGTGTAGGACTTTGGGATTGTGCCTACGTGAACCAATCAGGAGAGTAGACAACCTTAGTGTAAATCCATGCATATATCACTTTGAGGAATATTTTATATACTATTGTCAGAGTTTGTCGGGGAGCATGCGTATCATGTCTTACATCTCAACTCTGCTTCTTTAAACACGACACCTTGTGAAATAACCACAAGGGTTTGAGAACTCTGCATTCGTCATCTCGGATCGTGTTCCGAGCTCAGGCTCGAGGTCCGAAATGAGGGTTCTATTCCTGATAACTTTAGGTAGTTCCGAGGTGCGAGCTTTGGTGGCTCGAATATGTAATCCGGTTCGAAATGGCCAAATTTGATAAGAGTTCGCCTCAATTCGGATATGATGTTAGGCACATTATTAGCTGCTATTGTTTGATTCGATATATGTAGATGCCGTTAATATCTCTCCCAAATAGATGAGTGTTCTGTTTCGTTTATTTATTATTTTTTTTTTCTTCATAATATCCATATCTAATACCATTAAAGAGAATGTGTGATTAATAATTCGCTGTAAAGAATGGAGGGAAAGTAAAAGACTCAATTGTTGGCAAGTGTAAATAGGAAGGTGTAATTGTTGGTGAGTGTAAATAGGAAGGTGTTCTGATTCAAATAGAGCATGTCTAATTTCTTAAGTTATTTGGCGAAACTAGTAAGTAGTTTGAAGTTTATTATACCTAACTGGTGTTTATCAAAGTAACTCCTTGTGAGTTTATATTTGTGAACTTACTTAAACGAATAAAATAATATATTAATTATAAATAATTATATAAAAGGTATTTATGTAATTTATCATTTCATAAACTATAAATTTATATTAAACGTTAGTTCAACTAGCTTTTTTTTCATAAGATTTATAATTTTTATCATCCAAACAATACTAATAACTTAAGGTTATAAAAAAATAAACTTAAGCTACTATAAGCTCTCATAAGCTAGTCATAAAAGTCTCTTATAAATACTTTTCTATAATGATACATTAATTAATCATATATATATATATATATATATATATATATATATATATATATATATATATATATATAATAGTTATAGTTAATTAATTAAATAGTTAATATATGGCAAACAAACACCTCGTTTCTAAAAAGAATTGTTACCTCTATATTGAGTATTGACATATCTCCTTACTATCGATTGTTAACTCCTTATGAATAATAAAGTGAGAAGCTTCTATTTGACTTTGATATTCAACCAAAATTTTCAGTTCAGTTTGGAATTTCCTTAGAAACCAAACCAACTTAACCGAAACGGATCCAAATTACTTGAAACTAATGACCAAGCTCCATCTTTTAACTGGGAAAAGGGTCGATTTGGGTCCATCGACCGTTTATAGTCTTATTTTCTATTCAATTCTGTGCTTAAACATGTAAAGAGGACATATTATATTCTTAAATTTACAATTACAAAATCTTTTATTGCAGAAAAAAAAATATTAAATTTAAAAATGACCTCTAATTCGTTTGTAAAGCGAGATACAGACATTCAGTACAATTTTACACTCCATGTTTGACCAAATAGCGCCCAACAGCGCTTGTAACAGGGCTTTTTATGGAATTTGTTGATTGAAGCACAGCTAACGGGGTTAATTTTTATCGACTTTATTAAATTTGTTGTGTAAAAAGGACGAGGAAGGAGTTGGCAAGAAAAATATTATAATGAAGATATTAACAATTATAATGAGCACGATAATGATAATGATTCGCAACTCATGCCTCAATAGTTGTAGATTATATTAGCCATAACCAATCCAGCATGAAAAATATGATGTACAAGTCGAAAACCGCTTGTAAGCTAATCATATATTTAATTTCAATTACTAACGCCGACGAGTACAAACATGCTTGCGGATGATCCACATTATGAACCACGATCCTTAGTTCCTGACCATTCGTATCCGTTTTACTGTACGAATGAACATTCTGCCAAAAAAAAAAACATAAAAGTTATACTTAAATTACTTAAATTTCAGGGTGTCTTGAATGAATTGAATAATGGAAATTTGGAAGAAATAAAAGGTTACTATACATACTCCCATGGAATGTTGTCTCCTGCAAGAAGCCAGTGTCCATCTCTGTGTTGATACATGAGACTGTAACTTGAACCATCTTCATCAACTTCTACACCTATATATTACTTTTTAACTTTAAAACCAAAATTTAATTTAATTTATATATATAACATTTAACAATGAACAAGTTTTTAATTAATGCATGGAAGTTATAAAAAAAAAAAAAGATAAATACTTAATTAATTACATTTGTCAAACATGTGGATCAATGTGGTGGTAAGCATTTGATAAGAATGAAAGGCATTCAAATCAATTTTTCTTGCAATCCCAACTCCATCCATCTTCACCTTCACTAACAACAACTCATAATTGTTACTCCCACTTTCTTCATCCATTCTTCCATCAAACCTTACACCTTCAACCTCATGCTTTTCTTCCATGAACTTTTTTCTCCATGAATGCAATGGTGGCCATCCATCTAAACCTTCTTCACTATTACCTTCCAAATACCTACACCCACCAAATTATTAATTAATTTGTCAACATACTTAGAAAGTGCTCAAAAAACCATTAATTTAAACAGAATCAAGAAATACACTAGCTTACTCTTGGTAATCGCCATTGAAGAATGTACTATTGTTGTGTTCATCGTCGTTGTTATCGTGATTCCATGAAACGAGAGGAAATTTATTTGTAGTCGAACGTCGATGATTATGTCGATTGGAGCTCTTCTTGGAGGGTTGTCTGTTTTGATTGGGAGGTGAAAGACTTAGCTCAAGTTCCATTGAATATTCTTCACAAAGGTGATCAGTGTGTGTGTTTGGTTTTGTGGTTTATTTTGTTTGGAATATTTCAAGTATTTATAGAGCTATTAAAGATGTTGTTGGAAAGGCCACAAGGGAACTTGTACCTCAAGCTTTGTGGTCTGTACTTTCTTGGCGAAAGATGCCGCTTAAGTTTTTTAATCGTATTTAAATGTAAAAATATAAGGGGTTTAATTAATCATGTCAACCCATTTATGTTAGGTTTTGTTTGATTGTTTTTAATGAAAACTAGTTAATATGATCATAGAATTAGAATAATAATATGATTTGATGGATTATTTAATTATTATCTAAATATATATACAACTAATTAAAATAAACAAAAGTCCAATGATATAATAAAGGTGGATAACATTGAAGACAAGGGTCGGGAAAAAGAGGACAAACTCCCCATATCATGTCATTTTCTCTACCTACATCTTTGAATATCATCCCATTTTATTTATCTTTAAATCCAAAAAATTTATTTGGTTTAGAGGCATAAAAGTTTGAATCACTAATTTTTAATCCATATAAATTTGCTTAAGATGTGTTAATTAATCATACTGCACATACGATCAACTCATACATATGAATTTAATTACAAGTTTATGTTTGATGTCTCAAACTATATTTTCGCTATCGTTCTACTATATTGAATGTTCGATATTAATTTGTACAAAGAGGAAGAGAAAGAGTATGGAGAGGGTGACTACTTTAGACAAACCAAATAAAATAAAGTAATATTTGATGTGATTTTAGGCTAATTAAAGTTGTATAAGTTTGAAAAACTGTCTAATGCAATTATTTAATTAACCAACTTAGACTAAACACATGATTAAGCTTTTTCAAAAAGACAACATAGATAGACATTGGGTTTTCAAAGTCATCATTGTTACCCTCTCATGTGTCGAACTCTTACTCGAGTTATAAATGTTTTATGACTAAACATGATTCAGTCATTTCGTACATACATTTAAACTTAGAGTAATGCTAAATGCACTTGTTATACAATTGAATGTTATATCATATATTCATTTAAAAAATAGAGGGACGCCCAACAAAACTTATCGCCTTACCTTACTTGACTTAACTCATAAATAACTGATAAATTTAAAATTGACACCTAGTAATTATGTTTTATTTTGTTTCCACCTTGGTTGGAATAATTATCAAACACAAATCGAGAGACTAGTTTCAAGTTCCAACAATTCCCACATGTGTAATGAATATAAAAATATGAGCATCATTTCCATGTGTGTTCCAAAAACAGTAATATTTGTAGTATGTGTTTCTGGTGATGGTAATAACAATAATTACCTTCACAATCTAGTAGACATATATGGATTTACTTTTAAAAACGTGCAACATGTTGGTCGGCCGCCGGTTTTATCTTAAATGTCTTCGAAAGTAAATTTTGGGTGGTCTTACACAAATACCTTATTTTGTTGGTATTTCACTTTTTACCATGCATCTATAAATGATTCGTTTAACCTGTCGATGATGTCCGATGATGAATAAAATGACATATTTTATCTTCTTTTTGTGAAATATCCTAATCTAACACTACACGCTTCCAACTAATTAAAATATTTTTTAAACAAAAATATTATATCATGTGTAAGCAAACTACACGTAGTTAATTGTTACAACTTGAAGGTGTATTTCAAAAGACTTTCTTTGTATACTTAGTATAGTTAAAGGACTAAAAAGTAAAATTTAAAATAATTATGCTTATGCTAACAACATATTTTTCAAGTCATATTTTAATGACATAACATGAAACATTACCCGAGCAAGAGAATAACTAGATATCTCGACATTTAACATGTCACGTAAAAATAGAAAAGGGTACTTCAATTCGAAGGAAAATAGTAGCTTTTAAGATCATTGTTTCTTAAAAGATTTTGGAGTTAGGTGCTCTTAACAGCACAGAAGTTCAATTTTGCTGATGGTTAATCAATCGCAAATATTGTACTCGTATTTTATAGGTTTTACCTTTCAACTTTCTTATAAATAAACATTCAACCCCTCCTTTAGATGTATATGCACTTAAGTTAGATGTATAAATAAACTTTCTCTATAAAGTGTACAATGTTTCATGTTGTTTTTCAATCTCTCTACAGTAGTATATTTTTATAAAACAATTCATATATATTATCTTTTAATAATTCAAAGTATAGGGTTCTGTTTTTAAAATTAAGTAAAATAAAGAGAATCAATCGTTTAATTGAGAAAATTTTAAATTTACCATGTTACTGTTGGGTTCCTAAGATTACATGCATTAGAACGTGAATGAGTTGTAATTATATATATGCAAACAAAAGTTGTTTTACATTAAATATTCAAACTCATCATATCCATTGGTTACAACAATGAAATTTGGACTATATATGTTTTGTTGGACTCTTCGAACTCAACTCTATCGATGCTTACAGGAATCATATATCTTGTTACGATTCAAAGAATATGATCGAAAATGGGGTTTGGAGAGAATAAGATTTTGGTTGTCGGGTGGGAAGTGAACATGACTGCCAAATGTGGGAACGAAAAAAGGGAAATAACATAGGAGTGGTGGGGGCAAACCAACATACTTTCCTGCATATGTTTTTATACTGTTTTTTATGTCCATGTTTAAGGTTACTTACCTCGCTTTCTTTTTACTTTTTGGTTGGTTCAAATCTACGACTAATTAATAAACTAATTTTCTTTTTTACTTTCTTGTTGTTTCTACAAGTAACTAATAAATCTTCTTTTTACTTTATGAGTGTTTCTACGAGTAAATGCTATATTTTCTCTTTTCATTAAAAGTGTTTGATGACTAGAAACTTTGTTCGTTTAATAAGAAAAGGTAAACTAGAAGTAAAGAAGTTGGATTTGACATGTAAATATATCATTCAAACCTATTTGAGGGTAGACGAAGTGGACGATCACAAATAATCTTTAATTTTCTGGGGCTAGGTTCAAATTTAATTTATTTCAACTAGAGTGATATGGTGATGATTGACATAAAAATTGAAATACCAATTATTTTAGGGTAACGTAACTATTGCAAGTAACTAGATTTAGAGCAGTCTTAATGGTCTATTAGTTTCATCGTCGGCTCCAATCGACAGAACCGACATCAATGGTACGGAGCCGTCAGTTGGTTCAGTCGATAAACTGACCATCTGTCACCTTTTTTTTTTTTACTTTTTTTTGTGCGTGTGTGTATATAATAAGGGTAAATTGGTAAATATGGAGCCCAAAAATTAGAGTGACGGTGTCACTGATGACAGGGGTCCGTCAATTTTAGTCAGCTTTGAAAAAAGCTGACATGACATTAATGTGCCCAGTCGGTTTCAGTCAGTTTCAGTCACCATTGTGTATGGTTTTAGAATAAATATATCTTTTTCATACAATGATTTGTAACTATTCAAAGATCCAATATGTTCATTGAATCGACATATTAGAGTTCGACTAAAAGCTCATGAATAACTCTTTGCAAAATAACTACGAAGTATTAGAGAGAAAATAAATTATACAAAAACATGTGTCGTTAGGGATGATATTAGTTGAAGCTAGAAAATCGACCTATTTTACATTTATTAGAGAGACTCATTTTTTATAACCAAATACACGAACAACACGACGTCAAGTTCAGGATAATCTGAGGGTCTACATTACTTTCAACGTTTCTCAATATTCATTTACACTACTTTTTAATTTATTTTCTTAATGATAAATTGTCAATGACAATTACATTCCACAAAATGGTCCTATCTCTAATCTTTAGTTGAAAAATCCGACATAAAATCAATCAAGTTAAGTAGTTCCATACTCATTTTTAATTCGGTCGACATCTAAAAATCAACGATAGATAGCTTTCAAAAACGGATACCGTTTCCGTCCTTGAACCTAGACTAAATGTCAAATAGTTTGTTTAAAGATTTTAATTTAGGATTAGGACTTGATATGGGATATTGCCAACCAAGTACCCGACAATGTGACAAAATTAGTAAGAGTAAGAACAAAATAGGAAAACATGGACAATAAAACAACATAAAAAGGGAAGTCAAAGCACATGGTGTGGTTGTTCAACGACTTGCCTTGTTGGGCTTCTCATATTGACTTGTAGTTGTCAAACTATAACTCCATTGCCCTATTTGGTGGGATAGAATTGAAGTATTTGGTCAAATAACAAAATTATAGATGACACGTACTATTATGTAAGCTTTGTAGCGATTTTATTTGTAAAACACCAAATGTATATGTATCATATACGTTAATTTATAGCTACAACATGACCACTCATTGACTTAATATTCCAGCTCTTTTCTACTTCAATACTACGTGTAAAGTTCGAGTTCAAGCTCAAGTACAAATATTAGCTCGGATAACATAACAATTCGAGTGCGTGTTTATAAAAGCTTGAATCGAAATTATATAAACTTTTATATATGAGATCTAGATCTATGTATACGTCAATATGTGTGAAATCATGTTCAAGTTTTGATGTAATTTTTTTATGTGGAACTTATTGCTGAAACTAATAATGTGGAACTAACTCGAAATTGGGATAAGGATATGCTTTTTATCGAGGTTTTTGGAAAAAAATAAAAATAGAAGCTTTAAGCTTTTGGTTTATTAGCATGGAAATAAAGTGAGTATATTATTTGTGAGAGGGAAAAAAATACTTAAAAACAAAAGCTAGTTGACAAAATTCTTAGAAAGACTTTAGAAACAAATTTAAAAATGTAACTTGGAATAATTTATTTCATTTCTTATTTATTCATTTATATGTTTGTTTTTCTTATAATATGTATATGTAAATATATGTAAATATGTAATATGTAATATGTATATGTATATGTAACAATGTAATGTAATGTATGTATATATTTAAAATTACAACGGTGAGTATTTTATATAACATGTCTATGTAACTAGAAACATGTTTTAAAACCTGATTTTATCATTGGTTGGAGGTTCGAGTCCTGATCCAACCGGTTGAACCGGATGAAAAATAATAATTTAAATTATATAAAAATTTTCTAAAGTACAAGTAAATACAATATAAATTGAAAAATAGATTTCCAAGTAAGTTCATCAATTTTGGATTCTTTATTACTAAAAAGATACCATACACTCACATAGTATTATTTAAAAAATAAAATAAAAAAGTACACCAAATTCGTTTCATGTTCGATTCGAGTTTAATATATTTGTAGTTCGATTCGAGTTTAATATATTTGTAGCTGTAAAATTGAACGGTTAATAACGATCCATAACTCATATTTATTCACTTAAATTAATTCCCGATTCAGTCGGTTGAACCAGCCGGTCCAACCGAAGTGTTAAAGTGTTCGAGTAAAAATCATGTCATCGTATCGTCGATACAACTAAAACTAAAACCCCCGGTTAACTTGAAACTCACAAGTCACAACTTAGAGTTTCATTGATTTAACCAAAAAAACATGACTTGTAGATTCGGTCAAATAAATGGAGAAAAAGGTACAAAAATAGAAAATGAAAAAGAATTCCAGAAAAGGTAGAAAACGGAGGGGGCAGATATCACAGCTTCAACGGTCTACAAACCCCCATCGATTCCTCAGATGAGATAGATCGATACACAGTTCGACTATTGCATTTGATCTCCGCTTGATTGATGATGTCATCTAACGACCGAATTAGTTTACCGGTGTCCGATCCTCAGGAAAAAGGCGAACAAAGGCTGTTCAAAGGATCCACCATGACGTCACGTGGTGCTTACGCCGCCCTTTCTTACATGTCTTGCGCTGGTATTTATTTATCTATATATATATTCATCTATATATCTATAGTTTTTGTATTTATGTTTACTATCCATAAAAAAAATTAATCAATTTTTCATCTGGATAAGAATTATTACAATCGAATTAGTGTTTGATGAAATTTTCAGTAGTTTGATTTTAGGGTTTTTTTAGAAATAAGATAAATTTTATTCTTTTTTTTGCTTAATTGAGGTTTCATATGGAATTAAAATTATAAACACTGCATGTGAAGATTGATGGAAATTAGCTCGACTTGAAAATTGTGGTGGGTTTAACATTTTAGAAAGTTATAATTAGCTATTATTTGAAGTTTTGAGCTTAAAATTCTCTTTGAGAGGTTATCCTACCATATATGCATAAACAAAAGCTTATCCTCGTTTTGTACGGTATGACATGTTAGTCTTAACTTTGATGTTTATAGTGATGCTGGTATTGTTCAACAAAGCAGCCCTGTCATCCTATAGTTTTCCATCTGCAAATGTCATCACATTATTTCAGGTACAAAAGTACCTACTTTATGTGTGTATCATGGTTCACAATTATTTCAACTCTAAGTTGTTGATGTGATATTTTATATTCCGATTGTTGCTGTGAAGATCATGAGCTTTTACTTGCTTTCTTCTTTCTACATTTGTTACATCTTATCCTAATTAAACATCACACTAACGCTGGATTCTTAGTTGTTTTATATGTCTTTTTACCAGAGAGTTGAACACTGTATTTTTGTACTACAGTGACAGATTAATTAATTGCATAATTTTATCTATTGAAATACGATTAACCTGTCAGATGATTGTAGTGGATAATATTTATCTTTCATTTTCTTCAGATAATATGCTCGTGTTCTTTTCTTTACGTTTTACGCCGTTGGAAAGTAATATCCTTTAGTTCTGGTGATAATGATAACTCAAAGGGGCTCGTGTCGTTGCAGACAGTTGTTCAGACTTCACCTCTTGCTTTGACGTATTTGCTTTATATGGTATGCATACGGTCTATTGTAGACTTTTGCTTGTATTAGTATTGTTTTATTTGTACTTATGCATGTCATGTCCCTACCTTTTTGTTTCTTGCTGAAAGCTAGCCACTATGGAGTCTGTACGAGGAGTAAATGTACCCATGTACACCACGCTCAGGAGGACGACAGTGGTATTTACGATGTTTGTGGAGTTTATCTTGGTCGGTCAGAAGTATAGCCGGTCTGTAATTGGCAGGTATTCTTTTATAGTTTATGTGTGTTTTTCGTACTGCTCGTGTATTTTTAGTCATGAAGGTAATCCATTTTATTGAAAGCTAACGATTATATATATTATATTTGTCTAGAAACTAGCATAATTGTTGGTTTTTGCTAAATTACTAAGTTCAGTTTTAAAATCCTTTTTTTCTGTATAAGTACCATTCTTGTGAAAAATCTCTGCCATTATCCCATCTGGTAGTTTTGTAGCATCTACGATTGCGATTAGTTGTTCCGCTATATTGCATTTACAAACATTATTTCATCTCCTATATCTAACTCAAAAACATAAGGGTTTATCAGTGTAGCCTTGATTGTATTTGGTGCTTTCGTTGCTGGATCACGGGACTTGTCGTTTGATGCCTATGGCTATTCCATCGTATTCTTATCAAATATTACTACAGCAGTATATCTTGCAACAATATCCCGTATCGGTAATCTTACCTCTGGTTCTTATTAATTCATTGAGTATCTTGATGTGTCTTTATCATGACTACATACATCCCTTAAATCTCACAGGAAAAACAAGTGGACTCAACAGCTTTGGCTTGATGTGGTGCAATGGTGAGTTAACAGAATTCAGGGATCATGTACTTAAATAAAAGTCATTGGCTTGTAATGATCATATGAGTGTTTCATACATAGGTATTCTCTGTGGACCTGTCCTGCTATTTTGGACATTCATACGGGGTGACTTGCAGTTGACTATGAACTTCCCATATCTGTTTGCTCCAGGATTTCTGGTAAACTTTGGGCTCCAACCAGTTCATCTATTGTTATTGCATGCACTAAGAAACTAATTAAATGACTTAAATATATTGTTCATGAATTTCAATGGACAGATTGTATTGCTTCTGTCCTGCATGCTTGCTTTTCTCTTGAACTACTCTATCTTCCTGAACACAACTCTCAATTCAGCAGTCACACAGACAATCTGTGGTAATTTGAAGGTTTGTTTTTTGGTTCCTTTGTTATTTGTGCGTAAATATCTTGTAGATGTCTTATGATATGATAAAGATTTTACCCTTTCTGGTATAAAACTCAAATCTTCCATTTTTGTCCCGTTTTCACTCTTACCAAAGTTTCACGTCTCAACCGTTGATGATTTCGGGCCTAAACCCAGTTGAAATTGTCTCTAGCAGGTCTCCATATGATTAGGTTTCATTTTTTAAGCAAAAAGATTACCATTGTACACATGTAGCTTGTTGCTTTTTGGATTTGATAAATTCTTATATATATAAAAAAAACGTGCATTAGTAATAGAACACCATCTTGAATGTGAGAAAGTTCGTTACTTTTTAAAGCTTTTAAGGTGTCAAGTGTTCAGTTTACATGCTTACATGCAACCGTATGTGTTTGTGTTCAAACATGTTTAATTACAGAGATAATAATAATATTAATACGTCTCCTGGTTTCTGGTCATCGCGCATAGGATCTTTTTACGATCACATTAGGCTGGATGTTTTTTGGTGGCCTTCCCTTCGATCTTGTGAGTATACGAATGCACATTTCCTTTGTGAATGGTTTATAATTGAAGCCTTTAACACTCTCTCTATTGAGAATTTCATTGTTCCTTACGTATTATTTTCGCAGTTAAATGTCATAGGGCAACTTCTCGGATTTGTAGGATCGGGATTATATGCCTACTTCAAACTCTTTGGGAAATAAATTCCGCAAGATTTTTACAGGCAATTACTTGGTTGCTGTCTTGAAAAGGTACATAATTTGGTTGACACCTCAGAGTAAAAGTATACTACAGGTGATGGACATGTTTGGAGCTTGATATGGTGTTGAGTTAACTTATAAGGTTGAGAATTAGTGACGGACGAGTTTGGGTACCATATCTGGAAAAACAATTTTTTTTTTTGAATTGTAATTTCATTATTTTGAGTTTGCAACAGTGCCCTGTAAAGAACCCAGAGAGGGATACTTTTTATTTTATAAACTATGATATCTTTAACCGTGTTTACTATTATAAGAATTGAAAACCCCCCTGGATGTTTTTTTGTGGGATCTCATCCATAATGTATGACAAATGGTGTAATGTGTGTCTAAAAATGACAAAGTAAGTTGATGCAGGAGAAATTTTGACCCGAATCTCATGTGCGCGTGCATGTTAATCTTATATGTGTTTCTGTGTATCAAACTTCGATTAAAAAGGCTTAAGAAAAAAAAGGGTCTTTATTGGAGATGCCCTATTATATTTCACTATCACTAGTGCTCAACTGCTCATACCAATATGTTTTACAATTCAAGAAGTCCATGTTATGGAAATTTTACAGGGCATGGTTAAATTAATTCGCATTGCTTAAACCATTGATATGGAAGATATTTCCCATTCTTGCAAACACCATATAAATGAATCACATTTTCCTTCAACAGTAAAAACACAACTCCAGTAAGAAAGTAAATCCATGCCAATGGCTTTCAAGCCAACTGACACATTTCTGTAAGAAGTCCCAACTGCCTAATCCTAATACTCCTGTTCCTCTAACCAAACCAAGCCATGTCCCGGTATCTCAATCCCTTGTTTGTGAACTTGAACTAAACAAGCTACTGTTGTCGAGCCAATCTTTACAAGGATACATCTTCATCACAAACGAATGATCAGCTGGTTGAAGCAGTCACAGTCTCACAGACAATGTAGATTTTAAAAAACCATGACCCTAATCTCCATTTGTATCGTTGACTACAAAATAGACATATATTAATCATTGCCCAATTTGAGACACAACGATGATGAGTAACTAATTTAACAAATATGTGTTTTTATAACTGACTATAAAGTAGAGGTGACAAGATGATAGGGTCATGTAGGTTGGGTAACGGGTCAAAACATTATTGTTTAGTACATTTGATGGCCAGGGTCGGGTTAGGTTGACCTGCATATACCATTTTGTCCAATTTTAATTAGGGTGTTATATGCTTTAGTGATTAAGACCCTTTTATGCTATTCTATCTGGTTAAAATACTTGTTATTGTCTCTTACCTTTTCAAACATCAAGACGACTTTAAACTACCAAGCTCTTCATAACTTGTATCGTGACCTTTTCTTCTGCGATATGAAAATAAGCGTCTTAATAGATGAGCCCAGGTGCATTGACATGTGATATTAACAACGATGTTATCACAACTATCCTGGTCATTTTCCTCATCTTTTAACTGATTTGAATGATCTTGTGCGTCACTGATGTGATTATCCACTTCCTTTTTCTGCACGTATTTCTGAAGTTCTTTTTTGCTTGGTGACCTATCAAAATTCGAAAGTTATTCGTATCGTATGCTTGCTCATTTCCAAAAGAAGAGGCAAAAATCATATCGATTTTGAAGTTGAAAATCTACTGCATTGGCCTTAAAGTCAAATGTAAATCTTCATCTTAACATGAAGCAATGCCTGATAGGAAAGTAATGTAATAAAAACATAAAGAACTTACGTCTGTAATTCTTCGAGGTCATAATCATGCTTTTCTGATTTTTCCTTTACAAGATTGTAACTAATGGATGTATGTCGGGCAAACTGAAGCTGCATCCAAAATAAAAGAAAAGTCGATCTTTGTAGGAGCGAACTTATAAGAACACATTTTATTTAAAAATCTATAACATATGCTGCAAATAAGCAACTTAATGTTATAGGTGGCAAAATGGGCAGGTCACTGGAGCTGCGTAATTAGCCAAAACCATCACGTCTTGTTGGGTTACCCGTGAGGCCGTGAACATATTCTTGTCCATTATTTTTAAAAGTTCATCTAAACAAGCTATTATATAAAATGACAATGGACCAACAATTCCATATGAATTGCTAACCTGATCACCGTCCTTAATCCCATGAAGAGCGATAGTATCTTGGTCTTGAAGAAGCTTCTGACCATCGAAACATAGGCAAAACTGTGCCCATACATGTGACCTTCGTACATGATCAAGATTCCATAATGCATTAATAATAAAGATATACATTATAGAGCAGACAAACCTTACCCAAGAAAAAAAAAAGCAGACAAACCAACTCCACTTTAGAAATGGAGGATCGTTGGGCAGCTGTGTTAATAAATGTTAAAAAATTTTAATAAAGGGTCAGAAATGACATTGTTTTTGCCCAAAATTCCGTAATTAAATTGTAAATTTCGTAGTTTCTTCACAAAAGTTCCAAGATTCCCCATTAGCTACATGTACACACATTTGAAAGATACATAAAGGGGTAAGATTTCAGAAGTACCATAGGGTTAAATGATTTAAAAGTTGTGCTTTGGTTTACAACCTTCTTATAAAGATTGTCTAATTTAGTTTCTGTAATCTATTTAACAAGGTGAGTACGACTGAAATTCAGCAGACGGAGATAAAAATGTTAACCAGTCTTACGCATTTTGTCACATATAGAACGAACAAAATGAAATATTCAGATAGAAAAAAAATATTAATTAGAGCATACCAAGAAACCTTGCCAATTCCTTGTTTAGGCAAATGACTAAAAGCATCTTCCACAGCCTGTTTCAACTGTGCTACTGTAGGATTCTTCACAACACTAATATCTGTACCACAAAAATTAAGACACCATTCATATAACTATTCGTGTTAATCAATAAAAGAAACAAGTAGTTAATTACCAAAGGAAGATCCATCTAGTTTAAGTACAGTAAGTTTAATAGGTTCTAAAGGAAGCTTTCCATATGAAAAGCTTTTTCTAGATAACGTTTCGATAAGTAACAACGGAGAAAAAGGACGTAGAGGTGAAGATGATGAAGTAGACGGCCGTGATCCACTTATCTCGAATGAAAACTTATTATTAGCATCAAATTCATCATGATTATAGGCGAAATGATCTGCAGAATCATGAGTGTCTCGTGCAAGAATTTGCATATCAGTTATACTATTATGAGCTGATGAGGATGAATTGAAGTAAGGATTGGAATGAAATTTGATCAGAAAATGGAAGTTTGATGATGATGATGATGATGATGATATTGATACATCAATCTTAAAAAAACAAAAAGAAAGCAAAGGAGAATGATACTTTGCTTTGAGTGGAAAATGATGGCGTTTTGCTTTTGGATTGGGAAACTGCTTTGGATGGATTATGTCCGAGATAGAATCTTACTGCTGCTGGATATTCTATTATTGTTTTTACTCTTTTTACAAGGGACCTGATTTTTATAAAAATAAAAATCTTCTGTTTAGCTTTGGAATCAAGATTCGATTGTGATGTACTTTAAAAATATAAATATATATATTTATTATCAGCATATAACTTCTTATAAAGAGTTTGTCTAAAATGTGAAACTGATAACAAAAACATTTGATACGTATTAAATATTAATAAACTCAAATTTAATTTTCCTAAAAATTGGAAGAAAAAAAAATAAAAAAATAAAAAGAAACACTTACACATTTATGAATCTAACTTTTGCCATTTTGAAATAATTTAAGAAATTTTAAATTTATAAATTCAATTTAACATGTGGGCGCACATAAGAAAAATCTCTTATATAAACTTAGTTCTTACTCTTATAATATTATAAACTTTTTTTTAACAACAAATTTTTATTAACATAAGGTAAATTGGCAAATTGGTTGAAACTGAATTATGCAAATAAAATGATAATTAAGGAAATGCAAAGTAATTTGAGGAGGGGTATAACTATAGAAAAATAATTTTGTCATCATTACAAGTAGTTTGCTTATTTATTTTTACTAACTATATTTAATTAAAACATCATGGTTGGTTTGTGTAATTTACTCTGGATCTTACTTAATTATTTGTTAGGTTGGAAATATTTTCTTTTAACTTTAGATAAGAATAAGAATACGAATAAGATGGTTTGGTGTTTTAGGTTTAGACTAAACCACGTTGATATGGTTTGCTATGTAATTGTTTCTTATTTCTCGGTTACACGATTCAATTTAAAATCGATTAATGAAGTAACTTATGTTCTTATAAGCGCGCAAACGTAACTTACTGTGTTACATGACAACATGCACATCTTAACAACCAAAACATGACTAAAATGTAAGGCCTTCTGTGTGCTTTTTAGAAACTGATCTTGATCATCGTTGTATTAGTCATCCGGTTAGTGTCTTAAAGATCACATGTGGTTTGGTCGCCAAACGGATTAGAAGTCACATAATGCGTATACAAATGCTTATAATGCCCTTAACTCGTTCTATTTAAAAGAAACAATATAGCTTTTGTAATCATATTTTATTTTCATTATTATTATTATTATTATTATATACAATACAATATACAAAATATAAAAAGATGGATAACAAAGTATTGACGGGTCAACACGACCTATTTTGACCCGCACATCAAGTCACTGCTTAGCTGCCTATAAACACAACTTACCGTTTAAAAAGAGCCAAAGATCGACAGGATTTGGGTTTCTTCGGGTCTTCTATGACCCTTTATGCCACAGTTGATACAAAAACCAAAATTCAAAAAAAGCAGTTTTGAAGCATCTAGCCATAAAGCACATATCCAATACAAATTGTACACAATTATCTACAACACAACAATAATTACCTGTAAGTAACACCAGAATCCCCATTGATTCCAGCTTCTTGGATGAGCTTTTGGGTGAAATCTGAAAGCCTGGCAACTTCGGCTTTCAGTTCAGTAAAACAACGATCTTCATAAACGTGCATCTCATTTTCAGGCACGTTTCGTGTTGAAGAAACATCCAGATCATTAACAACATCCACAACTAAACTAGTTGTATGTAAAAGCTCTCTACTCATATCTGTGATTTTCGTAAGAGCACTCGTTGCTGCTTCAACTTCCAGTTGAGCAGCTTCTAATTCCAGTTTTTCAATGGCCAATTCGCCGAGACTTTCCTCACCAATTCTCTCTTGTGCCATTGCATAAAGCTTCCTCAAATCATCAGCATCATGAGTCAATTCATGCTTCATTTCATTCATCTCCTTTTCTCGTTCATCAAGTTTTTCCAAAACCAATTTAAGCTCGTTTTCTTTGATTGTTAGAGCTCTTTGAGTCTGCAAAACTTCCATTTCGCGAGACCGTAAGGTTTCCCTGATCACATCTAATTCGGTTACAAGCTGTTTCTCTTTTGATGAAATGTAGTCATCCTGTTTAATAGAACTCACGATTTTATTTGTAAGCTCGACAATATGTTCTACAACACTTGTGGCTTCAGAATACTTCAAATTAGTCTCGTTTAGGTCATGTTGGATCGTTTCAACCTGTTCCTCTCTCTCCTTTAGTATCATTGTTGTTTCAGTAAGCTCACTTTCTCTACTTCTCAGAAGCGTTTTCAGATTCAATATTTCTTGATTCACTTCACCCAACATTTTTTGTGCATCAAATAATTCACATTCTTTCTCCTTCAGCATAACGTCAAGAAAGGACTGCTCAGATTTCAAATGTTGAATCTCCAATTTTGCGTCCACTAGTTCAGACTCTTTGGATTCGAGAACATTTTGCATTGACCCGTATTCTAACGTTTTCCGGTCTAATTCATCTCTAAGAAACAAAAGTTCTTCAGTTGCCTCTTGTAGAGAAAGTTTTTCCTGATTTAAGCAGTTCCGTAACTCCGTAATTAGGTCTTTGTCCACAGATAAGTCCCGTTCAAGCTCTTGATTACGAGCCTCTGCGAGTCTAAGTTTTATTCTTTCACTTTCAACCTCGACTTCTGCATTTCCTAGACTTTTTGTGTACAAAACTACGCTTTCCCGTTGTTGTTCAAGTTCTGAAAGATCTTTTTCTAAAATCTCTTGTTGATCCTCCATTTTTTTCCTGGATAAAGTCAGAGATTTCTGTGACGATACTAACTCTGACCTTACGTCATCAAGTAGCTTCCTCACTCTAGTAAATTCTTCCAAATATTCATTAACTTCAACCATGCGTTTAGATACCCCCTCTGTTAACGTCTTCATTTCTTCTTGTGCCACAAGCCAATCCATAGTCTGCTTCTCCAAATTCGCCTCAACTTCTTTTACTTTCTCTTCTTCAAATTCAAGAAGTGTCACAGAAATTTGCAGCTCTTCGTCTTTCTCCTGAAGAGTTTGTCTCAATTCTTGAATCTCGACAGTTTGTTTATTCAGAATTTCTTTGGTCTCAGCCAAAAGCTTTGACTTTGACCAAAGTTCAGATTCAGTATTCCCAGCTACCTCTGACTTTATCCGCAATTCTTCGACCATGACATTCAGTTCGATTTCTTTCAACAGAAGTGCTGACTGGGCTGCAGTTACCTCCTTATCTTGCTTTTCAAGTTGAAGCTTCAAATTTTTTATTTCGGCTGCTTGAGCAGCTAAATCAAGATTAGCTTGTTTTAGCCCATTTTCGAGTTCCTCCTGCTTCAAAATAGTAGATTTTACAACTTCTTCTCGTTTACTTAGCTCTTCTTTTTCTTGGTTCAATTCAAGATATTCTGATAATATTTCATTTTCTGCAGCTTCTAGATCTTCTTCTTTCTTCCTTAAAACAGTTAGGGCTGTTTGAAGATCTGATTCCAGCTTTCCAAGATTAAGTTCTAATTCAATATCATGATGTACATTTGAATCTTTACCAATCTTTTCTTCAAGTTTTTGTGATTCCGCGAAGAGTCGCTCGAGAAGAATTCTTGCGGGTTCTATTGCCTCATCGTCGTTGATGCTTGATTTTTTGTTGTTTATAACTGATTTCATTATCAATGCAGAATGAGAACGACCCTTTGTTTTGCTACTGAAAGACCTTTGGTTGAACTTATCGGATCTCACAAAGCAAAACTGGAAGAAGGCAATTTACCAAATTATAGATGATCATAGAAAAAAGCTCAAAACATATCAGGTACCATATAAAATTTGATTAACCTGTGGCTGAACATGAACCGTTTAGTCATGCTTCAGTGAACATATACAAATGACAACCACAAAAGCCACACAAATAGTTTCCAGTTAGCCATGCTCCAGCTACTTCTTAGGACACTAATACGAGTTCGATTTGTTACCCTTTAACAACACTGTGACACTAGAGGAGCCATTTTTCATGTTGTGTTGTTATAAACTTTTTGAAAGAGAGCACTTTGACAATCCTAATGCTCCACTAGAACTATTTCGATGAAATTTGATTGTCACCTCATTAAATTATAGCACCATTGATGAGAATTAGGAATTTTGTAACTTGTGATATCTAGAATAGTGGATCTGGAGGTCACGTAACTACGACACTTTGTTGTATAGGTGTTCTTCCCGGCTCCCACCACCACAACCCTCCAAAAAATAAAGTTCCAAAGAGGCCACCTAATTAACTATTGCCTTCAAGTTGGCTGACTCCTATTAACAATTTATTGGGATCCACTAAAAGCACCTAAACTGTCCATTATGCCATTGACCGTGATATTGACTTGTTTCCTGGTTGAGTTGATGTGATAATTTGTTAAGAGTAGTAGTAGTACAATCTAAACAATATCACATAAAGTTACATGGTTTTCTTTCTTTCACAAATAAGAAATCTAGATTAAACCTTTCTGTTATGAACGTCTAGTATCATTGTTATTTAGAATGAGATACTCTTTGCAATTGTAGCATTTATTTATCATTATGTGTGTGGCCTTGTGACTTAAAGAAAATTGATGTCACACCTGGATCCCAAACACAAGAGTACGAACTTCAGAAATTTGAAGAGTGACAAAAATATGCATCCCAGAGAACAATTAATCCCATTACAGAGGACAACTGATACTCAACAGTTTAAACTCCTTCACAAATATAACTGATATGCTCATATATATTTTCATCGTACTCTTCCGCTCATGTCACTTCTGTTTAACTTTCTTAGTAAAGATCTAGTATTTCAATATCAATATGATCACTATTAAAGCCTGGACATCTGCAGCAGTTTTTATAGGTTGAACATTCAACAGACAAACAATTTCAGCAATATTCATACATTTGACTTTATTTTGAATCACACTCAGGTCTGAATGCAGCTACAAGCTTAAATTCAAAGATAAAACTAACTTTATTTCCAGATCATTGAGAAGAACCACAAGTTCATGTTAGTTAGGGATGTTCAGTATTCTAACACAAAAAAGAAAACAAACTTTGAACCAATTTACATTCTTATTGCTGACACGAATTGGCTTTTGAATTGAGTTTTGAATTGTTAATTATCAAACAAAACCGACTTGAATTTCAAAATCAATAATATATACATTATAGATATAGATAATATAATTTTCAGGCTTTACAAAGAAAAACTCAGAAAATGCTTAAATTTAGATCAATATAGTAGAAATTAGTTTAACCTAATTCGATTAGGAGTGCAAATACGAATTCATATTCAGCTAAAATGTTTCAAATCCAAACAACCATGTTCAAACAACTCGAATTCGAAACCCTATTAGGTGAACACTTCCCTACAGCTTACTCCATATTTAGTATCGCTTGTGTTCAAAGCATCATACAGTAGAATCACAAAACAATAGAACATGTTAATTAAAAATCACAATTCCCTAAACAGTACTTAATAAACCTCTTCCCTATTTCATCATTCCACAATTAGCACTACAACTACAATACGAGTATGTATATATATACACGTATATAGACACAGATTAAACAAATTTACCTTAGAAGAAGAAGAGGACGCATATAAACTGGACTGTAGAGAAGCTGAAGACGCCGCCATTTTTCAACTTCTGAGCACATTCGCCCTCCGTAAAACTCGCAAAAACTTATATATGCCCAAATGCCCAATCACTGTGTGTATGTGAATGAGAGGAAAAAGAGACTTGAAGGTGGGGGGAGGGAGGTGCGTAGTTTAGCAGATGCGTATTAGCAGTTGTTAACGTACGCTAAAGGTTTGTCCTGCGTGTACCTATCAACTGCCTTCCAACGTTTATCCGCTGCTGATTCATTGCTAAAAATTAAAATGTCATTTCACACCCTTGTATTTTAAAATTAGTGCATATCAAGTCCTTTTAGAATTTTAGTACTTCATCGAAAGACAGAAAAATATTTTAACTAGTTATTGATTCAACTCCATAGACTATTCAACATTTTACCAAGACTCGTAGAGTCATAAAAATCACCGAATTTTTCTTTGATTTTGAATTATTAAGTTGTATGAATGATTCGAAATACATATACGTAACCATGATAGAGGCTCGTCAATTGAGAAATAAAAATCTAAAGAGTATAAGAGATTGGATCCTATATTCCAATGACAAAATTAAATCGATTTACATATGTACAAATTTTATTTGTTTTAATTATCACTTAACATCAATTACCATACAATCGCATGTAATTTGTGTGATCACGAGTAACTATCCTTATGAATTATGTAACACTAATCAACAAAAGGATACAATGTAACAAAGCCAAAAATTCAAAGGAGCTCAATTTAATTCTGATAAAGTTTGAGGACGGTTTTTGTTTCTTCAAACAACATAGAATGGATACAAACTCGAGCAAATTTTGTTTGTTGGAAATCTGTTTTTGGAATCTTTCTTTTGTGTTGATGTTTCTTTGGATAAAATCAAAATTAATGAACCAACAACGTATGTTTTGGCCTTTTGGGAACGTGTTTTTGTGAGTACCATGTAGCTTTCGCAATTCAATAATATTTTATATTTAAAGAAAATATTTGATGCATTTGAGTATTTGTATTTGTAATTTAATACGAGATTGATGATGCTTTAGATTAAAAAAAAAGTATTTGTAATGTTATAAGATGAGTATATTCTTTTTATTTTTATTATATTTTGGTATGGCTAACCATTCATTTATTCGCATATTAATCGGAAAATTATTAGTGCAGTTAACAACACCTAACTTTGGTGCTGTTATAGTATAGTAAAACAATAAGAGGAATTAAAAATATACATACACTAAAGATGTTGGATATAAAATATAAAAGAACGTGTTTGTATAAGTGAAAAAATACATCATTTATACCAGAATTTGATATTCGGGTCGAAAATGAACTTGGTTTGTTTTGAAAGTTCGAGTTAAATATTTTATGGGAGACGTGTTTGTTTTCGGTGAGGATTTATGGATTTCCATAAATTAATGAAAATTTTGAGTTTTAAAACTTATGACTTTATAATGAAAAATTGTGCATTATCAATGACGACGAAAATGTGGAGTGGATGGAAATGGATTACAAGAAGACGTCATTATACTAGTTAGATGTTGCCTATGTCGACAACTAAAACATAAATACGAGTAAAAAGGTAGTCATGACATTCAAAGATGTTGATCAATCAACTTTTATTTCAAAAAAACATTGGCGACTACATAAATTTTGACCTAACTGGCATCGACATGAAATGAAGTAATGCCAGTGGATGAGATGTACTTACTTGTCAATTTCAAAAGACTCGAAAGGACAACTAGACAGGTGACTTTGTGTCATCTAGACAAATTTAAAAACACCCATAATTGTGAGGACAGAATTCGATATCAGATAAAGAGGCTTAAGGGGTCTTTTGTTTTTTCTGATTGCTGAAAGCTGAAATCTGAAAATCAATTCTAAATAATAAGATCCGACTGCTGAATCTGAATACATAATCGTTAAGATCGTTTGATAAATGAAAAGTGCAAACATCTAAATACACATGTTTAACCATTATTTGACGTGACACAAATTGCATGAATAAAACACTAAGTTACACACAAATCAACTTAAGTAAAAAGAATTATAAGACCTTCCCTACACAACGTTGTATAAATCAATAATAACTTCAATAGATAAATTGTCATGAAAAAAACAACTAAAATACATTAACCAAAAACGGAAAGAAATATTGATTAACGGGTTAACTG
Organism: Gnaphalium uliginosum; assembly: GCA_963930675.1. Lineage (NCBI taxonomy): Eukaryota > Viridiplantae > Streptophyta > Magnoliopsida > Asterales > Asteraceae > Gnaphalium > Gnaphalium uliginosum. Next base: position 9,110,563 of record OZ005685.1, on the reverse strand, counting down.
ACATATGAAATCCAGTTATGCGAGACACTAATCAAATAGAATGTTAGGGGATTTTTTTTTTCTCAATTAGAAGTTTTAAGCAATTATAAATAGCTTACTGAATAAGTGGTTTTTCAGCTAGGTTAAGACTTAATTAGAAAAAACTATCAAAACATCTTAATGACATTTAGCTTATCGAATAATACAACTACCTCTTTTTAAGACATTATAAGCTTAAACAAAAGACCCCTTAAATATGCTTACATAAATTAGAAAAATGACTATAATTGTAATGGACAAATGGATGTTAACATGTAACGATGTTTGTAACGTTGTTAATTTAATACGTTCGTAACATCATGTACGCGTCAAGAATAGTAATCTCAGTGCAAATTCTTGAAATGGGGATCATAGCAAATTAAGTCCCATAAAATCCGGTATACGTGAAAAAAAAAAAAAAAAAAAAAAAAACTCACCTGAATAACCAACTAATACAACTTTTAAAAACCAAGTCTTCAAATTACCCACAAAGGTAACGTAATGTTTGTAGAACGCCATACGCTATATTTATGTATTGATGTATGTACAGTTTTCACCAATACGTTCATCTTGTATCTAATGACTCGTTTTCTAGAGAATTTTCCAAAGGGACTTCCATGTCTCTTGCTGTTACAATGCCTGTTTTGAGAGCATGATGAACAAGAAGACTCACTTGTCTTCTTAGAGTGATGTTATCTACAAGAATCTCTGACAGAATGTTCCTAAGTTTATTATTTGTTGGGATGTTATCATCATCATCATCGTTCATATCACCAGCAGTTGAAGCATCAAAATTATCATCTTCAGCTAAAATTTGCGCCTGGAGAGATATCCAATTGACAAATAATTTAGAATATAAATCCCACAACTAATAATTACATTAGAAAAAATAAGTAAAATAGATATTTGGCAGTCACTGCACGATTTTCAGGTATACTATACTTTAAAGTGAAACTTGGTCAGTTGGGGTTATGTTTTATTGCTAGCATCTTAAATGGGTAACTTTAAAATTTTGGCTAAAAGGGAAACTGGTAATGAACTAGTTCTCATTCAACCCAGACTAGGTGGGGAATGCATCAAGAGATTAAGAAAATGGAAGGCGAAAAGAAGAGTTGACCAACTCCTACAATCTCCTGAATTGCTTTATTGAAAAAATGTGAATCATTATACTCACGAATCATGATGGTGTTGGTTATCATATAACAATTCATTACTCGTAATTTTTTTATAAGACAAAAACACTCAGCCCATCTTGACTAGCTCTAAAACTGAACTTGTTTTGACCAGTAAACCAATCCACATTTTGCCACCTACAGTAACAGTGGCTAATGGGGAAAAAGTAACTCATGTACCACGGATCTGCTGGGTTTGTGATGGAGAGGAAGTCATTATACACAGTTTCTAAATTTTTTGACCCATCTCATAATGATTTGCTTCAACCTGAGACCAGTAACCCACTACCCAACTCAGCATCCAGAATGAACAATAATCTGTGTACCAGGTATAACATGCGGAGTGAGATGTACCTGTGCAAAGAGGGCTTCTATCCGACCATCGGATATTTTTACAAGTTCCAAAGCATCTTGCACTGATGGAGAATCAATTACTAGTTTATCTTCACTTTCATTTAGCAAATTCATGCTGCACTCACAAAGCCGGTGTTGAAGAATATCACATTCATGCAGCAACTTCTGTCTAGCAACTTCCTCCTTCTCAAGCTTCTGTTTTTCTTGCAGGAGTAGTTTCTGTACACCACAATTTTGTAAACATAAAATATTTGTAGTATATTCGCAAATAGAGGCAACATATATTTATATACTTCAAAGTGGAGTCCAAAATTATGGCTATATTAAAGATCTGTTTCTTTACAGAATTTTTGCTTTCTATTTTCATCTTACGTGAATTACTTCTAGCAAAGCTCTCTATCTTTCTATCATTGACACTTCTCCATGATACCACTTAATGGAGAAAAAGATCCAAAATGTACATACAAAAGATTATGATGATATGAAAAGGACGGACTTATACTTTACACTCCCATACGTCCTACTATAAATAATATAAAAGGCATTCAGAGTAATTGCTTTGACCACTAGTGATCATCACGAAATATTTGATAGTATTAGCTCTATCAACAAGATCCCCCTGTGTAATCAGTATTGGGCGTAGTTTAGATATTTGACTAATAGTCAAACACTTGTACCAAACTTATCTCCAGTCAAACATTGCCTTTGTATTTGGATGGAAGCATGTCTAGGTTTCCTTATTGACATAATAGCTTTCACAACAGATAAAGTACCAAAATATGCTTGGTTGAATTATAAAGAGATTAAAACCAATCAACCAACTTCTAAAACCTACTATAAATTTCATTTCTAATTTGGTCACTGGACTTGGAAGATATACTATTAAAACCATCATTCCAAAACCCATTATAGAGTTCGGGTATTACAGTGATTTCAGTGACAATCTATAAAGTCCATTAACCAAATTTAAAAAGAATCCGCTATTCACTGCAGCTTCCATACTTGAATCATAAAGAGATAAAATACCTCTGCATCTAACTTTCCGGCAAGTGATTGATTTAGCTGCTGCTTCAATTCTGCTTGTGAACTTCTAAGGGATTTAACCTCTTTAACAAGAACTTTGACATCTGCTTTTGACTTAACTTCTAGCTCTTGATGTTTCTTCAATAGTTGCTCAAACTTGTTTTTAGTATTATCCAGCTCCTGCAGTAATTGATCTTTTTCTTCAATTACAGATGTTTTTGGTGTTTCTGTTTCGTGCTTCTCATCCTGGAAAATTTTCACTAGTCAATTGTTATAACTCCAGGAAGTTACATCTACATGTAAAAAGTTTGACTCAGTTACTTATGAATGGGTCGGTTCGGGTGTGTTTTTTTATCTGAAAGGTCAAATAAAAAATTATATTTGAAGGAAAAGGATCATATAGGTTGAACATAAAGCAACCTGGATCATTATACAGAAAAATTTAAACTATCGTCGAGTTACATACTACAAAAGAAAAATAGTTGGACAGAAAGTGTTTCAGGTCAATCCGACACGTTCAACACTAACCAAAGAATTACTCCTTTTGACCTGTTATCCATCCCACCTTCCCTGCCCATTCTGCTATCTCCAGTTCATACAATATTAAGGAAAGGGCGAGAGTGTCATGAAACCTGTTGAGACTTCAATTTGAACTCCATTTCTAGTGATTTCCGTCTAAGTTCTTCCATATCCCACTGCATTTGAGTAACTCTTTCCCTTTCCATCAAAATCGCTTGGTGAAGGTTTTCTTTACTTCTCAGTTTGGTGGTCTCAAGTTCCTCCTCCAAATCCTTGACCTACAAATATACATGAACTTTCAGGTGAAGTATTATACAATAATGTTTAATGCGATAACTTTCGGTTTCTGCAAGAATAATCATTGAACTTTTTCTCTATTTCCTCAAAATATTTGTTAGAGGGCTTTACGGCTTCACCATGTTTATATTATAGCAACACAAACCATGAATAGATATCATACACAGACAAGATAGAACATAATGCAATTTAGTTTGTGTCACTCTAGTAACTTAAGGACCTTGCAAGCATGGGTAGCCAGTAGAGGGGCATTTTTAATACATCTATAAGTTAACCCAACCCAATATTAACATAATGTAATTTGGTTTGCATCACTCTAGTAACTAGAGGACTTTGCAAGCATGGATAGCAGGTAAAGGGCATTTTTAATCCATCTATAAGGTTTAACCCATTTTGAACCCAACTATGTAAAGCATTGTAACAGTGTGAACCTAAGAGGAAAGTTATGAGTTTGAGTCACATGACTGTTTAATAACAAGGGCACCTTTTCAATTATTTAGAAGAAAGATATATTCCACTTAAGGATGAGCAAGAACTATTAAAAAACGGGCAGCACTATTTAACATACCTTGGTAGTAAGGTAATCCTTGACAGCTATTTCTTGGTTCAATCTTGATATTAGATCCTCCATGTCTGTTTTTGCAGTTCCTAATCTCCTCTGCATACTGATGAGAACCCTATTCATCTTTTGCTGCTGCCCTAACGGAAGAACTAAGTTTACATCACTTGAAGAAACCAAATGGTCATCTGCCAACGAACCAGAAATCTCCATATCCAATGATGCACTCTTTCTTAATGAACTTGTCTCCATCCTGAGACTCCCATTTGAAAGCTTCTCGGAGGTCCCAATTAACTTACCATGTTCTTTTGCAGACATGTAATCTCCATTCCCATTTTTGTCACCACTTCTCATAACTTGGTTAATCTCTCTGGCATGGATTGTATGCCTGGGATACCCTTCTACCTGCTCTAAAATAGCATTTCCCATTAACAAGCCCTCGTCAATATTAGACATACCGTGCTTGACAAGTTTTTCTAGCGGACCAGTCAAATCTTCGTCCAGCGATAAATCTTCTGTACCAGCTTCGGATATATTATCTTGTCCTAAGCTTGAAGTTCCAATTTCTGAAGTCTCGTAAGCAGTGTCACTACCATAGTCAGGCGTAAGTGGTGAACTACCAGAAGCCATGGAATCGGCGTTACTCACAGTACGGCTTCCTTGTCCAATTTGTGGGTTTTCATCTTGAAATGCTGCAAAAGAATTAAGATATGCTGTCACAAATTGAAGCTCTGACACGGTTATGAACCAGAACAGAATGAGAAAATTTAGTAAAGTACGATATATGTTTTTATCTTCGAGGTGACAAGATGCGCAGGTCGAGTAACAGGTTCGTAACTTAGTATGAGTCAAAACGAGCTCATTTGACACGTTCCACTTTTAGCTCAATTCTTTAAATTTGACGCATTTAAGATAAAGCACACCCATAATTGGCCCTAAGTAAGTGGCTAAAAATTGCCACCTCTCATTTATGTTATACAAGGTGAAGCAGACAATTACATACCAGAGCGAGCAGCAGATTCTAATTCAAGAAATGATGCGACTACAATGCTTCGTGATATATCAATGTCAGATAGCAACTTTGTCATCCACTCTTCCAAAGAACAACGGCGCTGCATAATAGGAAAAATATGAATCATACATACCCATTCAGATTCTAAGTTGATGTATCTGTTTAGATGAGCATTTTCTTTTTTGGTAATTATTGCACCTTAAATATTAAGAATTGGATAATCAGTTAATAAAATCTAAGAGTTAAGTAGATTTGTGATGAACATTTTTATCTTATTTTTGTAATTATCACAATAAATTTGTGAAAGTCTTTAATTGGCAAAAATGTTATGTCGACATGGAAATGTGTCATTTATTTTGGCATTTATAGGTAAGGCTTCAGACACGGTAACTACCTCTTCTAACAATGTTCGACTTTTTAGCCGCATTAATCCCTTTGGGGGTGCTGATGGGAGATTCTTTTTAGGAAATGCCTTCCTAAGCTGCAGGAATTAAGTTGAGAGGTAAAATGAACCATAGTGAGAACACAAACACCAACGTATTTATTATTAACAGGGCTTTGTCATAGTGGTTTCGAGGTAGCCCACCAACCAAGAGGTTGTGGGTTCAAATCTCAAAAGTGACAAGGGTTTGAATTTCTTTCCGTTAAAATATTAAAAGAAAAAAAGAAACAACAACTAGTTATTGCTAAGTCAAGCACAGATGACACGACAAAGTATATGTACTTACAGCAGCAAGTAACCTTAAAAAATCATTAAATCTTCTTAATACCGCGCGTGATGTTGTGACCCCTTCAGGTGATTGCATACCAACCACAACCCTGTAGAACTGTCCTAAACATGTTAATACGGAATAAACCTAAATCAAACAACAAATTGAACATATGCATTATGTAGATTATCCAAGTTCCAACAGGAAGCAAGTTATAAAATATACACGAGAATAAGGCGTGTCAAGAAAAAGACGGTCAAATTTGATAACTCACTGGCCATCTCTTTTAATGTTCCTTGATGGTCTGATGGATCCAGAACAGATCAAAAGGCTCAAATCTTAATGTGTCGGAACAATATAACATTAAGAATCGTAAAATTTAGCACAAAAGCCTAGTCTGGAGACTTAATAGATTTAAAACAAGGTCCCATTTTCTATTCGATCCGAAATAGGGTTTTTTGATATAAAATGGATTGTTCCCTCAAGACGAAACTACATAATTATGCTTACTATTTTCAAATTTGATAAAGTAGCTCTATTTGTGGAACAGATAGAGTTTTAATCTTAAAATTTACAGAGATATATACTCCGTGTATGGTTAGTTGAAGTTTTCCTGGTTCATACTACTCTACATGTTACAAAGTTAGCAGTACTAGTCACTTGATGTCAGCAAACCAACTTGGGGTATTGAACATGGAAATCCATTAAAAAAAACAGATAAAAGTAAGATTTTAGCAAATCTCAAAATGAATAAATTGTACCACAACAGGGTCTGAGTCTCTAGATTTTGGAAGAACAACCCAGGCTGGGATTGTGATGCAGTAACTCCATCCTGTGCGAGGATCATGTGGCCAAACTGTGTCCCGCCCATTCTGCACAATAGGGGATTTTGAGACAGGAACTGACACAAGACTATCAAGTAAAAAGGATGGATAAAGCATATTATACGTAAAACGACACTACCCCTGCAAGCAGAATATACGACTATAAATAGCTTTAAGGAGAACTGCAATAACACTAATACACTATAATAAGTATGACGTCTTAGACTCCTCAAATTGGTTATGTAGAGCATTAAAAGAATTAAGTAAAAACTTAGAAGAATCCAAATGTGAGATTCATCAGATCAGAAAACAAAGCTAACATGATGTTCATAATGTTTACTGCCTTACGGCCAATTTCCTGAGGTTTCAGTATGACACATGATTTTGTAGACTAATATACTGTACTTGTCTCCATAAGGTAAGTTTGTCGACTGCCAGCATTAATTGAAGCTCGTTCCTATTGTTCAGGTAAGGCATTCTGATAAAGTGTATCCCTACATGGAAACTATAGCTGATAAAATTTGGTTGCTGAACGTAACAATCATCTCCAGATGACTCACAGTTAAAAATGAATTCCTTTAAATACGCTTAAACTCTGCTAATTCGCATCTTACTATATAACCAGATTACTTCTTTTATATATTTAAAAGAGGAAAAAAAGGAAAAATGCTGCATGACTTTCACAGTTTCACCATACTAACATCCATCATTTAATTGTCTTAATTACATTAGGTAATCGAACCACGTGCTTCAACAATCATATGCAAATTCAACCGATACATATTAAGAATGAAAAACCATGGAAAGCAAAAAAAAAAGGCACATTTATGAAATCAGAATCCAAGGCTTGATGTTGTAATCGGAATAATATTAAGGTCCAACAATATTGAATTCCACAACAAAATTCATATTCAATCAAAATCACAGTGTAATTCGACTTCAATGAGCATGAATAAACTCAATTCTTCAATCAAGCTAAATCGAATTCATTCAATAACTTGATAATAAAACATAATTCAATTAAATCTTGAATTTAATTGAACAATAAAAGTACCCATTTTTTAGGGGGAGGGCTCCAATCCATGCCTAAGGGCAACGGCGAAGTCCCGTCATGTCTATGTTTCGGAGGACTTCTCCGTCGTTCCATTTCCGATCAATTTATATCTTCAACAGTACAATCAATTTGATTGATTGTATTGAATAAGTGAGTAAGCAAGTAAACTAGGGTTTTTGATCAGATCGATCGGAGAGACCAAAGTAGTAGAATTAAAAATTAGTGGGAAGTTGACAGGTGGAATGAAGTTTGTTACAAGTGTGTAATGGTAATTGTAATTGTAATCGTTGTTGTCAGTATTTCGAATTATACTTTTTCCATCACTTGAATTCAATTTAAGTCTACCGTTCGCTTGAATTGAGATTTGATTCGATTTGAGAATAAGAAAGATGGGTGGATTTTGTATATATTGCTTAAAGACGAAGGCAGAACAAGGAGATCAATGTCTTTTCTTTCTCTCTTGTTGTTGATGATATTATTATACTTCGTAGGATTTGGGGGAAATTGATTTTTGATCGATCAATCGAAATGAATATGAATAATATTAATTATTAATATTAATATTAATTATCTATACCAATGGTATAAATCATTTAAGCAAAGTCTAGTAATTTATTTTTCTATTATTTTATTCAATATTCAAACACTTATATATAATTTGAGAAAAATTCAACGCAGAATGCTAAAAAAATGTACAATGAAAGAACCAATAGGATTGTTTCACTTCGATTACCCATTTTCACCTTTTTTTTTCTAAATCTAAATATCTCACAAATTGTATATCTATAAATTATAAAAATTACACCGTTAAAATTAACGTCTTTTTATCTTTAATTAGAGATCTCACATGACATACTTCCGACGAATTTCATTTTCTAATGGTTTAACACTCACATGTTAATATATTTACAATCAAATTATAAGTTTTAAATCACTAACTATAATCACATGTGAATAATCAAAGTTACAAATTATAAGTTTAAAATCACATAAAAATAATTTATTTTGATAATTTAATAAACCTTTCGAATTTTTTTTAATTATAATCACATGTGATTAAACATTAAATTAGTAATCACATGTGAATAAAGTGTATATAAATACGAATTTCAAATAATTTTTTATAATTATACATGTAAATAAATATAAAGGTAAAATCACATGTGATTTATCAGTTATTATCACATACTTCATTTGAAAAACACGTGTGATTAAACCTCAAATCAATAATCACATGTGATTTTGGTCGTAAACGAATGTAATTCTTAAAATCTTATTTATAGTTATTTATGTGAATGAATATTAAGTCGTAATCATGTGTGAGTTAACACCTACTATTGATATATAATTGTGTACCAATATTATATTTTTTTATCATAAATCGTATTTTTTAAGATCCGACAAAAATGAAGAAATTTTTTTTTTGTCGAAACTATAACTTGTCAGATCTCTAATCGAAGAGAAAAAATATTGATTTCGAATATGTAATTTTTATAATTTTTAGTCATGCCGTTTGTGAGATAATTAATTTTAAAAATTCGAGTAGAAATTGGGTTTTAAAGAAAATTGATAATTCCTATTGGTTCTCTCATTCTTCATTTTTTAGCATTTTACATTAAACGAGAATCTCATTTCTTTCGATGAAGAAGAGATTCACCTTCTTATCTTATATTTCTACATCTAGGATTCACATCTAATAAAACAATGCTAAAAAAGTAGGTACGAGTTACTATTTGTAAAAATTTCAATATATGAATGGTATAAATTAAAATAAATACACTTTTATGTATTCGATTTACACGTTGTTCACATCCTCCAAGTATTATAGCATGACTTAAACATGTATTTAGTAAAAGTTTCCATAAATATTAGTAATTTTTCATCCTTGATGAATTAAGAGATTAAAGTTAAAAATTAAGGGCGCGTTTAATTATAAAAAAAATTTTCTATTTTTTTTCTATTTTTCTAGAAAATGATTGATATTTTACTTTCACAGAAAAGCAATGAACTTTTATAAAACACATATAGGTTTCTTAACTCAATTTTTTTTCGCAATTTAGTAAATCTAACCAATTTTATTACAAGTTGTTAAAATAGTTAAAGGTAAAACACATATAATAACAAAAATGTCACTATTTGGATTTAGATTAATTACTTTAGTTCATTTGCTTATTTCTCTTACTAAGTTAAATAATTTATTAGTTTTAATAATAATAATCATACGGTAAAATAATGTTTATACTTTATTTATACTTTATAGGTTCACATTACACGTTAACACATTAAAGTAAATTTAAAATAATAAAAAAAATTGTTTGAAAAAAAAATAAAAAATGAAAAATGAAAATATAACTGAGTTGACATACATGATTTTAAATCTGCTGCTTCACATAGAAAACGATGAAACCCTAATCAATCACCTGCACCACCTTGGATCTCCCCCTTATTCTTACCCAAACATTCCGATCCGCTACTGAATTTCGCTATCCAAAAACCCTATTTCTCAACATCTCAATTCTAATTGGATTTCATTATTTGTTTAAACAGATAGATACAGATACAGATGACGATTCTTTACACGCTTGTAGCCAGGGGATCTGTGGTGCTAGCAGAATTCAGCGGCACCCCAACGAATGCCACTACCATTTCTAGACAAATTCTTGAAAAATTACCTGGAAATAATGATATGAATGTTTCTTATTCTCAAGATCGATATATTTTTCATGTTAAACGCACTGATGGCCTAACTGTTCTCTGTATGGCTGATGATGTTGCTGGAAGTAAGCTCAATTTTACATCTTTTTTTTTGTATTATGCTCTGTTTTCATTTTGTTCAATTATTGTTTTTAATATCTTTATTAGTTTGCTGCTGACATGTGATGTATATGTACTATGTAATCTACATCTACATATTACATAATATACCAACGGTTGAATTTTTATTTAATATTTGGCAGGGAGAATTCCTTTTGCTTTTCTGGAAGATATTCATCAGAGATTTGTGAGGACTTATGGCCGAGCAGTTTTGTCAGCTCAAGCTTATGGGATGAACGATGAGTTTTCGAGGGTTTTGAGTCAACAAATGGAGTATTACTCAAATGATCCTAATGCTGACAGGATTAATCGTTTGAAAGGTGAAATGGGTCAGGTGAGTTTTTCATTTCAATACACTGTACACTGTGCAGTGTTCATTTTCTATTTTTCATTTTTTCTTTGATTTGGATTAGAGGGATACAATAAGTGCCAAGTCCAGATTATTATTTTGTGTGTGTGTGTAAGAAAGTAAAGTACTTATCATTATAATATGTAAAAGACTAGCGATTTTCGGGTCCCATGTTTTATAAAATGGTTTCATTAACTATTTGGCTATTTCTTTTCCAATTCTGTATGGTGGTTTTTCATGTTGCAGTCAACTTAAGATAAGATCATGTCATATGGTTATGCTACTTTGTCAGTGAGGTAGAGGTGGCAATTTTGATCGGCTCACTTATGAATGTGTTGGTCTTGTGTTTTATATAAAACGGATCAAATAATATATTATTGAATTAAAATGGGAATATGAGTCAAACGGGTTGAAAGTTGCCCAAAGTCCGTTTTAGTTAATTTGTATAATGTGTACAACCTTCTATATCGGCTAATGCAAAGAGTTAGATTATCATTGTAATAATGCTGTTTTTGTTATCATAATGAACACATGGTTTGTTTTAAGTTATAAGTTATTGATATAAAAAATGGACAAAAAGTGTTTGCGGTTTAGCTTGTCCTGGACCGGACCGTTTTGAAGCGTACAAAATGCCATGTTTTGACCTCAACCCGGATTGATCTTTACTGTGTGGTTTTCACTCGATATAAAATAAGTGTTATGGCTTTTAGATTTTCTTTCATCTAGTGTGTAAATCTGCACATTTGGTTATCATGTGTATCTCGAATCATTACCACATGTCTTGGTATGATAAACAGGTACGCACTGTGATGATTGAGAATATTGACAAGGTATTAGATAGGGGTGATCGGTTGGAGTTGCTTGTTGATAAAACTGCCAATATGCAAAGTAATACACTGCGCTTCAGAAAGCAGACTCGCCGATTCAGGAGTACAGTCTGGTGGAGAAATGTCAAGCTCACGTAATTCTTTTTTAACAATGCCCTTTTTTTCTTCCTCTTCTAATATCATTTTTAGTCTTCAACTCTTCATAGTGTTGTGCTTTTATTTTACTACTATCATATCATCATTTCTCATCACAACATATAAATGGGACTCACAAGTGAAAACTTTAAATGCCTGGAACGAATTTGTTTCTCATTAATTGTTTACTAACCCTTACTCTATTCTTTGGAGTGTGAGCTGATTAGGTCGTCTATAGGATTGTAGCCTGCTTTCATATTCACACTTTTTAAGTAGGATTTTAGGGCACATGGTACATCTTCTTTCCAAAATATCAAACCACGTTTATGGTCTTCTTATATTCTGGTATGGAGGCAATGATAGGACTAACGCACTAGAAGGCTCTTGATTCACACAAGTGGCTTTAAAACCTTTTCGTCTTGTTACATGAATTACATTGCATACTGCTGACTTAAAGTTTGGACTCCAAATGCAGGATTGCTCTCATATTGCTTATTCTGGTGATTGCATATGTTGTATTGGCATTTGTTTGCCACGGGATTACACTTCCTACTTGTCTATAAGGTGAGGACTGTAATAACAAAAGTGTCTTGGGTTAAGTTTAGGAACTCCATTTGTTCGTTTGGAATTGAATTGAAATTAAATTAAAAATTGAGCTTTTGCTTCAAGTAAATCTGCTTCACTTCCAGTTCCATTTGCAAATCTGGGTGATTGCTCGGCGCCCGTGTGGGATTGTTTTCCTTGGTATATTTCGTGTGAAGTTGTTCAGTTTCTCATCCTTGTGAGACTCTTGCAAATGCTTATAATCTTATTTTTATTGTAACTATTTATGTCGGCCGGTTTGGAGGACATGGTTATAATTAACTTTTCAAATGTCGGTCGGTTTTTATTTCATGTATAAGAACAAAACTTTATTGTATTTGTGTATTATAAGAGGTTTTGCTTTGGTTTGATGGTCAGATTTCCATAAATATTGTCATGTATTCAACGTTGTAAGTTTCTAATGTATGTAACCAACTATTGCAATTATTGGTTTTGTAATTCTATTGTGGAGACTGTTTGCCTTGAATTTATCATAAAGGAACAATCACGTCTAAAAATTGATCAACACAAAAAAGGGTCCAACTATGAATCAAAAAGCTACACCGGATAAGCTATTGTTGACTTTTAGATTTCCTTTTGTGATTAACATCTAAAAAAGAACATATTATTTTTCTTCTCACTTTTTTTGAGATTCAACTTATTGTGAAATACATAATTACACAAAGAACAGATAAGGTGGAGACAGAACACAAACTACAAATAGTAGTGATGTAAGAAAAAAAATTAAATTTTACAAACTTACAAATAAGAAAGAAGCTCATTGAAAGCAGAAAAAAAGCTTAAACAGAAAGAGGCCCTCTACATTATCAGGAAGTATCTTGCAAAATGCAGTTGTAGCCATGATCACTGCTTCAGCATTTGGGTCATATTGAATCTGACTATGGCTTTGGCTTTGGAGCATGTTAAATGTGGATTTTTTGTAACAAAATAATTTCAAACCTCGTACTTGCACAGGTTCTCGAATCCCATGTATTCATGTTGTTGAATTTTATCAATCATGTTTGATATTCCAACTCCACCTGTAAAACAAGTACAAGTGATTAGAAGATAGAATTTGAGCAGAAACAGAGAAGGTGGTATTATCAATCCATTTATACATTCTTTTTTGGAAAAGCAAGTACTCACATTATCAACCCATTTACCAAATAACTGGTTGATTTGAGTTAATTATCAACAACTGGTTAAACTAAATAACTACAGCTAAATATATATCACGTCAAATGGGTCAAACTATATCAAATCGCCCAAAGTGTATGCGAATGCTTACAATGTCCTAAATCATTTTCATCACAAATTTAGATTATCATGTTAATCAAATCATGTTCTAAAATTCTATCTAGTACATTAACTATTAACTATTTATTTAAAATAAAATATATATTAAAAAAGGGCGGTGGGTCAACACAACCTGACCCATATTGACATGTTACTTACCCCCAGCTTATCCATTTTCCAGCCTATAGTCATTAAAATATACATGCTATGATGTCTTTAATGTCACCAAATATAATGAGAGATCGCTTGTGGTCCAACCCGAACCAAATTTTCGTTTGTGGTCCAACCTCATAACCCATAGATGTCATGGAAAATGTTCTTGTCTCTCTCAATTGTGATTTTTCCAGCAGAGTTAGCACCTAAATTGTCATATAGGAACTTGCAATAAAAAGAGTCAATTAGATTACTCACCTAGTGAAATTGCACTAACGAATATGGTGAAGGCGAGAATGAATATGATTAGAGATGCCCGTCCCAGGATAATAATCAGCCTTCTGACCACATGTTGCCCCACGAAAGCAGCAATTGTTGCCACCACAAGGAAGTAGAGAGCTGTAGAATACATCCATGAATTAGCAAACTCTATAATACGAGAAAAACAAAACATAATTGATGAAAAGGAGAATTCACTTACCATAAGGAACCGGGAAACGTTTTAAAAGGTAATATTCTACTACAGACATTGATGATGAAAACATCATTGCGAAAGTAGCTGTGGCACTTGAAACCTGTACAACGATCCAACTTTGAGACTTATTCACTTGAGTTTGAACTCCCTCATTATAATAAAATGGCAAAATTAAAATCAGGAAAATTTTGAAAATAAAAAAGAGAAAAATGATTGCCTGAGGGGGTATTCCGAGCTCCAAGAAGAGTGGGCCCATGATAAAACCACCACCTAGACCAAGTAGTCCTCCAACCATACCAGCTAAAATACCACACGAGCAATAAAGGATCAATTGGCCTACTTCAAGGTTGCTTTCTGAATGTCCTTTGGACGATATCGTTCTAGAGCCCTTGTATAGGCTAACAGCCTCGTAACCGGAGACCCCAATAGAAACTGGAACCTAAATGTGAACCAAAATAAGTTCACACGAATATTGTAATATAGATTTCAAATGATATATGTTAACATGTGGTCATGTGTTGAGAGTTTTTAAGCATACCTGCAACAAGTTCAGCACCCAATACAATATGGAACACGTAGATGTATAAGTCTGCATCACCAACATACACAAATTGTAGATCCATATGTTTACAACACCAAAAGCTACCAAAGAACTTAACTTAATTTAAAGGTCGTTATATGTGATAAATACCTTAGCAATCTGCAGTGCAAGGAACGCGACCCACACAAAGGCAAGAAGACCAAATTCCTTCCAACAAACGTTTTCCATAACAGTGACATCTTCTTTTAACGATTTTTCGGCTTCAGTATCATTAATGTTGCTGGGACTACCAGGTAGAAGTTTGTAGCCTGTCTCTGCACGATCTCCTACGATGGTAGTTAAGTGCATATAGTTTTGTTAAGCAAATATAACACAACCTGTAGCTAAAATATAATTTTTGGAATTCCGTAACACAAACAGCATGTAGAATTAACCCACCATTTGGCTCCAACCGCTTAGCAGCCTCCTGAAATGGTAAAAATTAATGTTCAAAATATAACAAAGATACATACTAATAAAGAGAAGTGTTTATGTTTAAGAATAATCCCTTTTCAACAATCTATATAACCATTAAAAAAGGTGATTCTCACCTGTTTCATAAGGGTTTCTTTGTTCCACGTTTCAACGCCTCTACAAAAGGCCTTTGATGATGTGCCTGCAGGTTTTTCAGGGTATGTAAGTATAATTAGTTTGTCATTTGATCACTAACCATATAAAATAAGAAAAATTGTACCAAAATAATACCTATAAAGAGAATAATTAGTAGGACTGTGACCATCCAATCAGCAAAAATAACATTGAAGGCGACTCCAATACTAACTCCTAACATTAGCATTGGTTGAATAAGCACTGCCAAATCATAGTCGATGATGGGCATATCAAGCGTTGGATGCCTCAGCTTAAGATTGTAATAAACAGTAGAGGCTGCTGCACCCATGATCATACCTGCAAAAAACGAACACTAAATCTAAAAGCCATTTAAGTACCTACAACGTTTAAAAAAAGTGCAGATAAAATTTTTCATATGAATCACTGCATTGTAGATGAACAATCAAGAAAAATTCACATGTGAAGCTAATAAAAAATATATAAGAAACTGAATCAGTATTGTGTCGCTTCTTACATTTTGAAATAGCTGTTGCGGATTTAGGATCAAACCCGATAATCAGAGTAAGCATAGGCACGAATATACCACCACCACCAACTCCACCAACACTCCCAAACGCAGCTCCACAGAAACCAATGAAGCTGCTCACCACAATTTTCCACCCAAATTCCATTTCCTGTGATACACATTAATCAATGACCTTTCATATTTAGTTTTCATTTCATAAATATAAGTTGCAGGTCACCTGCACCAGTTTAGATTCTTTCATATGTGTATCATGCCATGTTACATATGCATGTGGTAGACCCAAAAACTAACATAGCTAGCATGTATGACCGAACTCAAATGAAATCCGAAAAATTCAAAGCTGGATTTCAAGCTATAAATTAGAATCTGAACTCAATCCTGCTTTGTAAAGCAAATATGGAACTGTATGTAATCTGATTCACACGTGTCTCCATGCCTAATTTACGACAACTAAAGTAAAAGAAAGACACCTTTTCATTTTACAAGTTCCTAAAAGCTTGTTTCCTAACATGCATAGCAAACTAATTGATCAGAAAGATACAACTTTTTTTTTTGTATATGTGTATAAACACAGTTTTAGCTATATATAATTTAAAGTTATAAAAACAAACAAAAAATTGCTTTTTGGTACCATATAAAAGGAAAGTAGAACTGGAAAAACAAACTTACAGGCCAAACATGTTGATAACCTGATCCACTTGTTTGAAACAAATAATTCACAAAATAATCAAAACTCGAATCACCAGCATCCACATTTTCTGCTGCTGTCAAATCCTGTAATTTATTTACGCTTCTTCTATCCGCAGAAGCAAACATGGAAGCTGTCATAACGCTAAGCATACTCACCATTACGACGATCCTCCATTTTTTCATTCCAAATACCACCATATTATAAACTATTTTTCCAGAAACCTTACACACTTAGACGTAAACTTATGATCGACACACTGTCTCTATAATTGAGATTTATTAATGGAACAGAACAAACAGTGAAATTCAACAACAATAAGAGTTAACATTAACCGATAAAATCATATCATATTTATGATATAAAACACACAATGAAGATCTGTTGTTCTGAAACCAATGCATGCGAGAGAGAGAAATATATATATATATATATATATATATATGTATGTATGTATAGCTATAAATAGAGTAGTTGTATAATGTATTATATGTACAAAGTATGAAAGGTAGATGAAAGTATTTCAGTATTAATTATTAATTAACTAATTAATTAAATTAATTTATATAATATAATAATAATAATAATAATAATAATAATAATAATAATAATAATAATAATAATAATAATAATAATAATAAATAATGGTGGTATACAGTCTACACAAAGAAGAGGCTGAGGGAGATGCATGTCCCATGCCATTTAATTCTCTCACATGGGCACGATGGATGCCATTTAGATATCTTTTTTCAAAGGCTATATTCATGTCTTTTTTGGCAAACGTATATTTTAGATTATTATTGCTATTATTAATATTAATTAATTTTAATTATTAATATTACCTGGAATTAACCTAGTAATAATCTACAGCAACTATAGATGGTTTTACTCCGTATATGCTTACTAAATTCTGGAACAAAAGAAAAGAAAAAAAACAAAATGATAAAAATCAGCTATTTCTTTGATTATTTTTTTTATACACAGCAACTAGGCCTGTAAACGAACCGAACAAATGCGAACGGAGCATGTTCGTATTCGTTTGATTAAGGTTTTAACGGACATACGAACGAATAAAAATGGATAAGCGAATGGATTTTGTTGTTCATGTTTGTTCACTAAGAAAATTTATTTGTTCACGAACCTAAACAAACATATATATATATATATATATATATATATACTCCGTATAATATTTAATACATGCATATATATATGTGTATATATATATATATATATATTATAATGTAGTATGAAATACTACTGAAATGTAATATTGATATATTTTAAATGATCTTGAAGATATCTAAATATTTAATACTATTATATTTATAATTTAACTTATATTAAAATAAGATACTCCGTATACAAGGTATCAATGTAATTAAACCGTTAGTAAACAAACATAAACAAACGAACACCTTATCGAACGTAAATGAACGCACGATACCGATGTTCATGTTCGTTCATATAATTAAACGAACATAAATTTTTGTTCATGCTCGTTCATATAACGAAACGAACGAACATAAATGAAATTCCAGTCGAACTATTCACGAATTGTTTGACGCTTATAGACCTAACTGCAATTATTTATACAACACATTTGTCGGTGAAAGCAAATGATTAATTGATTATACATTTATACCTAAAGTTGACCAAAAAAACCGGGTCCCGACCCGAAACCAAAAAAAAAACCGAACCCGAAACCGGTTGAAACCGGTTTTTATAAAAACCGGTTCGGTTTTTATAAAAACCGCCGGTTTAAAAACCGGTTTGAATAAATCCGTTAGCGAACCGGTTTGTAACCGGTTTTACCCGAACCGGTTTGGAAAACCGGTTTGGAACCGGTTTTTGAGCTGTTCGAAAAACTAGCCGTTTCTAGCCGTTTTTGACCTTTTTTTGTTTTTTTTACCATTTTGCCATCCTAAAACTAGTATAAATAGATACATTGGGTTTGGTTTACTCACAACACTCAATCTTGCTAATTCTAGTCTTTAAACACTCAAAACGCTTACGATTTACATACGAAACTCTCAAAAAATTCTCTACTCCTCTCAAAACGCTCTCGAAACGCTATCAAAATGGCCACTCAATCTTCTTCAACTTCCGCCGGTGTTGGTTCTTCAAATGCACCAACTATTGTTCAAGTTTTGGTAACCAAACGAAATCCCGAGATTTGGTGTAATTACGACAAAGTGTTATTGTCGGATGGTTCCACTAAGGCATTTTGTAAACGTTGCGGGAAATTTTTGAAAGCCGACTCCAACTCTACTTTGAAATCACATGCTACAAAGTATTGTGATGGAGTCAAAAGTAATCCCGAGTCGAGTCAAGCAACTATCTCACGGGATGGGGGTATTTTTACATACGAAGCGGAGCGGTGTCGAGAAGCATTTGCCGGCTTTGTGATTCAAGAAGCTTTGCCGTTCAACCACTTCGACAACCCTCGGCTTACTAGGGTCATTCAAAATACTCTTCAACCGCGATATAATCATGTAAGTCGTCTTACTCTTAGACGTGATGCTCTTAAATTTTGGAAAAATGCTAAAAGTCAACTAATAATCGGTTTTGAAAACTTAAATACAAATGTATCTTTAACAACCGATGTTTGGTCGGCTCCTCATGGTTTCCCGGTTCGTACCTTTGTGTTACCGCACATTGGGTTGATCCCGCAACTTGGCAAATGATGAAACGCACCATTGCTTTTGAAAACTTTGACTATCCTCACACGGGTAAAAACTTATTTTACATGTTACGAGATGTAATGAAAATGTTTAAAATAAAACAAAAGGTTTTTTCAATCTCGTTTGATAACGCAACTAATAATACAAACGCCGTTCAAAGATTAATACTAAAATACGAACCACCTTTGAAAGGCATTTTCTACCATAGTAGATGTGTTGCACACATCATTAACTTAGTTGTGCAAGACGGACTAGCGGTTCAAGAAATAAGCGTAGTAAAAACGCATATAAAATTATGTTACAAGATATATTTTGTTCGGGTAAGGCTAGATACAAACATTATATGAGATTATGTAAGGAAACGGATTCCATCTTTTTAACCCTTAATTGGGACATGCCCGTAAGATGGAATTCGACTTACAACATGTTTATGTGTGGTTTATGGCAACGCGACACTTTATACGTTTTTCATGATCAACTTGTTCAAAAAGGTTTTGCAACATTATTTTTCTCCGACTATTGGGAGGTTATTCAAAAGATAACCGAATTGCTCAAAGTTTTTAAAACCGCAACTAATTTATTATTGAGTGTTTATTATCCCACACGTCATTTGGTACTTAATCAAATATTTTTAATGAGTTCAAAACTAAGCGAATACGAATTTTGTGGTAATGTATATGCAATAATGGTGGCTCCCATGAAAGCAAAACTAAAAAAATATTTTAAAGAAATGTCACCGGTAATTAGTTGTGCCGCCGCGTTAAACCCATGTTTCAACATTTCCGGGGTGGAATTACTTATCGATAACATTTGTAACGATTTGAATTTGAATGATGAGGATCCATTTTTTTCACAAAATACAAAAGACTATTTTAACAAATCTTTTAAAGATTTATTTGATCATTATTTTCAAAAATATAGTTCAACAACAATGGTTTCTTCTAGTTCGGCTTCCACAATGTTTGCTTCATCATCTTCTTCCCGAGATCCAATGATTAATTTATATAATAGTCTAAGACAAGAAAACCATAAACGGGCAAGGGGTGATGGTGACCAAAGGGCCACTAGCGAATATGGGAGATATACCGAAACGGATTTTTTAGCCTCAATGGGACCCGAAGAATTCGCACATTTTGATATTTTGGCTTGGTGGAAAGGGAGGGAATCTCAATTTCCCATTCTAACCATCATGGCCCGAGATTTACTAACCGTCCAAGCTTCTACGGTAGCTTCGGAATTCGCTTTTTCTCTTAGTGGCAGGGTACTATCCATACGAAGAACAAGACTCACACCGGCCTCATTAGAGATGTGTATATGCTTGAAGGATCACTTAGACGCCGCAGAACGTATACAAAACGTTTCAAGTCTTGAAGGTGAATTGGAATATGAAGGAGATATACACGATATCGAGGTGGAAGCGGGTATGGCAATATCACTTTCCGATGAAGAAATTGCTCTCGATCAAGCTTCGCGAGAGGCTTCCTTCGAAGAAGATTTCGACTTTTGAAGACTACCCAAATTGAAGATGTTAGAAGAATTGAAGATTAATAAAAGTTGAAGATTTTTGAAGATTATGAAGAATTATTGGTTTCAATAATATTTTTATGAAGATTTAGAAGACTTTGTTTTAAGTTATTGTTAGGTTATATTTCCATTCATAATGTACTAGCATTCTATCGAAAAAAATTTGAAGAATACGTTGGTTTTCCCTAAAACGCTTAACGCTCGAATAAGATTGAATTATATAGAATTATTGGTTTTAATAATATTTTTATGAAGATTTAGAAGACTTTGTTTTAAGTTATTGTTAGGTTATGTTTCCATTCATAATGTACTAGCATTCTATCGGAAAAAATTTGAAGAATACGTTGGTTTTCCCTAAAACGCTTAACGCTCGAATAAGATTGAATTATATAGAATTATTGGTTTCAATTCTCCAAAACGCTCAACGCTCGAAAAAAAACCCGAATTATATAAGAAAACCGGTTTGAAACCGGTTTTTGGGTTCCAACCCGGTCCAAACCGGTTACAACCGGTTAGGGTTTATCTCCCCCCTCAAACCGGTTCGGTTCCAACTCGGTTTTTGTAAAAACCGATTTTTGACTTTTGAAAAAAAACCGGTCCGGTTTTTCAACCCGAACCGGTTTTCCGGGAAACCGGGTTTTGTTCATGACTATTTATACCCATGAAATTGGCCTAGTATTGAAGCCCAAGTTCATTGTAAGCTTTTGTTGGTCTTTATCTGGCCCAAATCTGATGGGTCCTCTCCTGGCCCAACAAAATGAAGAACAAAAATTCAAAGAATTAAATTCCTTAGCTCACTATGCCTTCGTTGAACGTCTTGAAAGCATATTGACTAATTGGTAAAGATGGAAGACTTGGAATTCAACACTAGACAAAGAATTCCAAAAGCTAGATTGACAATTTGACATTAACATTCCTTTTGATCATTAAAAAAAAATGATAGAAATAACATACAAACAACAACACGGGAATTTTGCTCAAAGTTCTTGAGTAACAAATGTAAAACGGCAGCGCTTTATTGCATTCAATGGTGCTTCGATTAACTATGCCACACCTGCACATTACACAAACAATACATACATATTCTGTTACACGTTAGATTCACCAAGTCTACATATGAACGATACCATGTGAACGATTATTAGAATCCAGGTGAATGTTAGTACACCCCTTTTACATACTACACTACTGCACCGTGTCACACCAACATGCTCCTATACTTCACAATTCTTGTCACTTTTCGCATATAACATGTTATTATATATACAAATCTAGTTGGACATCACTAATATAATACACAAATCTTGCATTGAGTGTCACATGTGATAATCATAACCACTTTTTCAAAGACTGATAAAAAATTTTAAAAGGTTATTTGGACAAAATTTGTTATACTATTCCAAGAATTATAAAATACAACAAGACATCACTCATATAATACACGAATCTTGCACCGCGTGACACATATGACACTCCTAACCACGTTTTTCACAAACCGTTACATTATGGAAAGCACGTTACGTGCACAAAAATTGTTATACAAAACGATTTCGTATCAACGTCAATCACATAATACACAAATCTCACACCGCGTGTAAAATGTGACACTGATCACTTTTTTCACCGACCGTTACAATTTAAAAACACTTTACGTGCATTAAATTTGTTATACAAAATGATAGAATATCAACGAGTATCATAATATCATAATCCAGTTGGACATCAATGACACAAAACATAAATCTCACACCTCCCGTCACATGTGATACTTGTAATCACTTTTTCACCTACCGTTACTTTGAAAAACAAGTACAAGATTTGTTATACAAAACGATATCGTATTGATTTGTTGTACAAAATGTTATTGTATTAATGAATACTGAAATCAAGCTAGACATCAGTCATACAATATACAAGTCTCATACCGCGTGTTACATGTGATACTCATAATCACTATTTCATCGAATGTAACATTTTTGAATATATATTACGTACACAAAAAATTGTTATACAAAACGATATCGTATCGACCAAGTACACTCTTGCAAAAAAAAATGTGTACTAGAAACTTTAAAAAAAGAAAACCCCTACCCTGTGCTATGTTTCCATTCCACAAGCCCCCACACTACTACCCTCTTCTCCATATATTTTCATCAAATAAAAATAAAAATCTATAAATAGAACAAAAATATTTCGTTAATCAAACGCACAAAAATGAAGCATCACAATCATCATCAAACATCATCCGAAGCCGTCTCATCGTCATCATCAGTAGCAGAAGCTGCAGTTTCATCATCATCAGTATCAGCATCAGCATCAGCATCACCATCATCGTCGACGACGACGACGACATCGCAGCCGCCGCCACCGCCATCACCGGCCGTACAACTAATGAATGCGACATCTCCGGCGACTGACGAGCATCCTGCTTCATCATCATCACGTGATTGTTCATCATCGTCGTCGTCATCCTCATCGTCGTCGGAGTCGGTAACAATCGAACGGCGCGGCGAATTCGCCGCCGTGTGTAAATGGACAATATTCAATTTTCCTAGGGTTAAAACTAGGGCTTTATGGAGTAAGTATTTTGAAGTCGGCGGTTATGATTGCCGTTTGTTAGTTTACCCTAAGGGTGATTCACAAGCATTACCTGGTTATATTTCGATTTATTTACAAATCATGGACCCTAGAGGAACTTCCTCATCTAAGTGGGACTGTTTTGCTAGTTATCGATTGACTGTCGTAAACCCCATCGATGATTCGAAGTCGATTCATCGAGATTCTTGGCATAGGTTTTCGACTAAAAAGAAGTCACATGGATGGTGTGATTTTACACCATCCACTTCTATTCTTGATATGAAATCAGGTTTTCTGTTTAATGAGGATAATTGTCTTCTTATTACTGCTGATATATTGATATTGAATGAATCGATTAATTTTGTTCGTGATAATAATGAGCTTCAATCGAGTTCAGTATCGAGTTCTGTATCAATGACTGGACCGGTTGGTGATGTTTTGAGTGGGAAGTTTACTTGGAAAGTTCACAATTTTACTTTGTTTAGAGATATGATCAAGACACAGAAGATAATGAGTCCCGTTTTTCCTGCGGGAGAGTGTAATTTGCGGATTAGTATTTATCAGAGTTCTGTTAGTGGTGTGGATTATTTGTCTATGTGTTTGGAGAGTAAAGATACTGAAAAAGCGTCAGTTTCTGATAGGAGTTGTTGGTGTTTGTTTCGGATGTCTGTTTTGAATCAAAAGCCGGGGTTAAACCACATGCATAGGGATTCATATGGTCGTTTTGCTGCTGATAATAAGAGTGGGGATAATACCAGTTTAGGGTGGAATGATTATATGAAGATGACCGATTTTTCTGGAGCTGAGGGAGGGTTTTTGGTGGATGATACGGCTGTATTTAGTACGTCGTTTCATGTCATTAAGGAGCATAGTAATTTCTCTAAGAATGGAGGATTAATTGGAGGTAGAATTGTGAGTGGCCCTCGAAAGTCAGATGGCCATATGGGAAAATTCACATGGAGGATTGAAAATTTCACAAGGTTGAAGGATCTTCTTAAGAAGAGAAAGATTACAGGCCTTTGTATCAAGAGCAGGAGGTTTCAAATTGGAAATCGTGATTGTCGTCTTATAGTATACCCTCGAGGTATGCAATGTTATTGCCCTCTTTCTGAACAATTGTGTATTTGGGTAGATCGGTAACAGTGTAGTAAAATGTAGAAATGAAATATGCTCACTTTCATGTCAGCCGGATTTTAAGATTCTTGTTAGATGTCAGGATTCTTAATATATTTCAGTAACAAGCCTTTGTACCATTACTTGTAGAAGTCTCTAGTATTCTTAAAACCTTATAAGTTTGTTCTACCTTGGCTTTCACTAGATTACTATTATGCCATAAGAGGATGTTTGGATGTATGTTTTGAGAGTGTTTGATTATTGTGACTCAAGTTACAATTATCACTCTGTGAGTAACCTATCTTTGTTTCTGATTATTTGGTTTTTTTAGTAATCATTTCTGAGTAATAAGTTTCAGACCAGCTAAAATCGATCTTATTATCAAATGATAGAGTAACATTATTCTTATTTTATTACTTCCTTATGGATTCAAAATATATCAAACGCCCTCACCAGTTAAGATTCTGTATGGGAATTATTTGGAAGCATTTATAGAATATGTATGATTCTCACACTTTTGCTTCATTGTATCAGGGCAGTCTCAGCCACCATGTCATCTTTCAGTGTTCCTTGAAGTTACAGATTCACGAAACACTACAAGTGACTGGAGCTGTTTTGTTAGCCATCGTTTGTCAGTTGTGAATCAAAAGATGGAGGACAAATCTGTCACAAAGGAATCTCAGAATCGCTACTCAAAATCCGCAAAGGACTGGGGCTGGCGTGAATTTGTAACCCTCACCAGTCTATTTGATCAAGACTCTGGGTTCCTTGTTCATGATGTTGTTGTATTTTCTGCAGAGGTTTTAATATTGAAGGAGACATCCCTAATGCAAGAATTTACTGATGAAGAAAATGAATCTGGTAACACTGCTCCGAATGCCGATAAAGGAGGAAAAATGAGTTCTTTTACATGGAAGGTCGAGAACTTCTTGTCTTTTAAAGACATAATGGAGACCCGTAAAATATTTAGCAGATTCTTTCAAGCCGGTGGATGTGAGCTTAGGCTTGGTGGGTGGTCTTCTTCTCATCCCCAGTTATGTAGTAATAAAAAGATGATTTATATATTAACATGGACGGTCTTGTTTTCCTACTGCAGGTGTTTATGAGTCTTTTGACACAATATGCATATACCTGGAGAGTGACCAGTCAATTGGCACCGACCCTGATAAGAACTTTTGGGTCAAATACAGGATGGCTGTACTGAACCAAAAGAATCCTTCCAAGACTGTGTGGAAGGAGTCATCTATTTGTACGAAGACTTGGAATAATTCTGTGCTTCAGTTCATGAAGGTTTCAGATATGCTTGAAGCAGATGCAGGTTTTCTTGTACGTGACACAGTTGTCTTTGTTTGTGAAATATTAGATTGCTGCCCATGGTTTGAGTTTGCGGATCTAGAGGTCAGTGTGTTGGTTTATTAATCCAAGTTCATCTATTAATTGTTACAGTATAGTTATTTGTGATTTTAAGTATAATTCTATAGGTTCTTATTTTAAGACCTTGCTTCACGTTTTAAATTGAATTGATAAACAAGCTATCGAAATTTATTTGTATCTGATTATTCCTTGAGATGCACTCATTGCAGAAGTCCAGTTGATAAACAAAGGATCATTTCTTTCTTTGCAATCTAATCATCAAAGAATATGGACCATTTGAACTTGAGATGGTACATTATTAAGGCAAACTGTAGGTCAGTTTTCTGAAGAACATAATTTGTAGTTCTTTCTTGAATAGGAAATGCGACAACAAAAAAGGAATCATACATCACATTATTATGAAAATGTCAATAATGGCACGGAAGGAAAAATAAATTACACAATACAAGCCTAATATGTCATCATTTTTCTAGGGCTTGGAAGATGTGCCTGTGTTTGGAGGTGTACTTTCTGAGTTCTGACAAGTGTGTGTTGTCTAATAAACAATATTTGTATTTGTATTTGTATTTTCAAATGTCAAATTTCTGTTCTCCCATTAATCAGAATCAATTCTAGAAAATGGAAGTAATATCAAACTTGGCCTAAGGTCCTAAATGCTCTTTGATGTGTCAACTTTATAGGTAGTAGGCTAGAGTGACATTTCTATTCAATTTATTTGCAATGGTGACCATTAGTGAGTTCCAAAAATAAGTGCTGAAAAGTTTAGATGCGAGCATTTGGTATTTTGATGGCATAATGAGTGGGAATCCAAAGTTGTAAAAGGAGGACGGTAGATGTGTATTCGTATGCTCACAGGAAGAAGTTTGGTGTACACGTGATGAAGAGGTGGTCATATTTTTCTTTCTTTCTGAACCTGTATCATCTGACACTCTTTTCAAATTTGGAGGTATAAAGAAACCATTATCTAGTTGGGTATAGAACTCTAGTTATTAGGTAAGTGTCTCTATCTATCACCCAATGGTGAAATAAGTTTTGGAATACGACAATATAGGATATAAATATATGTACTAATAACTTGGGGTGCAATTTGACCAGTAGGTCAGAAAAGTAACAGAACTTTTGGATCTTACACTCATGGTCCTAATATATTTACGAGCTTGTAAGATACCATGCTCAAGTGATATATGCTATTAAAACAGTGCGTATGATATTATTTGAATTCTGCAAGTTATGAGTTACTTATCAGTAGAAATGTGGATTCGTAAAGATATACATGGATATTTTCTCTCCTCTTTTCCTCTTCTTAATGTTTTGAAAGTGTCCTTTTCTTCCAGGTTTATGCTTCTGAGGATGATCAGGATGCTTTGACAACTGATCCTGATGAACTGATTGATTCGGAGGACAGTGACGGAATCAGTGGAGATGAGGAAGACATGTTCAGGAACCTTCTTTCTGGAGCAGGCTTTCACCTCACATACGGGGATAATCCTTCCCAGCCCCACGTCACTTTAAGAGAAAAGCTTCTCATGGATGCTGGTGCATCAGCCAGGTTTTTAACTGGACTTCGAGTTTATCTTGAGGACCCTGCGAAAGTAAAGCGTTTTCTTCTGCCAACCAAGCTCTCTGGTCCTGGTGATGGGAAGAAAAATGCTAAAACTGATGAATCTTCTCCCAGTTTGATGAACCTTCTGATGGGTGTCAAAGTTTTGCAGCAGGCAATAATCGATTTGCTTCTGGATATTATGGTGGAGTGTTGTCAACCATCTGAAGGAAGCTCAAATGACGATTGCTCAGATAGGAGTTCCAGACCTTCTCCAGATAGTAGTGGAGCTAGTAGTCCCCCAGAACCTTCACAGCTTTATGTCAATGGCAGGCTGGATTCTGGAACAGATGAGATATCCACCGCTTCTGCTGTACAAAGCTCAGACATGAATGGGAATCACACATCTGAAAAGACATTTACTGGACAAGGACAGCCTTTCTGTCCACCTGAAACGTGTGCTGCTATTTCATCAGATAGTTCATCCCTTCGGTCTAAGGTACACCTATCCACTCTCCTAATAGTCTATTATATTATTTAGTTTTTCTTTTTTTTTCCTTTTTTTTTTCTATTTGCTTAGCAGATTGTTGTATTCAGACTAAATGGCCAGAGCAGTCTGAGGAACTCCTAGGACTGATTGTGAACTCATTGAGAGCATTAGATGGAGCCGTTCCACTAGGATGTCCCGAGCCAAGACGAAGACCACAGTCTGCACAAAAGATTGCTCTTGTATTGGACAAGGCTCCTAAACATCTGCAACCTGACTTAATTTCTCTCGTTCCTAAGTTGGTTGAGCATTCAGAACATCCACTTGCTGCTTGTGCACTCCTAGACAGACTAAAAAAGTCAGATGCCGAACCTGATTTACTACTACCTGTAAGATGCTTTAGCTTGACGTTTACTTTCCCTGATGAGTGATGTCTAGTTGGTAATTTGGTTATCTTACATGTGCCATGATATTCAGGCTCTTGGTGCTCTTAGCCAGTTGAAATGCAACAGTGAAGTTTGGGAACGTGTTCTATATCAATCGTTTGAGCTTCTGGAAGACTCAAATGATGCGCCTCTTGCAGCGACAGTTGACTTTATATTCAAAGCTGCATTGCACTGCCAGCATCTTCCAGAAGCAGTAAGTGTCCAATTTTCTTTTAATGGTTTTGTCATAAAATGTATGTCAAACCTTTATAATTGCATTTGTGGTATTACAGGTCAGATCTGTCCGTACAAGGCTAAAATTTTTGGGTGATGAAGTCTCTGCTTGCGTTCTTGATTATTTGAGTCGAACGGTAGCAAGTTGTACTGATGTTGCTGAAGCTATACTAAAAGATATTGACAGTGATGATGATTATCGTGAAATTGGCCCATCAATGCCTTGTGGAATTTTTTTATTTGGTGAAAATGGAGCAGCTTCTGATAGCTTGCATACAGACCCACAAAGTTTCTGTGCTGCAACAGCTAATTTTTCAGATATATACATCTTATTAGAAATGTTGTCCATCCCATGCCTTGCTATCGAAGCTTCCCAAACATTTGAGAAAGCTGTGGCCCAAGGTGCAATCATGGCGCAGTCAGTGGCAATGGTCTTGGAAAGAAGACTGGCTCGGCGGTTCAATCTAACTTCACAGTTTGATGCTGAAAATTTTCAGCATGAGGAACTGCTTGTGGAAGGAGAGACCATCGAACAATTGAGAGTCCAACGTGATGATTTTACTTCTGTTCTTGGTTTAGCTGAGACATTAGGGCTCTCTAGAGATCCTTGTGTGAGAGGGTTCGTGAAAATGCTTTATACTATATTGTTTAAATGGTATGCTGATGGGCCCTACAGATTAAGGATACTGAAGAGGCTTGTTGACCGAGCCACTAGTACTGCAGATGCTAGTCGAGAAGTAGATTTAGATTTGGAAATTTTGGTATTTCTTGTTTCCGAGGAACAAGAATTTGTTAGACCAGTTTTAAGCATGATGCAGGAGATCGCTGATCTCGCAAATGTTGATCGCGCTGCTCTTTGGCATCAGTTATGTGCCAGCGAAGATGAAATTATTCGTATACGTGAAGAAAGCAAAGCAGAAGTTTCCAGTATGGCTAAAGAAAAGGCTGTTCTGGTGCAAAAACTGAGTGAAGCTGAGGCTACTAATAGTCGTCTTAAGGTACTTGTTGTATTGGTTATAAATCTATTATTATGACTGAAACTTTGTAATGCTGGTTAGAACTTAGATATCATATATTTGGTTGAAAATGGCAGAATGAGATGAAGGCTGAGATGGATCGATTTGCTTCGGACAGAAAGGAAATGTCTGAGCAAATGCAAGAAATTGAAAGCCAACTTGAATGGATTCGCTCAGAGCGAGATGATGAAATTGCTAAGCTTACTTCTGAAAAGAAAATATTCCAAGAGAGGCTTCATGATGCAGAGACACAACTTTCTCAATTGAAATCTCGGAAACGTGATGAGTTAAAGGTATTTTATTTTCTTTTATAACTCATCTTAGCCCATCAAGAAGACATCTTGCTTTAAGTATTTGCTCATGTAGGTGAAAATGTGCTTAATTTCTATTGTCTTCAACCCTCATCCCTTCATTGTTTCCTCAAAAGCTGACTGAAAGATTTGACATATTGTTACAATTGTATAGGCATACATTGATCTGTTTAAATGTTAGAAATTAGGAAAAGAGGCAGTAATAGTGACCAGAATATGCATTGATTCTATTCCAATGATTAATATAAGTACCGACATTTAATTCATATTTAGGCTACTCTATAAATAGGGATCATGAGATGTGGTTTAGCATGGTTGATTCTTTATCATGACCCTTTGTTTTGTTGCAAACTTGCAATCATGAGTACTGTAATTTGTCGTTAATAGCAAAAAGAGTTGGAGGAGTGGTTAGTGGCTAACTAACTCCATGGGAACTAAGGCTTGTATAAGTTAGTGACCAAAATTTGTCACATACCTAATAATAGGCATTTTTATCTTAAAGAGCCCCTGTTTTTGGAATTAATATGAACATCCCTAGTAATAGTGTGTTTTGCCTTGTTGAGGATTTTGATAAAGTTCTAGTGATTGATAAGAAATGTCTCATAACATCAAGGTAGATGTGTTACTTTATGTGTCAAATAAAGTGGCTTGTTGTTTGGAAGGAAATTCTATACTCCAGCCCTAGATCAAGTTATCTTTGACCTTTTGGCAACAATTTTTTACAATTGATTATTGATTAATATTGGTAATTGAAAAAACAAATTTTCAATTGGGTCACATTTTACCAGTTTAACCAATGCAGAGTTGCTGCAGACCTTCTTGTAAGTTTTCTGCTTAGGCAAGTATTGCGGTTCGGGGGTAAATTTTTCCAATTGATACAACACATCAAACAATATTTGTCTTTGCTAAGGAATCAGTTCTTTAGTTTCAAATCAACCATCTATTCAATACCCTTTACACCATACAGTTAAATCCTTTGTTAACAAAAAGTTCTGTCTTCTTCAACTTCCAAACCGCTTCTATTTTCTCATATATTATTTTTCCTTTCATCTTTAACTTCTATTTAGGATGTATACTTTGGTAATACTATATTTATGACAGAAAGAAAAAAAATATCCTAATGCACAGCTTTTAGAAACTAAGATCATGGGAAAAGTTGCTACATTCTCAAATTCCCCGTCTCTTGCAACTTCACCAACCTGGTAAACAACATCTGGAATTATACACGTGCATTATTTTTAAGAGCATTAAAGTCCCGGTGGTAAACACTATAGTTTTGCTTATTTTGCTAATAGTAATCTTGTTGCAGGTGTTTTTTTTTTGGGTTGTCTTTGTCCTCCATAGTTACAGTAGTAGATACTATAACTACGCCAATTGAACGTGATATCTGTATTCTGTCCTCCTCATATATACTTCATGAAAGATGAAAGATTCTACTTAAATGTAATTAGATGAACTTGACATCACTGTTAAATCTCTTATTCATAAACTTAAGATTGAATTTGTGACCACATTGGTCCAATTTCATAAGTCTTATGACTTCATTGCTAAACTGATTAGTATCAGAAAGAGTGAGAAAGTTTGTGAAGATAGAAGCTTTGCGAAACCTTTTTTTTTTGTGTGTAAATTCAGCTCAAAGATTAACTACAGCCTGTTTTTTACTTGTGCATTTTTTTGAGTTGTTCTATTTATTTTTTTAAATAGGTCCTTTGGTGTCTTTATTTGAGATTTTGGCAAACACGATGTTTCGTAAGAAAATGAAACCAAAAAAAAAAGAAGAGAAGTTCAGCATTATAATGCTTCATTTGTAAATGCCCCAAAATATTTGTAAAATGAAAACAAAACGTGTATGTATCTCTTATAAATTTAAGTCTAAACTTTTAATTGCAGTAGAAAATGGAACAATAGATCACTCTTAAGGTCAAACGAAAAACAATGCTGTTTTACAAATGTCCTTTGGGATTATGTTATCTTTCTGCTTGATAGTGAAAGCTTATGTTGCATATATCTGTGGTTGTTGCAGAGAATAACAAAAGAGAAAAATACTCTTGCTGAAAGACTACGGAATGCTGAGGCTGCTAGGAAAAGATTTGATGATGAACTCAAACGGTATGCGACAGAGAATGTGAGTCGAGAAGAAATAAGGCAGTCACTTGAGGATGAAATCCGACGGTTGACTCAAACAGTTGGTCAAACAGAAGGGGAAAAACGTGAAAAGGAGGAACAGATTGCTCGATGTGAAGCATATATTGATGGCATGGAATCCAAGTTGCAGACTTGCGAGGTTTGATTCTTTTGTAGCTTTGTCATTTATTTACCACTTTTTCTTTGTCGTGGTGCTTTATACTAGGATTGTGCATCGATATAGAACAACACAATCCTTGATCTAAACTAACATAGCTATTTCTTATCTATATACTATATATTTTAAAGCATTTAAGCACTTGTAATAAAAAATAAGACTCTTCAAGTTTAAGTATTTCTGTTTAAACGTGTAACTCACATTTACATTAAACTTACCATAGCCTAACTCTCACTATTCCTCTCTTCACCTTCACAACCATGTCTCGGACTCGTAAGTAGTCGTAACCATTGGATACGAAAATGCTATCATTACCGATTACCATCATGACTAATCACTAGAAGAAAAGAAGAATGGCATCACTATCACCGCTAACTATAAAACTTTGTATTCCGCCCATAGCACGAGAATTATGCTAGTTTAACATAATAAGGGCATTACTATAAACTCGTCAATTTTCTTTCCCATTTTCTGCAACTCGAGAACACAGAAAAAGTAAATTCATGGCACTTTATTTTCCTTGTTTTCCAAGTCAAGAACACGCAAAATACTTGTCACCCAATCTTATTGTTCTTTTTTTTCTCTCCAAACTCAAGAACACATGTTACATCAGACTGAGTGAAATAAAGTGTGCTAAACTGCTGTTTGACATGTGCAGCAATACATTCATAGTCTGGAGGGATCCCTTCAAGAAGAAATGTCGAGACATGCTCCTTTATATGGTGCAGGCCTCGAGGCGCTATCAATGAAGGAGCTTGAAACAATTTCCCGGATTCACGAAGAGGGGCTAAGACAAATTCATGCTCTCCAACAACGAAAAGGAGCCAGTCCAGCTGGTAGTCCTCACATGAGTCCTCACTCTCTCCCACATGGTCATGGGGTGTACCCTGGTGCACCTCCACCAATGCCGGTTGGACTCCCACCTACCCTTGTTCAAAACGGTATGGGGGTCCATGGCAATGGCCATGTAAATGGTGCAATTGGACCTTGGTTCAACCATTCTTGAACCCAACCTCACACATGGGACCTAGCCCAATCATCAAGTTTTTGAGGTCATTTTGGCTGGTAGGGACTGTTGGAAACATAGAAATCATATAAATCTAAGGAGATGTATGATATAAGGCGCTATAAGTTGGATCCAACAGAACTGACAGTTGAAAATGTCACATTTCGAGTTTTTCATTTCATATTAATCAAAGGGTATCTAGAGAAGTTTTGGTTTTATTATGTTCTTGGTAGTTCGAATAGGTTTTCATTTTACAATCTCAACATAGGTTTATGTGCTCCTGAGCACAGGATAAGTTGAATTAAATGAACTTAAAATTTTCTTACAAAACCTAAAAAATTAAATAGACTTGATAGTATTAATTATGAAATGCATATTTTCATGTTTAGTGAAATTTCAAGTTTATTAAATGTATCTTATCGTTATATGCTTCGTGATGTGGATTTTTTTGACTTCTAGAGCCTTATAAAAGGAAAGTGATATTTACACCGTAATTTTACTTAGTATATCAAAATATACAAGAAGTTATGCATACAATACAATTACTACAATTACTTATTGCATAGTTATGGTGCATTTATATAAAACAACGGTCTAAATATCACCGTGATAAATTACTTTGAAATACAAAGAAAATCTTTTTACAAGTATGTCGATGATATAGAATGATCATTATTAACATCACCTTTAACTTGCAAAGTTGCAAGTATTTATGGAGTATGACTTGGGCAATTCACGAAAGCAGTCGAAATAAGTTTTTTTTTTTTTTTTTTTTTTGCTTTAGTAGATAAATTTTTACTATCATGGAATTTATGTAGATGCTTTTGCTACTGATCAAATGGTTTAATTCCCCAAAAGAAACCTTTGATACTCGACATAAAATGAAATAATGGGCCTGTAAAATCTATATTTTCTATTTATATTTGTGATCATATTGAATCTATAACATCATAAAAAAATTATTCTATTTTTAAATTTAATCTCCTAAGCCAAACAGAATGCAGTATCATATGATACACATCAAACCTTTCAGCAGGTTCGTTCAAAACAAAATGTCTCT
Source organism: Gnaphalium uliginosum (assembly GCA_963930675.1). NCBI lineage: Eukaryota > Viridiplantae > Streptophyta > Magnoliopsida > Asterales > Asteraceae > Gnaphalium > Gnaphalium uliginosum. The sequence continues at coordinate 9,076,373 of OZ005685.1, read as the reverse complement.
TCACTGCTCTCAAATTTCTCTTTAGCCTCAAGTACTTGTCTTCCGGCACCGATGTCAACATTTCTTTCAATTGAGGGATTTCCGACACCTTAACATGAATCGAGAAAGCCTCCCACTTCAAAACGTCGCTAAATGGTACCACGTAATGTTCAGAAATTATCACAGGCACACATTCTGTATAAACGGCCTCAACAATCCTCGGGCTGGCCACTTCATAACCGCTAGGACAAAGGCAGTATTTTGAGGCTAACATGAACGAGTAATAGTCCAAGTGTTTTGGGAGGTACTCATAGACTTGAAGATCCGGGTCACGACCCTTCCAGTGGTTAAGAAGGATGGGTCTTATGGGCCCGTGGACCCCACCTGCGAAGAATGCGAGGTGGGGTCTAGGGGAGGAAGGTGGTGGGGGTTTAATAAGGTTTATGGGGATGTTCCCATTGCGTAGATTGATTTCGGGCAGGCTGACATCTTTTTGTGGGTTGAATCCTTCGGAAGAGTTTGCATTGCATAGGACCCGGATTGAAGTGTTGTAAAGGCTGGGGTTAGCTTTTGTGGCATGTGGACCCTGAAATGGTTTTGGAAATGTAAGAAAGCTGTTATAGAGATGATGAACAATGCATATATAGTAAATATATCATGAAATATTGGCATGGCTATAAAGAGATTATTATCATTTGGCTTTATATGTATATGTAGCTATGTTGCTTTGTTTATAGTTTCACAATAAAGTTTGTTTTTACTTGGAATGCCAAATGTTTAGCACCTTTTTGCTACAAAGAATTAAAATACAGATACTTTATATGCAGTGAGTTTCAAACTCTGCAAATATTGGTTAAAAAGACTCTATCTTGGTTAAAAAAAAACTGTATATTGAACTAAATGTTATATGCTAGCTATATAACAACAAATGAAGGTAAAATTCTATCAAAGAGATTAAGAAAGGAAAGGTGAAAAGGAATTACCCAATCATGACAAGAGAGCATGAAGTGATCAGCAGCATGAGTTCTGTTCCAGAAAGGGTGTTTGGTGGAGATAACTCTGATGTAATCAGAGATAAACTGTTGGAGTGGGGTGATGTCATAAGTATTAGGTTTGTATAGATACTTGACCATCCAGGTGACACTGAAAGGCATGAAGTAGACATGAGCATTATTTGCATCTTTAGTTCTGAAACTATGTCCTCTTTTACCATGTTCCATCTCTTGTATGAACCTTCCTTCTGTTGTGTATATGTCTTTACATGGTCCATCATGTACTATTGGCAGCTCACCTTCTTCATAAACATATATTTTAAATCGTTTCTCCATCTCTATATAACTCCTGCATTAAAAAAGTTCAGTAACGATTAATGTGGTACTTAAGATGGAGTTGGAATATAATACAAGTTATAGCTTTTAAGGTTAAAAGTTGATATATAATGGTATTAATTTTATAAAGTTTATGTATATGACATATATATGGTGGATTTATTACAATTTACAAAGCATGGGTTATAGAAGTAATGTTTGCAAGTGGAGATAAAGAGTGGAGGGATGAGGGAAGGAGCACACACTGCACCCCATGCTTCTATTACAAGTTATAAGGCTTTCATTTCCTTTTTCATGATTATAACTAAAAAAAACAGTGACATTTCCTTTTTAGATGAATGGGAATGTTGTAGTTATCATTCTGGTAGTCACTTAGAAGGGAAGTAGTTCCAAAAGGCAATCCAAGCTTTTCCTATTTTATTACTCCCCAACTATTATTTTTTTTTATTTTTTTTTATAATAACTAAAAGATATTGTAGTTAACATACAACTAATTTCTTACTTTTTACAGAAATTGTGCATTTTGGTTGTCTTTTGGAAATTTTATCTTTTAATTTATTAAGATCCCTTTTTGATAAAATTTCTGATATTTTATTTGTTAAAATTAAGGGTTATATATATTTTTACTAATGAAGCTGTAAGAGTTTTAATTTCAAAAGCACAATTTCTCTTCTATCCCAAAGCTTTTACATGACAACTTTTAGTATGTCAAAACTACATAGGAAGTACATAGTTGTACAAGAATATTTTTTCAATCCTGAAAAATCACAATAATAAATTCCTTTTTGCCAACTTTAGATAGTACAAAAAATATCACTTTATTTCCTTTCTTTTGTTCCACAATTTAAGCTTTCGTTCATCATTCTATCTCTAAACTTGAGAACAACGCGTTAAAAGTAAATGACACAAGACTAATACGGTAACATGTTATAGTCTAGTTCAATATGAGCATGAACTTCGGGTGTACGTGGTCGATCTAAAAGTAAATAATATAAGGCTAAAATTTGTTGCACAGAACAATACAAATACTTAAGTCAATTAACGATTACCATTAGAGTCACCATTACATTTATCATATTTTTCTAGAAGTTGTAACATTTTGAAAAACAAATATATAGTGCATTTCATCATTTCATATTCTTTTAGAACATAGTGATAAAGCTAAATGTTTTTCCGTAAATTAACAGGGACCAAAAGTGTAAATTTGAGAAACATTAATATGAAGTGCAGGTATGAGGCGGGAAGCTTACTGATAAAACTCGCCGGGGTTATGATAGATATCACTGGACAAAACGTCACCGTTTCTCAGTAGACGTGATATGTTACCAACAGAAGCAGCTTCTCTGATCGCAACTCGTGCTTTAGATAGTTCTATCTCCGGCCGCCGCTGCTGACGTGGACTCTGCAAAGTCTTAACAATAATTAATTCAATTCTCACTTTTTTTAAAAACTAAGTATAGACTATATATATATATACGCACACTAACATTATGATACAGAGTATAAAATTCATAAATTTGTAACCAACGCAAATCAAAATCATTTATAATTATAATCATTACGTATCAAAAAATTAATTTCAAAATCTCAAACCGATACTTTCATAAACACATACCTGAAATCTGCGACTGCTATGAGTTGATCAGCAATAATCAGTTTAAAATCAGTATCAAAGTTTAGGTTTACAAAAACGTCGATTATATATGTAGCTTCAAACGCATATTAAAACACACAATTTAAACACTTTAATGCGATGATAAACGATACTTCAATTGAAGTTTACCGAAATACACGCACATTTATATTTATATATCGTAATTAATCAAAAACATCAATTCATAACGTAAATGCTTACAATAAAAGTTCGATTCCGATTGAGAACGCTACGCAAAGGTGATTTTGACGAAATTTCTGACTGTAAGTTATTACGATCATAATGTCGACGGCTAAAGTTCAAATTACTTTGCAATCGGACGATCGGAATTAAAAAATCAGGTTTCGAATCAGAGCTGGTGAATGGGTAAGTGACGTCACAGCCGGAGAAGACGATCAGAATTACAACGACGATGATCGTGAAAACAATCACCGACGCCGATGCCGTTGCCACGTAAGCAACAAGTTTTCCGTATCTCGTGGTTTTCATAGCGAGAGAGACGCTTGGTGATCAGGATTGAGAAATACTTTTTTTCACTTATTTATGCTAAATTTATGGCGCAAAAAGCATTGTTTGACTGGAATTACGAGATTGACCTTACTCACACAATATTAATATGACATTAAATATATTTTTATATAATTTTTTAACAACACAGTTGTAATTTTGTTATCTCTTTGGTGGCTCCGATATTTTTATTGTAAATATGTTTGGAATTACGAGATTGACCTTAATTTAATTGTCATTTCTTAATTTCAACATATTTAATAAAAATATGTTGTGTTTTTATAAGAGAGTTCATAAGTTATTTCATAACAAATTTGCAGAAATTAGGTAATTTAGAATTTGAGATGACTCTATTGCTATGTTAAACATGTGTAGGGAATGAATTTTTTAATCAGCACATAATGTTTTTAGAGCGGGAAGTGTGACCGGTCAAATGATACAAATGTAGTACGGAGTAATATATATTATGTAGTGGAGTACATAGTATTTGTATCATTAGCCTACATTGTCTTCAAACATTATCGTGTATAACAACAACAAATTGGTCTACCCAATAATATTTGTAACACAATTGGCTAACATCACTAAAAACAAACCCAATATGTCTTCCAATTTTTCCAGGCTTTACTATGTTTTAATCATTTAGATGGTTTTAACTAAAACTACCCATTACATTCATTAGATATGTCCCCAATAAACAGTTACATGTTTAATCACATTGATAAGCATAATTGATCAATTTAATTGCATTATCAATAAATTTAATAAAAATACAAAATTTAACAATGCGGGGTATGTAAATTCACTTCCTTCTACAAAATATTAAAAGGTACATTTAATGCATCATTCGAGACGCTCTTACTAGGTAACCTGAGAAAATACGTTTATGTAGACTGCCACGTGGGCAAAAGCACTAATGTGGATTGCAATGTAGGTGAAGGCGATAATAAGAAAACGAGCAAACCGTCACGTAAGTAGGGGTGTAAACGAGTCGAACTCGAGCTCGAGCTAGACAAGGCTCGAGCTCGACTAGAATTCAAAGGGCTCGTTTCAAGCTTAATACAAAGCTCGAGCTTGGCTCGTTTCATATTTTACAAGCTCGAATTCGGCTCGGGCTCGACTCGTTTATTATAGAATAACATTTATAATTTTAATTATATTATATATATATATATATATATATATATATATATATATATATATAATATCATATATAGAATAGAATATAATATTTTTTCTATTTTAAGTGATTTTTATAATATAATATGATCACTATTATATTTTTCTATATTATATATAATCTTTTTTAAATGTGATTATATATTAAATATACTATATATAAAAACTATTAACGAATATAAATGATAGGCACGATTAGGCTCGCGAGCCTGTTCGAGCTCGATATTAGAAGCTCGAGTTCGAGCTCGTTTGTTAAACGAAGAACGTTCAAGTTCGAGCTCGAGCTCATTTTAGTTCGATTCGAATCGAGCTTTTAGTGAGTCGAATTCGAGCAGCTCGCGAGCTAGTTCGTCTCGTTTACAACCCTCTAAGTAAGTAGGAGGTGATGATGTGATGTCACGTAAATAGATATGATGACGTGGGCAAATACTTGGATTGTTACATATTTGAAATTTCGATCGATAAATACACTATATACGCTATTAATATGGGTTTTTTGCCGAAAAATGAATCAATAGTTCCCGTTTTTGCATTTTCGGGTATCAACTATTTTCATTTTTTAAAAATAAACCACTAATTTAAAATCGAACATTTTCGGGTATAAGTAACCGAATTTTGCATTCGTTTATAATGATTTTATAAAGGGTTTTTTGCAGAAAAATTAATCAATAGTTCCCATTTTTGCATTTTCGGGTATTAACTAATTTTATTTTTTGCCGAAAAATGAATCAATAGTTCCGTTTTTGCATTTTTGGGTATCAAGTAATTTTGTTGGGACCGGCTACCATTTTAAACGGTTACTTATACCCGAAAATGTTTGATTTTAAATGAGTGGTTCATTTTTAAAAAATAAAATTAGTTGATACCTGAAAATGCGAAAAAGAGAACTATTGATTCATTTTTCGGCAAAAAACCCCTATTAATATATATATATTTTTTCTTATATATCACACATTGTTAGCGTTCACTATAATTTATGCGAAATAACATGGTTGAAACTTGAAATGAAATAGATAAAGATTAATACAATTAGTGAATATTTAACTAGACATTTGTTTTTATTCGTACGTTACCATTTGATTCCCCACTTTTAACAAACTTCCCAATCAAATTTCTGTTACTCTGTCATTTCCCTATTAAGAAAGAAATGGTTAGGACACACATTCTTTATTTGATGCCTTCAATCTGTTCGACAAAATGACTGAACCAATAAAAAATGTATTCAATGGCATCTGCCATTAAAATCCCAATCCCATGTCCAAACTTGCAAGAAAACTCATCAGATGAAAGACTAATTAGTTGTTGTTGTGTTCAGAAAGGAAAACAAAGATGGGGTTCTTTGGAGGTCTCTTTTTCGGTGTTGCATTTGGTATTGGTTTCATGGTATGCATTGCTCGTTACCAGATCTTTCGATCTGCTCGTCGTGCTGATCTGGTACGTGTCTTGGTTCATGCAACATTTGTTACCTTTTTTCTTTAATTTCTATTCTGATATGTCAATCATGCAAACACATAACATGTGCGACATGAAAGCAATGTGATATGTAACTGTGGAGGTCACTGTTTCTGTTGGTTGGTTAATAGATTGATGAAGGATAGAAGCACAAAATAAGTGAAACATGCGCCTTAGAGGAAAACATATTATAATTTTAATCAGCTTATAGGAATTATGAGGGGTAAATTATATCCGATGTTGCCAGTTAATTAAACTATATATCAAACTATGTCTAAATAACTGTACTTTTTTACCTAAGATAGTGAGTCCTTGACAGAAGTACGAGACCATTCAGTGAGCTGGTCATAGGCTCTATAACTCCACTGGGATCAAAAGTTTGAAATTTACGCACTTCCTGCGTTTCCATTGTTTTGTAGTATAAGAATTGGCCAATTGTGTTATTTCTTTTCTTACTCCTAGATAATTTTTCTTTCGCATTGAATGTGTATATAATGCGTCATTTTTTAGGCTGCAACCATTGCGGCTTTTGCAAGGATGACCGTTGCCGATTCAAGAAAGCTTCTTCCAGGAGACTATTATCCTCCGTGGGTTGTCTTTTCACAGAGACAGAAGTTGAGTTACATTTTGTTTATTTATTTTTTTTCATATAAAAATTTGTATTTTCACTGTTAATCAATTTAGGTGATTAACACACTTTTTGTTGTAAACTACAGTTAAATTGGCTCAATCACCTAATGAACAAGATCTGGCCATATGTTGATGAGGTACTTCAGTTTCTTTCTTTCAATCTTGTTGAATTTGAAGAACATTTCTAAACTGTTATAATTTCTTTTTGGGTTTTATTTGGATGCTAGCATAGGCAGCGTCCGAACTAATAAGAAGCTCAGTGGAGCCGATACTCGAGCAATACAAACCAATAATTTTGTCGTCTCTAAAGTTTTCAAAGTTAACTCTTGGCACGGTAGCTCCACAATTTACAGGTTTGTTCAATCGCTTATCGAATTGATTTTCTCTTTCTTTGTTAACATCTATAGATTTGGTGATCATGACTCATTTACTTTGTTCATGTCATGTAGGAGTTTCTGTGAATGAAGGTAATCCTGGGGAAATCACAATGGAATTGGAGATGCAATGGGATGGAAATCCTAATGTTGTTCTTGATATTGTGACCAAAGTTGGTGTGGCTTTACCTATACAGGTTCCGTTAACTTTGTTTAAAAAAATTTCGCTTGAAAGGTGAAAAAAGTCATCGACTTTTAAAACCATCGACGCACCATCTTTATTTGGATATTCAGAAACTTATATTTCATTATAAAAAGTTTCTTATTTTATCTTGGGTTTTTGCAACAGGTGAAAAATATTGCATTCACTGGCCTTTTCAGATTCATTTTCAAACCATTAGTTGATGAGTTTCCATGTTTCGGAGCAGTTCTATTTTCTTTAAGAGAAAAGGTGTGCCATAACTGTCATCCTTATTATGTTGGTCAGTTATAAATCTGTTGGGACATATCTTCCTAGATTTATCTTTTCATGATCGCAATTGTATTTCTAGCAAATTAGCTTACCTTCTCATGTATTTGACCAATAACAGAATATTCTTTACTTGGTATACATCGATTATTATTGGGTAACACATTGTCATATGTTTTTTCATGCACAGAAACAACTGGATTTCACACTCAAAGTTATTGGTGGAGATTTATCAGCCCTTCCCGGGGTATCTGATGCTATAGAGGTTTGAGCTATCATCTTTATTTCCTTATTTAGTTTTAAGTTAGTTACTGTTACAGTGAGTCCCCCTAATACTTACAGAAGTTTCACTTTTTGGAAAATATTTAAGCTAAAATTACCTTTTACTGATTTACATATTGCAGTATTGGTATATTGATATTAATCCACAAGATTGCCCCCACTACTTTGTCATTATTAAGGGTAATCTTCTATGTTAATATTGGAAATTTTGGAACAACTAATTAAAACTAGGACTATTTCAAAGTTTGCAAATAAATGGAATGGTGAGAGTATTTACTTTATGAATGGAATACTAACATAATCCTTCTATATTCTCTTCAAATAGGAAACAATCAAGGATGCTATTGAAGATTCAGTCACATGGCCAGTTCGAATTGTTATACCCATATTAGCAGGGGATTATAGGTACATTACAAGTTTAGAAGTGCTATCCACTTCAAGCTTTGAACAGGGAATACACGACTTTTTGACTCCACAACATATATGATTGAATAATTAAAAATGGAAAATATGACGGGAAAACATATATAATAATTATTTATGATATATTTATAATTTTCATTATAAACATTATAAAAGTGTTGTCACTGGAATTGTTCTCATTCCTAATATGTTTGTTTTAGTGACTTGGAGTTGAAGCCTTCTGGAATACTAGAGGTGAAACTCATAGAAGCAAAAGAATTAACAAATAAAGACATTATTGGAAAGTCAGATCCTTTCGCTACTTTATTTGTCCGTCCACTGCGAGCCAGAATGAAAAGCAGCAAGACAATCGTAAGGAGACCTAAATTTCTCAAGAAGTTTTTGTTTAATTTTTGGTTAATTGCATGAAAATGTAGCCAACTTTGGTCCAATTTCAATACCTGTGACCATGTTGACTTACCTTTTTATATGGTGCAAATAAAGTTATTCACCCCCAAAACAAAATTTGGACTAAAGTTGGTCAACTTTGTATATAACCTTTCTTTTCTACCTTGATATCGATGTAATTTTGATTGTTTTCATAGAACAACCAACTAAACCCCATTTGGAACGAGCATTTCGAGTTCACTGTTGAAGATCCTAAGACTCAACAGTTCACAATAAGAGTCTTCGATGATGAAGGAGTCCAAGCTTCTGAATTAATTGGGTGCGGTCAAGTTGCCATAAAGGATCTTGAGCCCGGCAAGGTAAAAGATATATGGATCAAACTGGTCAAGGATTTGGAATTTCAAAGAGATCATAAGAATAGGGGTCAGGTACTAACACAAAACTATTTCATCTCCATCTGATGTAGCACATTTTAGCAGTTGTTTTGGTTGCAGATCAATAATTCAAGAGTAGAGGCAGTAAATTCGACCCGTTACCTAAAATGTGTCATTTGGCTTATTTTCTATCTATAAAGGGGGAAATGGGTCGATTAAAATAATAACTAAAAAGAAAATGGGTCAAATGGGTCAAATGGGCCAAAAGTCACCTGAAAATGTTTGAGATACTTGCAACCTCTTGACTGAAAAATATAAATTATTTCTAAAAATGTGCATTTTCAATAATACTTGCCATTTTAAGTATTGTAGCCTTTAACAAAAAAATGGAAGAACAAAAAAAAGAGGATGGTCACTAAATCCAAGCCCATCTTCATGGGTCACCCATTCCACTCATTTTGCCACATCAATTACTGTGCGAAACTTTATATAGTTATCATAAAATTACGTAGTAGATCATCTATTGTGATACATTGTCAAAATTTGAATTCTTTTACAACTCTTCCTCAGAAATATCTTTGTTTTTTTTTGTGTGTGTGTGTGTGGTTTTTAGGTGCACTTGGAGCTCCTGTATATTCCTTTTGGCACAGACACTGGGTTCCTAAATCCATTTAACCCTGACTTTAGATTAACTGATTTAGAGAAGGCCCTTAAATCTGGAATTAGCGAAACAGATGTCGATCCTGCAAAACTCGCTGCACAAAAGAAAAAAGAAGTCATAAGAAGAGGAGTTCTTTCTGTAACAGTTATGTCGGCTCAAGATTTGCCTGCTGTCGATCTTATGGGAAAAAGTGATCCCTATGTTGTACTCCATTTGAAGAAAACAGAACAGAAATTGAAGACCAGAGTAATTTCTTTTATAGTTTTTTGTTGTCTCATTACAAAAATTTAATGTTTCACTATATTGTAGAGGTGGCAATTCCGACCCATTTATTATAAGTGAGTTTATTTTGGTTATGTTTTGTCTCTATCGGACAACATATAAACTTATTAAATTTAGCTACAAAAGTAAACATGACAAAAATAACCCGAAGTGTATTTTTAACACATAAAACCTCCTAATTCATTGCTTCAATGATGTATCATTTCAGGTTATAAATAACACCTTGAATCCCGTATGGAATCAAACATTTGACTTTGTTGTAGAAGATGGATTACGTGATCTGCTAATGTGTGAAGTGTGGGATCATGATACTTTCGGAAAGGTAAACATCAGTGTTATATCTTCATTTATTTTGTCCATTTTCCCATTTATTTTTTAATATGATATGGAATAAATAAAGATGAGATCATTAATGAAGACAGAAATAAAGGAACTGGTACTATTAATTAAATGTCATATTAATTCTCAGAAATATATTGCTACCCCAAGACAAGAATGCTGATAGACAAGAACTCATACTCGTCTTGTCCCATAATTTGCCAAACATGGCTCCCTCCATCAATAGGACAAATACTTGAATACGGACCAATTATGACATTACCGCTGAAAAAAAAAAAAATCCTCTTGTAACCAATAGGTACTATTGAGTTAATTTCGTTGTTAAATCTCAGTAATGATGTACAGTACTAAATATTTCTGCATTAAATCAATAGCCAGCCGTAAAATTTTTATGTCCATCATCATTGAAGAGTATTTATAGACATTTAAGCAGAAGTTAAACATAATATTATGACTGGTTAAAATCTTTTCGCAATTACTCATGGTGCCTTCATCTGGTTTTGGTCTTGTATCAGGATAAGATGGGTAAATGCATCATGACACTTACACGGGTCATATTAGAAGGTGAATTCACAGAGACATTCGACTTAGATGGATGTAAAGCGGGAAAGCTGACTTTGCATCTCAAATGGACCCCACAAACAATAGTCCGTGATCCGTGATAATTTAAAGCCAAATACGCACTAATTTGCATCATGGTCAACAGCTTTCAGCTTCATGTGAAATCACATGCAGAGACCTTACTGATACGGCTTTATAAACGAGAAACCAAATAAGAACACGATCCACATTGTAGAGTCATTTGGTTTCCTTTTCTTTTAAACAACATTTACCTTAATTGAATTTGTTCTTGATTCTTGGTTATTTTCTTATCTTTCTACAAAATTCGTTGAGGTAATTGTACATGACAATATGACATATAGGCGCCAATCTTTGGCCCTACGAAATGAAACAAAAAGTCTTAACTGTAAATGGCAAGTTTCTGTTTGGCATTGAAATGCACATGTAGATGACTAGATATCTTTGAGGCAATTTAGACCATACTACAATGTGGGTCCCTAGTTACCTAAATTTCAATTGTGGACCCAGGTGGTCGATTCAGAAATTTGAATACGGGATATGGCGATATGCATTGCTAACCTTGTAAACGGGTTGGGTCTTCCTCTAGCTCCAAGCCTCCAATAGTTTATGTTATCCAATGGGTCAAAAACTTGATCCGCTTAAATGAATCGAATATTTGGCTTGATCCATTTATTTATAGACCATTTATCTTGTTTTATCATGATATAATATATATATATATATATATATATATATATATATATATATATATATATATATTTTCTTCAGTATTTTACTTTTAAAAATAATTTCGTACCACTGCGCGCCTCGTAATTTGATTACGAAATTTTATATATGACCACAATCTTGAAAATGAAAACTTTTTGGACACCCTGGTAGTTTCATAAAAAGATTTTCTTGAAAATATAATAGTAGTTTCTGTTGGATCTAAATAAAAATATGATATTTGTACTGGTGTTGACTACTTCATGGCACTTGGTGGCTTTCAATTTCAACTAACATATCCTTTTAATGATGATTATATCCACTGGGAATATGCTTGGTTGCTTTTAATCCTAACTTCTTTTTACTTCTATTCAATTGGATCAATTGGATCAGTGAATGAATTTTTAAACCGTTTCCTTTTGAATAATATATTTTTTGTTCCTTAGTAAACTCATGATTATATACTTATATCAACAAGACCAAAGGAACTTTGGCGTAGCGGTATGTGGAGAATCATTCAATCAAAAGGTTGTGAATTCAAGCCTCGTGATAAGCGTGTATATAATCGTGTGATGTATATACTATATGGGGTATGTTAGCTTGTCGGGTTGCCTTTAAAAAAAAAAAAAACCTATTTAAACAAGTTGAAAATTTTCAGCATCACTACATGCATCGTACTTGCTTGAGGTAATATTTGTGAAGTATACACAACAAAAGGTATAAAACCCGAGTTTCATGTTATGCACATGATATGTTTCCTATATGTTACAAGTTACTGTTAAAATGTTGTTGAGGGCTTATGTTGCTATAATTGGAAAATACAAGGGATGTCATATTATATTTTGTTTCATTAAAGGGTTAGCGGTTCTTTAGCAAATTCACTTTACTCTTAGGCACAACCATCTTTTCGTGTAGTACAAATAAAGCTTGTACGGAAAAGTGATAACCAATTTTAAAAAGTCAACATGGAAAATAAATCTTGGACTTATTAGGTGGAAATCGGATGCAACCCACTAAGAATGATGTAGACACTAGTCCCTTAACTTCAAAACTAGATCATATTGGTCCTTTAACATCTAGTATGTTTCAAGTATACGAGTGATATAAATCCTATAACTTTAACTTTTGACCTTCTTGCTATTAGTTTAGCTTCTGTTCTCCAAAGGTCACATGTTCTAGATCTGAACTAGTTTATTGCGAACAAAACGTTCATGTTGTTGTATGAGACAGTAGTGTCCATGTTGTGTGGGCACCGCGGTCTTTTTAGACTCGGTCTAGCTAGGTTTCAGGATTTTATAGTACTAAACCTTGTTCGTGTTTGAATATATGATTACGTTTAGCAAAATTCTTATTGCAATACACTTTTGCTTCGTTATACCTTTATACATACTACATTTTCTTTTTGGAAATAATACGTTAAACATGAAAATTAACTAGTTAATAGCTCGTTTAAGTTTTATATAAAGGAATAATAATACGTGCCGTAAATAACATAAAAGTTATGAGCAACGTGGTGTAACTTTTATAAACATTTACATTTATAATCCTCAACTTTTGAATATACATATAAACCGTTTTTTATTTTAAGCCTAAAACACACAAGATTAGGGGTGATTATTATTTGGTTTAACCAAAAAACTTGACCGATTCGTTTATTGATCGGATTATAATTTAAACTTTAATGTGCTAGTCGATTAATTCGTTTAACTTAGTAACTCAAATTTTAAAATCCATTTTGTTCGGGTTATCTCAAACCTGACCGAATGACCGGAACTCTTATTTGTATGATATGGATCGAGTGACATATACTTCAGACCGGATATTCGGATTAGGGGTTGATCAAGAATCAAATAAACCAAACCGAATAAGTCCGTTAACCTGAAATCGAAACACCCCTAAAGATGGTTGTACATGTAAATATAATATTTACCCTAAAAAGAAAAAACTGGCAAATGTTAGTGTGGAGAAGTGTTGCACAAAACTTACTACTTTGGTCTTGATGGATGCACCCCAACCTTTTGGGATTAGAATTTCACAGACAAAATAAGGAAAAACACGTACGTACTCCATTGCGATTGGTCATCCTCATTAACATTTAACCCAAAGAAACGCTGAAGAAAAATAAAATACATAAAAAGCTTCGAAATTTTAGCTTTTCTTTCGCCCATCAACCCCCTCTTGAAATTAATGCATTGAAGCTCAGATCAAGGGACCCCAAAAAACCCCATTTGACGCAACAAATTTCAAGTCATCTCGTCGGTGGGTATTGAAAAAAGTTTGAATCTTTGACCCAAATTTCAAAGATCTGGGTGAGCAAAACCACAGATCTTTGGTGTTTCTTGAAGAATATATTCAACAAAGATTTGTGGGTTTTTGATATTTATTGATGGGGTGGAGATATCAAGCTGGGTTGCTTCTAATTGCTGCTGTTGTTATTATATGGGTTTGCTCTGCAGAAGTCACCCAGGTGAAACTCTTTTATTTCTTCGATTAACTTACAGTTTTTGGTACTGTTTTATTTTCCGTTTATGAATTTTATTGTTTACCGATGAATATATGTGATTTGGATTGGTAACATTGGTCTGTATGTCTTTGGTTTGACTTCTGTTGTTTGATATCGAGGATTGAAAGTTGCTGGTTTAATGATTCATTTGCTGGAGTTTAACCCTTTAAATGATTCTTAATTGCTTTGATGTTATGAGATTTTTCCTAGTTTCAGAATTTGAGTTAGATCACATGAGTTTCTCAAAATCTGGGAGTAATGTTCAAAGTATTTGTAAAAACCCATGTAGACAGGTAATTAAGTTTACAAAGTCGACCTTTTTCCTTTATGGTACCAAAACCTTTACACCTCTATCTTTTTGTTGAACACAATCATATTCTTTAGAGAAGGGTAGATATGTGCATCTTTTATTTGATCTCATGTTGTATCATAGGGCGTATTCGTTTGGAATGTTAAGATTCTAGAGTTTGTTAGGATGTTTTGGTATGTTCACTGCATCTTGAATGACTCTAATTAGAATAAGATAACTAGTTGATAAAGAATCCCTTGATTAAAGTTAAGGATAAAAGGTTACATTTGCCTCAACGATCAGTTTTCTTCCAGCAACTTTGCACCTGTTTCTCCAAATCTTAGTATTCTGCAACTTTAAGTCCCAATAATCAGTTTTTAGTTCTTAGGGTAAATATGTAATTTACAATCCTATAAACTCAAAACTGATTCTTGTGACTTAAGTCACAATCATATGTTTACACACTCATTTAAGCATCCCAATAGTTATTTGAACAGGTGTAGGTTTTGTAGCTAGTAGTTATGCCAAGGCTATGGCTTTATTCTGTTTTATTAAACAACACCTTGGTTTAAATATTCTATAAGGTTAGAATGGTCAGTTTATGCTAATAAGATGTTCATACGTAACACTTATAGCAAGGAACATTCCATACATATCACCTTGTGAATTCCGATTCAGTAAGTAACACCTGGTGACCTAAAATAGGCAGTTTTGTGGAGCTATCATTGTTCTAGTTTCGGAACTTCTGTGAAAGCAAATGATACAATGTGGAAAGACATTTCCTCAACACTTGCTATATTCCCGTTTTTAAGAAATCCTAACTCTCAAGCTAAAATGACCCAGTTGCCCCTGCAAGTTATCGATGGGATTGATTTTCATTTAGAGTATTTTACTATTCTGTCATTGTTGAATGGGTCCACTTTAGGCATTTACCTAACATACTACCAATATATATCTAGCACGCATTGTTCTACTTTAGGCAAATTACCATTTTCTCACTTGAATGTCAAACTAATAAACAAAATAGTGGTGTTTTTATGCAACTAGATTAACACAATTGTACTCAACCAAATTCTGACTGTTTGTGTACATCGAATAACAGGGAATATTCACGGACTATAAACAGCCATTTGCAGTAACATATCTTGGAGCTTCATTGATGGTAATTTATCTTCCGATTGCATTCATTAAAGACTGGATATATAAGATAATCAAGAAACGACAAAGTCAAATCCCGGCTGCAATAAACTCGCCACTTAAGTACATTAGTGGGTCAACAATGTTTGAAATGGAAGTTGAAGGGTCGGCATTAAGTCGAAAAGGTAGTGATCACAACCTATCTACTCAAGAAGAAGGAAACCCGCTAGTCCCAAAAGGCAAAAATGATATTTCACCGTTGAAACATGAAACCCAGGTCACAACGAGGGAGGTTGCTACTTATGGATTCTATATTGCGCCTATATGGTTTCTCACAGAGGTAACTGTTTATGCTTTTACAACTTTTCAGGGTTAAATACATCAATTACCATCTTACTTTTGTTTGTTTGCATAAATAGTCATCTTTGAATTCCAAATTCTTGAAAACTTATTTTAAATATTCTATGAAATTTGGTTTGCCGTGTTGAACTATATAACAAAAGGTGTTGTGCTGTTGGTGTTAAATTTCATTACATCTGAAGCTTGACTAGTTCCTTCTGCTTTGATCTCAGTATCTATCAAATGCTGCACTTGCACGTACAAGTGTTGCTAGTACGACAGTACTGTCATCAACTTCTGGACTATTTACTCTATTCATCGGTGCATTTTTGGGCCAGGATTCTTTAAATGTGACAAAGATTGTAGCGGTCTTTGTCAGTATGGCTGGTGTTGCCATGACAACTATGGGAAAAACTTGGGCTGCAGATGAAGTGACTGCAAGTTCCTCTTCGTAAGTCACTCATTACTTTGGTTGTTATCATAAGTTTCTTTTGTGGTAATGTTGTTGCGGTTACGACTGATATTCATTGGTTAAAGAGTCGTTAAACGCAGAGCTGTCAATTTCAATCCGTTTTTATGAAAATAGTTTGGTTCAGTATGTAATTATTGTTAACGTGTACACCGCGTTGGATTTAAAAGAAAAATAGATGAAAATGAAGCATGTCAAATGGGTCAAAATTCATCCATTGTGTATTGAAATGGTTATAACGTTCTAAGTCATTTTGTTTAGATGGGTTGTGATATTTCTCCCTTATTTATTTATTTTCCAATTTTAAAAGAAAGTGCTTAGGGTTTTCATCATTTTGGTGTTCTTATTGAATTTTTCAGGGCATTGACTGATATATAGTTGAACTTTTTGTTTCTTTTAAAGAAATGGCGATCGCTCTCTTGTCGGCGATCTGTTCGGGCTTAGTTCAGCTATGTGTTATGGCCTCTTTACCGGTGAGTACTATTTTTTCTCAACTTAGATTAATGCTACTTGTGAAATACATGTCTATTTGTGGATGCATACATAAAAATTTTTATTCTTGGATGATAATGCGATAGTGTAACCATATTACAGTGCTTCTTAAGAAGTTTTCTGGGGAGGAAGGAGAACGCGTTGACGTGCAAAAGTTGTTCGGATATATTGGCTTATTTACACTTGTGGCTCTATGGTGGCTTGGTAAGTGTACACTTGTAATTGGACAATTCTAATAGTCTAATACTTATCAAACTCACCACCATGACTTTGTGCCATAATTTTTTTTTTGTGGGTTGACCCGAAACATGTGGGTATACAATCATTTATGAAAAATGTGTTTTTATATATAATAATATTATTTGTATTTTTGACACTAAAAAACTACAAGAAATAAGGTTGTGTTAGAAACTTGTGCGGTAACTACTATGATTATTTTTTCATATAAATTGATTATGTTTTGTTATTTCAGTTTGGCCACTAACGGCTTTAGGAATTGAACCGAAGTTCAAGATTCCTCACTCTGCTAAAATGGATGAAGTAGTTATTGCCAACGGACTTATTGGGAGCGTACTTTCCGACTATTTTTGGTATGTATATAACGTAACGTTTTATTTGGATCAAAATCCATCTCAAATGTCTAACAGAATCAATTTTGCATTTGTTAGGGCGTTATGTGTTGTATGGACGACTCCATTGGTGGCCACCTTAGGCATGTCCCTCACTATCCCACTTGCAATGGTGGCTGATATGATGATCCATGGCCGCCATTATTCTGCCATTTACATTCTTGGTTCTGCTCAGGTAATATATGAGATAGTGCTGACTTTTGCGGTCAAACCTTTTTACTGTCAAACTTAAGATTGATTCACCTTCTGTTACATATTAAAAACCAATACCTTTTTATATCCTGGGATTCTTATGTAATAACATTTGAATTTATTAATCGGTATGCCAATTCAACCAAGATATTATACTGTTTTTGCTGACCTACGGCTCCAATGTGCTTTACAGGTTTTTGCTGGTTTTGTGATTGCTAATCTTCCCGATAGAATTTCCAAGAAAATTGGGTTATAGCCCGTGAATCGTCATCACTAACGCTGCGCCTTAAAATTGATTTTGGTTTCACGTCTTGATTCCTTGTGTAGCTTTCAACATTCAGAAACCGCAAGTTCACGATTATAGAAGATGGAACAATTGTATAATTTGAGTGTTGAAAGTGAACTGGTGCTATTGCTTGAAGAGGATGGTCATGTTCAGAATTGTGATATATTACATATACTTTTTCTTTTGTCCATTTTAATGAAATTTTTGTTAGGACATGCAAGATTGGTACACCATTTTGTACTAACTTTTCCAACATGTTAATATCAAATGTCAATGTACTTTTTATGAATTATCTCTGTATTTTTGTTAGCTAAGTTCCACACAGATTGAAATAAAACTATGGCTTCGGCTGTTAGAAAGTTCTGGAGACTTATTGGTACAATCTGGATGGCAAGGAATAATGCAAATTCCAACAATCAGTATGGAGCCATTGTGGCTGAAGTGATCAACATTGAGTCTTTCCATATGGTTCACACATTTCGGTTTTTACGCAAAAATGCACAGTTTCATTTCATGTTTAGAACGTTTAACCAAAATATATTCGGCTCGTTTCTTATGACAAGATTGATAGGCACATATTTTTTTATCTACTGACTTGTAAAAAGTAAATATGTTTTTGCTTTACTTGTAAAGTAGACTGCTTTGCCCCAAAAAAGAAAATGGAGATGCAGGGGATCGAACCCTGTACCTCTCGCATGCAAAGCGAGCGCTCTACCATTTGAGCTACATCCCCATTTTGAAAAAATTACCATAAATTCCTTTAAATATAATAAGATTCATTCAATCTGTGTCTACATAAACTCAGCCTTCCTCTATCCGAAGCAACGCGGACAACTGGTTGGATTGAAGGTAGCACAAACAACTTATATGGCTGCTCTTCAATTGCTGTTCAGGTGTTACAAACCTTTGTTTCGAATTCAATCTCGCAAACCCTTCATTACCACCAATAACAAGAATTATTACAAAACTAATAACAGTAGGAACATTGTTAGGTCTTTTTGTTCTTCATCATCAACAATAACTTCTTCCTCTATAGGACGGCAGTTGAATTCGGTTAGTAATGATACGAAACAACAGCCGCTGCAATTGAAGGAATTATGGTTGTATAATACTTTGAGCAAAGAAAAAGAGTTATTCAAACCTAAAGTTGATGGTAAAGTTGGAATGTATGTTTGTGGTGTTACTGCTTATGATCTTAGTCACATTGGTCATGCTAGGGTTTACGTTTCCTTCGATATCCTCTTCAGGTCCCCCATTTCTATATTTTAATCACCATATACCTATTAAGTATATGTATATCATATCAATATGTATTTACAATAAAATGTTACTAATCATATGGCTTTTTTACTTGAAACTTAGGCAGATACCTACAATTCATGGGATATGAAGTTAATTATGTTCGAAATTTTACTGATGTTGATGATAAGGTGAGCTGACTTGTCATTATTGGCTGCTTTCTGCATATGTTGTAGCTGCTATACTTGTGTTGTGTGATATAAGATGTCTCAAAGGATTATAATAAATTTTATTTGAGTGTTTTCTTGCTATGAACCTTCAGTATTCAAGGCATAAATAGCATCCTATAAAAAAGACTTGTATGCCTTGAAACTTATTTACTAATCATTTGCTAAGAACTAAACTTATGTATTCAATTACCAACTGCTTGTTGTATATGTATGACAGACAGGATAGCTTAGTGCAATTTTTAAATTCTGTAGATAATTGCTCGAGCTGGTCAATTGGGAGAGGATCCAATCAGCTTGAGCAGACGTTTTTGTGAAGAGTTTCATCAGGATATGGGATTTCTTCATTGCCTACCTCCTACTGTTGAACCTCGAGTTTCTGATCACATGCCCCAAATCATTGATATGATTAAACAGGTACGTTCTTTTGAATATAGTAATTGTGCTCATTGTTAGGTGAGATCCTTTCCTCCTTTTGCTTGTCCACTTATGTCCATACTCCATAGAGCTGTTGGAAGAAAATTTCAATTAATTGCTATACACGTTGAATTTATTTTTAAATTTTACGGAGTTTAGAAGTAGCTGTCCAAACAAAGGTATTTTAAAATTTGATTTTTGTAACTGGGAACCTGTAAAAGACTGACTTGGCTGAATAATCTTTATAACACTTTTTGAAAGTTGAATGGTTTTTTGCTGTTCAATGACCAGTTTAGAAGTGAAGTGAATTTATGTTGCTAATTTTAAAAAATTTGTCGTATCTCAGTTATAATTGAAATGTTTGTGTTGTCATCATTATTAATTTATTTGACATCTGTATGGTAAATTGGTAATCATGATTCTAACAAATGGCTTATCTCAATTTTTGCATGGTCAGTATTCTTCTGTATAAAAATGAACGTTGTTTCAGTCCTAATCTTGAACCTGGCTAACCTTGGTGCTTGATTGTTTGATATGTACATCTTTCACAGATTCTTGATAATGGACGTGCCTACAGAGTTGAAGGTGACGTTTACTTCTCAGTTGATGAGTTTCCTCAATATGGGCAACTCTCTGGGCGAAAGTTAGAAGATAATCGAGCTGGTGAGCGGGTGGCAGTGGACTCGAGGAAAAAGAATCCTGCTGATTTTGCTTTATGGAAAGTAAGTTACTATGTTGTAATGCTTTATAGTTTAGAGGTGGCAAGAAAGGGTTGGTCGCTCAGATTCGGTATCTGTTCAAAATGGGTAGCTTGTATACGAATTGAAATGGGATGGGTCGATCTGACGTTCTGAATAGTTTGTCTTCTTCTTTTTCTTATTGTAATTTAATTGTTATTAGTGTGTGAAATATGATTACATAACTATTATTTCAACAATAATCCAATCTCGTGTTATTAGAAAGCATGATTTTGTTTAACCTAAACAAGAGTTATAATTTGGACTGATTAAAATTGCTTGCCATTGTTTCGGTGTATACTCAATTCTCAATTTTTTTCATGCAGTCTGCAAAGGAGGGTGAGCCTTCGTGGGAAAGCCCCTGGGGAGCTGGAAGACCTGGATGGCATATCGAGTGCAGTGCAATGAGTGCTGCGTATTTAGGTTACTCATTTGATATACATGGTGGTGGAATGGATCTCATTTTTCCCCACCATGAAAATGAAATTGCTCAGAGTTGTGCTGCATGTGACAAAAGTAACATAAGCTACTGGATACACAATGGCTTTGTGACTATCGACTCTCAAAAAATGTCCAAATCACTTGGTAACTTTTTTACAATTCGCCAGGTAAAAGAACAGTGTGATCTTGTATTCCAGTTTTCTGTCTCGTTATGTTATGTATATTAGTTTTATCATCGGGTCCGGTTTTATAAGATGTAGCTGTCGGTCAGACGGTCACATTATTTTATATGAGTAGAAATGAATATGGACCACCAAATGGAGGATGAAAGAAAATGAACAAAAGAATACGATAATTTGATATACACTCTTTGCCCCTTGTAATTGACACATAGTCAAAGTAAAATGTTTGACCGTTGATCAATTCACAATAAGTTGCAGTATTATTCACTTCATTTTTAATTTGGACACTTGACTATATAACTAATTTCTAAAACAACTTCAGTGCTTTAAATAGATTATCAGCAAACCTGAAAAATGGCTTGACGTGTGGGGATGGTTTTCGTATTGTTTATCAAAAGTTGAATGGCGTTTACAACATTTTTTAGGAGTTGAGTAATCTTTATATTGGTTTTTGAAGATTGCATGCTTTCAGTAAAAAAATTTCAGATTCCGATATACAAGTTAGAAATGAAGTGAAAGTGCATCACTATTTACTGCAATTTGCCCATTGTCAAACATCTAAGATACCTTTAATAAAGACCAGTAAATGAATGTTATGTAGCCTACTGCATACCATCAATGTATTTGTAACTATGATAGGCTAATATGAAATTTTAACTTAAAATTCTTTCTAAGGATCCAACATAGGAAATACTTCTGTGATCTTTGAGCATAAAGTTGAGCAAATAGTTGTTTCTTTGTTTCTCAGGTTATAGAACTTTATCATCCATTGGCGTTGAGACTTTTTCTGATTGGAACACACTATCGATCCCCCATCAACTACTCTGATGTGCAGCTTGAAAGTGCTTCTGATCGTGCTTATTACATATATCAGGTTTCAAATTTACAATCATCTTTTCGATTTATATTTGATTAAAAATTTTCCTATCCATGGCTGATATTTCGGAGCACTTAATTAAGGTTGATTTATTTATCTCTGTTTCAGACCTTGCAAGACTGTGTAGAAGTTGCAGGGAAGCTAGATGATTCAAATCAGAAAGAAAATATACCTACCGAAATAGTTGATTCTTTAAAAAGTTTTAATGATGTATTTCTTACTTCTATGTCTGAAGATCTTCACTCTCCAGTCGTCCTCTCTGCAATATCCGATCCTTTAAAAGCTGCCAATGATCTTCTACATACCCGTAAGGTACTTCCTTTTTTCATGATAATTTAGGCGCATACTATTGTGCATTGTAATGCTCCTGCGTTTAGCCCATGAAACATGTGCCTTGTTGCATACTTTTAGACATTGGACATCCTATATGTGAGCCTTTGAGTTGCCTATAAGTAGATTTGGCAATTCTGACCAATTTAGCTATTAATGGGTCATTTTGGGTTACATTTTATCTCTTAGCAGTCAGATGGCTTGAATTAAAAAGTTATGCTATAAAAGAAACGGTCAGATGAGTTGAAATTCGCTCAAATTATAATCGTATTCGTATGTGTACGATCTCCAAAATCGTTTTGTTTTAAACAAATGAGTTTTTTTTTTCTTTTTTTTATTTCTTTTTTTTAACATAAAATATGTAGTTGTCTTTGACGGATTAATTGTTTATAAAGTTCAAACGAAGTGGACAAATACAATAAGTGTTTGCAGGTCAACATGACTTATATTAAAGCTACCTATGGTGGCCCAAACTTGTTTTAACCCACTACCCACCCCACATTGTGCCACCCCTACTGGAAAGGTTAAACTTTGTAAACTGAAGCTTTTAGCAAGGGAATAGCCTTTGATCCTGAACCATTAGAAGGCCGAGGAGCTATTGTTCCAGGGTAATCATTTTTTATGCATTACTAGAAAGTTAAGGATGCAGGTCATTTTTACAAATGCTTGGATTAATTTCTCTGAATGATTGGTTGGTGGCAATCAAATAATTGTTAAATCCGTTTCATCAAGTTTTTTTCCTTTGTTGTCTCAATAATCAATATTCAACATATATTTTGCAGGGGAAGAAGCAAGGAACACGGATACAGTCGCTTGCTGCTATAGAGAAGACTATCAGGAATGTCCTTGATATTCTAGGGCTCATGCCACCAAGTTACCATGAGGTACCTAATTCAAACTCATTACAGGAAGTATATGCAAAAGTACGTAAAATACTTGCTCGTTTGTAAGTGTTAGTAACAATAAAGCTCCAAAAGTCGTAGAGGAACTTGACACTTACATAGATGCATAGAAGATAATAAATGGGAGAATGGAAAAGGTCATCACTTAAAAGTAAGATTTAGTGAGTCATGCCACAATTATCGGCACATATTCACGACACAGTGTGTGGTTATGCGCAACTAAATGTGTTAGTTATTTGTTGTAGTGTCCCCTGATGTATTATAGCTATCCTTAACGCGTTTTTCCGTTTTTTTCTGAAAAGTGGAGAGTCGTGTCCTTTTTTTCTTCTTTTTTCCCTTTTCTTTTTGTGATATTGTTAGTGTGTTGGCTGCTTGAAAATGAAATGGGAAGTACAATGGTTTGATAGTCCCATGTACCGTGCACCTGAAGTTGAAAACAGTTAGCTTGAAGCTTCAAAAAGAAATTGATGACTATACTTCTATTATCTTCCACATAAGAATGCTGATATTATATTTGTCTGTTTCTTTAAAGGTTTTGCAGCAGCTGAGGGAAAAAGCACTCAAGCGTGCAAAACTAACTGATGACCACGTTGTTGAAAAAATCGAAGAAAGGAATGCAGCACGAAAAAACAAGGAGTATGAACGTTCAGATGCAATCAGACAAGACTTGGCTATACTCGGCATTGCTCTTATGGATAGCCCTGAGGGCACAACCTGGCGACCCGCTGTTCCTCTTGCAATGCAAGAACAGTATGCTTCAGAGTCTTGATTCTGCAAAATCACACCATTATGGACCATCATAACCACAGCCATTTGAGTCTACTTATCTTGTATCATAGTGATTTATTCATTGAAAATCGACATAAAAGAGGTAGTTATATAATTATTACAATCATTGTAGTGTTCTGATTGCCGATTATTTATATCAAATTCATAAGGAGTAATATTTTAATGTTTTGATGCATAATCTAGAGTCGTCTCACCTCATTAAAATACCCATAATTATTTTATAAAATCACATCTATTGACAGCAATCTAATACTTCATATAATCTAAGTTCACTATTTGTTTTTACTTTTCTGGATATTATTTTATAAATTCTATACCATTAACAAATGACATTTGTCCATGGAATTAGATTATCTTAGATAACGGGTCTGTAATGATTTAATGTTCCATTTTTAATTTAATCATATTAAAATAAGAAAGTAAGATCCTGTGGTAACAATTCTACAATATACTGAATAACATAATATATGCTAGTAATTAATATTCATAGTAAAAACGATAACTAATCAAATCCAACTAACCACATTGAACTTGAGATGAAACAGGTACAAAAATAAAAGGAGGGTCCCAAGCATAAAGAAAGCCGATCGACGCAGAAGGTCCAATGGAGGCTCCATCGTTAACAATACACTTGTTATCCCCTACGGGTGCAAACAACTTTGGATCGACTTTCTCAGTTGATTGAAAACCGTCGCAAGAGACTGTAAGAGATTTTTGAGAACAATTTGCGCAAGTGTTTATAAAACTAACATTCCATTCTTGTTTGCCTTGTACTTGTCTATCAGTTCTTTCTGTCCCCACGGTTATATCTTTTAATTCACATTGGGCATGACCTACATGAACAAAACTTATACTATAAATAGCGTGCAATTAATAATCAAATTAAACTATAATTATAATATAATGTTTATATAAAACAAGATTAAAGAGAATTTAAGATGAATAATTAACCTTTGACAAGAAGAGTGAAAAGGATTATTGTAAGGATACACTCAAATGTAGATCCCATTATATTCTTGGTTTCTTGTTCTTGAGTACAGAAAGAATGTATTCTCCTACTTATACACTTCATGTATGATATTGTGATATGATCATCCCACTAGCTCATGTTTTGAGCTGTTTCATTAGATAATAATTTCATAATTAATAAGATTGATTTAATATGTTATTCTAGATATATTATTACATAATATTACTGTTATATAATATCATGTGATGTGATAACAAGACTACAATACTGAATAATGGTAGTAATTAATTATTAAAATTCAAATTAAGAACAATGAACTTGGGATGAAGCAGGTGTAAACACAAAAGGAGGACCAAGGGGGCCGCCATCGTTAACAAGGCAGTTGTTATCCCCTACGGGTCTAAACTGCTTTGGATCGACTTCCTCTACTGATTGAAAATTGTAGCAAGAGACCATAATAGATGATTCAGAACACTTATGTTTGCAAGTGTTTGTAATCGTAACATCCCATTCTGGTTTGCCTTTTATTTGTTCCAATGCTTGTATCTTTTATATCACATGATTGGGCATCACCTACATCAGCAAAACTTATATCAAAAACGCGCAGTTAATAACTATACATTATTAGTAGAATGTTTATATAGAACACAAGATTAAAGAGAATTTAAGATGAATTGACGAGAAAAGTTAAAAGAATTATTGTAAGGATACACTCAAATGTAAATCCCATTATATATAGCGACTGACTATACTAATTCTTGATTTCTTGACTTCTTGTTATTGAGTACGCCATGTATAATGTATTCACCCTATTTATACACTTTACTTCATGTTTTGAGTTGTTTCATTAGATAATTTCATAACTAATAAGCTATATTAAATTATATTATTATGTCATGTTAAACTAATACAAAATATAGTATATTTATTACATTACGTTATATTTTGTTAGGTTATGTATCAACCATTTATTGTTTGCTTGGATTATTACTCTTATATAATTATAATAAAGATTGATTAATAATTATGTTTACTTTATATATGTCTTTTTATTTTCTTGAATCGAAAAAAGTTTACTTTAAATCTACATAATTACTTTAAGATAAAAAGTAGTCAATGTTCATTTCCTATTGCATACTATTATGTTTTCTTGATTATAACTAAGGAATTGCATCTAATGTAAAATAGGTTTTAGGCAGAAAAATAGGAACATAATAGAAATAATTAAGATGCACATGACTTATAATCATGATTCACTTAACTTTTAACTACGATGCTGACTGATCACCAGTCACCACCCCACCTGCCAGCGCCGAATTTCGGCTGTCACCCTTGTTCCTGGATTCCGACGATCGAAACATATATTATTATTATGCATTTGACTTAACTATGATGCCCCTTTAATTATGATGTATCTCCTCATTGATTTCCTATCTTCCTAACTAACTAGTCTTTTTCTCTAGAACCACACCCATAATATTATCTTTCTGATTCAAATTTGATATTAACTATAAGTCTATACTCGTGTAAATATAGGTTGTTAAACTAGTGATCTAACAAAACATAGTATCCTAAACTGTATAGGATTATACATTTAAGGCGTCCCCTACATCATAGAAAGTTAATATTTTAACGTTTCATAATTAAGTATTATCTTTTAAAGTATTGATAGCTACCATTATGGTAATTAAGACTTGGAAAACAATATTTTTGTACTTACTCTAAAAGAAATTGAAGTTTAGCTATACTTTGAAAAAGTCCAAGCACCAATCCCAAACTACTTTAAGCTTGTGGCCACTAATATTTATGTTAGTGTCATTCACTTATTAGTTCAAAAACTTGGTAAAAGTGTATGTCAAGGTTATGAAAGCTAAAGTGGGACACCAAGTATTAAAGGTGGTATGAATAGGGGGGGAAGTACACAATCCACAAACTATAACTCATCAAACTTTAGAGACAAAAAGGTAGCTTCAAACTCATGGCAACAATGGCTTCAATAATGCATTCCATTTTTGCAATCGTTCTTTTCAATCTTCTCTTTAAAGGTGAATATTTTATCTATCTATCTATCATCTTAGTAAACACATCTCAAACTTTCAAATGAAATTTATCGACCAGTTTGATTCTTGATCAACTATTCCATCTACTAATATATATGGTAATTCGGAGAAGGGTTGATCGATCCATTTGTTATTTTGGAATTTGGTAATTTGTGATTTCGAGAAGGGTCTTTTGTGTTTTATATGAGTGATTCATATCACCCTATAATATACTTCAAAAACATTTCATAGCCTTTTCTATAATCATGTAAATAATATTTCAAATTGCAAGTGATGTATGTAGTATGGAGTATTAATATTTTCATTAGTATTTTTATTTGAATTCTATATCATGAGCTAGTAATGATGTAATTATAATTGTTCCATGACTTATTCTAAAACATTGAATTTGTCTCTAACCATTTCCCTTTTTAGGTCTTTGTCAATGTGCACTAGAAGACATAACAATTGGGACAGAAAGAACTTCTGCACAAATAGAAGGTAAACAAGAATGGAATGTTAGTGTCATAAACACATGCAAATGTCCTCAGCAAGCCCTTACCGTCTCTTGTGATGGTTTTGAAACCGTCGAGAAAGTTGATCCGAATGTCTTTGCACCCGTCGGTAATAATTGCAGTGTTAATGGAGGCCGGCCAATTCCACCCTTTGCAACGGTCCAGTTTCTTTATGCTTGGGACCCTCCTTTCATTTTCGTGCCACTTTCGTCTCAAATAAACTGTTGAGGTGACTTCAAGTAGCTTTGGCAGTTTGTGTCTAATTTGTATTTAAGAAAGTAGTTTCTGGTTGTCTGTATTGAACAATATTTTTGTGTCCATCTAAAACTAAAAAAACTTAAATAAGTTTGTTGGTCTTACATGAACTAATGTTAATATCTGGTCGTTTGGGCCGCACTTTGTGCCCATGTATACGTAAAGACAAGAAGAAAAAGAAAGTGATTATCGACAAATGTACACTATTAAAACAATCAATAGATCCTGAAGTAACATTTCCAAGAAGGTACAAACTTTGCAACCCAATTTGCTCAACATGAGTAATAGAGCCCTATAACAATTGAAAATGAATGTTTTACAGCTACATTTTCCTTCTACACGCAATACTTAAATCTGTTACAAACTATGCTTACTTAATACGAAAATTATGTGTAGTCTCTGATAACTTACTCTGCCTCAGAGCAAAAAATGATACTATGATGATGAATAAGTGGCTTCTTGCCAAAAGAAGCACACCTCGTGCTGCAAACAAACAAAAAAGAAACAACACGCTGACAAACTCTTGGAATTTTTCACCTCCAATTGTGAAAAAAGAGAACTGAAGTTGAAGATGACAATATATAAAGAAACCTGCAAAATACATCAACGGTATTGTTTGTTCAGATATATCATTTGTACTGTGATGTAAAACAGAGAGAAACAGCATGAAGGATGGCATAATATTGTACGAACTTGAAATAGAGAATTTAAACAAGATGTTTCCTAATTTCAATAGTGCACACCCTTAAAAGTTTCAATAAATGTATTCCAAGTAAACCAAACAATAAACTCACAAACCCAAAGCATAAAAAAGGAAAAAGAAACAAATCTAGCCTACCTAGAGGTACTTAATATATAGGGAATACTACGTTGCAGGACATATATATTTTAGAGCAATATTTTAAATTCTGGAGTAGAACTTAATTTCTTCATACCAAACAAAAAGAACAGAATCCTTATTAGCAGCTTTGATAGAATCTATCTAAAGCCAGAACAAACGATTTTATTTCTTTTAAAGAATAACCAAACAACATAGCAGGCTCAGAACAGCAGCCCTGAAGAAAAATCATCCAATCATACGGTAGACTAGGATGATGATAATCATATGCACACTAAAATAGTAAGTGCTCCTCTTTCAGAGTTGAGTATAGATAACTGATCCAACAGAAAACCAAAGTCTTTAGTAACGTCGTTTGACTTGACATGCATAACAAAATGCCTATACCTATTGTATTTGGCAGAAAGTAAACTAATACCAAGTGCTGACCAAATTTCTGAAAATCGTGCCATATCCTTATTATTATGCAATAAGTAGACAAAAAGCATGTATCCTAGTGATATAGAAGCTAAACTAGACATAAAGGATAAGTAATCTTACTTGAAAACCATATAGCTCTATGCAATGACTAATACACATGGTGCATTTCATAATTGTTCTCAGAGATGTTCCACTTGCGTATGAAGTTTTGAGACGCGGCGCCGAAACAGTGGTTCCAGCCGGAAAGATGGAACACCAGTCTGCCACCGCTTAACATCGTACATGTCATTCCATGCCTGAACTATTTCATCAATTTTGAAACCAAGACCTGCACTTGAGCAAGTTCAAAAGTAAGTAAAGCATTCCTTTACTCAGAAAATAACTACATAATATATAAATGTAATTCTTAAAAGGAAAATTGCCATACATAGCTACATACTTTCAATTCATTTCTTATTTATAAAACAAGACCTGCACTTGTGCATGTTTTTGTCAACGCTATTCAAAAGTCCAGTCACCAAATTAGCATTAAAGTGAAACAACATTGCTTTTTATTGCAAATCTCTCATTTTAAAAATTACCTTCAGAAGCTGTTGCATTGGAGCAATGGTTCTTTACAATCACTGCTAGATCTGTTGGTGATGCTCCAGCAAGCTCATACTTCTCAACTGAAGCTGCCAAAGATTCTTCCCATGCTGACAGACCCATCTTAAATTCCACAACAGATCGTTCATAAAGCAAAGTACCCCACAAGATATACATCTGCGATTTCATATGTGCAGCTTGCTCTGCAGCTTCATCAGCAGATACATCTTTCAAAAACCCGTCCAACCCCAAATTAACTAAATCGTCCCTATATTTATCATACAAACTCAATCCATTTAACCGTTGTTCCTCCAACTCTTCCCAAATCTGCATTCCATGTTCCATGCTGTCCTCAGCCTTATTGTAAAGCTCTAAAATTTTCACAGAAGGTCCCGACTCTAAATTAGTATTGGTTCCAACCGCGTAAGACCAAGAAAGCTTAGCCTGTTCAAACTGTTGCTGCCCGAGTGCAAGAAACCCTTCATAGAAGTCAGGTTTAATCTTTCTTGACTCTTCGTATCGTATCGCAGCTTTTATGTATTCCTTTTCTGCCCACTCGTATCCTTTCTTCACTTCCTCTTGATTCGACTCTTTGGTTCCATCTTCTGCAAAATCCACCCACTTTCTTGCCTTGTTCATATGAACATTCCCTAAATTAAACAATCCTAAAGCGGCCATTTCTTGAAACTTCCCTCCAGCAATATCAAAAAGCTTTTGGGCGTTTTCAGTTGTAACCGTTTCTTCGATTG
The DNA here is from genome assembly GCA_963930675.1 of Gnaphalium uliginosum. NCBI lineage: Eukaryota > Viridiplantae > Streptophyta > Magnoliopsida > Asterales > Asteraceae > Gnaphalium > Gnaphalium uliginosum. Next base: position 9,045,918 of record OZ005685.1, on the reverse strand, counting down.
CTTCGGAGTACAATTCCATTCCTAGCTCATGAAGATCCAAATATGAATCAGACTCCAATCCCACATGATCTTTAAAAAGCCTAGCAAACTGTACAATCCAGTCCTCCACACAAGTTGTAACTTTTTCAACTTCCCTAATTTTCCCCACAGTTCCATTTTCAGAAACACTAGATATCAAGCTATTAGCTTTTGGAAAACCATTGCTGGTATAACCCTCATAAGATGGTTCTTTATCTGGATTAACTTCTACCAAGTATAGTCTAAATGAGCCTTGAGAATCACTAGAAGATTCAGCCAATCTCAATTCAGCAGTGGTTGTTATAGTGATCAAATCCCCTTCTTGATCTTTATACTTAATAAGCACACCCTCTAAGTTCGGAAAACGATCCCACACAATCTCCCTCACTAAACCAATACTACAATCAATAGGTAACTGGGCCCATCTTATGTCATCATTAAGCACCAATTTCACCGTCCTCATGGCAACCTTTTCTTCAGTAACACTATTCTTATCCTCAACAACAACCTTATCCTCCGCTTTCTTATAATTTCTCTTATCCTTAACTCTCTTAACCTTGCTCTCCTTCACCTTTTCATCCTTGATTTGTTTGACTTCATCAACCTTAACTTCTTTGACTTCTTCAACTTTGATCGGTTTGACTTTCTCAACACTCTGTTTCTCAACTTTACTATTCTTCCTTTTTCTCGTCTTCTCTTTCAACGCTTTCAAAGCAGACGGCTCGATATAATCAGGCGGCACAATGTTTTCAATATCTTCAACTTTTAACCCTTTCTCTTCAATCCCCTTCTTCACCGACTCTTCAATCTCTAACGCCGTTACATTACTCGGTTCCATACTCAAGACATGCCTAACGTCTCTCAACGCCCATTCCAACTTACTTAACGCTTCATAACACCTCGCTCTCTTCAACAACGCTTTACTATACTTAGGAGCTACTTCAAGAGCTAAATTACACTCACGTATCGCTCTTGGATACTCACCAATTCCCATTTGCATATAACAAGCAGCCATATTACTACGTAAAGTCGCAACATCTATATGGTTCGCAGGTAACAACTTAAGAGCTTTCTCATACTTCAACATCGCCCCTTCGTTATCTCGCTTATGAAACAATCGGTTTCCTTCTTCTTTCAACTCTTGTGACATTTGAACGAATACAACAGTATCTTCATCAATTTGTTTTGAGCTTCTTTCAGTTTTAATATGTTTCGTAACTTTCTCAACACTGGACTGTACCTTCTTCTTTCCAGTAGGTTTCCCCATTTTTAGTTCAAATAATTACTGCTACTAAACCCTAACTTTGATTATTATGTGTTGAAGCAAGTATAAATACGATATATATTGAAATATATAAATATAAACAGATTAAAAGGGGAAATAAGCTGGAACCTGAATTTGAATCTCTGTGTATAAATAAGTATATGGAGGAAGCGAAACCCTAATGGATGGCGGATTTTGGGGGAAGAATGTTTTTATATGGAAGAAATATAAATGGGGGCTGATGCTTGGTGATGTGTTGGTTGGTCTGACCAGAGGGAATAAAACGACACCGCAGAGTACATCGAGTTTGATTGGGGAAATAAGACCCATTCTCACAACAAGTGCGTGAAATAACCATAACCACTCCTCGTTATTAAAAAATTAAAATTAAAATGACTTCTACTGCGTTTGCTTATCCGAGTAATGATAATTTAATTTTTCTGTCTTGTTTATGTCATATTTCTTATAAATAAATAACAGACATTCGAGAGTATATTAGAGTACTCGGCATATTTGCATAATGTTACCGTTCTAAACAAATAATGTAGAATACGATGTTCAAATTAACTTAACAACCAACTCAATAGAGTTTATAAAGTGAAACAATTAGTATTATTTGTGAAGATAATTTTCATAATAAAGAATTTAAACATAAGGATAATTAGGCCTGTAAATGAACCGAACGAACACGAATGGAGTCTGTTCATGTTTTTTATTAAGGTTTTAGCGAACATACGAACGAACACGAATGGATAATCGAACGGATTTTGTTGTTAATGTTCGTTCACTAAGAAAATTTGTTTGTTCACGACATAAACGAACGCGAATGAACGAATATATAATTTAATGCATTCATCCGTTAATACGTTAAACGAACCTAAAAAAACACAAACAAACATATATGAAAATATATACTGCGTATAATATATAATACATACATATATATTATGTTATATTATGAAGTGTTAAATACTACTGAAAGGTAATATTGGTATTTTAAATGATCTTCAAGATATTTACATATTTAATAATATTATATTTATAATTTAGCTTAGATTAAAATAAGATATTATCGTGACAACTCTAAAATTTCGGTAATTTCCGTACATCATCTTACGTGCATATTAGGCTAATTCCCTATTTAATTAATATGAATTTGATTTTATCGAAATAAAGTCTAGCACAAAGCCCACGTTTGCATTAGAGATGCACACTATTTTAATACGGGATGCATTCGTAATCATTGAGAATTACACAAACAATCGGTAGAGACCGACACACGCGAACGTTAGTGATCAATTTTCATAAATAACATAAATCTATTAGAATATAAATAGTAGTTATTTATATTATGATAATTATGCTGATATATAAGCATAACAACCTTTGATAAACGATAAACGTTCACGAGAACTAAAAGACGTGCAACGACGAGTTAGATTATGTAATTAATCGAACGAGCTAACGATAAACATTCGAATATTATTAAAACCAACTAGTAATATTCTAATACCATTAAATTACCCTAATTACCACTAAATCACCTTAATTACATGATTAGCACTTAACTAATCAAGATTAGTACTTAATGACCTAAATATCTACCCCTAAACTAACTAGTGAAAATCAAAAAGGGGCCCCTCCCCCCTCTCTCCAAAAACCGGCCCCTAGCCCCCCCCCCCCCCCCCTCATGGCCATCTCTTCTCAAAGTTACATGCACATCATACTTATCACCATACCTCCTTACTTGATCATTTAACCTTCAAGCAACCTGCAACTCTTCACACGCAAACAAACACACTCATTTTCTCTCCTCTCCTCTCCAAACTCACGGCCAACACCCCATTTTCTCATCTCTCTCATTTTAATTTCAAGAACACCACCATAAACCATCACTTTCAAAACACAAATTAAAGATCTTTTAACATATAAACACCTACAAATTTTAACACCACTACATTCCCATGGGTAAACAAGGTTAAATACAAGGATTGGAGCTTGGGATCATACACAAAGAAATCAAGTTCTCATCTTGCTCAAAGTTCACCCTAAAAGCTTTGTAAGGAGACTTTTTCTCTAATATTTAACTTCATATATATGTTTATGCTAAAAATGTTCACTCATACTAAAATATGTTTTTAAACTAGTTACTTTGTTCTTTAAAAATATTAACTAGTGAGTTTAACAAATGAAAAGTCTATAAACAAGTTTAGAGACTTTAAAAATGCAAAATATATATTCTACACTTTAAACTCTTCATTTATATGTAATAAACTCTTTTTTATGTTAACATAGTTATTTTAAACTAAATAACACAATAAAATTGTAATGACATAAACTTTGTGGTTTAAAAGCTAACTAAACACACTTTTGGGTGAAAAATATCAAAAAGAAGACTTAAGGGACTAAATATGTAAAATCTAAATTTTTGAGGACTATAATGTTAAAAACAGTTTATTTATGGTTTATTATGTTAATCTATGGATTAAAGTGTTAAAGACCAAACCCTTGTGGTTAAAAACCAAGAAAACTAAACTATGAGGTTAAAAGTTAAAAAATGAGAACTAGAGGGACTATACATGTAAAATCAGAAAGTCTTGGACCTTGACTGTGAAAATAAGTAACTTATGTATATTAAAGTATAAACCATGATTTAAGACAATATCCATGAGGTTAAACACTAACAAACAAAAGTATTGTGCAAGAAATGGAATAAATGAAACTAGAGGGACTAAAAGTGTAAAATCTATAAGTTATGGGCTGAGTTGGTAAAATAAGTAAGTAAGATGATATTAAAGTTTAATCTATAGTTTAGAGTGTTAAAATCAAGACTTGTGTGGTTAAAAGTCGACAAACCGAAAGTTTGAGCTAAAAATGAAATAATTGGAACTTTAAGGACTAATAGTGTAAAATCAGAAAGTTCAGGGACTTAATACCTAAAAAGTAACTTAAGTGTCCACAAGTGAAAACCCTAAGAAAAGATGTCGAGAATCTAACTTATACGGTAAAAATCGAAGAAACCGAACGATTCAACCTAAAATGACAAAATAGAAACTACAAGGACTAAAACCGTCACTTAGAAACTTCGAGGACTGTTAAGGACACTCTTTAAATCAGGGGACTTGATTAGAAAAATATACATTAAGTCATGATTAGCGTATAGACCGAGAAATCGTGAAAACCGAATTATAACGAGTTAAAACGTACGTTAACGATAAAGGTTACAAAAATGAATTATAAAACTTATAACGTTACTAAAAATGTATGTTATATCTAAGCGACATGTTTATATTATAATAACGTACGACACACAATTATATGTCGATTAAACGGAATTATAAACTTCGAATCCAATACAGTCGAGACGATACATATAACGAATCAATAATCAACGCTATGAATATATTACGAACAATAATATATTAAAAGGATGACATAAACGATTGTAGTATTTTGAAAACTATAAATGATCACAACGTGTCGCACACGTCTATAAGGCACATAAAACCCTAGCTGAGTGAACAACTAGCATAGACGGACTATTAAGTCGTCTATATTTATTAACTCGACCTCATGCGTTTAGGGCGCTAAGAGGCTTATTTGGGCTCGTTTACTTAAACTCTTTTTGCTAGCACGCTCGGACTCAGGTGAGTTCACAGCCCCTATTTTACTGTTTTAATGCTTTCAAACATTGGGGTGAAAAACATATAACTGATTTATGCGATTATTGAAACCTGGCAACGTATCCTTATGGGAGCCTAACTTCTCAAGTTGTACTGCATAGAAGTCCTTTTGCTTACAATGACTATAACCATTAGCTAGATGACGCTAGCCACTGAATATACGGATAGTACTATCGGGGTGACGTTCCCTCCCACTGTTTTGGTTAGTCGCGCTAACTAGCGACGTTGTTTCGCATCGAGGATCGTATATTTACATTGTCCAAGGCAAAAACGATTCATTATAAGTCGTGGTTTGGTTATAGGCTTAGTTTCGGCATATTAACTCATAGGACTTGCAAACCTATTGGGGGATCACCATCTTTGTTTCAAACTTTACATAATCGTACCTTAAGCCTTTGATGCCACACTTTGATTTACTGACGAACTTTACTAAATAATGGTTTATGATTAAGTCTTAAACCTGTGAATCACTCAACAATTATGTTGACGTTTTAAATATGTTTTTCAGGGAATTAGCCATGCCGCAAGACCTCATGCATTTTGGAACCATACTTATCATGATAATTAGGATGCCATCTTTTGAACAATGTATCTTTATTAAAAACAATGTATTGATAACTTTGCTATTTAGACGGCTTGACAAGCTGTAACGTTTGTGAAACTATATTTGGCATCTTAATATTATAGATGTTCTGCCATAATCATACGCTCTCGATTTATTGTCGATCGATCGAGTCACACCCCAAGCTTCCGCCTTAATTATGATTATTCTAAATTTTGGGGGTGTGACAATTCCGTATACAAATATGGATCAATGTAATTAAACTATTAGTAAATAAACATAAACAAACGACATCGAATGTTCATGAACATCTTATCGAACGTTCACGAACGTAAATGAACGAACGAGGCCACATGTTCATTCATATAGTTAAACGAACGTAAATTTTTGTTCATGTTGATTTATATAACGAAACGAACGAACATAAACGAGCTTCCAGCCGAACAGTTCATGAAGTGTTCGCTGAACGTTCGGTTCACTTACAGACCTTTGAACAATAGTTATTTTTTGGTGTTATAGTATGTTTTGTCCATACATAATTTATGTTATCTTTATTATACACATATTCATTAAGCGGTATATTATATTTATAATAAATAAATTAATAAATTAAAATCATGCTACTACATAGACACAAATCTATAATTATAATATGACGATGAACAAAAATGAAAACTAAAAAAAAAACAAATTTAAGTTATTAATGAGGGGAAAATAATTATGAATTAATTAATTAAAGATATATAATAATTATTAAAATGAACTACTCCATAAAAAGTTGTAAGCGAAATTACCAAATTCATGCTACTATGCTTAATTTATTCATCAAGTACAAGTTGCTAATAAACAAGAATTAGGAAATCATTGATTTTTTATATGGAAATAAGCATCTCTTAGTTTTTGAACACATAAAGCTATTTTGATGCACAATCCCCCACTAGCTCATAAAAAGGTCAACGGAAAGTAAGATTGGGTTACGGGCGTACATCCACGCGCTCCCTGGTAGGTATGGCTGTATGACAGATCAGGGTGCGACACGTGGGCGTCTTTCATTGGTTAGGATAGAGATGAGTAATGTATCGACCCTACAGGCGATACGGTTGTAAAGACTTGAGACAAATAATTATCAGGTGAACTTTTTTACCTAGGCATAAAGTCGGACTTTCTTCACTTCATTTGTAAATTGCCAATAATATCCATTTCCATTTTTCATTTTAAGATCTACTCTTGATTTAGAGTAAATTAGATTCTCAGCAAACGTGGTTGTCCCTGTATTACGGATCCGGTTTTCGACTTGAGTATACTTGACTCGATTTCTTGTTTCATCGCAAGTCCTTCTACAACTTAGAAAAAGGGTAAAAAAGTCTTTTTCTTAGTAAACATATAATAATGCACTATTATTAATATTTATATTTATACTTCATCTTCTCCATCCAAAATCCAATAAACTGAAATCCCGAAATTAATAACATATAATAATGCACTCACTTTCCTTTCTTTTCCTTCCATCTTAAGAACACTTCACAATTTTCCTTCTTTTCATTTCTTTTCTTTTCTCTTCTTTCTTCTCCCGTTCTCTTCTTTTCCACCTACTTTTTAACTCGAGAACACAGTTTAAGAAAACCTTCTGCCCTACATATTAATGAAAAAAACATTATATCTAAAATGAAAAAAGGAGTTTCTTTAATTAAATACTACAAAATTGAAGAAAGAGGTATCTCCATTTTTCTTTTTCAATTCTTATAGAGTTTTTTGTCCCTTGAAAATTATAAAGGGTTTAGAAAACGCGTTCAAATGTAAGGGATGAAGTTTTCATTTTTCATATTGGAAAAGCTAGAAAACCTTAAATCATATATTTCATTTTCTTTCTTAGAAAACTCCTCCGGAAAACTCCAACTTGAACGCGTTTTCTAATTTTTCAGTTTTCTTAGAAAATTTTCCAGAAAAATTGAGGAGTTTTCCGTAACTAAACGCGCCCTTAGTCTTTTCATTTGTTATTTTAGTTGATACACATAACAATGATTGTTGAACTTGTGAGTTGTGACACGTAACAACTTCAGTATTGTCAAGTACCTGACTGATATAATCTTGTAGGGAGTAAATTATAAGGGTTAATTGCGGGAAAAAAGATAACTAATTCACTTTTTTTTGCATTTTGATGTATCAACTAATTTTTTCTATATAAAAGGGATAAATATTCTAAAAACACACATTAAAGGGTATACGTTACCAATTATGAATGATAACATAAGACCAAATGCCACTTTTAATGTACAAAAAGACGATAATGTAAAGTTAAATGTTATTTCTCAATGTTTTGAAGCAATTGATGTGTATAAATTGAACATATACAACTTAATATGTAGTTTTAAATTACTGATATTTTAAAGGGGGAAAATTAGTTGATATCTCAAAATGCAAAAAAGTGAATTAGTGGTTTACTTTTCGGCAATTTACCAAAATTATAAAGCACTCGACTCCAATGGTTAGATACCTAATTATCAGGCCTAAACGAGCTTTTCTATTGAATCTTAGGACCACAATACAATTCGACTGGCTCAAGTACTCAACCAAAGCCTAAAGGGGCTGGACTATTTGGACCTTAATTACATTAAATCCAGACAGACAGAAAAATATAATATAATAATAATTATAATAATAAGGTTTTCAGAGTATTTAATTTTTACTGTAATACAAATACAAATACAATATTCAATTCTGTATGTAGTAGACTATTAGTTGGTTATTTAAATACTAATTTCTTCACCAACAGATAATTTCGAAAGGAAAAAAAAAACACTAAACTCAAATGGATACACAAAAGGGGTATCCATCTGGGTACATATACGGGAAAGTATAGCACACTCGTTATATGCATTTTGAGATGATACCCATAGGCATGAGTAATATCTTTAAGACTGGATGGAGGCAGTGCTACTAGACTTTTAACTTGTATTTCATATTCTCAAATTTATAGAATTTAGACAACAAAATTTGGATCAACAAGATTCATATACTACACGGAATAAGGTATCAAATCATAAACTACATATAATTGACAGCAAAACATGCACTACATAATTCTTCTATGATAGTATCCGATGATTATATAAGCAAAACAGTAGAAGAACCTGAAATCTGTTGAAGTCAAATAGTTAATGAGTTGACTCGACTAGAGTTTCATGTTGGCATCATCACCTTCTCCATTTAGAAGTTCACCAACACAATATTGATGCAAATTTTCATACATCTTCTTCCATTGCTGGACCATTTGCATGGACCTTTTGTTGTCTTGTTTCAGTCTTTCCAACTCCATTTCAGAAGCTCCAGAAGAACCATGTTGCTGAAAGCAAGATAGAAAACACAACAATCACATCTTTTTCAGTCAAGAACTTTTTTCAAAACATGATACTGGAAACTCGTACAGCTAGGGAAGGACGAAGTTTGTTGCCTTTGAAGAATTAAGATAGGACAAAACAAGAATATCGTGAAATAGAGAAGTGGATACTCATTCTGTGGATAAAATGTGTTTCTTATAGATCTTATTCACTTCGTGTAAAGGTCACATTTTCAATTCATTAGCATTACAAGTGATGTTGGTTGTATATTACTGATAAGTTATCAAATTGTCGTAAATCCATACAAAAGAAGTTGGATCGATATATTATAAATCGCTCTTATTATATTGTTCACATACATAGTAGAATAAAACAAAAGAATCACTCAACCAGCCCATTCTGCCACCTATACATTAGTGCTATGATATTAAGCAAGTTTTCTCCGCACCTCTTAGTAAAACATTCGATTATTTGCCAAATGCCTCTATATAATAAAATTCGGGGGTCACCAAGAACTTACACCAATATCCTCAATTTTTGTGATGGTGATAATGGAACAATAGGCAACTATTATTACTTATTCTTGAGGTAATAACCAGTTCAAGCTAAAGTTTGCAACGAGTATGCATATTCAGTAAAAAAACGCTGACCTGAAGTTCACTAATCTGTTTATTCATCGAATCAACAGTGCCGTAGATCGCATCACAAGGCCTGTGATAATCAGGCTGAGGAGCAATGTATGCACTAAAATCCGATTGTTCATCTATCGATGTGTATTTCTCAAGTGAAGGTGGCATTCTCACATGCTTTCTTGCAATTGAACCTTGATTATTTGCAGACGTTCGAGGGTAGAGAGCTGGTGGTTGTCGAATTACAAGAATATTGTTAACGGGACCTGATGGCAAAGGAACCAGGATATTAGGGATATAAAGAGCATGTAAAGCAGAGGCTGCATACAAACACACATATATTGGGCCTTCTTTATGAAATGGCTGGAACAAGCATTTAACGGAAATCAGAGCAGTATAACAATGAGAAAGCAAAATGAGCAAGTTGGTAATATTAGACCAAAACATATAACTATGGGGTGTAAGTCGAGTTGGCCTGAAACACTTCCGGCCAAAAAATATATTTATTTTCTGTAGTACTTGGTGTCAAATGTCATTACAAAACTACACCCATTCGATAAAACCCAATTTTGCTGCTTCTTTTTTTTTTTGGAAAAAATGAACTAAGAGGTTCTTTGCATTTAAATAATAATACATTACTATGAGGGCTACTATCAAGTTTTGAACTGTTTTTGCTAATTTTTTAGTTCAACCATTGAACTGTTGGAGAAAAAAAAAAAACATATATTGAATACATGCATTGATAAGTATATGGGTCAAAATTGCCACCTCTACTGTAAGCACTGTGAACAAGGTAATTTAAGAATTACAAGGATCTAAGAAATGAATAGAAATACAATTAGATTCTTTTTTCTTTTTGGGAAAGCTGATACAATTCAATTATTATACCTTTTGCATGTTTCAGAACACGAATGATATTATGAGTTTTAGTGTCCCAGACTCGAACCATGCCATCCTCTGATCCAGCAACCAATTGAATTCCATCCAGTGCAAAGGCCAAAGAGCATATAGCCTTACTGTTCAAACACAATTGATGGATTGTGATGATAGTTTAATCACAATGAAAAGAAAAAATTCTACATGTTTAGCCTACATTCATAAATCATCGATAACAATGGACACTTCAGTGCTAGAAAGTAAAAATAGGTTTTTTCTGGACAATTATAACCAAAGAAAAATGGCTTCCACATAGATGATGACCAGTCCATACATTTTATAAACCAGAAAGGTGCTAACCTATACAAAAACTATGTAACCTTTTTGGGGAACCTGTATTCCAAAACGCTGACATACCTTTGATCAGACAATGTGCCGATGATATGCAACCCATATGTGTAGTTGGATGTGCCTTGAGCATTGAGTTCTGCAATGTATATCTTGCCATCTCTACCACCAGCATAGAATACATGCTCCCCGGGATCCAATGCAACTGCGTCGATTATTGAAGGGAACACTATATTTCTCAACAAAGTTCCCCTAGCCAGGCTCCAAACCTGCAATGATGAATGTTATGCTTAAATATAAAGCCCAAAAGTCAATGACCATCAGATGAACCTATAAAGTAGATGTGGCAAAATGGGCAGGTAGGGAGGTTCCGATTTGTCTAATTCTTGGTACTTTAATAAGTAATAATCTAATCTTATAGCTACAAAAAATCTAATATTACAGTGACAATCTAATTTTTCGAAACTATTTAGCAGGATATACATATTACAGATAAGCGCATACGGCGACATCCACGTTTCAACCTATTTTACCCACTTCCTTTCTTGTGAAACTTTAATTTCCCATTCGACTCATGAGAGTTTAACAATATAAAGTTCACAAGTCAATGACTCAAATTCTCCCTCACTACAATATATGCATTGGAGATTCCACGACCCTAGCAACAGTTTGAAGGATTTATTTTATACTAAAACACGGTGCACATTCCAAGTTATATTTTCCTTTTTGGAGTGTAAAATGAAATACAACCATAACAAAAACCAATTGAGGAAGTTAGAAATCCCAACGGATGAACTTAAAAAATCATTGATAAGATTTGACACGCAAGCTTGACGCAGTTGGTAATATAAATGAAAGACACTGAAAGACATATTGACTACCATTTTTATTGTGAATAGCTATACGCTCTAAAAGCACATAAGAGATAATATTAGGAGTAAGGGATATAAACCTTGCAAGTACGATCCTGCGAAGCAGACACTATAATTGCATTAGATCCTCCATGGCCTGTAACGATATCGGTAATGGGCAAAGCATGCTCAGAAAAACTATAATGATAAAGATGCCCTGCTCTCTGCTGCCGCTCCTCATCAAATATCCTAACCCCAAAACATACAGATATTATGCATTACTTCACTGTCATGAACCCTATAAATTAAATTCATACACAAAAAGGCAAACAAATGATACATCAGAAGCGACCACACTCGAACAGATCCATCTTCTGCCCCAGAAATCAAAAGTGACTGATCATCAGAAAACACCAAACAAGTAACAGCCCTATAGTGACCATGCCACTTCTTCAGCAGTCTACCAGTTTCAACCTATAACACATAAATAAAAAATAGTAAGGCCAGCAACAAGCAAGTTTAAAAAAGGAAGAAAAGAAAAGAACAAAGGCAAATTCTTGAAAAAAAATCAGCATGGGTAAATTTCGTACAACCAGGCAACATCAGTATGGACAATATCAAGTTGTTCAGTCCAAATAACAAAATTCCATACAAACAGGCAACATTAGTACGGACAATATCAAGTTGTTCAGTCCAAATAACACATCAAAATCGTAATACCTTATTTGTTTATCTTTTTTTCCAAGGATGAAGTGTACACATTGAATTTAAATAACCAAAATAATTAGAAGACAAATATGAGATAAACTGAGGGAAAAACAGACCCATACACATCAAAGATACTTACACGCTAATTCTTTTAACAAATAGCAACCATATAACAAAACTGATATCAAATGAGTTCATTTCTGACCTCCCACAAGTAAATATCACCAGAAACACCACCCCCAATAATGTAAGTGCCTTCACTATTACAAGCAAGAGGATTTATTGCTTCGGCTGGAAAACTCTTTACTTCTACCTGAGGCTGCAACACCAAAACGAAACCAATAACACAAGTGAATGCACTCTTCTTCGGTTCCGATATTTAAAAACTAATACTATTCAACAAAGAAAAAAGAAAAACTACATGTATCTGGTATCGAAAAAGTTGAAAATTCAAACCTAAAAAAATCCTAACAGAATTTAATGTATGCTACTGTCATCACATTCTGTGTACCTTCAATTAAAACCTAATAAAACAAAATATTTAAAAAAATGAAAATGTAAAGTAATGTGAATGAGAGCAGGATAATTACTTTGTTCCAGGACCAGAAGAGAACGGACCCAGAAGACGATGAAGAAGAATCGCGAAGCTGAGAAGAGGCGAGGAAGCGACCAGCGACGGAGATAAGGCCGTGTGAAGGAGATGCGCAGGAGCTGTAACGGAGGTGTTCTTTCCCGGAAAGAAGGTTCCAGCAACCGATTCCGAAATCGGCGGAAGAAGACGCAATCACTATTTCATCTTCCATTTATGAATGAGTTGTGGATACGGCGTAGATGAAGAAGGATGAACGGAATCAACCGACTGGGAAAGGGTTTAGGAAATGCAATCCAGGGTTTAAAGTTAACAGAGTACAAAACCAATTTTTATTTTTTATATATTATTTTAATTTTAATTCGATCTGAGTATTAAAGCTTCTTTCTTTTCTTTTTTTCTTTTTTTTTAAAAAAAAAAAATAACAAATAAATGCAAAACCTAATTTGATTGTATACAAGAGCTTTTAGCAACAAATTAAATTGTAAAATTCTCTAAATATTACTAAAAAATAAATATCACTGGAAAAACAATAATAATATAATATACATATATGTTAATCCTACTTTATTAAAATATTCAATTAAATTACTGAATTATTAATTTGTTCGATTGAATTACAAAATCAAATTCATATGCGTTTATACTATGTAGTAATTTAATAAAATTCATAAGTTAAGTATATTGATTTACGTGTATAATATTTTTAAGTTAAGTAACTTATATATCATCATTTGATAAGTTCAGTAATTCAATCGAACAAAATTCAATAAATTAATTGAACATTTTCAAAAATTATAGCAACCTGCATGTATAATTAACTCAGACAACAATGTGCAAGATGTTTTCTTTGTTGACATGTAACGTCCATAAGTTTTTTATGAATGAATGAGGGTACCTTTCTACATAAAATAATAATAATGGAATTATTAAGTAATTAGTTACTTTGAAAAGAGTATATTTTTTATTCAAAAGAAGAAGATTATGAGGATCATATTTAGGGGTGATTGACAAGATATAATTTTTTTGGTTAAAACTGGCAAGTAAAGAAACTTGATTAATCTTTCAAGGGATCATTATAAATCTCTTATCTTCGAGAGAATTTCAGAGAGAAAATGAAACGAGAAGGCCTTTGGATTCTACACGTTAGTTTGGAATCGTCGAGATGATCAACATACATAAAAATGAAAAGCTTATGGGTCAACAGACAGGATCGATAATTTGTCTATAAACGGGATCGATCATTTGTCTACAACTGGACCCATACATTCTCCTACTATACATAACATACACAAAAAATAGTTCAATTTTTAATTTTTTAATTTGTTTATGTGGGTCGAAACTCAATACCACATATAATTAAGCCAGACATACTTCCTTCAAGACATACCAACTTCAAATCCATAGGAATATTGTTATCATTTTGCTCATTTGAAGATTTAAGTTCCCATACTATAACTTCCATCCATCCATCTTCTCTTTGATCTGGAAGTCGTTTGTCTCTGTGTAAATTCACTGGGCCTGGGGATCTAAAATAAATTATCGTTATGTTGTCTTTATTCTTGATAAGTAGATCTCGTGCGTTCGCTGGACACTTCAAACCCATGACATCTTCAGAAAGTTGAAAAACAAGATAACAAGTGTAGGACGTATCTGGGGACAACAGTTTAGCTTCAATGTCGCATTTGATACGAAATGCTTGGTGGGATTGAAGCTCAACAACCTCTGCAAATCTGCAGTTGTATCAATCTAAACAGTGTGATTACATTTTGTCATAAATTTAATTACTATAGTCGGTTAGGCTTTAATGTGTTTTGTATCTGTCGTATATTGAAAAATGATTCAACTAAAAAGCCTAATTACCTGGATGTTTGTGGAGGTTTGCAATCTGAACACTTGACATTTGGAGATTTGTGTGTAACTGCTTTTGCTGATATCATATGACATTTTTTCCCATTCACTTTGCTCAGCGAAAACAACTACATTGTAGATTTCCAAACAATTCATTATTTAACCCCAATAAACTATTATAGGTAAAATAGGAAATTAAGCTAGATATTAACAAGAACCTTATCCTCATGGTCAATAAGGATCCCTTTAGAAAGCAGAATGTGAAGTTCCTCTTTAGGCATGCTGGACACGTCGTATTGAGACCTCTTGATTATTGCTTCAATATCACTTGCCAACTTTTCGGTATAGATAGCGTTCAAATCTGGTTCTGATGCTCCTTTTACTTTCTCTTTGTGAAAATCAGTATGCCACATTTCCTTCCACATTGATGAGCAGGGGCGTACCTTTTGTAGCTTTCTAAGTATAAATGATCACTCAATATACATGTAACTAATTAATACTGTGTTAAGTGCTTGAATAACCACATATGTACATATATGGTCATATATATATGTACTGTAGACTTACATTCTTAATAGCTTGAAAAGCGATGCCTTCAATAAAGATGGCAGGACTACTATAAAAGTAGCTTGAAAGGCTCTTCAACGTAACCTCAAAATCAGAAGTTTGGTTATGATTCATAAACCTAATCAGTTCAATCCTCATCCAGTCTTCGTCTATTCACTCAGCAATATAAGCATTAAAGGTTCCACTTGGAGTTTTGTATTTTAGGTTCACGTGGAGTGGTTGACCTGAGACCTTTCTTTGATCACAATATTTGAACACAAGATAGGCACCATAAGTAGTCCCTGGTGATAAAAATTGAGTTGTTATCTGAACATGGATGTTGAGATTTGAAGTATCAGATATCTTCGCCACTTTAGGGAATCTGCAGATATTATGTATAGGAATCATATATATTTGCAATACATAACAATCGATACGTCGAGAGAGAGAATTGAACCTTGATTTCTTTATAGACTTCCACTTGAGGGATCTAAGATTTTTGTATGAAAACTGTTTTGCTGATATCATTTCATTGTTTTGTCCATTCTTGGTTAGTGAAAACAACTGTTATGTGGAACAAATTAAAGAACAAGCACAGAGAATTATATGGATGAACTCAACTGTCAAAGGCAAATGAACTAAACAACAATGTCATAATGAAGTAGTTTTGGGTTCAAAGAGTAAAACTTATAAGCAAATTGTCATGTATAAATTAATTATATAATTCCGAGATTTTGGTTAAATACAAAGCCTTTCTTGTTTTCTATTTTAGTGTTTATTTATTTGGCTGTCCGTTTTTCACAAAAAATAAATAAATAAATAAAAATAGACACATTTGTTTCAAGCTTAAACATCTGATTTCTGTGTTCTGGCTCTCCTTTCACTGAGTGGATCATAATAACCTATTGTTCCTGCACTTTTCGATATGATGAAATCAGAAATAACAGCTTTCCATTCATGATCCAATAAAATGCTGCTGCTTTTAATGTCACCGTGAATCAAATGTTGGTTCTCAACACCATTATGAATATGAGCTACCCCTTGCGCAGCCTCCACACAAATCTTGAGTCGCTCTTTCCATGTAAGACTAGCATTTCTTAGATGCTCTTTTACACTTCCATTGACCATATGCTCAAAAACAATTATCCTCTCACTTTCCTCTTCACAAAATCCTACAAGAGGTAATAAATTCTTGTGGCTGTAACTATAAAGCATTTCAATCTCTTTACAAAAATCTTGCCCATATGAACCCCTCATATGGCCAGGATCAAGCTGCATTACAATAACCGAGTTTTGTCCTTTGGAGCGAGAAAGTTCTCCTTTGTACACCTTGCCAAATGCTCCTTGCTCAAATACGTCACAGAAGCCATTTGTAGCACATCGGATTGTGTCGAGTGTAGTTCTTAGGGCTTCTACCCCTTGTACCTGCAAAATTGTTGCGTGACATAGTTCACAATAAATAGGGAGATACATATAGAGAAACAAAATCCTTTGCCTATGCAGTTGTAGAAGCTAATTCTTAAGTCAATTTCATTGCATTTACTATTCTTTTCACGGTAGCTATTCTGTTCCTTTACCATAATTTCCTTTTTTTATATTTATTATAATTGCAATCTTTTATCTTCACATCACGAAACAGGACCTCGACTTAATTTATAGCAGTTACTGATAGTTATCATAATAATAATAATAATAATAATGATTTACATGTGATTCCAGTGCTTTCTCAAGTTCTTTCACGATGTTGGTCATTGTGGGACGATCCTCTCATTTTTCTTGCAAGCATTGATATGCAATTGCAGCAAATATGTTTATTGATTCTGGGCTGCTTTCAATATTATCAGATACAAAAGACTCATTTTTCTTAAATTCCTTCTTTAATGTACGATCGATAATCTCATGGACCTTTTTCTGCTCGAAGCAGCGTTTGGCCATGTGGGGTACAAATCCTGGGTTTACTTCGTTAATACGAAAATGGGCCAACCTTCCAGACAGTACTTCAAATAAAACCACCCCAAATGAGTAAGCATCAGATTCCTTGGTTAACATACCTGTCTTGTGATACTGTGGATCAATATATTCCAGTGTGCCCGCAATTTGGGTCATGACAAAGGTGGCTTGCAAATTTGCAGGGCCGATTCTTGATAAACCAAAGTCACTAATCATGCCTGTCCAGTTACGACTTAAAAGAATGTTTGAGCTCTTTATATCGCGATGTATTATTCTATGATGCTCTCCAACCCCATTATGGAGAAAGTCGAGTCCATGGGCAGCATCGAGGCAAATCTGCAACCGTTGTGCCCATGTAAGACTCTTAGTGCTACCAATGTATTCATCAAGGCCACCATTTGAAGCATACTCATAGACAAGAATACGCTCCTGATGTTCATCACAAAAACCGACAAGTGTCACAAGGTTTTGATGCCTAAAATAAGGAAGTATTGAGATTTCTTGCAAGAACTCTGCGGTTCCTTGGCCATATCTACGATCTAGCCGTTTAATAGCAACTGTGCTTCGTCTTCGAGGGTAGGTTGAGAGTTCCACCGTTAACAGTCTATAACTCTGTTCTCTGTGGAGTATTTTTTGAAATCGAAGTGGAACAGATCTGCTTTGTAAACTTTACCAAACCCACCTCGTCCAATGGTAAAGTCATCATGAAAGTTATGAGTTGCCAACATTATATCTTCTAATGGATTTTCATATGTTCCATATTTTTCACCTGCACCGGTGAAAATCTTAGAGCAACAACAGTTAAAATTTCCCAGGTATTTTTAATGTTACTATAAACACTGGACCAGGATAGTGTTCAAGGTGTAACAAGATCACCACATTGTGATATGCGTGATTAGTGCAAGAGCAGCAAGTTATATTATAGGCTCCGTTAAGATAAATTAATAAAAAAAAAATTCACATTTCTAACTCGTTAACCAATTTAATACATTTACAGAAGTAATTATGTGTTTGTCTCTGTGTTATTTTGTAAAACATAACTTGGATTACCTTGTAGCGGTCATCGTCATCTTCTTGTCTTCCTTTCAGATCATCAGCAACCTAATATTTAATCCGTGCCATTAACATATATATAAACTATAATACATAATTCTGTTTATAAAATCATTCTCAAATTTTCTGAGCATCATATAATTGAGTATTGATTACAGTTTCTTTTATCACTTGATTGAGTTGATTCGATTGATCCATCGATATTGTTTACTACTATATAAGATACCTTGTAGTTTCTGTAAAATCAGTATGCCTTATACATTGTCAGTGAGCTTATGTAAATTATGCAAATTCCATATATCCACACCTTATTTACAGGCATTATAACTGATCATAAAATGACTATTATATGTGATAAAGGTCCGGGTATCAAGTTTTTAGCATCATAAAGATATAACTGATATAGTTATATAACACCAATGTAATTAATTACTTCTTAAAACTAAAATTTCCATTAATCGTAGTAATATAATATAAGTTAAATATATGTATTTGAACAAGTAAAAAGAAAAAGTGTGCATTGACTACGGTAACTTACTTTTTGAATTGCCAACGCCTTCTCAAATTCCTGTTGAAGTCCTAAGATAGTCTCAAAGTCTTTCAAAATCTCAGTAATCTTTGGACGTTCTTTTCGTTCCCGGCCAGGCATCGATATGCTATATCTGAGAAGGTGTTGAATGAATCTGGGTTCATTTGTTTCCTTAAAATGGGATCTATGATTTCAGTTAGTGTACCATTCTCATAATGATGACGTGTCAGCGTGGTAAGAGGCGTGTCACCATCAAAATTTGCAATCACAAGCCTACCACATAGGACTTCAAATAATATAACCCCAAAAGGGTATACATCAGACTCTTTTGTGAGAATACCAGTTTCAATATACAATGGGTCACAATAGCCAAGTGTGCCAACGACATCGGTAACATGATAAGTATGTTGTTGATTCGCTGGACCAAATGGTAATAACCCAAAATTAGCTATCTTGGCATGCCAATTCACTTATAGTAAAATATTGGCACTCTCCAAGTCGCGATGAAGGATTCGTTTATTGATTCCTGGAGGATTGTGAAGATAATCCAAGCCACGAGCTACATCAAGGCAAATTTGCACCCGTTTTAACCATGTGAGGTTTGCATCACTCAAATATCTGTCTAGGCTTCCGTTGGTCAGAAACTCATGGACAAAGATCTCATCACTTTCGTCACAGAAACCCACAAGGGAAACCAGGTTTTCATGTCTATGTAAAGAAAGCATCATTATCTCCGTCCAGAACTCAGCGCCTCCTTGACCAAACATTCTGTCAAGCCGTTTGAATGAGCACATAACGATGCCTTGTGGCCGTGAAAGTTCTCCATTGTACACTGTCCCAAAACCACTGCTTCCGATGGTATTTTCATCAGCGAAGTTGTTAGTCGCTTGTAGTATATCTTTCAACGGAATTCTTAAGTGATCAAACTCTTCCATGAACAACGACATGCTCGATCTTATTTATTTTTGTGATAGTTAACGGGATTATAGGAAATGAAAAGTTAGAGACGATCGATGATTAATGAGAGAAGTTGATGAGAAATTTATATGTCTATTGTGTGTGTATAAACAATATCTTCCAATCTAGTTTTGTGAAGCATGTGTATGAGACTTTTATTAGTAAACGCTACCAAGTCAACTATGTATGTTAGTAAAGTCATACATTCATATCTAGATTAGAAATGCCAAAGTCCATAACACGCACAATTATTTAAAACCCGAACATAACTAAGGTCTTTAGAACTTTTTTCTCATAATTGATCAAGCTATTAACATAATTGGTCCAACTCAGAGTTAGGGGCGCGTAACATGTCTTCCCTTAATGTTATGGTGGCTGAAATAGGTAACATGGAGATACATTCTGATTCGGATGAGTGTGTTTGGTCGTTAGCCAATGATGGTATGTTCTCGGTTGGTGTCACGTGTCATTTTTTAGATGATCATATTCTGCCCTGTATGGTTCATTCGACGACATGGGAAAAATCCTTACCCCGAAAAGTTAACATATTTCTTTGGCGTTTGGTTTTGGATAGACTTCCACATCGTTTGAACCTTTCATTGCGAGGTATGGAAATTCAGGATATTTCATGCCCCCTGGAAACCTGAAGTCCAATCAACACACTTTTTTCGTATGTGATGCTGCTCGAAACATATGACGTCTCGTTCGTATATGGTGTGACATCTCTATGCCTCTATTTGATTCTTTCGTGGAGTGACGTGATTGGTTGAGTTCGTGACATATTTCTTTAGCAAAGAAGAAACGTGCTTTTGTCATTACTGTATCTTCACTATGGGTGTTACGACATTATCGGAATAATGTCATCTTTAACTCTCGTTCTATGAGGAAAGAGGACATTTTCGATAACATTCGTTTGTATTCATTTTTTTGGCTTAGATATAGAGTTGGTAAGATTTGTAGTTGGACTGATTGGTTAAAATATCCTATGTATGCCTAGCTCCTCCCTAGTTTTATAGATTTATAAAGTGCTTTGTTTGCTGATAAAAAAAAAAAGAAATGAATAAAAGATGGTAGAGCTCTCTCAGCTCTTTGATCCTAGGCTTCTGTTGTTTGTGCATTTGTCTAGTAGAGACTGGCCAATACAAACACAAAGGACCAAACTGTACAGTTGCCAAGAATACCACATCTCAGAGCCATAGAAACACAAACTATACAATGTACCATTCTTGGCAACCCTAAACAATAATCACGAGTAGCATATTTGACCATATACATTTCTAAAATAAATTATAGGTCAACAAATTTATAAGAAGTGTCAGTATCAAACGACGAATTACAAATATGAGTACCAAATTCGCGTTCCCAAAACTTCAAGTCTGCTTAAGACGGTCAAGTAAGAAGTCAGCAAATCCCGGCTTGTTTGACCAAGATATTGTTTGTGTCGCTGTGTATATACCTTCAAAATGGAGCGTTTGCTTGTATAGTCGTAATCACAGGCTTAGTATGCATTCATGATTCCAGACTTGGTGAGTTGAGCTACTTCTCTTTCTCGTCTATGCATAACTCGTAAGAACTCATCTGAGCATAAATTTCCATCTTGATTTGCATCAAATAAGTGAAAAATGAGCTCAATCACATTGTCACTGAGCGATATGCCGCATACCTGTATACAATCAACTCAAATAATTTCAAAGACTGTCACGAATATTCCTGTACAAGCTTCGGAAATTCTAGAATTATTGAGTCTGCTAAAGCCGGAGAAAGAGAATTTGCTTATTAACTGTGGGCTTCTACGGGTGATGTATTGCAAAGTTTCCTAAGTTACTTAAAACATAAGATGATCTAAGTAAACAATGTATAGCATTTTCTACTTCAGAAAAGCAAAGGTACAGCATATAATACTACGTAAATAATTCTAAATTACTATTCTTAGACTATTGTCAGAGACAATAAGGATAAAATATGTTGCTGCGATAATATAATTATCATCTCTAAATCATAGAAATGGACCATGAAATCATAAATATGTGCCACTGTAACAATACAAGCAAACTAGTTACCTAACTAACCTAGTTTGCAACAAAACTGCAAGCAAGACTTAATTATAACCACCCATTGCTTACTTTAGCCTTTTAACATTTAAGCAAATACAATGTTTGGTATGCACTGAAACTACAATAAGGATGCTTAAACAACTAGTTCAATCATGACACTACTGGTAAGCAAATTCATAAATATAAAAGTCGGGTATATCATAAATGTGGCAAATTCGACCCATTTACTTATGAGTGGGTCGAATCGGGTCATATTTTATTTCTAACTGAGTAACGAGTTAAAACCCAAGATATGAATTTCTAGGCATAAAAGCCCAGAAACATTCTAGTAATAAATGGAAGAAAACCCATAAATTTATAAATGAAACAATATTTAACTTTTAACCATATTTGAGTATTTGGCACACTAGTACGTATTAAAAAAATAGATAAGCTACTAAAGACGACTCGGATCATTACGCAACCCGTCATTTAGCTACCCTTGAGCACCATCAATGCAAGAAACTAAAACACTCCTGAGCTAGACTAACTTTCAACCATATAAACATGCAATCTTTGAAAATCAGATAGCTCAATAATAGTGTGATGCCTTACGTGATTAGCAGCTCTTTGAAAATCCTTCCTTGTCAAAAATCCGTTGACTTTCCCATAGCTAAAAAGGGCTAGAGAAAACGGATGTAGCTTCTTACGTAGTTCTGCAAAGTTTTTAAATTCCTCAAATGTAATGCGAATGTCCTTTAGATGAGGCTCGTTATCTAATTCATCTACACGGTCAAGCAACCGGCTCATATGCCTTATATCACCTGATGCAACCATGGACAACACGAAATCCTTGGCTGGTATTGTTCCACTCGATTTAAAATCATAATGAGAGAACTCCAACCATGTCATCTACACATAATAAAGCACAACTCTGTAATCAAATCGATAAACAAAACCAAATAACTGAGATTCGGTGAATTATAAGGGGAGTCGCAACTTAAATGACTTACATTGAACTAACAATCAGAAAACAGTGTATTCAATAACTTATATTGCATACAAATAATAACAATGTATATTGAGAAATGATCTAAAGTAGATTTCAAAAGTGGCCAGGACAGGTTGGTCGACTAACGGGTTAAAACAGTTGGGTCAGGTTGGCTTGACCAGCAACACTCTTTGTCCAATTTTCAAAACACTAAAAAAATATATATAAAAAAAATAATTGTGTAACTATGATTAAAAATTAAAATATGTTAAATTTAACATGATTTTTTTAAAAATTTTTGATTGAAATCCAAATAACTACAGTAATAATCTATCCACTATTTTAATACAACGATTTAGCAAGTTGTAGGCACTAAAAATACACTCGGGCAACTTGCAACCCGTCTGACCCCGTTTACTTTACCGATTTGACCCCTAATAAATAAAATATAACCCTCAATGGCACATTATAAGTAAATGGGTTGAAATTGCCACCTCTAATAGGAGGCACGATATAATACTGACCGAACAAAGTAACTATTGTCAAAAATAAATATTCAGAATATATGTCGATATGAACTTTTCTGGTTAGGATATTGCATATATTACAACTAGATACCTCATGGTGGAGATCCTGCAGAAATTGAACAAATTTTTTAAGTTGCAGTCGCTGGTTGCCACCTTCACCAAAAAAGTAGTGCACCAGTCCTCCATTTTCTACATGACCTCCTACTCTAAGTCCAGTGCGAAGTCCATCTTTCTGGAAAGCCCCTTGTCTATTATGACCCCGCATCAGCGCCATCACCTTTTTGAATTCTTCTCGATCTATCTCTCTGAGGATAAAGGCAAAGTTTAATTACTTAGTAACAAGAACAATCGTTTTTCCCAAGTAAATTGCAGACTAAACAACCACCCAACATTGGAGAAGAAAAAGAACGTGATTCTAGACTAATCTCAAGCATATGAAAGGCATAACCTACTACGATGTTAAAAATTTCTTATCAGGTTGTTTTACGGCTCAACAATAAATTTACAAGATGACGGGATCAACATCATATAATCTTACAATCTACTCCGCATTAAACAGCTTTTGACATGGAAGACCCTAAAGCTACGATTCACCTCTAGGCTAACGACCTTGATAGATTTAATTCATTTGTATAAAAGTAAACAAATTTCCAACTTGATGCGAGACCAAGAAAATTAAGACCATAGGAAGTGATCTCATCAAATCTGACATTCAGAGATGTTAAGGAAAGCAACACAATAAGTGGATGAGATGAACGTCATTACTATATCGCTGCTTTCAGTATTTTTTTTTAACATAGAAAGCACCTTGAGATCTAATGATAGATGCCTACCCGTCATTGTCGATGTCAAACATTTTAAAAGCCACTGAAAAGCTTGACTCGGGAATGCTGAGTAGTGTAACAAAAAATATATACCTGTAAAGAAAATACAGCATTAGTAAAAAGAACCATGTGAAATCATATAAATGTCATGTGAAAAAGGCATAATGTTATTAAACAATGGAAGGCAAACATGCAGAGATCCTAAAGACATGCTTTAACTCACTCTTTAAAAGATATGAGCCCATCGTTGTTTACATCAAATAGCATAAAAAATTCTGAAGGGGCGCAATGCAACTCCCCTGGATCCCTTTCCCCTCTAAGAGATCCTTCCCTTACAATGTTTGACTCAGACGGCGGAAACACCGGAACAATAGCACGCATCAAATCTCCTGGTGTCATAAGAGTTTCCCCTTCACTACTCTTCATCGATGCAAAATACTCAAATACCTTCAAATAAAACAAGATTCAACTGTGTAAGTCATTACAGAAAGGTAGAATACTCATCAAAACGTTGACCTTGTGTACCCCGACTCATCTTAAATACAATACAGTGTTAGCTTTTCTTTTTGGCAAGCACGATACCCACTGTAGCTAATAAAGGCTTTAAACATAAAAACATCAATGCCACGAACATCAGTAATACTGAGCTAACTTGAAGCCAATCAATTGGTCTTCAGTTCACAGCCTAAAGGACCAATTTCTGCCCCCACCCAGCAGTTTTAGTAGCAAACACGCTATATTAAGCATTATGTCACAAGTTTGAAACTTGAAAAACTGAAATGAAATTTCTGTGACAATTTCATACACAACATGAATTCAATATATACACCAAAATTCAAAATGATTCGAATGTAAGCGACCTTAAAACCATATCCACCATAAATATGCTAAAACCAAGGCCAGTTGTGCCTGCGACAAAATACACAAAAGGTTTGGAAACTGATACTATATACATAACAACAAACAGAAGGTACTTGAGCAAAGATAAAATGTTACTCTTCTGCTGTCCCAATGTGCAACGCAAAAATAAAATCCTGGAATTTTCTGAAAAAATGGTTGATGTGTTAGAAGTTGTCGTCCTCAATTTCATAGACAGACATAACCTCCAACAGATCTATCTTACTCCAAATAACCACATGTTTCCTACCAAAATCTAAACAGAAAATCAAAAAGGATAACGGATAAATAGGGAGCCTATATCAACTGCAACAAAGCAATGTGATGCATGAAACACAACAGTTACACAGTGTCAAAAAGTTATATATTAGAAGTATTTGATGCAATATAAATAGTTCAAATAATTGCTAAACTCAATTTTATCAGATCCACGAATTACAAAACAAAAAACGAGGTTATCTTACCAGCATCTACATACTCACTTAAGCGGATATAAACTGCATATTATTAGGATATCACTTCTATACCTTTTCAGGAGGACTTAAAGTCCTCAATCTTTTCTCATAGTTAAAAAATATTCTTCTCCTCAATGCATCTGTACAGAGATTACAAATATCGTCAATACTTAGCAACCAATAAAAAATAAATTATATAATTTATACAAATTTATAACAGAACAATAAGAAAACTTACCTCTGATGAAGAAATTGGAACTTGACAATGGTTGACCCTCATAAAATTTCTTCATTCTATCAACACTTGCAGTCAACCAATCAGCAAATCTCATAGCTGATTTCACTGCACTCGTTGAAGAAACAGATGGTGAATACAAGTACAGAGAGATTCCAACGCCTACACTGGTGCCGGCAACCACGGCGGAAATCCATCGGAATAAGCTAGGGTTTCTAGTATGTGAGTTAGGATCGGTGGTGGTGATTGAAGAAGCGATAAATGAAGATGATGAGGTGGAAATTGAACGGATTTGACGGTGGATCGAAGGAGTTGATCGTCGGAGAGAATACATGGCGGTGGCGATTGTTGATATATCTGGGAGTCGTTTGGAAGTACCGACTTAAAATAACCGCCATGTTGCCTTAAAAAGAACGGCCAGTGCCCACAGGTTCCTCTTGCCTTTGATTGTTTTTTTTTTTTTCATCTTTCGATAGACTCTAAAATTTAAATTAATACGGAGATTTAAATATTTCACGTAGATTTACATTTACGGTAAAGGTAAAAGATTACGGAGTATTTATTATAATTTTTCCAGAGACGTGTAATTATGTTAATTTTATGAAAATAGCAAACATATTTGACTTACAAATTTATTACTCTCTCAGTCTCATTTTTATTGTCCACCTTATTATTTTTGTTTATTCGAAAAGAATTATCATATACAAAGAATAACTATTAAAAATCTTTCAACTCTCCTATTTACCCTCATTTATTACTCTCAATCATTTATTCCATAAAAAATTCGGTCAAATTTATTGTGAATATTAAAGCAAAATTGACATTTATTCAATAAATTTTACTATGCGACAACAAAAATAAAATGGAGAGAGTATTGCTCTTTTAGTGAACTATATGGCCAGTTTGATTTGCAAAATAGATTTGAATTCATTTGAATCTGCTAAGGAAATTTAAACTTGGAGAAATTGAAAATTTTATGAAATTGCGATATGATGAATGTAAACTGTCATGTTTGGTTGACATGAAAAAAAATGGAATTGGAATTGATGATAATAATATAAGTAAGACAATTAATAAAATAGTTTATGTTAATATAACATTAAATAAATTATATAATATAACACAATAACATATACAGTTTGTTATTATAAAACTATGAAAACTTAATATATATATTGAATTAAGTTAGGTAGATGATTAATTATATATATAATTAAGAAAGTAGGAACAAATATTAATAATAAAAAGTTACACTAAATATTATCCTTTATATATATTATATTATACTTTTGTATTTTATATAATATAAGATAAAAACATAAAATAAGGTAAAAAGTAATACTATTTAATAACATTAATGATAGTATAATAAAAAAATATTATAATTTATTTTATCAAAATTCTGAAAATTATAATGGAATTATAAACATTCCATACAAAATGATAAGGAATCTGAATTCCTCTATCCAATGAAGTTCAAGGATATCAACTCATTGTAATTCTACAATCGATAAACTAATAAGTAATAAAATAAGTTTACCTTTATGAAGAGACTCCTAGAAAAGTCTCGCATATAATTCGAATGAGTTTTGAAAATTATTTTCATTGGTTACAATTTGTGAAAAAAGGAAAAAAAAAAAAACACATTAACACATTAATCAACCACTTCATTGGGGCTCTTGTTTATGGATTGGGTTTTATAGTGTCTTTGGAGACGTTTGTTGTTGATTTCTTGTTCTCTTAGTTTCATTTAGCATCTTGCAAGTTTTGGAGTTTCTAATAATATTTATGTTGTTCGAAAAAAATGTTCAAAACTATAAAAGAAAGAAAAGGAGAGTATGTTAGCATGTTGATAATGATAAATATAAATATTTTAATACTTCTAAGGTCTAGATTTGTTTATGAAAAATAAGAAAATATATTGTATTTTATTTATAATATATTACATGACATGTCTATGAGAATATACTTAATTTTACATGGCATAAATTATTTGTACAACTGAAATTTAAGAGGTCAATATAAATCAAGGAGAAAAGAGTTTGTCATGGTTTTTATACAACTATTAACGCATATCTGAAAGTATTAATCTTGTTATCATTTTCCTTGATTTTAAAGTGAAACGTCCCAGATTTTTTTTTTATATACTCAATTAAATTTTACAAAACACTTTATATATTAATATAAACAAACATTAACGTTGTCCAGCACAACTTGTACATTATCTTCACAAAATATCATATGTTTATACAGAGCATGATTTACGAGTCCGTCCTCTTGCTATCCAATCATAGTAAGTCCATCACTAGCCGCCTTCAGGTTGTTTGCCCATATCTCCGCCTCTCATTCCTTTAGGCATACCTATCAACATAACATACAACAAAACATAAGCTCATCGCTTAGTAAGTAAAGGAATGCGATTTAATTCACAACAGTATCACAAACCAGACATCTCATGTCTTAATCATTCACTCATACAATTAATGCACTCAGCATATACTCAATTGGCACAATTGGACACTCAGCAACTGGCCTACTCGTTACTCTTACGGCACAATTGATCACTCAGCAATTAGCCACTCAACTCATAGATATACTCAGTTATTCAATACCTAACCACACACGTGATCTAAGTATTGTTATTCAATGTAACCTTGTAACACAATCATTATTAACAAAATCAGACAATTAAATTCTTTACTTTCCTACTACTTACCTCGAGTACGACGTTCAGATATTTATCATTTGCTACCCGAAATACCTGTCGAGACGTTCGTATTAATTAACTCTTATTATAATATTAACTAACCTCTGCGACACTACCCCCTAGTGTCGCTACTTATCATGGCGACACTAATATAGTGTCGCTTAATACATTTATGGCGACACAACCTGCGACACTAGGTCTTAATGTCGCAAATACAACGTGGTTCAACAGAAGTATGTCACTGCGACACTAGCCTAGTGTCGCAATGACGAACAGGGCAGCAGAAACCTTATGAGATTAACAAGTTTCTGGGTGATTTCAATACCCCTAATTCGAACCAGTTTCAATAAATGATTATCACACACACACAATCTATTCAAAACACATTCAAACTCATTTTAACCAACATAAACACTTTACCCCCAAATTTCTCATTTTAAGCTCAATTAAAACTCAATCTTTCAGTCTTTATTACTCGAATTAACCTCAATTTCAACAGAGGGTTTAGGTTCCTTACCTGAAATTGCAAAGAAACACTTTCAACAATCACTTTCCAAGCTTAATTCTTGATCTCCTCTAGTTTTCTTTACTTTCTCTCTCTAAAACACCCAAACACACACACATATAAGAACTTGGAGATGTATTCTGGTTTCTGGAATATTTTGGAACATATTTTTATTTTAATTTCAAACTTAGTTACACAATTAGCCCCTGCTAACCGCCTTTCAACCCGACACTGCGACACTAGCCTAGTGTCGCATAAGGCTCAGTGTCGCTACCTGCGACATTAACCCTTGTGTCGCATAACAGAAAACTTAACTTTTAATTTAGCAAATTCGGGGTGTTACATAAAGGTAAACTTTTTTTTCACTTTTACCTACTTTAGATGAATCTAAAGTAGGCCTAACAACATGAGGACGACAAGTTTCAAATTTTAACTTATAAGATAAAAAACAAATTGTATCAACCAATAAATTAGTTATATTTAGTTGTAGGTCCATTTAAGTAAGTCTATATATCAATTATGTTTGGTTCTCAATTTAGTAAATAAAAAAAAAATATTTTTCGTTTAGTTAATAAAATAAAATGACATCTTGGAACCTTCGAAAAGAGTCGTCAATCGCTACCATAAATCTTTAGTCTAATCTGAGATCGAACCGGGTTCACCTTGTAGTATACAATATGATTCTCAATTCGGTTAATGTTATAGTTTGTGTGCACGTCCATTATTGGTTTAGTCCAATTCAATTATGTTCCATTCCATAATCAAGTCACGTACCCTATATATATACTTCACCTTTTTGTAACATCTCCCTTCTTAGGCCGGTCACAATGGTTTCATCTGTTGAGAACTAATGATATATTTCAAAACCGACACTATTGGCACCCTTTCTTCTCTTTGCTTCTTCGGTTTTGCACATTGGTTTGGCGACGAAAAAGAGCGGTAACTTATATTTAATGTATTGTTATTTTTTGTTTAGTGTATGTAAATGCAGGTATATTGGTAAATGTGGGTCTCAGAAATCAAACTGAAGAAATGACTGTTGGCAGTTTTTCGCTGACAAAACTGAAGAAGCTAACGATTGGGAGTGGCCTGGGTTTGTTTTACCGGTTTTTATAGCTTTTTACTTGACCTGTACTCCATTTCTGTCCACATCAGCAGAGCCA
Organism: Gnaphalium uliginosum; assembly: GCA_963930675.1. Taxonomy (NCBI): domain Eukaryota; kingdom Viridiplantae; phylum Streptophyta; class Magnoliopsida; order Asterales; family Asteraceae; genus Gnaphalium; species Gnaphalium uliginosum. The sequence goes on along the minus strand of OZ005685.1, from coordinate 9,015,829 downwards.
TAACTACACAGCTCTGAGTCTCCTGTCACCGGAAAAACATTAAATAAAATAATATTGATAAATATCTTTATATAGTCTTAATTAAAAAAATGAAAAACATAAATTATGGAGTACCTTGCATCAAATACACGATCAAAGAATAAACGGTCGTCCGTGACTAATTAACGGAAACACAAAAGGTAATTCCGGAATTGACGTAACACAGGATCTGACACTGTGAACATGAAATGAACAAATCAATCAAACTCTTAAGTAACAAACTGAACCAATTGAATAATACTGATTTGAAGATGGTTCTAACTCTACTACCGAATTAATTATAACTATATATAAGTTGTATTAGTTCAAAATGTCCTTCAAACAATCATCGGGATACAAATGACATTTGTTTCGTTTCGATCACTAATAAGCTTCATCCATATCAAAATTGTGTGAATTTAATTGAATGTCGTCAAATTTCAAATATCAACAATCGGCGTTAGACATGATTGACAAACGGCTAGGTTTTGGTTCAAACGCCGTTTTCCGCCGTTGATGATGCGACGACGGTCGAATCAAAGCAGCAAGAGCTCGTTTAACCAGATCACCTTCTCTCTGATCAGATTTACCGAATCTCACAAGCGAATTCGTCATTGCAGATCTACGTACGTTTAATCTGTTCGAAGAGTGTGACGTCATCATCATGTTTTTATGTAAACTACACCTGAACGATCCTGGATGCGTTGTAGGCGAACACATACACGTCTTCTTCTTACCTATATTCCGTACAGTTGACTTTGACCATTCCGGCGATCCAAATCCATCACGCGATTGCGAAAAGGTAACCGATGGAGATGAAGGACGGCGGGAAGAAGAATAAGATGACATCATCGAATACGACGGCATATGTGACGGAGAATTTAACGGTGATACAGATTGCTTTGACTTTGACCTTTTAGAAGACATCGCTAGATTTCTGTTGTATTTTTACTGAAGGGCCCTCGGGCCTTCAGTTGGGCAAACATAGCTCTGTTTTTACGTCGAATTTATAGGAGATGAAATAAGGGATGGTATGTGATGTAATTAGTTGGAAGTTTAGGGGTTAATAGGCGGACGATACGTAGGTTTTCAGTTGATTAACTCAAGTATAGTGGGTGTTTTAACCATGGTTAGGTTTGGGTTTATTGGTTTTTTCTATTGTGATGAACGAAGGGAAATAGTACACATGGACGGTCGAAGTGAAGGGTGAACTGCTTCCAGCTAAACAAGGGTCCCAATGACGTTATTGTCTTAAAATTCAACATTAATCAGTTAATCATCAAATCAAATGCTAATACACAAGGATTAATCTACCCAAAAATCTAATAATTTTGCTTATAACGTTTTCCCACTATTAAAATCTTGTTAAAGTGAATAGATCTTATTTTAACCTATCTTCCTCTTCATATAATCATATTGAAAAAGATATATTTTGATAAATTTAAGTATAATTTTTTGATAAAAGCGGACTACCATCAAACCGCAAATCATATTATTTGTGTTACAAAGGCACATCAAACATTTTTCAGAATGGTATACATGTACTAGCCATCAAAATCTGAATACAATATTGTTAACGTTAAAAATGTCAAAACGTCCCGTATTGACAGTCGTACATTTCTTTCATTTTAATTATTGATGGATCTTAAGTAACATTTTACAATATCTAATTCGATCAACATAATCTCTCATGTAAATATAAAACTAAGAGCTTTTAAAGCCTATACCCATAGTTCAAAGATTATAGTAATAGTTTAATGAGTTAATAATTGTTTAATCCTCGTAGTTTCACTATTTTTTCGTTTTAACCATTCAAGTTTTTTTCTCATGATTAATCCTCCAAGTTTCAAAGTTTTGATAGTTTAACCCTTTAAGTTTATCTTTCGTAATGATTTTGATGATTTAATCCCCAAAGTTATCTTTGATAATGATTTTACCTTTTTAAAATTTTCTAATTTAATCATCTAACTTTCAACAATTTAATGGTTTAACCCTTGAAGTCTATGCAAACTCTGAGGATTAAATCGTGGGGGAAAAAAAAAAACTTAAGTGGTTGAAAGGAAGAAAAAAAAAACTTTCGGGGTTAAACCATTATTAACCCTAGTTTAATATAGAATATACAACAGAAATTAGAAATATAGATTATAAGAATATGTATTTCCCTAATATGTTCTTAGTGATCATAGTTTTAAAAAACGTTTAAGTTGAAGAATTAATATGTTTTACTTTTATAAAGTGTGTAAATAAAGTCAAAGATCTTGGCGATCACTTCAAGTCAAATTAGTAGTTTACAATGGTTATCTTTCTTTCCTCTTGAGTTGACCAGTTCTGTTATAAAGAGAACAAAAAAGGTTTTCTTCTAAAAAGTCATATATTAAACGAATCCACAGATCATAACAATCAGGACTCCAAATGTATACACTAACTAGTCTCAGTAACAGATGCACCAATGAAAGACACAAATAGCACAACTATTCACAACCCTCTCCAGCATGATGCAATTTTCACATAAACTTTTCGTCTTCCGTTCTTGCGATCAGTGTTTTCGTAAAGACACGGTGCTTTCTTTCTCGGCCGTAGATAACCCAAAACACCAGAGATAATAAAACCGCCAATGAAACCATCAACAGACCGATATAAATCCAGTTGCTGTATCGACGCAGGCCCGGACAGTGATCTCGTGAAATGTCTGTGAAAGTTTGTCTGACAAATGTGCAGTCTTGAAGATCAACCAGGAAAGGTCCGTAGAGGAATAGCCCGTAACTTAGTTTTATTCCAGCTGACATTTGGCTGTAGAAATCGGGAGTTAGGCGGCCTGTGGTGATGCATATCCCACTTGGTGAAACTTGGCACACAAATTGGCTGTATACCTGTTACCAATCAAAAATATTTCTTTTATGTTTAGAGGCTAGCTTTTGGAAGGAAAAAAATGGTCCAACAAACTGATACATTGATATTAAGGTGGCCAAATGGCAGGTAGAACGCCGTGGTAACAGGTCAAAACGGGAATTTGACCACCTCCCCCCCCCCCCCCCCCCCCCCCCCCCCCCCCCCCATATTAGGGATAAAGCATAAGCCAAATCAGCCATTCACAAGTAGATGGGTCAAAATTGCCACATCTAACATATATTTCTATACAGACTTGAAGTTAAGTATTGAACTTGCAGCCTAAATGGTTAGGTAGACTAGCCTGCTATCATATATTAACAGGTAAATTATAGTTAAAGTGTAGTATTAAAAAATATACGTTAAACAAGGCTGATATGGGATAAATACAATAATTATTTTCTTTTATTATATTTTTCACGCCACAACAAATAACAGACTTTCATAGATCCATAGTAGATGTGCTACTACGTAAGGTAATAATCGTTTGTGAGAACATCACTGTTCTGTAAAATAGATTTCATTTTTACTTTTTAGGTCTAAACAATTTTTTGACGTCCAATCTGTCGTTAAAAATCTCATTATCAAGAAGTTTGGACAACTTTTTTCAGGTCAACCCAGCCCGCTCCAATTGCACCATAAAGAATATTTCTTGTTTTAGACCCGTTACTCGACCCACCCACTTTGCACCTCTACCCAAGAGTTACAAAGCAAAAGAGCAATATCTCATAAAGAGAATATACCTGAGTGGCATTGTTCAATGAGACTTCTTTAGGGTCACAAGCTCGATCGCTGAAGTCCGGTTTGTATGGATTACAAAGGAGGGGCATGAAAGGCCCAGATTGATTGAAAAAGAGTGGAGTGAAATTAGGGGCGAAATTAATATTACTGACATTAGTAATGACTTGGTTGATCACATCAACAAGTTGAGAAGTGACTTCTCTGCTCCTCCTTGATGTTTCTTGAGCCGTTGCATTGTCAACACACGGAAGAATGTCATCTAAAGCCGTATGAGCAGTCGGATTCTGAACCCACTGATTCATTGACACACATGTGTCTGCAGTCACACTAATACAACACGAGAATCTTGTTAGTAATATTGGATACAAGTTTTGAAACTGATTATGTGATATTTAATAATGACAATCATAACCAGCTTTAAAACAAAAGTGCTGCATGACATGTTTTTCGGATGTGATTCTGTAGTTTGAAATTGTAATAGTCAGATAACCATGGTCTGAGTCTTTGGCAAGTTCTAGATACACGAGGAAAATAGATAAAAATGACCAAACCAGGCATCCATGATCCTTAAATAGTGTTGAAGTATTTAAATCTAAAATATCACAAAGCGTAAACATGTTGGTGATGCATAAACCAAAGATGGTGATAAATATTTTCTTAAAACAACGGTGCTAGTCATTTTTTTGCTTACAGGTCATCATTCTTGTGAAAAATCCAAAGACAAATACTGTAATGATTTAGAACAAGTGGTTTGTCACAAGTTTAGGAAATGCGAACGGAAAAAAATAGCCATCATACACAGCATCTCGTCCTTAAAATTGCTCATTTCAAGTGAACCGTGGTGCACTAATATGGGCCTTACAAGTCGATTTAAAATAGCACAAAGGACTCCTTCTGCTTGCAAAAATCTTATTACACGTATCTGATACGATTCAAATAATTACTAGGAAATAATAGACTTTAATTATTTATTATTTTATTATGGATATTATTATTAGGTAAGTTCTATTATAATTAGGAAAGTATTTTAGAATATTATTAAAGTAGGGATAGTCTTGGTGAACAAGATAGGTAAACTCTATAAATAGGGCCCTACAATTGTAATTGAATTATGCTAAATATTATGAGTTGATTGGGTTATCAATTAGGAGTGTTGGTTTATCTCTCAAAAGTAAACTGTGGGAGAGTTGATCGATCTCTCGAATATCGATTATCTTCTGTTTTTACTATTTTATTTGTTATTATTAGTTGGTTCGTATCAGTATCAAATAGGAACTTACTTATGCAGAACTAGGAATATGCCAGCCAATATAAATGTACCCGTCACAAGAATCCATCCAACAATCACCAAGCTGCAAAAGTTCAAAACATCACATTTTTTTATGAACAATATGATATACACTTCACATTATATTAGTATCTCACTCACGTGTAAACCATAGATTGCATTCCAAAGAGAGAAAACACTGCACAGAGATATAAGAACAAATAAATTAGTAGACATGGCAATTTCAATTCATTTACTTAACAACAAGTCAATTCGGGTTATGCTGGACCATTAACGGTCCAACAGGTAAAATAATAAGATAGCTTAGTATTGGAGTCAAACGCTATCCGAAGTGTTCTTTTTACTGCATAAAACTTTCTATACCACTTTATTCAGATAAATAGAAATATATATATATATATATATATATATATATATATATATATATATATATAATGCTATTGATATAATATAGCTTTTGTAATCATATTTGACTCACAATTTAAATATAAATAAAATTAAGTTCTGAACAAAAAGAGCTTTGGATCAACCCAGTTTCAACTGTACAAAAAGTTACCCGTTTTGAATCTTTCAAATGTACAAAAAACCCGTTATAACCTGCTAGCAAGCCCACCCTGACCTACCCGTTGGGGGAAAAAAATCGGTCAACGTATCAAGGAAAAAAAGGTAGCTTACAGAATCCAAGAAACGTCAAGAAGAGCATCACAGCGGATAGGATGATCAAAACTAACCTCCTACCAAAAACAAATAAACTTATTGATTTTATGGTAACTTGTTATATTAACATTTTTTTCAAAATGTATTACTTACACAGTATCTAGGACACGGTGTATGTCCTCTTTATTGTCTTCAGTTCTATCAGAGAGGGAATAAGATGAAGCGTTCAGTTTTGCCTGTATCTCATCAATGTCTGATTGGACTTGAACTGGCAAGAACACTTGAGCTACCGCTACTTTCTTCGCAGAAGCAAGATCATCAGACAAATTCCTAAGTTTTTCTGCAGTTATATTTGCCTGATGTACAACATATTTTAATGTGTCTGTTGTACTGTTATAAAATTTCGCTTGACCCGTGTATAAAACAACACATCCAACACTGAAAAAAATCCAAGGAGAGCCATTAGTTTTACTTGTCTCGTCATAATACAGAAAAACTAATATGCATGAGTTAAGGTTTGACCACATATCTAAATTGTTGACCATCAATATGGGAGATACAAGATGAGCAATACGGATGATTAAGTACTAATTAACTTTTGAAACAATTGTAGTTGACTTCTAGTTACTAAGATAGGTGGAAGTATTGTTCAATTTCATCCATTTGAATTATATTAAACCTAATTTAACCCATTCATTCTTAGAAGGTGTAAGATTTCTTTTTATATTTCGGCATTTTAGAAAGACGCGTAGTTTGTTTGCCACAGAAAATGGAACATAGTAGTTTAATTCACAAATTACAAAATTTCAAATTAAAACTTATATTTGAAAAATAGAAATTATGCATCATGTTTACTTGTTTATTAGCGACCAATTGACAACAAAACTTTTTTTCCTTGTTAGATTAAACTCACACAAGTGCGATTAGTAAAGTGGGCTAAGGCTTAACCTTGGGTGTGTGTTTCTGTTATATATTTAATGTATGACTACTAGATAATATATTCCTCAAAATGTATTAAATTTCGTATTTTCTCATTTCATAAAACAAGAAGTCAAATAAATAGGTTAGTCCGTCTGTTTAGAATAGTTGCATCGTAGGTCAGGCATAATTCGTTAGCTAAAGTATCATATTTTAATAATTCGGCCAAGGTCAGACCTTTTGATAGTAAAGTATACATATATAGAAATACACACACACACACACACACACACAGAGACATACATTGCAGTGACGGTGAAGAGCATGAGGAGAATAAGAGAGAGGGCATATGCTAGTCTAGAATAGCCATACGGTTCGCGTGGAAAACAACAATAGCAGAGGCAAATCAGCGATAAGCACAACCCAAAGAACACGAACCACGCGGCAGCCATACCAAAGAACGGGACAGCAGTAAATGCCACAGACTGCATTCAACATTTTTTTAACTATTACATGGATAAATAAACAAATAAGCACAAATATATACGAAATTCGCCATTATTAAAAGTGGCAAGTTCAACCCATTATTTATGGATGAGTCGATTGGGGTCTATAAGTAATATGATAATATCTAACGGGTCAAGTTGGCCAAACATTAAAAATCTGTCAAAGGTGTCGAAAGTTGCCCGATCTGTATTTTTGTTGCATACTACCTCCTAAATCGCTTTATGCGACATATCATGAAAAAAAATATATTGTATCATGGTAGTTTTCATACACAATAATTACTTGTGCAATAACTTCAGAAAATGGACAAAAAGGGTTTCGGGTCAACCCAGCACTTTTGACCCGTAACCCAACCGTTTTGCCACTTCCAACCATAGAAGTTAATACTTCGTGTATCCCACAAGAGCAATTTCCTTCTCGGGAAGTCTTTTATAACATGGTCAAATTACCTATGTGATCCATTATAATCATCTATATACCTTTGAAGTTCATGTTTAAATTGCAGAATTTCATATTCATACCTAGTACTTTCCAAATTCAGAATATACATAGGTCTCTATGCATTTTAGCTCAAAAGGTTTTGTAGTGTAAAGATCTTGTCATAGAGTGATGTAGTTATTATTTCTCTCTCTATAACCAAAATGATCTGTAGAGATGCTGTAGTAAAAGCTGATCAGTTTGACTTATGACTTAAGGTCAAAACAAGGCACTCGATTTGGGAATTGAAGAGTAAAAACAAATGATAAAAGTGTTAGAAATTAGAATTCACCTCTCTCTTTAATTATAATAATTAGGTAAAGATCATAAAAGTAAATTTTATTCTGAATCTCATTCTTTTTCTTTCCAACAAATATTCTCAGGACAGGGATTATGAAACTAAAAGAACAGATTAATTGTTTCTTTTCCAATGAATGTTACGAGTAATTACTTAAATAGAGCAAGTAGAATATATTCATGTGATTTTGAACAAAAAAATATCATTATTCAAATAATACACTATCAATATATATATCCCAAATTAACATTATATTATGAAACTAAGATTCTTAAATAAACTTTTTTGTGTCCACATGTTGGATTAAGACATTATTATTATTATTTTAGAATTAAAGATATGGACCAAAGTTTTCATAACTTGTCCTTTACTCAAAGACCTTTTTATAGTGCCAGCTATAATAAAATGAAATTAATAATACTACATTTGTTCCATAAACTAAAAATGTTAAATTTGTTGGGGTCAAATTTAATAATAATCAACTACAACTATCACCTTATACTTCTAACATCACTTTTTACAGTATTTACGTAGGAAGTCCTGTAAATTTATCATTTACATGTAAGTGTTGATAATTTCTCAAGAATTAAATATGTAATTCTAAAAGATTCAAGATGTAGCAGACTCCTTTTGTTCCTATTCAAATGTTGACTTCTAAGATATAAAAGGTTCTCCACTTCACATGCATTTTTTAAGAATATAGACTGAAAAATGAAAAACAAAAAACATCACATGCGCCCAGCTTATTCAATTAAGTAGGTAAAATTCTTTGGACAGGTATAAACAATATTTAAACTTCAAATAACTAATGTTTCATTTTCCCCCCTTTCCAAAAATGAAATCTCTAGATTTAGAGTATTGTACAACCTCAAAATATAAGTCAGTACCAAAACATTGTTCTGCACTTTAAAATAGGGATAACATTCGTAATACAGTATTATAACTAGAAAAGAAAGCATTCACATTTTAAATCCTAACTTTCTTACATACACATAAATGAGCCCTCACCCATCATTTTCCCCACTTTTATATAAGTCGCTATGGAAAAAGGGATTTTTATTTTCCTCTATCAAATTAGTAGATGAATATTTAGATACAAGTGTACTAGCTTTCAACAAGTTTTGAGTCACATATGTGCCATATGAGATCATGAACACAAGTTTGGCCTAGTGCATAACATGCCCAGGCACATATGGGTCTATCATGGCACTTAAAAAAGTAATGTTATATCTGCTTAAAAGGCCGTTCTCCATCTGTTTATAGGGAGGTGATCCATACAGAGCAACTTTATATGAAAAGACTATTTTTGCTCTCACGACAACTTTATCTAATTATAAATAAGGGTAAAATGGTTGGTTCAAATACCGCCGTTGTGTATGGATAAAAAATTGTTGTTTAACTATCAACTCCCATTTTATGTAATAACAAGTGTCCACATTTTAGGACCACATAACTTGGTCCCAAACAGAAGTTACAGCTGACAATCTTCCAAGATAGGAACACTGGAACGCAGATATATGTACAGCCTTAAAACCGTGAATTATAGTCAGCAAGTCACTATCAAAGCATTGATTTGGATTTGGAAATGCTTACATAGGAAAACGATCTGTCTTGATCAACACTAAAAATCTAACATTTTTCCCTTAATCATTCTACTCGGTATACAAAAAGAATTCTGAATATCCCCCAAACCAAACTAAATTACTGGGTTCCTAGCCTGCAAAATCCAGAATAAATGCAGTTTTACAAATAATAATTTATCAGAATAATAATTAATCCTTCACTTTTTTCCGGTTAATTCATTTATGGAGCAAATTACTAAACATAATCATATAAAACCACGAAAAATAAATACAATATATAAACAAATCAAAATGGTAGAAAACTTACAGCCCAATAATGGCGCTCACTAATGTTCCAACCTCCTCTGTATTTCTTAAACCCATCAAGTGGATCTCTTCTTGTTGTTCTCCTTTGAGCCAACACAAGTGATGAATTCACATCATTTTGTTCTTCATCAAGTAACCTTTTTGCCCCCAAACTTTCCAACAAATCATACTTCCCCCCTTGATTTTCCCCTGCAAAAGGAAAAACTTCATGATTTAAAACCCTACAACAAATTTCATCCAAAACCCAGAACAAATTTACATAAAAATCAAAACTTTCTTTTGTAAAATCATCAAAACCCAAATAAATTTTGCACTAAATATGCAATTTTTATGAGGTTCAAAGGAAGTACCTGAAGTGGGTGTTCTGTGCGTAGAAAAATAGGGTTCCCCATTTGAAAAAACGAAGAACAGAGCAAGAAGAAGAAATAAAAAGGCAAATGATGTTGTGTTTTTGGTAGATTCCATTGAGAATTCAGTGTTTTTTTTCTGGGTTTCAACAAAGGATCAACCTTGTGTCGACAGAAAATATTTAGCAATCCGATTTTGTATTTGAAGGGAATTTTGGGGAAATTTAAGAGGAAAGTGGAAAACAGAGTGAAAGTGAGAGAAAATGGGTTGTCAAAAGAACCGCCTGAGATGGTACGGGTTTATGCCAAAAATAATGATAACCCATTTATTATTTAATTTAATTAATTAATAATAATATTAAAAAAAAAAATCAAAGCCTCGTGATTTTCAATGTTTTTTGAAGAAAAATTTACTCATTTTCGTTATATATATATATATATATATATATATATATATATATATATATATTTATATATCTCCCCTCAGTCCTTCGTTATAGTATGTAAAAAGTAATTATTATTATTACTACTTGTAAAATAATAGGGAGTAGTGGGTAACATTTTAGTAGGAGTTTTGCTAAATTGGTCTAAAATATAGATCTAAAATTAAACTTATACACTTGAGTTTAAAATTGAGTGGAAAAGAGGAGAATATAAGTAAGAAATAAAGAAAAGAAAGAAAAATGAAGGAGTTAAATGACTTATTTATGTTCTTGAGTTGAAAGGAAAATAAGAAAATAGTTCATTTCTTTTCATCTCAAATATGGAAAGAATGTGTAGTAACAAAATTACATTTTACTATTCTTCATTTCACTTCCTTTTCTTTTCACCCTGTAATAAACTTGAAAACGGAGTGTTAAACCATACAATCAATGCCATATATAATCCATTAATTCTCTCTTTTTTTATTCATCAATCACTTTCCCATTTCAATCAACTAGATTTTTAGGTCTAAATTAAGTTTTTTTTTGCAAAACTAAGCTTTTCTTCATAACATATCTGATTTAGGTCTAAATTTAAGACCTTTTTTTTGCAAAACTAAGCTTTTCGTCATAAAATTCTTAAAATAAATGACTAAAATAAAAGAACATTATTTGAGTCCTCCAAGCAGGAGGAACAGAGAAAATGAAAGCAGAAAATAAACAAAACAACCAAACAAAAGTGTCCAACAAAACTCTAAAAAGAAACAACCCAACATTACAAAGTCTCACAAACACCACCCGAGTCAAGAATCCATTGGGACCATCTACGCAAGCTAGATTTAGGTATCTATTTTTTTACCTACTTAACATTTTGTTGGGATCGACTCCAATATAATACTGCTCGTTGGAATCGATCCCCAGCACAGTAAATCATATAATCATGTATAAGCCAATAATAAATACGTATTAAACAGAAAAACACACAACACGCGAACGTTTTGCGAGGAAAATCTCTCAAGCGAGAGTAAAAACCACGGGACCATCGGCCACTTAAAATTCCACTATAATACGAACGATATTACAAGAATTGATGATCCTCTCAACACTCTTGAATAACCATCACGTATTTTCTCATCACTCTCAACGGTAGATTACAATAACATAATTCGCGCTATCGTTATTGAATCACCGAAACCACCTATGCAACAGAGGGATACGACTCTCATAAACTCTCTCTTTTTTTCTCCTCACCTCCTCACAAAGAAAAAATCCCTACACATAAACTCCTATTTATGCAGGCAACAAATAATAGTTTTCTAATTTGATTACAAATCAAATTCTAAATTAAATATTTTCTTCTTTTTCAAGTCTCTGTGATCTAGGTAACTTGAATCAAATCCAAACACATTTTTATTTTTGTATTTACCTTACTTGAATGAACTAAAATGACGTATTCAGAAAACAAATTAATCATGAAAACATCGGCATATCCGTGGCAGTTCGTCAACGATTCAATGCAATCATACGCCACGATTAAAATTCGCACTTTATTAATTGTTTAATTTAATTAATTAATAAGCGCATTAATTGATACATGAAAATGACATGCAAGAATTTCCGTTTTGAATATTTTGGGTGTGTTAGGTTACAATTAGCTAGAGCTGTAAATTGTGACTAGAGTTGGACAATCCTTAGGGGATTTTAAAAGCTAAGTGTGTGTTTGGCAATAACAGGTTGAAACTGAAGATAAAGCTGAAGTTTGTGGCTGGAGCTGGGCTTATTCAAAAGCCACTTCAAAAAGCTTTTTGTTTAAAGGTTTATGGGGCTTATTTTTTAAGAAGCCTCATTTTTTTTTGTGTTGCCAAACAAGGCTTATGACCTGTAATTTATTAAAAGTAAAAGCTTCTTATTTAAGGGCTTCTGAGAGCTTATTTTTTTAAGAATGCTCATTTTTTGTGTGTTGCCAAATAAGGCTTATGACCGGTGGTTTATTAAAAGTAGAAGTTCAAGCCCCTAAAAGCCTCTAGAAGCCTTGCGTCAAACACACCCTAATTGAAAATACTTCCAAAATAAGAGATTCTATGACATTTTGTTTTTAATAATTCCCTCTTATTTTTGTTTGAAAAACAAAATCCTATAAAATGTGATGACAAACACACTCTTAATTTGACAAACACACATCCCGTTGGTTAATAATCAAATGGTTATAGATTGGAGTATTTAATTTCTAACTCTTTTTTTTCTTTTTCTTTCTTCTTTGTTTAGATAAACTCATCAAATGCTAATAAACTTTTTAAAATGTTCAAATAAAGTAATTTAAACTTTCGTTTGTAACTTTGTATACATTGAATCAAGTTCAATAAACAATTCAAATACATTCTATTAAACTTTTACGGGGAAGTAATATGTAAGATTAAGAGAATCATTATTGAATATACAATTAGGAATTTTCTTTTTAAGAAGAAAAGGAAATAAAAAAAAATAGCGGGGGTAGTTTGTCAGTCGTGATTAGTCGATGAACAGTTGTAAACGACATTCAATCATAACTACAAATGGTTTAATAAAAATCAACTGACATATAATACTTTGACTTGATAGTTAAAACCAACGCAACTAAAACCCCACGATTCAACATCGAAGCTTCGAAGAATGGTCGTCCACTAGAGAATTCTCATTGCCTAAACAAGAACTAGCAAACTTGACATTGGAAACAAGGATCCCATGGGATAAAAATCAAACAGCAAACATACCAAAAAAATTGATCAAACTCAAAATGAAGTGTAATCTCATTGCCTAGACTTGAAGTTGTGGACTTGAACACCGAAACAATAATCACAAAGACTTAAAAATGCAAAAAAAATGGTTAACTCAAAATGCAATCTTAACATATGAAATGCAATTTATACCATACAAAGTAGTGACTCGTAGTCGTGACACGACTAAAAGCCACATCAGCCACGACTACGAGTGGTGGAATACAAGTAGGAGTGGGGAGTCAGACGACAAACCACCACTACAAATTGACCCTACTTTTGTAAAATGAAAAAGAAATTATTATTTGTTGAAACCTGAAAAAATGAAAAAAAATATATATATATAATTGGGACCCACTTTTGAACCGTGGTCCTTTGTCAACCACCACGACGAACGGCCACCACGGATTGCACTCCAGCCGTGGTGCAGTTGTCACTCAGCACGAGAATCACCACGGACCCCACTCCGTGAGGTCTTTATCTTATTGCCTACATTTGAACTACTTAACGTGATTAAGAGTGTAATCGAAAGTCTGAAAATAACAAAACGAATCTAATAGTTTTTAAAAGCAAGCTAAAACATAAAGATGGTATATTGAAAAAGTTATAGAAAATGAATCACGTGTAACTAAATAATCAGAATAATACATTTTTAATTATAGAACGTAGCACACACCCTTAATCTAAATAGCTTATAAGTTATGACCCTACAAAGATATATACTTGGGCTGTGTTTGGTTGAGAGGCATTTGAAAATGAATGTATAGATTTGATTACTATTAAAGAAGTTTGGTTAATGAGTTTGTTTTTTAAACATGATATTAAACCCACAAATATACTAATAAAAATAATATAGATATATTTTAAAACCTTAGATGATTGAGTTTAAAAACGCATTCACATACTCATACCCATATTGATTTCACATATTAAACCAAACACACTCTTATAAAGTCTGTATTTAGAGTATTAAAGGGATGATTGGGACTAAAACCATATTCATAGCCTTGATTTCCTCCTTTTTGTTCCAACAATTAAACATGTTCAATCATTTATGCTTTTAAGATTTCCTATAAACAAAACAGGAATAATAACCTACTTTAACGTATAAGATAATGTATACTTGTACCATCAAAATCAAACCAAAACTTTTCGTTTTAGATATAATTTCATGTTTTAGACTTTTAGTTCTTTATAAAATATTGAATGGTTTATTGTGTCGTTATGCGCTCAACTTTACATCGATTATTATTGTGTTAAGTAAACATTTTAATAACTCTATTGTATGCTCACAACTTTCATACATAATATAATAGAGACATAAAAATTAGACGCATACAATAGTACTTACCGTGTGCATAACCAAACAATAATACCAACGTTAAATTATGTATACAAACTACACACGCACACCCATAATACCTGTCGGCTCACCATGAGTGCACCCCTTGGTTATGTCAACCCGCTTAATATTTTATTACTCCGTAATGTTTTTCTTTTGAAGCTATTATACTTATCCTGTTTAGATTATTGTTTATTTATTTGTTTACATTTTTACTTTATACTAAATACAAATATACGGAGTAACTTGGTAATAAAGTTTATGAAATAAAACTTAAAATACAAATATAGTTTTTAAGGTAGTAAAATTAAACTTTTTTAACTGGCAGTCATTTACAAAATTTAATTACACCAATGATTTTTTTTAAAACTTGTTATGCTAACAGCCCTTTACACTAACGATTGTTAACTCTAAGTTAAAAAAGACCACGAATAATATTTTTTTATTCTTTTAATTTTGCGAGTAAAATATAATTATAAAATCTAAAATATGTATATATAGATTATTAACTATAAAGAACATCATTTTCATCTTCCTTGTATCACTTAGTAAATTCATCATCAAAATTTGGTCCTCTTCTACACTGAAACATCAAATTTTATAATCCACCACTATCTTTCACCACCTGGGGACCCTCCGTCAACCATTCATCTTATCTCGTCACGACTTTGGTAGCAACTATATCCTCTCTTTTGCCTTCATTCCTTACTCGAAAAACATCTCAAACGAAAACCCTAGCTTCAATGTAAAATGACGTTGAAAGCAAGGAACCAAATATGTGACTCGTAATCTTTAAGCCACAAATGTGTACTCTGGTGGTGAAAGATGGTGGTGGATTTGGGTGGTAGACTATAAAATTTGATATTTCAGTAGGGAAATGAAAATGATGTTCTTTGCAGCTAATAACGTATCTACACATATTTTAGTTTTTCCAATTTATATTTTACACACACAATTAAAAGAATAAAAAAAATATCACGCATGGTCCTTTTTAACGGAGAGTAACAATCGTTAGTTTAAAGGACTGTTAGCGTAACTACATGTTTGTGATAACTATATGTGTTGGTACTTGCATTTAAAAACAAGTGAAATAAATAAATAGAAAATACAATAAAAATTGAATCAGTTACATATTTTTTTGTTTCAAAATTTATTTTAATTTTATAACATTAGAATAAATTAACTGGTAAAAGTGTTCAAATTCAATATCAGTTTAGAGATTTAATATAAAGAATACTAATTTTTTATTTTTTAAAATTAACATTCGTTAGAAACTATCGGCAATCTTCAAATGTCTCATATTTTATGTTTTATAATAGATCATCATGCAAGGGAAAATTTAAGTAGGAACGTCGAACGATTGATGTGATAGAAACTGTAGGAACGATATTTTTATTTTTAATATAAAATTAACTAAAATTTTTTGATGAAAAAATTTATATTAGAATTATTAGAATTTTATATTTTAACTATTAGATAAAAATATTAATGTTTAAAGAAATTTTGACTTTATTAAATATTTTTATCGTGTGACACGGATCACACGTCAAAACAACACATTGTTAATTAGAGTGAAGAGAGTGGTAATATGTGACACAATATGATTCCCCACCATTTTGAGATTGATCACTCATCTTTCAATATTGTTTACAAAATGGTTCAAGTAAAATGGTTAGAATTATATTAAAGAAGTCGGTTATCATTCGGTATAAAAATAATTAAAAAGTTGTTTAAATAATTTTTTTAGTTATAAATGAATAATTAATATTAAATGGATCTATTTTCAATATGAAAATAATAGAATGAATATAGTTAAAAATGAATATCAGTGAAAAATAATATAACGTTGAATTGACAAAAAATTTTAAGTACAGTGGAGTAATAATTTCCTTTAAAACACCCCTTAGTTTCCGTATCTACGTTGTAGTAGTGACGCACAAGAGTGCGTGTGGGTCCTATAAACGTGTGTCAGCATTTTCAAACTTCAACCACCGCCACCTCTGTGTCGGCTGACATTTCCCGCCACACTCGCAACTTGAATTCCTATTCGGTGTATTTCTTTATTTTTTGTTTTTTTCTCTCTCCTAAATAGCTGACGATCAGTCGTAAAATAATATATCATAAATAATTCGATAACTAATACATTTAAAAAAGAATACTAACGTCGTATAAATTAATGAATACATCGAGGACGAAAATTAAACTCAAGGTTAAACTTAACACTGAAGTAGTCACTCTTCGTACCTTAGTTAAATAAATTGTAAGGTTACTAAAAATCTTATTGAGACTTTGTTATCTAATCTAATATACTATTTATAAAGCATTTTTATATGTTAAGTCTTAAACTTTAAATGATAATTAAATTACTAATTTACCCATGTTTTGCTAATAAATGACAATGACTTTAAATAGGAAAGTTTTTTATTGCCATATTAAACATGTAATATTTAATTACATATAAAATATTTTAAAATATATAATTTCTTTTCAAGTTAATTTTAATTTTAAAGAATGAGCTTGCTATATTCACATGATAGACAGTTTAATTAACAAGTATATTATCGTACGTAGTAAAAAAATTGATACCGTCATATTCCGCGAGCGACATTGTTATAATTTAATCATTTAACAATTATTCTAATAAGTTAACAGGACAATAAAGTGCACTTAGTTTTACTTCCAGTTAAGTGAAAAGGAGTTAAATAAGTAACAAAAATAATGTTTTTAGAATTTATTTTGTTTTCTCTTTTCTTTTTAGTATTATTACATCTTAAAAACGTAAAAATGTTTAATATTCTAATATTACGTCTTATAAGAACAGCTGTATTACAATATTTTAACTCCTATGGCAAAAAGATATTTTTTCTCGTTAATAATTAAACAATTTTAAAACTTTCTATCGTGTTATGATATGATTACAACTTGTTTTCTTAAGATTACGTTTTTGTTACTATTAGAATATTTAAAAGAAGTGTCAAATCATTACTATTATTTATATAGGGTTAGGTTCAAACGAGAACTACAAAAAGGTACAGAACTGCGAGAACTTTTAAATTACATTATTTTTATACATGTAAACACAACAAATTCCATCTAAATGTAATTTAATGTTCGTATTATTAACAAACAAAAGTTAAAAACCACAAAATGCACGTTAAATTACGAAACATATAAAATGTTCACATGTGCACAGATCATATGTGCACATGTAAACGAAAAAATGTAAATACGATTTTAAAGCTTATTTTTAGGTTTTTCAAACTATTTTACTTTGAACCTTAATCTACATCAATATTCACATGTGATTGAATCATCAAACATGTGAAAATCCCTAAAATATAAAAGTTCTCGCAGTTCTGTACCTTTTTTGGTTCTCATTTGAACCTTTGGCTATTTATATATATCTATCTATATCTATATATATATATATATGCTAAAGGAGTATAAAAAAAGCTTTAGAACTTGCCACGTAAACACGAATGACACGTGTCAATATCTTAATTTTAATTAACAAATTATTTAATTAATATTATATTATTATTTTATTATTTTTAATAATTAATAATTAATAAATATAAATACTAATATGAAAAGATGAAGTTCTATATGAAAACAAACTCCTACAAATTATTTAATTAATATTATTATTTTATTATTAATAATACTTAATTAGAAAAAATAAAATAACATTAAACAATTTGACATATACTTAAGTATTATTAATAATACTTAGTAGTGTCGTGACATGGACTTTGTATATAATATTTATCATATTACGATGAGCATCTTACAATGTAATAATAGTATGTACTAAACACAATTATATTTAACAAATCGCTTAATAATTAATTGATTTAATTAAATTAATAGAGAAAAAAATTGTATGTTTTAAATTGTCGTGCATCGCACGGACTTAAAACTAGTATATATCTATATATATATATATACATATATACATATATATAGATGATTAAGGGGAAAACACTTTTTTTTATGGAAGGGGGAAGTGTTATTATTCATCACAACATCTTAACTTTGAAATACAAATATCACAAAAAACAAAGTGAAATTTAGTAAATGTTAATCAGAATCGATGCTATAATGTTAAGCTTCCTTAATAAATTCTTTTTGCGGGTTATAACAAAAATTTATGAATATTAGATCCAAAATTGTTAATATTAATCGCGGTGAATGTTAGTAACATTCATGGACCATGGTGATTAATGTTAAAATTAAAAATATTTTTCAAATAATTTGATATTTTAACATTCATCGTAACAAATGTTAGTTAACATTCTTCACGGTGATTGTTAACAATTTATTAAATAAATATTTATCAACTAATGTTATAACTTAAAAATAAAATTATTCCGTTAATATATTTCTTTATAGCATCGATTTTAATTACTATTTATTGGTGAAAATATTATTTTTTGACATTTTAATTGTTAAGTGTAATATTGTTCGTGATAAATGTTAACACTTCTTCAATAAATTGTCACATGGTATTTAGAATTGATGAATTGAAACATTATCTTTTTATTATAATTGTAAAAAATAGTAACTGAGTAGTTATAGCTTCACTTTATTATATATAAACAGTTGAAATTTTTAAAAAACTTAAGACGCGTTTAATTACATACAACTTTTAACTTTTCATAAAACTTTCTTAAAAAAACTAGAATATTAGAAATGTGTTCAAATCTGCATTTTCTAAAAAACTTTTCTACTAAAAGAAAATTCCTATTTTCCTTTTTATTACGAAAAAGTTGAAAATTACTAGAATATTAGAAATGTGTTCAAATCTGCATTTTCTAAAAAACTTTTCTACTAAAAGAAAATTCCTATTTTCCTTTTTTTTACTAAAAAGTTGAAAATTATCTTTTATTTTCCTCTAAGTTTTCCGTCTCTACTATTTCTCGGAAAAATAAAACTTCATTTGAACACATTTTCTAAATTTTCGATACTTTTTTAGACTCCTCATTCCTTAGAAAGATTGAAAAAGAAAAATGAAGAAATTTTTTCCGTAACTAAACGCGTTCACTTTTTCATTGACGATGATTATCTGCCGATAAATAAACTTTTATCTATTAGTATAATTTAGCAAATACGTTAATCCAATTTACACACTCGAATGAGTTGGATAAAATGTTAGTACATCTGCTTAATAAACCATATTAACTCCATTCCAAAATATACTGAATCATAGTCAAATTACATATGTATTCAGTTAACAATTTCTTTTTGGGGTGTTACTCATGATGAAAAGCTTAAAAAAATTAATGTTCCTTTCGGTACCTGGGTAATTTGCCAAATGAATAATCGATTCGTCAATAGTTTGGATCCAAACATCTAGAGAAAATTATACAAACCGTCATTTAAGTTTGTATCAAATTTTATTGGCAGTCATTTATAAACTTTAATTACACAGATCATCCTTACTTTTTCAAACTCGTTGCACCAATAGTCATTTCTATGGATGTCCGTTAACTGTTGTCGTTAACCTAAGACATGTGCATCGCATATGAGGGCAAATTTGTCATTTCCCCTCCACTTCGTCTGTAACCTTCTTCAATAAAACAAGTTACTGTACAAAAGTTTCCATTCATCTTCCAACCCTCTCTCTCACACACCAGCAAATCCATCTCTTCTTTATCTCTCTCCTAAAAAAATAACGTCACCAAACATAACAGCACTACATTTAGTAACAGCACTACATGTGGGGACAAATTTACCCCTACATGCGATGCACATGTCTTAGGTTAACAATAACAATTAACAGACATCCATGGAAAGGACTATTGGTGCAACGAGTTTGAAAAGTAAGAATGATCCGTGTAACTAAAGTTTATAAAGGACTGTCAGCGAAATTTGATACAAATTTAAAGGACGCTCAAACATCTTTTTAGGAATATGCTTAGTTACAAGTTACGGCGACTTAACTTTTACTTACCCGGAATATTGAAAAAAAACTCAAAAACTCTAACTACTTGAAGAAAAACTTAGATACGATCTTTCCATAAAAAATGTGAATTTAGACACATATTTAAAGACTAGTACATTACCTAAAACTTTGCTAAAAATATCATTACATCATGCACATGCTTTAATATGACCCTGTCGAATGATCGTAAAAAATGTTACGTAAATTTGTGATGGCATGAAATTTCATAAATATTCATATATTAGTAATTAGTATTCTGGTTGTCTTTTACAGTAACATATGTATAGTCATTAACTTTTCGGTTTTGCTATTCACACCTCAGGAAGAAAAGAAAAATGTCTTCAAGGTTTGGGCCTTGTCTGTCTTAGTGCCTTGGCCCAATATCATAATTATATACAAGTACTTGCTTCCTGCATGTTGATAACCGTAAGTTAACGTTGCTTGTCTTCATTAGTTCATTGGACTCCTTAAATTTGGTTATTAATTATATGTCAAAAAGTAATAAGCTGATAACCGAATACTTGTTGATTAAGGAAGAACAACGAAACCACGATGCACATTCGTCAACAACGCCATCTCCAAACCGCAATGAGTTGCCTCCAATTTGGTTAAAATCAAAATCACTGTGTCATAACAGGTGTTCAGAAACATAATGTATCAGGCCAGACCGCAGCCATAACACCATTGTAAGTATCTGAATTTGATTGATTTGACATATATAAAACAATAAGATCAAACATATCTAAAGTTGGCCATTTTTCAATTATAAATATTGAAGTTCATCCAGTAGCGTTAAAACTTCAATACTTCGAATAAAGTTTAAGTTAGACATGTACGCTAGTTATTATACATTTTAGAATAGTGACAAAGCCAATAAACAATTTTAGATTAGAATCTTATCGACAGAGAAACCAGCAATTTTTTAAACTTTAATATAAAATATTTTTAAGATTACTTGGAAAGCGTAACCATACGAACAGGATATAAATCTACTCATTTCTTACATTTCAAAAAAATAACGTTATATCCATGTACTTCTAGGCTTCTAGCAGTTCAACTATCATATGCAGTATGAGCAGCACCTAAGTGCTTGTATCTGCGAGGAGATATAGTGTGGTCACGTGGATATTGCACGCATAGATCCAAATTCATATATATCAACCACCAATTTGAAACTACAAATCTCTACATAATCATTATGATATACACCCGGTAACTGCTAACTCCCTATCTTATTCACAGGATATTAAAAGAACGTAGTATTACAAGACTGACAAATACACTACAATTCAGGTAAAGGTATCCTAAATGCAGTATTACTGTATTACTCATATATAACTTTCTAGTGTATACCTTAACAAACATGATCATTTTGATCTCTTCATTTTCAACTTGTTCGCAAAGGTTGACACTCTTTTTCACTTTGGTATAAACATGAACACTTGATCTTTGTAGCCTTCATGAGCAGCATACTCGGAGGTTACATGTACAGATGTCTGGTATATTCTTGTTAGAGAAACCATTCATGGCTATCATTTGGAAAGTTTACATGACACGATCGTTATCACGTTCACCTGCATTGCTTCTTTTTGTGATTAAGGTTGGTGGGTAGCCCTTGAAACTTTTATCTCATAATGTAAGAAAGCAATTTGTATGATTGCATTGAATTGAATTAAAAGATGGTTTTAAGAAATTATATGAAAGTTTCATAACATCTATAAAGAACGGGGTTCATTTTATGTAAATTAAAACTGTATAATAAATGAGATCCTGCGTATCCCATGAAAATTGCAAAATTTGGCTCGACATGGAGGTTGGTAAAGCTATCAATTAATATATTAATGCAGATCCAAACTGGTTGGGACTTATTTATAGGAAGACCACAAAATATCAAACCAGTGGATATTGTTTACAGGACTACAAATAAATTGCTTTCCTATTAATTAGAGGTAGCAATTTTAACCAATTTAGAACAGGTCATCTCGGGATGTATTTTATTGATAACAGGTCAAACGGGTCAGATATTACCCAAAGTCTATTCAACTACTTACGATCGACCTGTTAAATCACTTTATTAAAAAGTTAGATTATGTTTGATGTTATAGTCTTTATTAACTTATATTACACTATAATCATTTATAAAAAATTAAATAAATATATAAAACAATCTTAGCGGGTCAACCCAGCCCCCACCACTTTTGACCAGAAACAACGTTGACCCACCCATGCATTTTCAGACCTTTACTATAAACCAATCGTCCTGATCATCTTTCAATAATAAATAACATGAAAAGCATGTGAACTAGAAGAAAATAACAACTACAAACGTATAGGTTACTTCAGCTTGGAAATGGTATGTAAGGAAAATGCAATTTTCATGGGACATTTCAAAATGGATAATGTAGGATTTGAAGTGTGGGAAAAAACATCAAGTAAAAGATTGTTTCATCACCAGTAAATGAATGAGGTAACATTCAAATATACAGTAATACCTTTTGCGTTTGCTCTTTGTGGTAGTAGAAGAGGAAGGATTACTATGCCAGTTACGCTTCCTTTGATTAATAAACCAATTGTTAATCTGCTTCAATTGCAGTCCTGTTTCCTGAACCAACCGTGCCTTGTCTTCTTCCTACACAAATAAAGCAATTTAAAAACTCAAATAAAGATATAGTTCACTCATCTGGAAATTTCAACCCATTTACTTACATTTTAACATAATTAAAAACGTGTGAACGAACATACTAAAAAAAAGATCAAAAAAGTTCTTACAGTCGGGTATGGCCATTTCGCATGTGATTGCCACCAAGACTTTAAAACAGAAGTGGTATCACCAGGCAGTTTCCCTGCCCTCCTTTTGCGCAGTATCTCCTCTCTTATATCCACAATCTTCTCCTTGTAACCCTGACAACAATACCATAGAAACAAATAACTTAATATAATTCAAGTATATAGTCAACTTATATCGTTGAAGTGACCAAAATGAGGATTTCAAGTCTCACCTGTTTCAGTTCATGTTTCAGCTCTTGCCTTACACGTTCCATCAACGACCTCTCGCTCTCTGTTGGGACGAGGGGGCCAAAACCCATGCTGTCGTGCCCATCAAGACTTCCATCAAACAAATTGGCATCACTATCTACTTGATCTTCATCATCATCGGACATTGTTGCACCCGTGCCTTCTCCAGGTGATACTCCTATTCCAAGTAAGAAAAATAAAATAAAGTTTAGGTTTCAACGGTGAGACTAGTTTTGGGCCAAATACCTTATACATCACCTGTTAAGCTTTGTAGTGATTGTTCAATCTCCCAGCAGGCCATAACTGCTTCCATTGCATGAACTCGAACATGTTGCTGTAATTGTTCTTTAAACGAACATAGCAACAGAACATAATGAGTCTGCATTGCAATTCAAAAATGCAGTGAGTATAAAAGAGTACATAATGTCATCTTTATATGATGCAGAGGCATTTTCGTTAAATATTACTATCTATAAAATAATCAACAAACAGCTATTTTTAAGGTTAAATGCCTGTGAATGTATCAATCTTTACCTAAAACTCTATTGTATGTATTCAACTTTAAATTTTCTATTGTACATATTGAACTTTCAATTCTTGCCATTGTATGTATCAAATGACCTTTTTGTCGGATAAGTGGTTTTTTTTAGCAGACGTGGCAAGCATATGAATTGGCATGTCATTCGCCACATCATGATGCTAGATACATAAATAGCGATAAAGTATGAAATATACAATTGAAATTTTCAAATTTGATACATATAATAGAATTTTGGGTAAAACCGATGCATTTTCAAAATAGTTAACACAAATTGTTTATCATAAACTCATTACATGAACATAAACATAGATATTATATCGATGGACCGTGTCTTCCTATTTTATTAAAGTAAACATAGAAACTATAAAATGATATAGAACTCATCATCAAAGTTCATCGTGATATCCATATCAATATAGAAAAAATTTCTAACATAAACAACCTCAAAGATTATTACATCTTATATCTTATAATGTATAAAACTTAAATATATAGATCTTATAACAGGAATTGAGCCAACAATTTTGTAACTTTAACCCTAAACCACATAAAACGTAAAAATTTCAGTTAATTATAACAACAAAAAGTTAGTTATAGCTCATCAGACAAAAAAACAAATATATCATCAAAAATTATTATAATATAAATTAAAATTAAAAGGAAAAAAAAAATTTACCATAAACTGATCAAGCTCCTTATCATCATGATCTAGATCACCAAGAGCCGAATACTTTGAAACAACCTGCTGCGATTGCGCAAGCTGCGCATCGATTCTCGGCAACTGATCCACCGGAGTTGCGATACGTAAACAAGCAACATGAGCAGCTAACAGCTGTTCGTACAACGGGTGTGATAACACCTCTGCTTTTTGTTTCGCATTTTGCCAATTCAAACCGTCGCCGTTGCCGGCACCGACGTCAGTCTCGCCTACGCCGGCGACATTATTACTGTTATCCACCTGTGAGTGTGATCGTTTCATTGTTACTATTATGAGAATTTGTAACCGACGGATTTGGTTTTATTTGTATTTAGATTAGATTAGATTAGATGAATTAGAAAAAATGAAATAAAAAAGCTTTTGTTGATGTGCAGTCTATAATGCGTAAGGTACAAGTGCTGATAAAAATTTGTTGAAAAAAGGTGGGAAAAAGGGTAAAAGCGTCAATAAACCATCCTACGGATTTAATAGAGTATAGGTACAAGTGTATGACAATTATTTTTCAAGATTTCTTCACATATTAAATACACATTTTTCACTAAATTTTATACATCTCACTTTTAAATTTTCGCTGAGTACACATAATATGTATAGAATTTTTTTTGTAATTTATGCATTAGAAAACATATGATATTTAGAAGGATATAAGTGACATATATAAAAATTTTACTTATTTATTAAACGTGCAACGATAAAATAATATAATACGGAGTAATAGTATAGTTTCGATTAGTTATTTTCTTTCTTTTCACAAATTAAATGCACGAGATACTAAACTATTGAGTATAAAGTTTATCAATGATAAGTTTATAAAAAAAAACGTGACACTTCCTTCATACCCAAAAAAGCAATCATTTCTATTTAAAGATCACAAAAAATGCCAAAATATTTCTTTGTAGATAATTTGTCAACTAGAAGTTATTGCAAAGTACTAGTAAGATTAAGTGTATTCTATAAATCCTTGGAGTTTTGTTTTTTAAAAATTGTTCAATGAATCTAATATTAAATTAATATTAATAATAATAAAATACCAAAACATAGCATTTTCTCAATTTTTATTTTAGGTATGTTTCAACCAATTATTCATTGTTCAATTAATAGTTTTAATAACTTAGGTAGTAGTTAACCGATTCATTACCTTTTATCTATTGTTTATTGGCTTTCTTAACTTGGAGATTAGTTTCTCCATTCATTTTAAGCAACTTATTAATTAAATCACACTTCTATTATCGCGGATAATGATTGTAATAACTATATTATAGTAATTTCATATCTAACTATTGTATTATTCCTTCCGTTCTAATTTAACTGTTCAACTCACTATTCTTTTTTGTTTAAAATAATTATCCACTCTACAAAATTAAAATTTATTATACAAATCACCTATTATACCCATAATTAATTACCAATATTACTATGGTTTACAAGAAATTTCAGAAATTTGTAAATTGGTTTGATTTTAATCTTAGATTTAACGTGTTACATATATATATATATATATATATATATATATATATAGGAACGTTTAAGAGGGAAGTGCTTTTTTTGAGGAAAGGAAAGCGTTAATGTTCATCACGAATAATATTACACATTCCAATCAAAATGTCAACAAAAAAAATATTTTTTACCAATAAATAGTAATCAAAGTCGATGCTATAAAGAATATATTAACGGAAGAATTTCATTTTTAAGTCATAACATTAGTTGATGAATATTTATTTAATAAATTGTTAACATTCACCATGATAAATGTTAACTAACATTCATTAAATTAATGTTAAAACATCACATATTTGAAGAATATTTTTAATTTTAATGTTCATCACTATGAATGTTAACTAACATTCACCACGATTAATATTAACAATTTTGGGTCTAATATTCATAAACTGATGTTATAACCCGCAAAAAGAATTTATCAAGGAAGTTTAACATTCATATCATCGATTTTAATTAACATTTATTAAATTTCACTTCGTTTTTCGTGAGATTTGTATTTTTGAAGTTAAATTGCTCTGTAATGAATAATAACACTTCTCTATTCCCTCAATAAAAGTGCTTCCCCCTAGATCATCCAAACACACACACACACACACACATATATATATATATATATATATATATATATTAAGTGAGTTGAACTATTTCCCGACTCAAAAAAAATGTTAATATTCATTTACTGTAGATTCAATTAAATGAAAAGGAAAAAAATAACAATTAATCAATCAATCAAGATTAGTACCATTACTAGAAAACTATGAAAGAAGACGGATGTACTGAAATTAAATCATAGTCTCCAACAACTCTTAGTTAATGATTGAAGATTTTTCAAATAAATAATTAAGCTGGATTAAAAATCTTATCAAAAGCTAATACGTGGCATTATTTCATAAGAAGAAAAAATTGCATTATTAATATACTACATCATGTTAATTAATTATTTAATTAGTGTCTAGTGAATGGGTTTCCGTTTTTTGAACCGTACACAATCTGTCACTTACTCATGTATAAGCAATTTGTGTTTTTTTCATACTAAATATAAATTAAAATAATTTCAAGTAATAAATACTCATTTTCAATTCTTAAACGAAAAAAATTGTCAGCTTATATTAAATTATGTAAATTCAAAGAAGAAAAGGACCTCGCAGAAGGTAACATCATGAAACCTTGAAAATTATCATCATCAAGAGTATATGTAATTTAGCTCAATTTAAACGGTAAAACAAACATTTAGACGTTTACTGAAAGGATTTTTGAGGCGGTAAATTTACGCAACTCTATGGATTATCTGGAGATACAGAATGACATGATCAATAACTCAACGAAGTTTAGATGCGATATTTTAAGATATGGGATTAAACTTCATTCATTTATATGGATTTCGAGATAAGTAATAAATATAAACATCAAATAGGTTGATTGGATTTGTAGTCCAAATTCAAGCCTATCTGAAAATATTGTAATCGTTTTCAAGCTAGCTTCTTACTAGTTTTAATACTAATTGCCGTTCAAAATCACTACAGGGTTTCTGTTGCTACGTTACGTGGGTAATTAAACTATCAATAACATATAAATTCAGTTTTTCGTGTGACACATTTGTATATAATATATGGTTGTATATAGGTATAATCGTATCATGTATTGTGTTAGTATTATTTATCGTTCTATAATCCAAACATATAGTTAATTAAAACCCGCGTAATTAACGCTGTTAACAAGGGCATAACTATTTTACTGTATCTAATATGAAATTACGACTCCTTAATTTTCATTTAACAAAATTATTATTTTAACTGGCAGTTTATATTTATAAACGTGTAAATCTACAATTCTAATATATCAGAATATATTAGTCAAAACATAAACTATACGAAAACTTACATAAAAACTAAAATCAAAAGTTGAAAAAAACAAACCTGACCACTAGCAACAATGATCGAATCATTAGAAACTTGAGAAACGACGTCGTCACCTCTTGCATCACTAATATTTCTTTGCAATATCGATCTCGATAGCCACTGATTATTATTCTGATGATGGTGAGACGATGTTGTAACAGCGGAATCCGAATTATTATTATTCGTTTGCAAGCCGAGTAAAAAACTATTACTATTACTATTATTACTATTACTGTCTCCAAAGCGGCCGCCTTGTTGTCTCAAAATTGCGCTATTGAGCCAGTGGTCTTTACCGGTGGCACGAGCAGAATGAGGGAGATGATGGTGGTCTACAGGGAGAATTGTTTGAAGGACAGAATTTGAATTGTTGTTGTTGGTATCTTGAAAATGTTGTTGTATGGACATATCTTGTGAAACATGATTGTTGTTGTTGTTAGGATGATATGCCATTAGCAGGTGTTGTTGTAGTAGTGTTTGGTTCGTACCTGCCAATGAATTGAAGGAGTGAAGAGATATTAGAGAAACAGAAAAAGGAAATGATCAGAATAAGGAAGTAAGTGTGTGTTTATATATACTTAAAATTATACTCCATTATAATGTACTTGTTAGCTATGTACGGTAATATTTACGCACCTTATCCCATTTTATTATATACTTTTCAAATCTATCTGTAAAATATACTTAAATCAAAATACAATGGAGAAATTTTGACCCTTAATTATGTTTTCTCAAATCAATCCGACCACCTAGATTAATTCCTAATAGTTAATTATTTTAATTAAAATTAAAATTTTCGGATATAATTAAAAAGAAAAAAATCCTTTCATAACTAATACTAATATTTATTTCCTAAAAGTAATTTTTTTTTCCAGATATAACTAAAAAGAAAGAAATAAGAAATCATGTCATAATTAATCCTAATATTTTGTTTCCTAAAAGTAAGAAGATATCCCTAAAATCTCTCACCCACGTAAAACAAAAAATCAAATTCACAAGAACAGTCACAAAACTTCAAACTATAATTCCCAAAAATCTATGGTCTCCATCACCAGAAGAATTTTGATTTGGAATTCTCTCAAACCTCTTATCACTTTAGCTAATATATATTATAAATAAATTTAATGCATTTTCATTAATAATAGCTTGAGGTTAACATTAACATATATAAAAAAAAAGACAACTCATTTTATAAATTCAATTTAAATTTTCCGCGTTGTCGCGGGTCTTAAACTAGTATGTATGTATGTATATATATATATATATATATATATCCCTATACAGTGGGGGTTCAAATGAGAACCAAATAAAGTTGAAAACTTGTGAGAACTACTAGATAACGTATTTGTTCACATGTGATTCCCTCAATTCATATGTGAACATTGATATATGATAGATTTAGAAAGAAAAAAAATGCTAAAAACTCTAAAAATTACGTTGTAAAACACATTTGAACCGATTTGTTCACATGTAAACACATATTTGTATTTTTGTGTTTTTCGATATAATTTTAGGACTTTTTTTACTTTTTTATTTATCAATTAAACGTACATCAATGTTCACAAATAAATGAAGTTAATCATATGTGAACAAATACGTAAACTAGTAGTTCTTACAAGTTTTCAACTTTTTATTTTGTTCTCATTTGAACCTTCACCGATATATATATATATATATATATATAGGGGAAGGATCAAGAATGAATCTCTAAATTTGAGGGAAGGAGGGAAGCAAACTTCAACCACACATTTCCTTGTATCTTCTCCAACTCATACAATATACCCATTTCATCAATTTTTGTTTAAAATTTAAAATTAATGCATGTAAATCAATCAAAACATTATAAATTTCAAACTCATTAAAGACATTCATACATATCTCCAATTCGTCATAATTTATATTCATCAAATATTAAGAATTTTGGGTATAACTTTTGAGTTTTTGTGAAAATTTTGATTCACCAATGAATACAATAAAATTAAACGAATTAACGAATTTCAACATACAAAATTTATAAACAAGTAATTAATTTAATTATAGTCGTCATTAACCATCGAATTTCACAAAAAAATAAAATAAAATTAGAACATTAACATTCATTTGGAATGAATGTTGATCAAAATTACAAATAATATTCATAAACAATAATTTATGATGAATATTAACTTATATATGTTTTTATACATTGTTAAACGAGATAACTTAACATCATCAGTGTATAATAATGTATATGAGTTAACATTCATCGTAAAAAAATGTTTAAAAATATTAAGTTGTAATTTTGATTAACATTCTTTCCAAATGAATATTAATATTCTGAATTTTTTTGAGTTATTTACAATTTTGCCACCGCGTTGACTTTTGAATTGACCAGAATGTATGGCTAGAATTAACTTTTCTCCTTCCCCCATCTTTTTACTTCCCTCTTGATCCGCACCCTATATATATATATACTATCTTGACATTTTATATTAAGAAATTTAATAATCAAGACTCAGCACTTCTACGTTACTTTTCATACCGTTTAATAATAATTTTATTTTCATATACGTTCACACTTCCCGTGTTATAATTATTTTATTGTTTTTTCATATTTTCACTCTTCCCATTTTACATAATTTTATCATTCTCCTATATTTTAAAACTTTATTTTTATTACTACATCTTCGTATTTACAACTCTACATATACAAGTAGCTACTATATCGTTATAAGTTCTTCGTCAAGACACTATTTATAATAAGACATTAAAATCTACTGCATACTACGGGTATTTTACAATATAATTGTATTATATTACTAATGCAGTACATATTTCTCTCAAGTGATAAAGTGAGAAGAAAAAGTATTTGAAAGTATTCATTATGACATGAAAAAATCATTTGATTATAATCTAGGTACCCACTTTCTCTCACTTTTGTCCTTTTATTTTCGGGTCTTATAATATTGACATGGAAAATGTTAAAATTTCATTTAGATTTGATAAATTGTCGATTTTGTAGAATATTTTGACAGCAATCAACTGCAATTAAACTGAAATTTATTAATTCTAAGAACTATTTAAATAAACTTTTATTTTAGCACAAATTTTTTATTTTTATCCTACAAACACTCTTTGGAGCTTAATATCGTTAACCCATGTCTTTTATTTTAGTAAATATAAAGTAAGTATGATAAATTAATTTCCATGGAGATTAGATTTGTTTTTAAACACCAAATTGACGTGGTCATATCATGAATGTAAAGCGAAAAAGGGGGACCAAATGGCACGCGTCGAAAAGGCCGGGTAGTAGAATACGCGCCGCCAGTGAAAATGGAGATACTATACTGGACTACTGGTACAATAGTCCCATACGTCTAAGTGGCCCCACATCTATCTATTTAATTATTTTAAGTTAAATTTGGTGGGCCCCATGATACCAGGTTGCTTTTCCTTGTTTTGGCGTTTGGCCTTGCCAAAAGCTTTCATCTTAATTCTTAACCCATGGTATTCCATCGGAAGAAGTTGGTTTAGTTTCAATGATTTGGTAATTGTTACTTGGATCGGAATTTTCTTGATTTCAAGTGGAGGTCATCTTCCCTCGTAAATCTTATTAATTCTATGTTGAACGATTCTTGATATGTACAAAAATGTAGGCGGTTGACATCCTCACGTGTTAGGTTACATCGAATATAAATGCAATCATTACAAAATTATCTAGTGGCTAAGTTGCATACATCTGAATAAAAATATTCACCATCACCGAGCAACCTGAATGAAAAAAATCTCATCCGATTAGCTGTTTACTCGATGGCTAAAGATCTTTATGTATATATTTGATGAAACCGAAGTTTATGGTCGGAAATTTAAAAAAGAAAAAAGAAATCTTCTTTAAAAAGTTTTTTATTTCAATAGATATACAAGAATAAGATAGTCCGTAATACAATCAAATAGCCTTTTTTTAAAAAAAAAATAAAAAAATTTATGTGTGAAACAAGGCTTCTTCAATTTGACTGAAATTGTTTTAGATAAAAATCCCAAAAGTATACTCATATAAGTTTACAGAAACTGTTATGTCAAACACACTTTTAATATGCATGTGAAGTAGTATATGGGCTAAACTTATAACGTTTTTTTTTTTTTTTTTTTTTTTTTTTTTTTTTTTTTTTTTTTTTAATAATAATAATAAAAAAACCACAATCATATATCTCAATAAATTTTAAATCCCACAAAATTTACAAGAAGAAAATAAAAGTGGCGTTAACTTACATCTTCATTAGAATACTAGATAGTATATTCAATAGTAATTTTAATATACTTAAATTACAATCATATGTCATATATCTCAATAAATATAAACTAGTTTTAAACCCGTGTGATGCACGACAATTTAAAGCATACAAAGTTTATTTCTACTAATTTAATCAAATCAATTAATTATTAAGCGATTTGCTAAGTATAATTGTGTTTAGTACGTAGTATAAAAATAATGTGAGATGTTAATCGTAATATGATAAATATATTATACAAAGTCCATGTTATTACACTAAATATAAGATTGTAACTAAATATATGTCAAATTGTTTAGTGATATTTTATTTTCTAATTAATTCTTATTAATAATAAAATAATTTGTAGGAGTTTGTTTTCATATGGGACTCCTTCTTTTCATATTAGTATTTATATTTATTAATTATTAATTATTAAAA
The DNA here is from genome assembly GCA_963930675.1 of Gnaphalium uliginosum. NCBI lineage: Eukaryota > Viridiplantae > Streptophyta > Magnoliopsida > Asterales > Asteraceae > Gnaphalium > Gnaphalium uliginosum. The sequence goes on along the minus strand of OZ005685.1, from coordinate 8,982,985 downwards.
AATAAGAAAATAATAATATAATATTAATCAAATAATTTATTAACTGAAATTAAGATGTTGACACGTGTCATTCGTTCTTACGTGACAAATTCTGAAGCTTTCTTTTATACTTCTTTAGTGTGTATATATATGAACATGTGCCAAACTAAAACATATTGACAAGTTACAAAAGTTGGTGTATATTTAATTAATCTCGTGTTCAATGCTTGCATTAAACAAAATGAATGTTTTGCCCGATTGCCACCGGTGATAATAAATAAAGTAAAGTTTCAATGAAGGTACAAACTGTATATGATATCTTGGTACATGCGTTTCTTTTTGTAAGGTATTTGGTAATAATACCATTTGAAGATGTACTAGGTTAATTTTTCTTTTAGGAAATGGGCTTAAACTCAAGGTTAATATAAATGTTTATTTACTCCTAATTAATAGCTACAAATTTATTTTTAAATTTTAGTTGTACATCACCAAACGTGTCTTAGATGTTCTACTATATAATAGTGCAATATATATTTGATGATGTACGACTTAAAAATGACGGTGTACAAATTATTTCTTTTCAAAAATAAACAACAAATTTTGTTAAGAAAAACTTTTTTCGTACTTTTCTAAACTTTATTTTTTTTTACAGTGAATTTTAAAAGTTTTAGTGACTGTTAGCTAACAATGTAATATTGCTCCATGTGTAAAACACGTAAACCATATCTAACAAGATTTTGTAATCTGGTATATATTTCATAAAAATTACTACTAAATAAACTTAACTTAACATCAACGATTTTTTGTTGGTTTCATCGTATACTTTCTGTTAATATCCTTTATTAATATTCCTATTTGTTAATAATATAATAACAGAGTATGGTTCAAATGAGTACAACAACTTTGTGTGAGAATAGGAGAATCAATCTCAACCATTCATTTTCATCAAATACTCACTTCACCAATCTTTTTAAAAACTAAATATCTCACAAACGACAAGTCGAAAAATTATGAAAATTGCACCATATTTTTCAGCGTTTTTTCCTCTTCGATTTAAGATTTCACAAGCTATACTTTCGACGAGTTTTTTTTTTCATTTTTTGGTGGGTTTTACAAATTAGTAACACATGCGTTACGGATTAGTTGTACATTTGATTTGCGGTTAGGGGTAGGGTCAGGGTTTAGGGTTTAGCATGGTTTAGAGTTTAGGTTTTAGGTTTTAGGTTTTAGCAAGGGTTAGGATTTAGGGTTTAATATGATTTAGGGTTTAGGGGTTAGGGTTTAGGATTTGGGGTTTAGGGTTTCGGGACCCACCAAAAAATGAAAAAAAAAACTCGTCGAAAGTATAGCTTGTGAAATATTAAATCGAAGAGGAGAAAATGCTGAATTTTATGGTGCAATTTTCATAATTTTTCGACTTGTCGTTTGTGAGATATTTACTTTTTAAAAAGATGGGGAAAATGAGTTTTGTAACACGTGACAAATTCTTATTGGATTTTTTACCATTTTCAATTGAAACTCACGCTGTGATAATAATATTATTATTAATAATAATAATATTAATTAATAATAATTAATAGTTTGATTTTGATGGAGGGGTAAATACAATAGTATGGTACGAAAAAGGAGATGGTCCCCTACAAGTGTGGAACAGGTAGTAGTCATCCGGCAATCGTAAATGCCGTCAGCGATACGGCAGTCGACAGCTGCAATGTCATCACCTTTTCAGAAATCTAATTTCCCATATTTTTTTAATTATGCCACCAATTATTATTGTATTAGGTCTACGCTTTACTTTTAGATCCGATCCTTAGATTTTTTTTTTTTTAAAATAAGATTGGTTCAAAAAGATTAAAAGAAAAATGCAAAATTAAAAGATCCAAGTCTACAATTTTTCAAATAATAACAAAATAAATGTAATTTTATTTCAACGCTTTCACACCTTTGTTAAATCAAACGTCTCTCATTAATTAGGAACCCCAAAATAAATGCATTTATTTATTTATTCATAAATAGGTCACTTCATACCGCTAAATTATGTGTGTTGGGGTTACACATAATTGAGACTTACATATTTTTTTATTTTTTAAAAGAAAGATAGGAATACATATATGTGTGTATCATGCATGCATGCATGCATGCCTCTTTTGTGATTTTTTGAAGTCCAAAGTACAAATATAACACAAAATTAACCATATTATTCCAAGGAACAAATAGTCATTTTCACCATTGAGTAGTTAAAATGACATTTCATAGGATTTATTCTTATTATATTTGATTCCGTCATACATCAAATAGGCATGGAATAACTCAAGCCTTATTTTACAATTTTTGGCACACTTCCACCAACGACGTGTACTCATTCCTATATGGTTTCTAATTTCATCTTCCACTTTAGCCTACTTTTAATCGAATATATCAATTGCTTTAACTATTTAATAATTAAGATCTTTTATGATGTTTGTTTATATCAATTGCTCTATTTTTAGTTGAATGTATTGAATATAGTTTAGACGAACCATTAACTTACTAAACAATCACCAAAGCCAAAGTAGTCTATTGGTTGGCATCCAGAAACTCATCCTCTCAAATAACCTGAACAGTGAAAACTTCATTCTTTTACCGTCTACGAAGCATTGCAACTCATATGAATAAAATGATATGATTTATATAACCCACATGATAAGATGAAGTAGATTATATATGATTTATCTATAAAAATATGTTTAAAGTGAATGAGATGGTTTTGACAATATATGTGTAAAATCAATTGTTGTGATTGAAAGCTATTGCTTTGACAACCTAAAGTAAGAATTTTGAGAACCCCCAAAGTGATGTTATGGCATTATATGTAATAACTAAATAAATAGTCATATCGAAAACCTTTAGTTTAATTTGTATTATTATGCATTTATGCTTTTTAAAACGCAATTTGTTTTTAGAGGGTAATTGTTTGTACCTTTATTCAATCATTGTCTCTTAGATGCTTGTTATTATTCATCTTCAGAATATTTCGTACTAATTAAAGTGAAACCTGTCTTAGTTTTTAACTATAAGGAACGTAATTCATCCAAAAAGTAATTCTAAGAAAATGTTCCAAATTTGTAGCAAGTACATAAGCAAATACTTTATATATTCTTTCATCTTTCATAAGAAAAGATTCGTTTATATCGTAAAAGAAGCACATAAACTCATTTGATCTCGTCGTCTCACACTTACCTACCTTGATTTGGATTCTTATCGGAACGTAATCTAAATGATCACAAATTCGTTGTTATAGCATCCGAGAATGTTAGGTTAATAACAAGACAATGGTAATCAATAATCAATCATCACATGAAAAATCAATAACTTACACTTGAATCTTGCAAAATATGTTTTAATTATAACATGTGTATTAATTAATTGTGTTATATTTCTTGAAATGTAAATATTTAGGCTGAAATCCAAAATCTGAGAGGATAAGGTAGTGGTAGAAGTTGAATGGCATTTATAGCCCACAACCCTCCTCTTTAATCTTTGTTCCTTTGCCCACAAAAATAGGCTTTTCTTTCATGGACCACACTAGCACTTGGGATAGCTCACATCCTTGGACCACAATACCACTTAATACCTTTCTACATTTCCCATCAAAAAGAAAACAAATAATTGGGATCCACACATTTGATGAGTAAGCCTAAATGAAAAATCCCAATTAGTGAATCATGGTACAAATGACCCCACATACCCATAGCCCATAGGTGATATGATAGATGAGAAGAAAAACCAAAATAACATTAATCAAGTATATTGTAATAAGAGGTTAGACAATTTGTTTCTTGATTTCATGCTACTTACACTTGCACATTTCATATATGCATGTCATAGACACATAGCATGAGTGTGAATAGTTGTGTTTATTTTGGACAATAGTGGATCATGTTTGGTGAAATTTGACCAAATTTTTTGATTGAATTAGGTCCATAAAAAGGGAATGAGAATGTGGAGTGTTTTCTATAGCAATTTTATGGAATTATTGTGGTTTGAGAGAGGGACTTGATAGTTGATAGGAGTGGGGAATATCACTATTGCGTGATAAGTTGGAACTAGGATTCAAATTTATTTGTAATGGATAATTCTTTAAATTTACATGACCTTAAAGATTAAAATATGTTTATGTTCATTCAATAAATATGTTAGATCACTTTTTTATACCTTAAAAAAAAATAAAAAATTCTGGTGTAGCAAAGAGAAAGCTAATCATTCAAAAGTCAAAGTCCAAGATCAATTTGTAAAGGTATCGACTAGGTTGCCAAGATACTCAGTCGGACAAGATGATTACCATAGTTGGGTCTTGACTTTGGCCTTTCTCATATAACACCTACTGTTTGACTTTATTATAAAAGAATCCCATGTTCAAACATCAAGGTTACAGTTTTGACTTTTAGTAGGTCTCACTCTTTAGGTGCTACCAATTTAATTACCTTTGTGTTTGTTGATCGAATATACTATGTTTGTTTGTACTACTATATATAGTAACACTTCATGTTATAAAGTTATGATTTTCATATTTAAACAATTTATTAGGGTGTGTTTGGATTGTGAATTTTGAAGGTAGGAAATAGGAATGGATACGATCGTGGACGTTTGTTTAATGGGTTGGATAATGAAAACTGGGAATCAAACCCCTAAATTTCGGCATATGCCAAACCCAAGTGGGATGGTGGCTTTGAAAAACCCATACCCATTCATACCCATAGTGAAACCATATTCAAACCAAAATCCTCTTTAAAGACATGTTACATTTCTGGTATCTGTCATCTAAGATATGTCCATTACACAAAGTGGCATATGAAATAGGATACTGCACCATACTTCATATGGTGAATCTTTAAATGACACAGAAAGACTCTAATGCAAACTATTTGTTCACAAAGATGAATCTTGTGTGCTTTTCGTGCCATTGGTCATCACACAAATTTGTACAACATATGTATTTGCGGAAAAGATTTTAGCCAAAATCAAGTATCATATCGACAACAGTACAGGTACATAGAGTATGCAGATCAACACTGTTTCAGAGGCAAATACCGTGGAAAACATACGCTTTAATCTTCTTTAAGAAAAAAAATGTTCCAAATACACCATGAACAACTCTCCTGAAGTTCTCGCATACACGCATGGTTTTTGCCGATAACATTAGATAAATTACACACCATGATGCAAAAGTTTAAAATGTTACAACATAGTACAAACAAATGCACATACTCAAGTTATACACACATACATACCTATATGTCCTACGTATGTATGTGTGTATATATATAGAAAGAAAAATGTTGACCGTCTGTATGCAACATGAAGCATTTAGCAGATGGGTGAATACGGAAATAGAGATGTTTAGAGAGTACCATTTACGCGAACATGATAAGGCGGGCCTCGACAAAAAATTGGTTCATCAGGTGAAGAAGATCGCGCACGAGCCCTAAGAATTTCATTAGGATCATCTATTACAGCAGCAGCCAATAGTGTGTACTCACCGGGGACAAGAAAATAGAGACAGAATGAATGTTTTATCTCTTCAAGTGGAGGAACATCCACCTTCATGCCAGTTAAAGCACCTAACATAAAGACAAGATATAATAAATAAATACATTGTTTAGATGGAGAGAACCATTAGTGTTAATTGAGTTGACAACCGATGGTAGACAGGTAGAGGATCAGATTAGTAAGTTTAGATGAAAGAAAAAAAATCAATAATAAACTTAAAAAAACACACACATCCACACATGTAGATTAAGGTGCTATAAACTAAGATTTCATTCAGGTTTATTAAAAGCCCTCATTGTAACTTAGTAATTAGTATAGGATATAAAGTCGAGGTGGCAGTTTTGACCCATCAACTTTCAAAAATGCATAAAGAATACCAGAGTGGCAGAGTCTACAAGAATTAGCAAAATTACACAAAGTAGAGAAATTGAATTTTCATGCAAAAGAGACACATTTATGTTTGGTACTTTTAGTCCAAGATCAGTTATTCTTACAAAGCGTCATTTTTTCATCAGGTCCAGTCTCTCAGGAAAGATGGTTTGTTTGCCACAAATAGGGAGGTATGAATGTATAATGCCTGGAGAAGTCCATAAGTCCATGTATATGTAAACAGAAACACAAATACAAGCACACCCACACACAAAGAGAGGCTAAACAGTCTTACCAGACCATAGTACAGCAGAATTGCTCCCTTCAATGCAGTTTTCACCAGCTACATCTCTACATGTAATATTAAGACACATACTGATTGAATCCTTTGTGTTATTCCGAACCACAACTTCCATGGGGGTCATATTATGTGCCAGCACAGGACCTTTAGGGGGAAGAGAATCTCCTTCAGTACTTGATCCATTCGATAAATCTCTCTTTTCAGCTTCTCCTACATGTTCCTTAACAAGTCTAAAACTAAAAGTCAAAGGATCCGGTAGTAAAACGTCCATCACTGATGTCTGCAGGGCAGCCTGTGTGGCATCTTTAATATGCAATTCTCCTGAACTATTCCGACCTGATACCCACCTAACCTTAATCTTAGAAATCAGATTCTTTATAGAAGCATTGAGTTCAGCTTTTTTGGTCTTCTCTGAGAAACTTACAGTTTTACCACCATCTCCTTTTGACCGTTCCTTTGACCCAAGAAAAGAACCGTCAAGAACAGGTAGCTTAAAATGCTCCAATGGTATCAGTACTCTTGCAGTGTAATCTCTGTCTATTCTTGTTTTAGGATAATCAAATTCTGAAGAATTGTTATTGTCCTCAATATTTGTACTCTCAAGTTGGACAGAGACACCGACCTCAAAAACAACATCGGTTGGATTAGATAACTCAAGTTCGAGAAATCTTAGGCCCCAGCTTCCTCTGTAAGGATCAATTTTCACCAATCTATCTGTGTGTTCTGAGTAATCAGTACCATTATCAGTAGAATCATCATTTGATAGATTATCAGAAATTTCTCCCACGTGAGCAGGGATTTCCATTGACAGTAGCCGAGCTTTCACAAAAGACAAGCCTTGCAAAACACATACGTTTAAGGGAGTCACTAGGCGTCGACCGGGTGGCACAATATTAACACTTTCTGTAGGCTCTTTACGGTTCTCTGCAGGACCTAAGACAGGAAACAAGTAGCAGGAGTAAATATCAGAGGTGTCAACTTGCCCATTAGCTTAGTAATGGGTGGAATGGGATTATGTATTATCACTAACAGGTTGAACGACTGAAAGAAGAAATAGCTAGCTGAGGAAAAGAAAAGGTTAAATGGGTTGAACAGGTCAGACAGGTTAAAAGTCACCCAAAGTGTACTTTTAATGATGTAACCTCCCAAATCATTTAATTTAATAATAGTAAAAATACTAGATATATGAAACCAAGTACCACGGCCAGTATAGAAGCCAAGATAGTAGACACTATTTAAATGAAACCTACGTAGGTAGACCAAGGAATAATTCAAGTTCCTTCATTTCTCACTTTGTAGCTAAGTTGAAATACATTAATAATTTTCGCAAACTAGTAGAGGAACACTACTTGGCATGTTAGTCTTATGCAAGAACTAATATACCATTAGACCAAAAGTACAAATGATTACCTGCATAGTGGATTAATAACATTGGGCTGCTTGCATCCTTTATTGGCCTAGTTGTATTTACAAATGTGCTCTTGCTACCAATGGTATCAAGATCCACCAAGCCGAGCTGCCAAGCTTTCAAGGTGACTGGTATAGTCACTTCAGCACCAGGCTTTAAAGGAAGGGCAGATTTTAATGCTTCATAGCCAATGGATATGACAGAATCTTGATTTTTCCCTGATAAAGATATATGTGCTTGTTCAACTGGAACTGTACCAGCATTAGCCACACTAATCCAGAGCTCACGGATTTCGCCCTCATATAAAATGACGGAACCATCACCACCAACAATATGTGATACCAACAATGGCAATGAGGGTACTACTGTAATATTCGGAACAATTGTGGTTTTCAGCTTTCCAGACCCACAACACCGGAAAGGGTCAGAAATAACAAGCCCCTGTGCAGCTCCAAGAAGCAAATTTTCAACATCTTTGAAAAAATGCTCAGTAGTTACACCAAAGCAATGAACAAGACATCCCGGGATATTCAAGGGACCCACTTTAGTTGGAATTCCTGATAAACTTATCACTTTTGAGGAATTAGGGGGAAGAGTCACACTGATTGGGAATGCATCAAAATTTCCAGAACGGACAGAGAGATATATGCTATTAACCAGCAAGTCAAACCCACAAGGGTTTGCTAACTCCACCAGTACTTGAACTGGTTCTCCAACAACCCAAACCAGCTCTTGTTTACTGACATCGACTGAGTCCCCTTTGCTGAATGGTGTATAAATAAAAGGACCCGAAGGACCTGATCCTACCCACCAATCATCTCTTCCAGGATCTCGTTTTATAATGTCCATCTGTGATGGATGTAGAGGAAATGAATGCAACCTAGTTATCAAAGATGATATTTAGTCATGGTATCCACATAAAAGAGATGGGCAGACCCATAACTAAGGAAAACAAGATAGTCATACGAAAGAACTAATTTTGTTATGTCAAAAGTGGAAATAATCTTTAGCAAACAAAAGAAATATAGAGTATATATATGATAGAACTAGGACCAAAAGAATATTGGATTAATGTGTTTTCTGTTGTGTTTTTAATCATCTCGCCCATTTTCCTTTCTATATATGTTCTAATTCTCTCAAGAACAGCTAAAACTGTATTTAAGGGTATAGCCAGAAAACATGTACTAACACTAGTTGCTCCAGTTCAGGTCATATATTCTTAGATTGTATTGGCCATCAGTTCCTAATAGATGATAATATTCATTTAAATGCCAAGTACCTCACAAAAGGTAAGGCAGGATCAGCACAATGAGTTCCAGAAGGAAGCCTCTCTGCAGAATTGTTGAGTGCACTTGCAAGTCCATTTTGCCCTGAAGGTGTTATTAGAGGATAGTAAGATCTTAATAGACGTGCTGCTGCACTCCACGCAGCAAGAGGATCTCCAGCACGAACAGCTGAGAGAAGTATCTCCTTTAATACAACCATCTGCAGGGTGCTCCATTGTGACTCAAATAGAGATACTACCAAATGATGATGCATCTTGCCACCATCAGCAATAGATGGTCCAATATCCTTGTATAAAGCAAAATATGATTAAATATAGTAAGGACAGTCAAACACGTAGAGGGAACTAAACATTGCAACACTTATAACTGATATAATTATAGATGACCAAGAAAACGAATGACATAGTACAAAGAGGAGACATAGGATCAGAAACCATGTTAAGGTGACAATGCATGGAAAGTGAGATGCAATCTAAACAAGTAAATGAGGGAACCAAACATTGCAACACTTCTGATATAATTATAGATGACCAAGAAAACGAAATGACATAGTACAAAGAGGAGGCATAGGATCAGAAACCATGTTAAGGTGACAATGCATGGAAAGTGAGATGCAATCTAAACAAGTAAATGAGGGAACCAAACATTGCAACACTTCTGATATAATTATAGATGACCAAGAAAACGAAATGACATAGTACAAAGAAGAAGACATAGGATCAGAAACCATGTAAAGGTGAAACTTTTAGATAAGATCAATGCATGGAAAGTGAGATACAATCTAAACAAGTAAATAATGTGGCAGTGTATGAACAACACATAAATGGCTCACTATAAAATTCTACAGCGGATCCAATATGGCTTAATATTGAAGTAGTTTTCAGAGGATATAGATACATTAACATAATTTTGCATTGCATATTCAATACTAGTTGGCTCATTGAGAATCTAATTAAGTTATTCCTCTTATAACTCCGGGATGGGGGAGGAGGTGGAGTGTTACAGCTGTGACATGTTGAAGCTGCACTCTTCAGAGCTCGAGTTTTGGTCCTCTCTTTACCCAAAACCTTTGAATATGTTTTATCTTTCGGCCTTGAAGAGTGCAACAAGAACCCTTAAGGTCCCTCGTTGTAACAATAAAGTGCAGTTGTTCAAAAGATTTGGCAGGAAAAGTGACAAAGGTCAGTAGAGAAGGTCAATATGCTACCAGAAATGATGTTCATAGTTCTAATCAACATTTCAAGGAGAATGACAAGGCACAAATAGTGATAAGCTATTATTCTTTCTGCATGTTAAAATTCCTAACATGGTTCACCCATAGAGATCTTAATAATTTGAATTACATTTCCAAATTACACAAGTCCTGTCCTGCATTTTCCACTCATTTCCGATTTCTTATAGAAGTTGTCTTTATAAATTCTTGTATCTTAATAAGCAAACAAAAAATGGTCATCCATAAACAAAAGGGGCAAGGAAGTTGTAGCATGTTACAATTTATTGTGCCCACACCATGATCTATTAAACATTTGGTTGTTAACAAAAATCATAGAGCTGGACACTATATTGGGTATGTATGAACAAAAACTCCACCACCCACAAGCAGAGGTAATCAAGCATAACAGTGTATAAATGTTCAACTTAACTAGCAAGTGGTAAGTGGTTTTGATGCAGTGTCACATGCTAGCAATGCATAATATGAAGGGAGTCCTAACAGAATCCGTATTAATACTCACATCAGAAACAATATGTTTGGGAATGGACGCTCTACTTTGAACACGATAAGCTTTTGTAGTCAGTGCCAAGACTTGCATGGCACTAATAGCAGCCAAACTGCTTTCTTGTTGTAGATATAGCTGAGCCACCTGCCTGGAGAAAAACGCAGCTTTCCTGTGGTAGCCAAGAGTTCCATATAAACGGGCTATCTCAATGTACAATATCAGTCTATCACTTGCATCAATCAAAGATTTTGCTCCATCTGCAGCAGCAGTCAAAAGCTCCACTACGTCCTTAGCTAGCTCTCGTCTGTCAATCACATGAATGAACAATGCTCACATTGATCTCAACTTCTTACAGTCTTCCTTATTATATACTTTATAATTTATAATTTATAATTATAATTTATTATAAGAATTCTTACTATTATTATAAATCTATTAAACTAATTTAGTGGAAAATTTAACAACCATCATTATCATGCCATTTGTCATTAGTGGCCTAATGCCCTAATCAATGGAGTTATAACCGGGCGGGTAAAAAATTACTGAGTACAAGGAGGGCTCCATAACTTTCACGATACATTCAATCATGAAATTAATTAATCAACAACTCTGAATTTAAACACTAAAGATTAAAAAAACTTGGATTCACAGAAACGGGGTTTTGGGAAAATGATGCAAAGAAAGGGGTTCTTTTTCAAAATTTGGCAAAACCAGTTTTTTTAGGAAAGTTTGGCAAAACCGGTTTATAAATTTTTATCGCAAAAAAGGGTTTCTTTGGAAAACTTTCGCAAAAATAGTTTTTCTGATTTTATATTAGGAGAATGTTCGCCAAAAAAACCTTTTTTTTTTTTTTTTGGCAAAAACGGTTTCTTTAGAAAATTCCATTTTTTATTAATTTCGTACAAACAATTTTTTATGTTACTTTTGCAAAGAAGGTTCTTTTTATTCAGGCGACAAACCCGTTTCGCAAAATTAATAATAAAAAAAAAAAGATTAATACAGCATTTGAGAAATTCCCCTGAATTAAAAAACACTCATAAATACTGTTAGGTACACTGAAACCTGTAACGACAAATATCAGGAGAGATAGTATAGGAGAGATAAAGAATTAGATATTAACTAGTAATCAAAGAACGAAGGGAAGTACCAAAACAGGATTCCAAAGAAACAATTTACAACTCTAATTATGTTGGGTATTAAACCTAGCCTACCCCAACCTGTTAGACATGGAAAGGTTTGTTGATGTTAAGCAAAATTCAAATAACGTACAAGTCTGCCTTGTAATGAAGAAAACATCTGGTACCTTAAATATATACAACACAGTTACATTCTCATACTAGACCGAGTTAGATGTCCCCCCTAGAATGGAGACAATACATAGATCATATCACACCATTCATGAAACCTACTTCAGACATAATAAGAAACATGAAGTTCTGCGAATATACCTGCATAAAAATCTTGCTAATTTCAATGTAGCTTCCAGTTCAAAGCTGAGGGGTGAGACCCTGCGTAGGGCAAACGAATAAATATAAATTATAAGTGAATTCATGAATAATGTTTCTTAAACGCTAACAGCTTAACAAACTTTCAAAAAGCAAAAGTGACAATCCATTAGCATTTCCTTGAAATTAAGTTGGATATATCATGCTCAAAATGTTAGTTCCTGTTACCGTGACAATGTATAATTTACCACGGAGATCCAGACTACGGGGCCAAATAGTCTTTTCAGATCAAATTATTGAAAGATGTAACTGCAAGATTATAGGGCAGTCTAAGATGAGATATGTAATATGTTCTACTAGTGTGATAATAGGAGTGTTATCACACTTGCGTATGCTAAAGATGCTGACCATGTAGATATTTGTAAGGATCTACCTCTGAGAATTGTCTTGTGTAAATGACTTCCTGTAGTGCACGATCACACTATTGTAGCGATACTTGACCTCCTCCTCTATAACTGGATCCTTTTGAACTTCTTTATCCATCTTATTGCACATAAACAGAAAACAAAGAAATGTTACACCATATATTGATAGATGACGATCATATTAGCAATCAACCTTTGCAAAAAGAGTTGCAAACTGATCTGATCACGGAGCCTGTGAAAAGAATATCGGGGAACCTTTCACCAGATATGTTTATATATATCATGATAGCACATAGCCAATCCATGCTTTTTAACAATTTTAACTTGCTACATACAGAATTGCAATTCTACTAACAGCTTATCTTAGTTACTTTTAGCACACTTTTTAGAGCGGAATCTTATCTAATCAACTCATGACAACCTTGTAGTTCTAATTCACCTGAACCTACCAGTTCATGATGCATGTCCACGATATAATTTATGTAACTATTACACATAACTCTGTTGAGGCCAAGATTTGACTACAAATGTTTTTTAGTTGTTAAATCTTAAAAGCGGAATCTCTGAAACATTATTTTGAAAAAAGTTATAATAGAATATTATACACTATTGTAACTTCAATCTAAATAAGGCGAAATTTGGGGCAGCGTAAAGGAAATTAAGCGTGGAATTCTTGCTACCGTACATTTCATTATATATTTAAATTGTTTCCACCAAATTCCCTATAAATATGTTTCCTGCCATTACAATAAAATATAAAACCTAGGTTCCAGTTTACACAGGGAAAACAATAACTTCCACATCCCTGTGATTAGAAGTCACATCATGAGCAACCAAGCAAAGTTGCAAACTAGCAGATTCAAAATACAGGATAGGTGAGCAGAGCCTGATTTGAAAACATAGAATATATGGGTAATGTGAAAGTTGTTACTACAGTAAAAACATGGATGTCACTCATGTCGTGAGACCAGAATACTAGAGGTTAAGAGATTATTTACGGAATCTTTTCATCTCAGATCATTGATCCTTTCATATGCTTACCAGCAAGGCACAGACACCACCTTCTAATGCACCAGCATACCAAAAGTAGTCCCCGGTCAGCCTAGCAAGTTCCAAAGCAGTAGAATAATGGGCATTTGCGTCAACAGGTGATCCAGCTAGTAAACAATAATCTCCAATAGTTTTCTGCGCTCGGCCAAGTCTCCTCTTTTTCGCTTTGATCACCTGAAACGGTTGATCGAGTTGCTTTAGCTGCCATTCTTAAAGCACGCACTTGATAATTTAGTGTTTCGTAGCTTTGAGAAAAGAAAAAAAAGGAGGAACAGAAATGTAGCAATTATTCAATCATCAGGACACCTAAAACATAAACCTCCTCTGAGCTGAGACTGGCTTGAGAATCTAGAGGCGTCTTTAAAATGGTTCCACCAGACTCGGCTTGAAGAACCCACTTCTCAAATCCCATTAGAAGTGAAGCAGAAATGTCTTGCATCATTGTTTGTAAGTGAATCTCCTGAGTCCGCTGGTCAGCAGGAGGAAACAAAACCAATTTATTTCCTTTGTTATTACCATCTGCCAGCTGCAACATATGAAACAAAAACATGGTTGAGCCAAGAAACATATATCATTCCTACGAAAGACAGAAAGTATAATACACCTGATATTGATCACAAACCAATATAAAGGTTTAAGAAAAATCGACAAAACAAAAGCATCATTTAGTTAACCTTAGCAGTCAGTGATGTATTGGTTTTGGTTTAGAGGTGCAAGTTCTATCAACTTCAAGGATTATGAGAGTGATTTACAACTTTGTTACCTTCTAGAACATTGCAAGTTGGTGATAATAAACAAACCCAAAAGAAAAGACAGAACTTTCACGCATCAACAAAGATGTATTATTTTGGTAATATTTTGGCTCAAATGTAGCAGTGGAAGGTCTGCAGCGAGAAAAATGAAAATTAATGTTCTCCTGTTCGGAAAGCCATATTAGTCCTCTAACTAATATATGCTTTGACCACTCGAGAAATAGTTGACAATAATGCAAATTTATCACTACATTAACTGCAGAAAGATGTGGAACCTCAATATCTCTTAATTATCAAAAACAGATAGCATAGACCTCGCTCCAAAAGTTACTTGCCTACTTTTCTATTCTCTATATGTCTTGAAATTCTCAGATATCCAGACGGATATCGAATAATATTAGCAATTCAGCGTCCACTAACCACAGCGATATAGTTGCACCAAATCACTTAGGTATATGAGCTTATCAACTATATCCTCAATTCGTTATCTAATATATGAAATTAATAAGTATCCACCAGCTAACAAGTAGTACGAAAAATAATGATGCACATTAACATAACAAAATAACCTTAACTATACTAATTATCACAGAGTAACAAAATCTGAAACATAATTCTTAGATTAAAAAAACTAAACTTAACAGCAACCTGTGTATCACCAGGCGAAAATGCGAAACACCTTTGAACAAGAGAAGACGAGTAACCTTTACACGAAATCGCAAACTGATCAATGACGTAATCGAGATCAGGAGAAGACGGACAGTGACAGATTCCAATAACACCGTGAATTTTACGATTCGATTGAAAATCCTCCCACGGACTCGGCGGTGATCCTCCGATAATGAAGTTGAATCTCAAACTACCTGAATCCCAAGGTTGTTGAGAAAACGGTGATTTTTGATGTTCGGTGTAGAATGAAGTGATAGTTGAGAGTTCGATCTTATGGTGACGTGAAAGCATTGCGGCGTATTTACGGAACAAGTGTAGGTGGATGTCGCCGATTGGAATAACGGCGATCCGGATCATTGAGCTTGTATCGATGCTGACGTCAGGCTCCATTCTTGTTGATGTTGATAATATCGCCGGAGATTAGTAGTAGTAGACAGTTTGAGATTGAGAGTGATGGTTTTTTACTTGGAAAATGGATCGGTTTGCAGTGGAGAAGAAATGGGAATCAAACCCTTGTTTTATTAAATTGGTCCCCGATGATTTAACCAACTTTCTATTTAGTCCTTGTGTTTTTTTAGGTGACAAAAATAACTGGTAGTTGTAATTTGTAACCGCAGTTGCAGTGAAATATACTTATATTAGTTTATTTAGGGGGTGAAAAATAAGTTCAAATTTCATGGCTAATTTGCTTATCTTCATAAAATGAACTTATAAGCTATAAGATAAGATATACCAAACACATAAACGTAGCTTACAAACTTATTGCCTATAATATATAAGCAATAAAAATACGTCGACTTAAATATCTCGGCCTCAAGACCTTATGTTTTTAGAGTCGGAACTCGAGTTTTTTTACCTTATTATCTTTAAAATATATTAAATAAATAAAGTGGGCTTAGGAGACATAAGTGGAATAAGAAACAAACACCCCTAAACCTAACTAATGTACGGCATGAGAACGCAAGTGCCGGAATCAAACAAAAGGTCCGAACGTCCGAGGACGAATCCAAGCACGAATACCTTCGTTTAAGGGAATATTCTCAGTCTTTTGCAACACTTCAGGTTTACTTCTTTTGTTAGGTCATATTCTTCTCCCGATCTCATGGAATTGACGTAAGCGGGGGGAGCAATATGAGTCACAGACGCCGCATGCCCATATTCTGGTTGAAGGATTGGAGTTATTTTCTTTCTCAAGTAGGCTACTTTTTCCGGAACGCAGTCCGAGATAACCGTAACTGTGTATAACTTGATTTTAAGTAAAATTGTAAAGCTTTAATCTTGGGTATATAAATATATATGATATATGATATGATATGATTGAGAGAGTAGCTATTGTTTAGATGTGTTGTGACTTTTTAAATCTTTGGTATATAAATATATATGAATATGATATGGTGATTGACATAGTAGCTATAATTGTTGTTTAGGTGTGTTGTGACTTTTGGTATAGGTTTTAGGAATGATAGTTAAGAAGATCGTTTGTTTTGAGGTGATGGGTTTTAAAGAATGGACTCATAGTTCAAAATTTCTAGTTTTCATAAACTCCTCATGATAGCTGAGTTTGAAGGACTCTGTACTTTTATGGCACATACTAAAGTTTTGTCCCTCTCATATTAAAACTGTCTCTCTCTCTCTCTTAGAGCATCAAGGGTGAAAGTGTTTCTTTCGAAATTCCGGCTTGAGAATGCCGTCAGAATTCTTGATGTTTTTCCATTACGTTCAAAAATTGAGTTTTTGCGTAGTGTTTATATTTTTTATTTGTGTGAAATTATACATTTTTATATTATATTAGCTATGTATATACAATTAGCCTATCAATTTATATATGTATATACAATAACTTAATGTTTTAATTTTTTATTTTGTGTCCAGATTTATATCTTTATGTTATATTTGGTATTTATATACAATAGGGTGCCAATTTATATATGTATATAAGATAACTTTCGGTATTATGGATTTATTTAATCACGCAAAAAAATGAGTTTTCTTATTACGCAAAAGAACCGAGTTTTTTGCTTAATGTTTTTATTTTTTATTTTGTATTAAATTTTAATTTTTTCCATATCAGGTATGTTTATAATTATGATGCCAATTTATAGATATATATAGTGGTGGGTTCAAATGAGAACCACATAAAATTGAGAACTTGTAAAAACTACTAGATAACGTATTTGTTCACAAGTGATTCGCTCCATTCATACGTGAACATTGATATATGATAAATTTATAAAGAAAAATAAAATGCTAAAACTCTAAAAATCACGCCGTAAAACACATTTGAACCGATTTGTTCACATGATTGTTCACATGTGAACACATATTTGTATTTTTGTGTTTTTCGATATAATTTTAGGATTTTTATGATTAATTTATCAATTAAACGTATATCAGTGTTCACATATGAATGAAGTTAATCACATGTGAACAAATACGTAAACTAGTAGTTCTCACAACTTTTCAACTTTTTAGTTGGTTCTCATTTGAACTTTTCCCTATAGATAAATATACATATATATACATAATGTATATGTGTATACATGTATACACATATATATAGGTATATATATATACCTATATATATGTGTATACGCATATATATATATATATCTGTATACACACACACACACGCATATATATGTATATATATATAACTTTATGATATTTTTCAATTACGTTCAAAAACTGAGTTTTGTGTGTAACGTTTTAATTTTTTATTTCGTCTCCATATTTATATTTTTATTTTATATTACGTATGTATATACAATTAGCCTGCCAACTTATATATGTATATACGATAACTTTCGATATTCTAGATGTTTTTTTTATAAAAAAAACGAGTTGTTTTTTTCATTTTCATTACGAAAAAACCGAGTTTTTTGCGCAATGCTTCAAGTGTCAAAAATTTTTCCATATTAGGTATGTTTATACAATTAGAATGACAAATTATGTATATGTATACGATAACTTTCAGAATTTCAGATGTTCTTCCCTTACGCACAAAAATTGAGTTTTATGCGTAATGTTCTAATTTTGTACTTGTGTCTGAATTTATATTTTCAAGTTATATTGTTTATGTATATACAATTAGACTGCCAATTTATATATGTATATACCATAACTTTCGGTATTCTAGATGATTTTTTATTACGCATAAAAACTGAGTTTTGTGCATAATGTTTTATTTTTTATTTTGTGTATAGTATTATATTTTTATGTTATATTAGATATTTATATATATACAATAGGTTTCCAATTTATATATGTATATAAGTAAATTTTGGTATTATGGATATTTTTTAATTACCAAAAAAATGAGTTTTTTCATTACGCAAAAAAAAAAAAAAATAATAATAATAATAATTTTTTGCTTAATGTTTTTATTTTTGATTTTGCATAAAAAAATTTTATATATTAGGTATGTCTATACAATTAGGATGCCTATATATGTATATATATATATAGCCAATGTGTTCAAAATTTTGATTTAGTCAATGATCTAATCAGAGGTATAATAGGAACAAGAGTATCAAACTTCTTAATAGCATTATCGATTAGAAATGCATTTTCTCGCATTGACTGCGTATAACTGAAAACTTTAGCCGCACACTTGAACGATAACCCAGAAAGTCAGTGGAATGATTATATAATTCGTTTATATAAATCCTTCCTGTTGAGATCACAGGTAAAAATAGAATTTTCAAAAATGAACAAAATAATATTTCTATTTATTCATCAAAAGAAACATCCATATATATATATATATATATATATATATATATATATATATATTGTATATAATTTTATATATTTATATTGTATTAGGTATTTATATTTATATACTATAAGCTCCTAAAAACTTCAAAAGGCTCTTTACCAAAGACACCCTTAAACTCACTTTTTATTCCATGAATTAGCCAAAGTGGATAAAAAGTAAAATCTTATTTGAGGAAAACAGATAAATACGTCAATGTATATGTATTTAATTAATGTTTTTTCAGTTACGTTTTTAGTTACTTAATTATGAAATGATGTACTTTTACAATCATATAAGTCACATTACTTTTTTTTTTGGATAGACACCACATATTTTAGGCATTTGGGCTTAGGCCATACGAATACAGATGGAGAAAATCTTTATGAATATGCAAATGACCTCATCACCAGCTCCATAGTTGGTTCGTTGTCGTACCCAGTTGCGGATTGGTTAATCGTCAACATTGAAGATTTATCAAAGGAACTATGCACGAGCGTTCTCGTGTTTTTATTTTTGCTTAGTAGATTTGTCGTGCGTTATACTTGGAATAGGTATACCATAATGTTATCACTATAACGTTGTTTGTATGGATAACATACGGTTATCACTAGATAACACTGTCTATACAAGCTCGACGTTAATTCTCAGGATTGCAAACTTTGTGAATGTTGATAATATTTATTGATTTCCTTGAGATACTATATTTGATTGATCAACTATTTAAAAGTAATTGAGCCCAATTCATGTAATTCCTACATCTATTTGCCCTATTGACCAATAGCTCATCACATATAAATCACAGGATTTTACCATAGCTATTTGTCGCAAAATTATAGCTTCAACATTAAACAAAATACATTCAAAAGACGCGACCCTTCTTGTTAAGTATCCTGTACGCAGATCTCAATTTCAATGGTTAGTTTTCTTTGTGAAGTTTACTTGTACGTAGACAACCTAATTCGCTGAATTGCATATGTTTGTTGCAACAATGGAACCCTCATCAAATGACACTTACCAATCGAGTTAGCAAACCCACATCAAACTCCAATTTCTCACAAAAATGAGTACACAAGTTGTGACAATTCAAACACATTCTCTATACTCCTGAATAAGTGAATATCATTTGTATCTTAGTCAGTACATGAATAATGTGAATTACCAACTGTCTGTCTAACATTTGTATGTTTTTCAGTGTGTATCAAAACAACATCCAATTGACATAAAATGTAGATATAAGGAGATAACAAATACGAGTTGTAAAATTCCAAAAATAGAGTCTGAAATGCATTTCTTAGAAACTATCAAGACTTGATTTTTTCCTATGAAAGATGTTGTGAACATTATACCAGACAAGATACTAAAAGAAAGATGAAACCAATTCGAGCTAACTTATAACAAAACTTAGAATTCAACTCAAAAGGTTCAATAAAAAAGCTAAAATTAAAAAAAACCTGTCGCAAGAAAGAAAATGTAGTGCTTAGCAAACTTAAGCTTCCTCTTCAATTTTTGCCTTGTCACTCACATAAATACCGTCAAGAAACTTCCGGATATCCTTGTTCTTCACATGACATTTCTGCAGATAAAAAGGAAGTTTTAGTCGATGCAGGTACATGATTAACCAAAAAATAAGTTCGTTAACACTGAGTTTTTTTTCCTTATTTATATATTGTATTGTTCTGTTTCACAACAAAATGAAAACTCGCCAGATAAGATTGTTCCTCTTTTCAAATAACACAGTGTACGTTTAAACAAACAAAAGAAAATTGTGTATTATTTGGTTTAAACGTTCAACAGGAGTGATTTCCGCAAACAACTTTAACAAATCAATAGAAACAAAAGATTTAAATTTTGCAAACATAAAAAAAACTTCGAAAGCATTCTAAGTCAAGCACGAAAGAGTAGTTTTAAAGAGTGTTTAGTGTGTTGTGTGCAAAGGGGTATCAACAATACAACTAAAACCGTATCCTTTTTGCAGAAGTTACTTGATTATCCAACATTAATCATAGCTGTATTATTGTATGGAGTACAATGTCATCTTTCTAACATTCTAGTGATCGATATAATAACTATATATATATAGGGGAAGAACCAAGATGGAGGTATAAATTTTGAGGGAAGCAACCCTTTTTACCCTCATTGATGAATATTACATCCAATGAATATCAAGCACATTATAGTATTCATTGAAATATTCATCGATTAATATATGAGCTAAAATTACTCCCCTCCTTCCCTAAAAATTTTTACTTCCCTCTAGATACTTCCCTGCTATATATATTTGTGTCAACATACACTCGAAAGTGCATAAGCTCACAAATACCTAATGGCACAGATATGATGGTCGAGTAATAAAAATTCAATCTAAAGATACAATCGGACAAAATAAAATGGTACCTGATTGATCAAAGCACAAGATCGAGAAACAAGCTCGATATCATTTCCATCCAGTACGAGCTCATCCTTAACCTTCTCTGATCTAACCACAGTAACACCCTCAAGCAAATCAACTTTCCTCACCTGTTCATAGAAACGCATCTCATCAGACAAACGTGGCAACTTAATACATAAAAAATAATGTAATATACAAAGCTAGATACCTAGATGGCTAGGGATATAACTTATGGAATCAATCAATACAAAACAGAATACAATTTCAAAATTGAAACCTTTATAAACCCAAATTACCTATCACCTAACCAACAATTAAAAAAGATTGATACGTTGTCATATCCATGTCTTAAGCACACACAACCTAAATAGAATAAAACAAACAAACAACTAAATACTAAGCACAACTAAATTAACTCAGATTAACTATGACATGTCATTACTTGGGCTTTAGACTTCTCTAACTTTATTTTTTCCCAAACTCCCTAATTAGCAGTATATTAAATTGGAAAACAACCAAAATAATCAGAATATGACCAACCAAATACTTTATAAAACTAACCTAAATCTAGAAGTTTCAGCTTATTGTAATGTATAACAATACAATTAACACAACATTACAAATCACTTTGCACATAATATAACTAACCTAAACCTGATGCTTCATTATTACATCAAATAGAAAACATATACTGAAAATAAATGAAATTATACCTTTTTTTCTCCGAGAAAGTTCCGGATCTCAATAGCAGTATTACCATTAGTAATGCTAGCATTGATCGGAAAATGAGCATACACAAACCGCATTTTGTACCTAAACCCTTGAGTGACACCAATGATCAAATTATTAACATGACTGAGAGCTGTACGGATAGCAGCTGTGGTTTTTCTAGATCCAAACCACGCATCAACTTTCAATTTCTGTTTTCCTTCTTCATCCGTAATCAACTGGAAATCAAGGTTAAGATGTTTGAAGTTACGAGTCAGGGTTCCTCTTGGCCCTTTCACTTCGATAACTTTGGCCTTCACCTTGATCTCCACACCTTCTGGGATGTCCATGGTCTCCGATGACAAAATCGTCTTCATTTTTGTGGATTTTGGTGATGATGATTACACAGTGGTGTGGAGAATTGAAGGTTTTTGGAGGCAAGGAAATAAACCCTAGAAAATGAGGTATATATGAATCGATGTTTGTATGTATTTTTAGGGTTGCATACATGGGCCGGCAAGTTGTTAATGGGCTTTATCATATATTAAACGGGCCAATGGTATGAGTTATGTTTGTCGAAGTGTTTCCAATAAATATGTTTAACCTTTTTTCTTTCTAAATCCTAATAACGTCGTGTCCTATGATGACGAAGATGAAGTGCATTTGTACTCAGTAAGATGATGCCTGAACACTTGTAGTGTAGAAGATGTTATGAATAAGTATTTTATGTTAATCTTGTTAAATGACTACGCGAAGGGTCACTTAACGTTTAACACCTTGAGTTCTTAAGCCTCAAGCCCTTAGCGTCTAGAATCGTCTAACGCTTTTTTAACCACACTATCATGTATACTATTACCATATATAGTTATAAAAATAATATACACGTAAACACTTGTACTAAATTCTTATAGTGTTTACATTTTTCCAATAAGATTTAAACCTATACAACGTATTTTAGGCAAGTCACAAATACTTATACAATCTTTTTACTCTCTTACACTTTTATTACCAATATCAAATCACATAAATAGTGTTAGTTACATGAAATTTTGTGTGTATCAAATTAGCCAACAGTTTTTTGTTGCAAAGTTAGTTGCATTATTAGAAAATCAGCTAGTTTTCTAAAAAAATGTCTACTTCGTTAAGTAAATCGACCGATAGCAAAGGATATTCCGAGTTACTTCATAAGTCTGCCCCTATTTGTACATCTCAAATCATCGAAGAACAACTTAAAACAACGACGATACAAAAATTAAATGTTCACATGTGCACACCTCATACGACGATACGCTGAATTTGTCTATTAAAACAAATTGTTCACGATTACACAATCTCGATGTTTTTCACTTCTCAAAATCAAAATTGCTTCGACCCAACATATCAAACAAATTTCGACGATTTATAAACTTTGGGGCAAGCTTACCAGTGGCTCGTGCAACCCGGTCAGCTGAGTGGTTCCTCCCGATATAAACCCGCAAGGAAAGTAGTAGAAAACCGAGGTCATCTCATTCCCGCTAAAAACCCATTTACTCATGTCAGCACAAAACCCCCCTAATTCTGTTCTACTTCAGCAAACCCTAGATTCCTGCTCCCAAGTAAGTTCCATTTATTCTATCTCTGTATTAATTTACCATTACACTCATAATCACCCTTTAAGGAGTTAGGAATATGATGATGTATTAAACGTTTCACAGTCGATCGCTAATGGAGACTTTAAGCAATCAGAGGAATCCATATCTGAGCTTGTTAGCTTTCTCGATTCGTTATCGAATTCGATCTCATCAGAGATGAATGATGAACACGAATTGGAGAATTCGGCGTTTCAAATCCTTACACAAATTTATCACTACTTAATTTCACCCTCACTTGATCAGGTAGTTCATTTACTACTTATATATGTAACTTAATGCATAACTTCGTTTTCAATAGTCCGATAGCTGTATAGCCTGTATTTCAACTATGGGTGTATATTTGTATACCTAAATGTGTTGGCAATGTCTCTATATTGGGGATTGTAAATGTTTTCAGGCGGTTACAGATGCATTAGCGTTTGAGCTGCCCAAGGCTGTAGCTAAGTTGGCGTGTGTGTCTACGAGGTGTTTTGAGAATGTTGAAAGGATCATTGATCGTTTCGTGGAGACTTGTAGCCCAAGAGATATGGTTTCAGTTCTATGCGAGGTATGTTTGTGTTTATCTTCACCGTGTTAAGTTGACTTCATTGCTGCTTGTTTAGGATTTAGATAAAAGTTATGAAATATGTTTATGCTTATGATGTCAAAGCAAATATATATTTGTATAGATGATATTGCATTGTATTTGCGATTATAATTCAAGTTATATTATGAAGGACTGGCTAGCACACTTCTTTCGGAAGTCTAGATAATTTAGATTCCTCTTTTTTATATGAAATGTGAACATGCCCGTGATTAATGTTCTGTGCTATTTGAACAGGCAATGACTTATTCAAGTGATGGCTTTAATAATTCTTCTTATTTTACACCTCTTCTGGGAGCTTTGGCAAAGGGTAATGGTTACTGATTCCCTTTCCTATTTCAGGATACATCTAGTTGATTACTCAATTGTATTTTAAGTGCATTGCTCTCCTAGTGTTACGGATAACATGCTTTAAAACCAAGGTTTACCGCTGGTGTTCGGCCCTCAAAACCAGAAATTCATAATCATCATTCTGTTGACAACACATCCAAATACCTCCTTATTGGGTTAAAAAATAAAAATACATGTTTGGTAAAACAACTGTGTCATGGTCAAGATATTATAGTTTGAGTCAGAACACTATAGTGTCGTTAACAAGGAAATTGGTGACACACTTGATATTTAAGTAGAAGAGGAATGCAAATTAAAGCGTACACATTTGAGGAACTAAGTGGTAAGCATAAAAAGCAATCTAGTGAGTTAGGTATTATAAGAGTTGAAGAAACAACTGAGATTCATAGACGGCTAGCTAGAATCATATTACCGAAATGGATGGTGGTGAGGTCGTAATGACTGTCACTAGATTATATGCATATCATGTAGCTTGAATAAACTTTTAAATGAAAATTTTCTATAACACCCATGGGATTTCATTACAAGGATATCATTTATCTAGAGTTTCTTTGTAGGAGGATGGCATAATGGTCTTGCAAGTACTGTAACTTGCCAATCTAGGGCGTAGTCTCTTTCACCCATGAAAATGTGGATGAATCCTCTGAGGCTGGCTAACAAAGTGTTTTCTGTGATGTTCCTTTTTTCCAGCGTTTGAAGCCTTACAGAGAAGAAAATTTGAACAAATAAAAGCTGCCATTCCTGTTGTCCTCAAGGTTTTAGAGGCCACATCATCAGATCCAGAAGATGAAGATACCGGCTCTGTGGATTTGGTCAATAAAGCAATATCAATCGCACATTCTCTGAAAGCAATCTGCATAAAAATAGTCTGTGACACACTAATACATAGTCTATGTATCATGTTAGGTTTTTAATGTCCCAATAACTCTTCAATTTTATTCTATCCTACAGGATAGCAAAGATGAGAAGCTTTTTGCTCTATTTGGCCTATATGTCTTGCAAATCACGGTAAGAGTTCTCACACAGTCATATCTAATATGAAATTGTCGTAGAAATTGCAATTTTAAATATGAATGGGCTGCATCTAGGTTGTATTTTATTGATATCAGATCAAATGGGTAAAATGGAAAGGTTAGCTATCAAGAAAGCGGGTCAGCTTGGTAAACAGGTCGAAATTGATTAAAGTGCACTTAGATGCTTAAAATCTTTTAAAATCATTTTAATTCTAATAAGATAAATTTTTAGTTTACTAATTCCATTTTTTTCTTAGTTTTATTGAATACATTAATTGTTTATAATAGTCACAGAAAAGGGACAAAAAAAAGTGTTGATGGGTCTACCCAAACCGTTTTGAAATGAACTCTAAGATGGTCTGCTGTACCCAAACATATTTTGACCTATTACCCAAACCGCCCGGTCCACCCATCTTGCCCCCTCTAGATTTTAGTTTTACTGCTGTAGATTTAAATAATCAGAGATGTATTTAGTTAATGACCCGTTGTGTGTCCTGTTTTTCTTTCTTGATTCAAGACATTTATTTTGTCTTCTGTAAAAGTTCAGGTTTTGATTTCAAATAGGATGGGAGCAGAAACTTCTAGATGTTTTCCGATAATGTTAGAGTTGTCACATTTCCTTCAGTACTATGGTCTATCATATCTTGGTCTACTAACTGGACATGAAGTGGACAGGGCTATTGACCTTCTTACTCTAGGTAAACGATTAATACTCAGTTCCAACCATAACTTAATTCTTGATCAGATCCTGAATATATGGCATACTTAGAGGTGGAAATTGGAGCCCGTTGACTTATACACGAGTCTATTTGGGTTATGCTCTATCTCTAATGGGTCGGCCGAGTAAGAAAAGAAAAGTCAGCCTAAATAGCATTTTTTTTTTGCTAAACCCTTATAAATCATATATTATTTAAAAAGTTAGATTCTTTTTGAAATTGTAATCATATTTGACACCCCAAATTATCTATAAGAAACTTTATAGTCTTGGACAGAATCTGTTTTGGTTCGATCCGACCCAACCTCAACACAAAATTTACCCGTTTTAAGTGGAACCCTTTTTGACCATGACCGAACCCGTTCCATCGGCCACCTTTAGGCATGTTGAGTATTTTGTTTGGAAGTTGAATATTTTCATATTGCTGTTTCTTTCGGTGCTGATGACAATGATAGGTGATGAAGATGATTATATGGGCTGTTTTGCATATGTCAAATCTGGAGCAGCCCTTACAGGTGTTTTTGTTATTTATGCTGATCTGAAAATATTGGTTACAATTTTGCCACCTCTACTACTTGGTATTGAGATGGTGCTGAATTTTGGGATTTATTTAAACAGTACTTTGGAGAGATCTTTCCAATGAAGTTAGTGATACTACACAGGAAGATCTGGATGCAGTCAAAGATGAACTCCGTAGTGATCAAATGAAAAGGTGGGAAGCAGTTGGCATGCTGAAGCACGTGTTTACTTCTTTTAATCTTCCATGGGTACTGAAGAGACATGCCATTGACTTTCTATTTTGCATTATGGAAGGCGTTGACTCTCACAAGGATTATGATGAACCCTTGCAATATTCAGAGTACACTCCTACTCTATATGCTGCTTTACAGGTAATCTCACTCATTTACATGCCATTATCTAGAGGTGGCAAATTGTACTTGATGGGTAACGGGTCAAATAGATAATAGTACGTTGCAGTATTCCATTTATAGTCTATTTTTTAAAATAACTTATTTCAGGATGTTTTTCGCATAAAAATTACATTTGGGCTACTTTTTACTAGTTTGACCCTTTGGAGATTGAACATGACCTTAATCGATCCGTTCATAAACTTGCCACATCTACCATTATCTACTACTGTATTATACAGTGCCTAAAAATCTAAATCAAATGTTCAGGCTATTCAACTGGTCATTGTATATGCATCAGATCCACTGCTACGGAAAAAAGCTTTTGATACTTTGAAGATGGTAAGGAACTTCATTTTATTTTCTCTATATGTTATAATCTGTTCTTTGATTTATTGTCATCCCTACATCTCCCATCTTTTGTAAATGGTGATTATTTTAAAATCATTAAATGGACTGTGGGTTATGATTTAAAAGATAGCGTTGGTCATCCCATTTATCTTGAGCTCTATATGTTTCTTATGTAAATTGGATTGTTGAATGAAAGCCTTGACTTAAGACTTGTTATTTGGAATAATGTGCGCTTTGTGAATGGATGATTCAAGGTGCTTGCAGATCTTCCAATTTCTTTAAGGTTTGACATCCTAATGGCTCTAATAACAAACAGCGAGTTATCCTCAATGGTAAACCATATCCGGTCAGCAAGCATGATTTATGAGCAATGATTCGTTATTGTCAGTGATTTGATAAGCTGCAATTGTTGGACAGATTGCAATTCTTCTGGGTTGTGTCAAAGAAGAAATGCACAAGCAGTATCTCCAAAAGATTCCAAGACTAAATGGAGTTGAAAAATCTGAAAGTAACATATTTCAACATTCCTCCCCATTTTGGACAGCCAGAGTTCTTGATTTTGTGGAGTTTGTTTTGAAGCCACCAAAGGGAGGACCACCGTCCCTTCCTGATTCTACTGATGCGGTAACACTATATCCTCTCTCTCTCTCTCTCTCTCTCTCTCTCTCTCTCTGCTATTTTGGAGGTTCTAAATTTGTAATCTAGAATTGATGATGATGATGATTTTTTGGAGGTTACTCTAAGTTGATATTCGGGATATGTGATGGGATTATTTACCAAATGAATGGTGAGATTGGAAATGAAGCCCACGTTAAAGTTTGTGGGTTTCTCTTGTGATGATTTGTCTTCCACCTGCTGGTGAAACATATACAGGCCGTCTCATTGTAAATGTTGAATATTTGATAATATCACTATCTTTATTACGAAAGTATACTTAACATGTAACTACACTTTCTCATTTTCTGCAGATACTCTCTGCGCTCAACCTGTATAGATTTGTAATGATCACTGAGTCATCAGGTACTTGCTACCTTTTATGTATAGGATACATATACTCGCATTTCATATATATGTTTTATGTAAAACACCATAAATTGATGTCATAATTAAATAGTGGATGAAGTCAAGTCACTTTTTTCTACTTGCTACCTGTTATTAACTTGATAACATATAAAAAAGCAATCATTTATGTGCTAACAAACGGGTGACTCTGCCTGTGCTTTGGAACACAATGACACTTTATTAAGTACTCCGCTACTTTTTAAACATAAATCGACCCCCTTCCATGATGTGCTGAGTGCTATTCTCATTTCAACATAGCTTTCCATATTTCGTATTTTTATAAACATTGAATTCATTAAATATGGTTAAATACATTATTATTACAATAACAATTTAAATCTTCTCATAAAGCGATTTAAGAAGTTATACTTCAAAAACAAAAACAAAACAAAAACAAAACAAAACAAAACAATTAAGCAGGCAGCCTTCAACCCGTTCGGACTCTTTTGTCTTGCTCTTTTTATGTAATATTTAATTTGAATCATGTGATCCCTCTCAGATTATAAATAGTAAATGGGTTATCATTGCCACCTCTACCAAGTACCATTGTTTTCAGTTTGTTAGTTTAGTTGGTTTTTTACAATAACACGAAAACTAATGAAACAGGGAATACAAACTACACTGACGTGTTGTCAAAGAACAACTTGCAGAAGGTGTACAGGGAATGGTTTGAACCTTTAAGAGCTTTGGTCTCTGGTGTTGCTGCTGAAAGCCACAAAGAAAACAATCAACTGGCGTTTGATACAGTATGTGCTCTTAACCCTGTAGAGTTTGTTTTGTATCGATGTATTGAGCTTGTTGAAGAAAAACTCAAGCATTGTGCTTAGGTCACCGTTTTTTGCCTATGTTATTTGATGATAGAACTTCTTGACATCCATAAATCGAGTAACAATAGTATTACTTTTCATTTATTTGATAAAGTTTTGTCATCATATAGCAAGTAGGGTATGTCTTTCATACATTTATCGACGAAATTACATTCTATAAAATCTTTGGGGTCCAGGCCATTTGAAAATGGTAACAATTCTCCATCGCTTAATCTGATAGTGAAAACCTCATTTCACCATTTACATATAGAGAAGGTAACTATTATATACACCTTTATTATGTACTTCACCTTCATTTAAAGTAAACACTTTATTTGGCTATATCTGGTAAAAATGTTACAAAGTAATAATTTGCAACTAATAACTGAGAATGGAAGTTTAAAATTCATAAAATACATTAAATTCATAGACGTACACTTTTAAAAATATGAATAAATGTCTAATCTAATGTTGGATGTTGGATTATACTTTATTTACTTTTGAGTTTATATCATTCCAAAATAAGTAAAGTTTTCTGTTGTAGTACGAATGTACGATTAAACTGTAAACCTATCTGTTCAGTAAAGTTTTCTATTAAAAGACTTTCTTTTTTTTTTCAACTTTTGTTAACACTGCAAATCTTTCTAGATTATCTAAAAATAACAATATATTAACACCAAATGGATTTGACATAAGAAAAATGAAACAATATATTAAGGAGAAATCAAGTAAGAATAGCATCATACTTGCAAAAATATTACCAAAACTTTCTAACTTATCTTAGTCTATGCTAACTAACTTCAGTAACGCACTTTTTTCTAGTAATAATAAGAAAACCAAATCCGTAACAATGTACAACTTTACTAAAAAAAAACACGATCGCTATAAAATTAGCATCTTAGAAAACCTTTCAAAACGGCAACCAATTCGTAGTTGTTGTCTTGTTTTGGATGAAGATTTTTATCTTTAACACAATTTACACACCAGCAATATCTTCTCAGAGTTCTTCATCGTCTGGTGCCATGTTTAGATCGGGCAAAACAAACCCTGTTTCATTAGCCTTGATTTCGGGTGATGTCTGAACTCGTTGGTTAACCGTTTTGGACATCTTCTCCGTCTCTTTTTTATAGTGGTGATGCAAATCAATCTGTATAGACAAATGAAAAAACTTTAGCAAACTTTTCATTAATTCTTGTTCATAAATCATACTATACCTTGAATTTCTTTAAATTTTGACTTGTGGCAACTTGGTTACTCATTGTGCAGCGCATCGACTCTAACTCCTGGTAATTAGATTAGATATATATTTAGCTACGAATGCTTAATAATACTGTAGTAGAGTAATAACTTAGAAGTAAGAACATACCCTATTTAAATGTAGCCTTTCCTTCAAGAGGAAATCTTCTTCCTCTTTAAGTTCAGCAAATGACTGCAAGTAAACAAAAAAACTATAAATATTCAGCAAAAAGAGCCATCCATTTCAAAACCAATACTTTTACATTAACTAATGTGTGTATTTAATCCAATAAGAGTTATACAGTTACCTTTCTTTTTCTTGATTTCTTGTAGCAAGATGTGGTTGCACCTTCATTCCCCAAAGCACCCTACACAAAATATACATATACATATGTATATGTAATTCCATTAGTGTCACTTTTTTTATATTTTAAGCCATGGAAGATGATGGTCCCACTTGAAATTAATTATTTAATAATGGGCAAAAATAAATGAATTTCTCGTGACCCTCAACAAAAAAACATATTAAATGCATAGTAATAAAGATTTCAAAAAGAGATTTAATTTCTATATATATATTTTATCAGAAATGTTTAATAACATTTTATTTTATAACCATGCTAATATTCCATTGCAAATGTGAAGCCAATTCATGACGTGGCAAATAGTAGATTGCCACTTGGAAAAGAATTTAAGACCTCGAAGTCAAATCACAAACCAAAAACAGTCCTTGCTTCATCTTTCCAGTTATTTTACCACTTTACCCTTTCATTTCTTCCTCGAATTTAAACAATAAAAAATGAAATCCAAAGTCAAACAAAGCCTAATTTTCTTGTGCTCACCAATTTCTATAACCAATAAAAAATAATAATCAAAATAAAAACCAGATCCGGGAATTGTAAAAAGCGGATCACACAAGATCCGAAGTAAATAATGGCCCAAACCCGAAAAAACACCCATTGTCCTTTTAATTTATTTCAATTAAAAAACGACTACAAAAACAATACAAAAAGTTAAACAAGAGACACACTTGGAAATAAAGCCACTAAAAAAATTGATACTTTTTAAAAAATAAAATAATAAAATAAAAGTAGAAGATTAGAAAATAAAAATGTCAAAAGACAAAACTACCCTTCACTAGTAACGGTCCCACTCTCTATCTCCCCACCTTTTGTCATAAAAAACATGACAAACCTACCCCAATACGTGGATCTAATTAACCACATACCGTAAGGTCAATTTCGTCCATACAAAAAATTAAATTACTAGTTCGTGTTTGAGAAGTTTCCTAGATCTCTATGCGAATTTTCAGTTAAACTAAAATAACTCAAAAAATGTCTATAAAAAACCTTTTTATGTACCAAAATATTACCCCTTTTAATTATTTTACCAAAACAAAAAAACAATTGCAAAAACCAATCAACAGGACCCTTCCTTTCCAAGGTAAATAAAACCAAATTTATAAAGATTGATAGAATAAAATTAAATTTATAAATTAGTGAATTAACTCAAGGTATCAGTAAAACTGTAAAAGTACTAAAAAATAAACATAAAAGGGTAGAATAGAATGTGAGTCAGATTAAATTATGCTCTCATAGTCATAGTCATAGTCATAGAGATACATGAAATCCACTATTTTCATGAAAATATAGCAGATTGACCAAAATGCCCTTGAGGTCATATTATTTGCTGACAAATAGTGTTTTCATCAAAATCAACAAAAAAGAAGGTGAGAAGGGAGACGAAGAAGGGTAAACATGGACATATCATTTTTTTCTAAAAGTGTTTCCTTTTTGTGACGAAGATCGTTAGACTTACCCGTAACCGGAAAAACAGGAAGTTGGACAGATCTAGTCAAACAAAAAAAGTCAAAATTATATCAAAAAGCACAAACCTTGGTGGATCTACAGCCGCCGGATGAAAGATCTGAAGGACGACTAGATTCATCGTAACCGTCTTCACTGGTCCAACATAACGGCGTTGTAGGACTACCACTTTGTTGCTGTTCTTTTCTCAAACCACCGTTAACGACGGCGACGGCGACGGTGGAGGGAGGAGAAGGTTGTGGTCTAGAGCGTGACTTACGATGGCCCCACGTAATCGAAGGTAATAACGGCGGTTGTGACGATGAAGTTTGTTGTTGTTTTAAACGGATGAGAAGTTCAGCTACGACGGCGTCGTTTGTCAACGCCGCCGTAACCCAGTGGTCTTTTTTCATCGTGAGCTGGTAGTGGTGATACGGTGTCGTTTGTTAAGTGAATGGATGATATGGGATTTATAGAAAAAAGAGAGATTTCAATGGTGGTTGTGGTGGCGAAAGGATTTTTAATGGGAGCTCTTCTCTGTGGAATTGAATGACCGAAAGAAAGGATTGTGTTTGTGTTTATTTATTATGTGTGTATATGATGTGTGTATATGATGTGTGTCTCTGTATCTATTGATTATATATCTATTTTTATAACCTTTTTTATATTTGGTCCTTTTTGTTTAGTTTATTACTATTCACACCTCATACTTGTAGTCAAACTTCTTTTGAAAAACGTCTTAAGGGTGTTTGACTGTTTTGGGTTAAAGGTTATTTGCTGGTGTTTATTATTTCATAGTACAATAATTTTGTAGCTTGACAAGCACTTTTTATAAGCCATCATCAAGTAGCTTTTAAAAAAAAACTTAATAACTTAATTAGTTGGTAAGCAATTTAAGTAATAAATATAAGGGTTTTCTAACGTGTGCCCATGTGTCACACGATAAGATGTGTTTAATGAAGTCGAAACTTCCTTAAATATTATAATTTTCATTTAATACTCATTAATAATTAACTTTTTTATGCATATATTAATTACAAATTTTAATATTAAAAAAAATTATGAGTTCATTAAATGCTTCTTAATGTGTACTACGGGGGCATACGTTAGCAAAACCTTTTTTTCTTCCTATATGCTATCTTAACGTAAATGTGGTGCTGCTAAACAAGTTACAACAATGTATTCATTTGTATTCTAGAGGCTATTAGTATCAAGCTTGTAGTTTTTTAAGTAATTTTTTAAATTTGAATCATTTACATTTGAACTCCATTGCATTACATCCTCTACACACTTAAAAGGTACTAAACAAAGCGTTTTGTAAGTTTGAAAGGGAAATAGAAGTTGCTCAAGTTCTCATTATGTCTCGATTTAACAAATACACTGAAACATTTGTACCTTTCGAAATCAAGCTCGGTAAAAAAATTTGATAAAAAAAAAAAAGTAAACGGGATTCATGAAACTTGAAAAATCAAATGTTTGATTAAAGCACTAGTCACTTCAACCCTTATACTTATATATTGATTATTGGAGAGAGTAAGGAGTCGGATTATCAAGAGTCATGGATGGTAAGAAAAAAAAAAGTGAAAAGACTTAAAAGTAAAAATACGTTCTTGACTTATGTTGAGCAAATAAAAGAAATGAAAAGAAAGGAAGGAGATGTGAAGCTCCGTTGCATTTTTCTTTTAATACTTTTCTCTCATTTTTAAAAAGAATTAGAAAGTAACTATTTTTCTTTTATTTTTTTTCGAGTATTAATTTGTCTTCTTTCCTCTTTCTTTTCGTTTCTTCTCTTATTTTCTTTATTCTTCATTTATCTCTCTTTTCCACTTACTTGTATATTTGAGAACATACTCTTGCTACAAACTTGAGGATAGAGTGTCAGTGATGCCTTTTTTTTTGTAATTACATGTAAGTCCGTGCAAATAAATCCTTAAAAAATAATTATACTCCTAATCACTGAATAATTGGTACAATCAATTTTGATGATGAATATTAGCAAATAATTAACACATTAACTATCTATACTACTATATATAAAGTAACCGTTTCGTAAAGTCCTTTCTAGTTTCAAGTCAATGATCTTAAAATTAAGATTAAAGGTCAATAATGTTAATATTACATTTTGTATTGTCATAATCACAATTATGTAATTTTTTCACCTTGTATAAACTATCATATAACCCATTCCTCACCTTCATTTTAACCATTGCAACTACAAACATGAACCGCTATCAACACTACCTATTGCCACTGCAAGTACAAATCGTAGTTCTGCTAATGCCCCTCCCACTATTTTATCGAAACTGACATTATAAAACATTAACCAATGTCGTTGTTAACACTACAATCACCATTGATTCTACAATTTATCACTATTATTATTGTATTACATGACTACAATACTAGTGTGGTTAAAATTATTTAGAGTGAGACGTAAGACTATGAGATTTAATACCCGTTTGTTTTTTTTCTTCTTAAGTTCTTAATAGATACAGTGTGTATTTAAATACATAATGTATGTTCAGAATAAGACATATGTAATTAATTGTTGTTTGTTTTATCTGTTGAACGTCTGAATAGTCAAAAAAGAAACAATCCTAAATAACTTAATTAATAAATCTTTATTGTATTTAGCTATTAAGTCAAAAACAAACAGGGTCATTGAAAAAGTCTCAAAATGTAACAATTTGTCATAATGAAGAGCCGAGTGTAAATGAAATAAGTTCAAGGGAGTTAACCGGTCATTTTAAGCAACTCACATAATTTGATTCCGAATGCTTTCGATTCTTTTGTTAGGAAGTGCGTGTTGGTAGGTCCCACTTTACTACGTGGCTTTTAATTACATTTTTGTTTTCCTTTTTGGCCTTAGGGTTTTTGTCAGTCATGATCCAGTAGATGCGAGTATAGGATAAAGATCCATGAATACTCTTTAAAAAATATAGTAGGAAAAAAAGATGACGATCCTCAAAACGACATCGGTTTTGCTAATCACTCAAACACAGTCATCACGTGCCATAGGCGCTTCTCGTGGGGTATCTTTTTTCTTCATTTCAGAAGATCACCACTAGCTGTTGGATCGAATAATCCGACCCGATTAAAGTCTCTTGCCGGGTCACCGGCGTCGATTTGACAATTCAAATTCACCTAATAATAAATAAATAGAGTTAATTGCATGGACGGTCATGTAATTTACACACAGTAACACATCTTACTCCGCACTTTACTTTTTGTACTGACAATTCAAAAACTTAAATTTTATTGCGCGCTTGGTCCCTTATCTTTCTCATTTTTATTCAATTTTTAAATTGATTTAAATTATTTACATTAGTTTAATGATACTTAATTTATTAAAACTAATAAAAGAATATAAATACAAATTAATTAATCACTAATATTATAAGTGTTAGAGGGTAATTTATAACATGATGAAATGAAAAAAAAAAAATCAGTCGTCCAACATATTAGGATTTGATTGTATAACTGATCTCCATTATTCTTTGGTTTGATTATTATTAGAATTTTTTTATATATATAATCTTTCGACTTGCAGGTTTTAGCATATAGTTTCTTGAATAGCAACTTGATTGAAGAATATGAAGCAAAGTAGTGATTTTTTTGAAGAGCTATAATTCTGAATCAAGTTGCGTCGTAAAGAAAATTGATTCAGAATCTCATGAACACTACCTAAATAAAAAAGAGTAAACATTCATCATAATTCTATGTTGATGAATCATAGTGTGAAAAATATTGAATCATAGTGTTAGAAATATTGAATCATAGTGCTTAAAGAATTGAATCACAGTTAACAAAATTGAATCATAATATAAATTAGATGCATCAGAGTATGGACTAGATGAATTATAGAATGAATAAACTAGATATATTGAATCATTGTACAAAACATCGAATCTTGGATTATTAATTCAATAGTAAAACTAACGATAGACAAATAAATAATTGAATCATAATCTTTTAAGCGACTTTCCACCATCGTAAAATAGCGTTATCATTTTTGTATATGGTTGATAAATTGATGTTCTTGTGTCTTGAGAATTAACAATTCAAATGAAGATATAAAGAAGTGAGCAGAATCTTGAAATAATCCATGCACATATTTCTTACGGATAATATGAATTGAGCATTTAATTTAATTACTAATTAAAAAATAAAAAAACTGCCTCCATAGTTATAGGAAATAAAATAATAGATTAAATTAATTAATGTTGAGTAAATACCCATGGTACCCTTCCACTCTGATTTGAAATGAGTGGTCAACAATGCTTTTCTCTTTTCTCCCGTATAATTTTCTCCTGCTACTACATATATATATATATATATATATATATATATATATATATATATATATATATATATATATATATAAAAGAAGGATTAAGGGGGAAGTTCTAAATTTAAGGGAATGAGGGAAGAAAACTTCAACAATACATTTCCTTGTATCTTCTCCAACTCATATACAATACTCATTTCATCAATTTTTGTTTAAAATTCAAAATTAAAGCATGTAAATCAATCAAAACATTATAAATTTCAAATTCATCAAAGGCATTCATACATATCTTCAATTCGTCATAATTCATATTTATCAAATATTAAGAATTTGGGGTATAACTTTTAGGTTTTTGTGAAAATTTTGATTCACCAATGAATACAATAAAATTAAATGAATTT
Organism: Gnaphalium uliginosum; assembly: GCA_963930675.1. NCBI lineage: Eukaryota > Viridiplantae > Streptophyta > Magnoliopsida > Asterales > Asteraceae > Gnaphalium > Gnaphalium uliginosum. The sequence goes on along the minus strand of OZ005685.1, from coordinate 8,946,050 downwards.
CAACATACAAAACTTATAAACAAGTAATTAATTTAATTATAGTCGTCATTAACCATCGAATTTCACAAGAAAAAATTTAGAACATTAACATTCATTTAGAATGAATGTTGATCAAAATTTCAATTAATATTCATAAACAATAATTTATGATGAATATTAACTTATATATCTTTTTATACATTGTTGAATGAGATAACTTAACATTCGTCAGTATATAATAATATATATGAGTTAACATTCATCGTAAAAGAATGTTTAAAAATATTAAGTTGTAATTTTGATTAACATTTTTTCCAAATGAATATTAATATTCTGAAATTTTTTCGAGTTATTTACAATTTTGTCACCGCCTTGACTTTTGAGTTGACTAGAATGTGTATGGCTAGGAATAGCTTCCCTTCTTCTTCTATTTTTTTATTTCCCTTCTCATCCTCACCCTATATATATATATATATACTAAATGAGTATAAAAGAAAGTTTCAGAATTTGCCACGTAAGCATGAATGCTACGTGTCAATCTCTTAACTTCAATTAATAAATTATTTAATTAATATTATACTATTATTTTATTATCTTATAATAATTAATAAATAATAAATATAAATGCTACATATATTATAATAATATGAAAAGATGAGTCACATACGAAAACAAAGTCCTATAAATTATTTAACTAATATTATTTTATAAAATATGTACTATAGTTATCATTTAATCACGTAATATTTAAAATAATTTTAATAAATTACCGTGAATTGCACGGATCTTCCACCTAATATATATATATATATATACTCAAACATATCTTGCTTCTTCGTCAACCACAAATCAACCCTATCTAACTATTTTTTCCATAATTCAATAAACCCCAACCATCTGACTTCTTTTTTTATAATCAAACGAAATTCAAATTCATTATGTGAGAGTAAATAAATTTATCAAATGGTTGAATGTGAACTTATTCCATGATATTCAATTCGGCCAGCAACTCCAACACTTGCGTCACGTACTTCCGCCAACGACGGTGCCGCGGTGTGATTTTTCCGGTGTCGCTTGTCAGCAGCGACGGTGCTGCAACATTTTCGAAGATATGGTGATTGAACAAGTGTCGAGAAAAAGATAATTGGTGGGGAATATATATATATATATATATATATATATATATATATTGTGTTTATAATATCAGTGATTAGTAATTTATATTTATATTCTTTTATTTGTTTTAAATTAAATATCATTAAACTAATGTAAATAAATTTAAAACAATTTAATAAGTTAAATAAAAAAGAGAAAATGCTAGTTTAGTCATTTAAGTTGGACAAAGAATCAAGCGCGTTACAAAATTTAGCTTTTTGAACTGTCAGTATAAAAAGTAAAGTACATGGACAAAATGTGTTACTGTGTGTAAACTACAAGATCATCCAAGCAACTAACTCAAATAAGTAATAGTTTATGTCATAAATTAGATACCATCTTCCTCTCTGTGAAATATATAAAATGGATAATGCATTTTAATGCTTGACAACCACTTATGTTATTACTCATATCATTTAATTTATCAAATATAACGTCGTTTTCTTCAATAAATAGGTACGTAATATTATCAAGAAAAATGAAATAACTATCAACTATACCATATGTGTCGGATGTGTATACTTTGGGTCAACAATTGTTCTAAAAATCGAAGTTATATGACCAATAATAATAAAACTTCGAATTTTATAATAATACAAACAATTTATGAAAACATATAAGCATAGAAATTTATAGAAATAAGAGACCGAAGAAGTTGAACCCTCGCAAAACCCATATTTAACGAACTCTAAAAAGGCTAGACTACATAACCCTTTAGAAAAACTTATATATAACTACCTTTAGATTACAATAGTTGTAAGGATTATAATTGATCTCCGTTGTTTTCTAGAGAAAAAAAAAGACGCACAAAGAAAGAAAAATAACATTGTGCTCTTGAAATATTTTTCATGGAGAGAAGAGAATAGATGTGAGAGCAGAATTATTTCATATTTTCTTCTTAATATTGAGAAAAATTGTAGGGCAGAAGTCTATATAAAATGCTATTTAATTTTATTACTTTCTAACTCGGGAACAAAGCGTGAAATTTTTTTTATTTTCTTTTTAAGTCGGAAATACAAAACTGTTAAAAAGTATATGGTATATTTAGTGGTAGAAAACTCCTCATTATTCTTGTAAATTTTTTTCTAAGAAAACAGAAAAATTAAAAAAGATGTTCAAATTGAGATTTTCTGAAAGAAGTTTTTTCTAAAAAAAAAGAATGTATGGTATATGATTTTCTATATATCCTATTCTAGAAAAATAAAAACTCAATCGTTCATATTTGAAAATATTTTCTGAATTTCTATTAGTTTTCAAATGACAAAATACTAAAAAAAATAATGATAAATAAAAAAAATTGAAGATATCTTTCCACTTCTTTTTTTTTCGTATCCTTTTATTTCTAACTTCTCTTTTTTCTCTTATAGTTCATTTATGTCTTTATAATACATGATTCAATAGGTGGTTGTAGTCAAATTCTCTTTCTTTTTTAGTGAGTAAATCACCCGACTATAGTTTTGGGACAGAGATAGTGTACTTTTTTTTTTTTTTTTATAAAATCAACCTTACAATCTAACATACATGTTATATACAACCGGCATGAATATATATATTCAGCTTTAAGTGAGGTTTGAACTCACAATTTTTTCAATTGATAGACTCTTCATATACCGCTCAAATAAAGACCCTTTTGTCACATGGTATACTTTTTAAGATAAAATAGCAAGTAATATGATTTCATCCGGTGTTCTTGGTTACCTTTGAGTTAACATGCATTGAAGTGTACAATATTGTAACGCTAGTTGAAATTGAAAATGGGAATATAACAACTTATGCCACACTTCATGGATTCTCTTAAAAGCATCAACATGTGAAAAATCAAAACATGCAAACATATAAATACCACTCATCTCATCTCTTTATGTTCATATTACCTTTCAAGTTCATCAATTGAGAATTTCTGCATGATTTTAGGGTTCAAAGATCTCAAACAAGGTCAGCTCTTTTTTTTCTTTAATTCACCTTTACTCTGTTACTCTAAATTTAGTAATCTGAGCTTTTTTTAGATCTATTTCATGATTTCCGAATTACAATAATTAGTTTATATTCACATTGCATATGAAGAAATTACTGGAAAAAAAATTCTGATAGATTCAGGATTTTGATTTTACTTTAATGCTTGATAATTCCTGATTTTTAATTGTCTCTTGATTTACCAAATGAATTTGAGATATGATTCACATTCATATGATCAGCTAATACTTAACAGATCCTATATCTTTATTCGTTTCATGATTTCCATAATGAAATTGGTTTAGATGCACATTGCTTATACAGGTGATTACTGAAAGTTTTATGACAGATAATCGAAGACTTTTGTTCTGATTTCAATTCATGATCACCCAACTGTGTAAAGTTGTGAACTTTTTTCAGGTTAGATCCACATTGCATTTGAGTGCATAAAAAGGATCTGTTTTGGTGATTCTTGATGGGCTATTCAAACATATTCAAGATTTTTGTTTCGGTTTTGATTTCATGTTTGATTCATCAAACTGTTGATGGGTATTATCTTCCTGGTAGTTTTCCCCACAGATATTTTGTGGGTGATCAATTATCTGTTAAAGTTAACTCCTTAACCTCCATAGATACCGAAATACCATACGGGTATTACACTTTACCATTTTGTAAACCTCTTGAAGGCATCAAAGATAGTGCTGAAAATCTAGGTGAGCTTCTAATGGGAGATCGAATCGAAAACTCACCATATAGGTTCAAAATGTACAAAAATGAATCCGAGATCTTTTTGTGCAAAACGAATCCGTTATCAAATGAAGAATTCAACACTTTGAAAAAAAGAATTGATGAAATGTATCAAGTTAACATAAACCTTGATAATCTTCCTGCCATTAGGTATATGGCAAAAGATGGAATATTACTTAGATGGACTGGTTATCCTGTAGGAGTTAAGGTTCAAGATGCTTATTATGTGTTTAATCATTTGAAGTTTACGATTTTGGTTCATAAGTATGAGCACAATAATGTAGCCGGTGTGATTGGGACAGGAGATGGGGCAGAGTTAGTCACACCGGCTAGTGAGACCACTGATGAAGGTTATGTGGTTGTTGGATTTGAAGTTGTTCCTTGTAGTGTAAATCATGATCTTAATAAACTAAAGGATATTGAAGCTTATGGCAAGTATCTGTCTCCAATCAAATGTGATCCAGGGTCAGTAGGAATGAGTGTGAAAGAAGGTAAGCCCGTGACGTATACTTATGACGTTTCGTTTGTTATAAGTGATATAAAATGGCCTTCAAGATGGGATGCTTATTTGAAGATGGAAGGTTCAAAAGTTCACTGGTTTTCAATCTTAAACTCGTTGATGGTGATAACTTTTCTTGCGGGTATAGTCCTTGTGATATTTTTGAGGACAATTCGTAGAGATTTGGCTCATTATGAGGAATTAGATAAGGAAGCTCAAGCTCACTTGAATGAGGAGTTATCAGGGTGGAAACTTGTTGTTAATGATGTTTTTAGATCTCCAGACAGCCCTGAACTTCTTTGTATTATGGTTGCGGATGGGTGTCGAATTCTTGCAATGGGCATTGCATTGATCTTCTTTGCTGCTCTTGGATTCATGTCTCCAGCTTCTCGTGGAACCCTCATTACAGGTATAAATCCTTTATTTAGAGTCAACCTCTCACAGCTTATGTCTCAATTAGTAACTTACATTCGCTAATTTGAAGCGTACAAATCAGACGAGTTGGATAAGGGGTCAATATGGGTAAAGTTTTCTACAGTTTTAAATGGATCAAGTGGGGTACTGAGAACGCTTTCTGTCATTTAAGAAAATAATTTTACTAAGCTATATGGTAAGCATGGTTAAAAATACTATTACAATAATCATCCAACTTTTTGTGAAAAGCGCTATTTAGCAGTTTGTATGCATTAATAGTACACTTTAAGTAACTTTTGACTCGTTCCAACCCATTTTACATGTTTCTCTGTACCTAATTCATTTAATTATCCCGTCAACGATACAATATAACCTAAATCAACATGTTTATAAGTAAATGAGTCGAAATTGCACCTCAAATGCTAGCAGTAATGGATTAACCTTGATTTGCTTATCGTAATTTTTCAGGCATGCTCGTCTTTTACGTGTTATTGGGCATTGTTGCTGGTTACATTGCTGTTTGGCTACATCGAACACTTGGAACAGGAGAACGTCGAGGATGGTTTTCCGTCTCATGGCGAGTTGCTTGTTTCTTTCCCGGTATCTCATTCCTAATACTAATCACAATAAACTCACTCTTATGGGGAAGCCATAGCACGGGCGCTATCCCCTTTTCCACATTTCTTGTTCTAATCCTACTTTGGTTCGGCATCTCCGTACCCTTAACCCTAATCGGTGGATTCATGGCCACAAAAGCCCCGTCCATCGAATACCCGGTTCGAACCAATCAAATCCCTAGAGAGATCCCAGCTCAGAAGTTCCCTTCGTGGATTTTGGTACTTGGAGCCGGGACTTTGCCTTTTGGGACGCTATTCATTGAACTTTTCTTTATCATGTCTAGCATTTGGCTCGGACGTGTGTACTATGTTTTTGGGTTTCTTTTTGTCGTTCTCATTTTACTAGTGACTGTTTGCGCTGAAGTGTCATTAGTCCTCACTTATATGCATCTCTGTGTTGAGGACTACAAATGGTGGTGGAAATCATTCTTTGCATCTGGTTCGGTTGCTATTTATATCTTCTTGTATTCAATCAATTATCTTGTGTTTGATCTCCAAAGCTTAAGTGGACCTGTTTCCGCAATGTTGTACCTGGGATATTCGTTGTTCATGGTCATAGCCGTTATGCTTGCAACTGGTGCGGTTGGGTTCTTGACGTCTTTCTTCTTCGTTCATCGGCTCTTTTCTTCTGTCAAGATAGATTAATCGAAGTTTCGGTTGAAGATTGAGGATATTTACATTTTGTTTTGTATTGTGTGTATTTTTGGTTTTTGCAGTTAGTAGTTACTAATCATTTGACTTGGAAGGTTAATAACGATTACAAACATGATGTTTTTAATACTTGTATGTTTTCTCATAAGTTTGTACGTTTTTGGTAACATTCATATGTATATCAGTGAATGCATCGTGATAAGTTCAAATCCTACATACAGAAACTGTAACTTAAAGTTTTCTATTGAGCATAAAGAAATACTTTAATTCATTACTTAGCAACGTGTGAGGCTCTTTAAGTACTTCGTTAGCAACTTAAAAAGTTAGTCTAAAATCAGTTGACTTCTGCTAAGTTTGTTAATGATTCAACTTTAAGTTATTTATTTATTAAAAGGAATATTTCCCAATTTTTGTCAACTCATTATATAAATGTAAACATTATTTAATTTAATTCATTAATTAGTTAAATATAAAATAATGGCAGATGAACTTTAGGGTCAAGGCTTTCTAGTTTGGACAACTTTCTAGTTTGCAAAAATAAAACAAAATTGAAAGCCATGACAAAAATGATCAAATATTTAGGATCAAAATTTCCATTTCTTACCATAAATCAAAATTGAAGTCTAATCAACCTTTCTTTCATATATTACCAAAAAACTAAACCAAAATCTAGATTGGATCCTACATCAATTAAAAACTGAAATCCAAGCTAAGAAATCAACTTTGAACCCAATTTTTTTAATCTATAATTGTATTCCCAAACATTTACCTTGTATTTTACAAATTCGAGAGCTCAAATATGAACTTTTGATCTACTATGAGGAACTTTGCACTCGTACTCTCCTAGCCATCCATTCCCCCTCTCCCCTCTCGAATTAGAATAGCCGAAGTTGGTACTCCGCTTACAGTCCATTTGAAAACGAACATGTTTCTGTCAATTTCGTTGTTTTTACATTTTTTTCCAGTCCAGTTTTGTTACAAACTGATAAACACCTTTAAGGACTGGAACACAAAAGTAAAGTTTTGGTGGTATGGTGGATACAACTATATATGTGATCCAGGGGTCATTGGCCAAATAGAAACCAGAAAATGTCCATTGGCGTCACATTCCACAAACCTTTTAGTAACTTAAATTGAGTAAAATAATTTAGTATGCAAATTCAAGCAGATGATATGTTCACTAATCAGATGAATAAATGCCCTATAAGGTAATCGACTTCCTGACTCAGACTAGTACATTTTAACGTCTTTAAAGGCGCCAACAATCGGTAAAATTTCATATCCTCATATATGGTTATGTGGTATCTAACATGTCAAAATGAAATAAATTTTGGAAATTGGTGGGACATGATATTCCTACACCATACCTTCTCATTCCCACCACACATTATAAAAACCAAACATATGATATGATGACAACATACCAACTTTTGTTTAAGCTCAGCTGTACCTAATAAACAAAAAAGATTAAAGTAAAAGGTGCCATTTCCACTTCATTGCTAGCTAATATTCCTCTTTGATAAAATGAATAAAGAAATATGATACCTGAACTTGGAAGCAATACCAAAAGCAAAGACATTATCAAAGCATATATTGATTTAGTCCTAGTTGGTGTCTCTTTCCTGCCCTCCATGCCTCTTCTTAAATGTCTTTTCTTGGCTGCTTCCTTATAAACAAAATCATATGAATGGCATCAAAGTTGGGCTGAGACAACACATGAATCATTTCAACACGGAAAAATTCTTCCATGAACACATCAACCAATGATGCAAATCTACAGCTGTATGGACATATATAAGTGGCAAATTAGGCAGGGAAGACAACGATGAACACAAAATTGAATTAAGCAGGAAATCGAGTTGTTTAAACACGAAAGTACCATACCCATGAATCAAAGTTTATAACTTTTATTAAAATGACTTTGCTTTAGCTTTCTTCCATCCATAACATAACATGAAAGCTACTCAAAAGCATGTAAAAAAAATTGAAAATACAAACACCATCTGTTATTTCCATTGTTCACATGCTGACATCAATAAAGCTCCATAGGTTCCATGAATTACAACTATAATAAATATCAACTACAATTATCAAATTCAATCAACACCAAACAGAAGCCTTGATTGTAACACAAAAGACTCGAAACAGTTTTATTACGCTTTAAATTAGATAACCATACTTTAATTACATACCGAAAACAAAGAACAACCATTCATCACCAGCTGGATTAAATTACAATCCAGTAATCTCCACATCCTTAAACTATAACATAAAACATAAACATACATTATCAAACTATCCTATCACAGTATATTCCTCTAATCACTAATATAAACCAACTTTCTTGATTAACCCACTACATATCATCTGAAACTATTTGTGAAGAAAACAACCTTGCTTACTGAATTCGATCTTTCCCACTCTAAAACTCGGGAAATTATATCGAATTTGATGCAAACAACATGTTTATCGTCATACATAACTTAGAACAGTAGCAACTCTTGAACCCGGACACTTAAACAGATCATCTATCCATATAATCGATGCTGAAATATTACTTCTTGAAACCGAAATCGTCATTTACTACTACGATAAATCTAACCCGAGCATACGTCTCAAATCGGTGGTGGGATCATCCTTTTCGGCTGCCACAAAACTCTTGGTGAAAAAACCTGGTAACGGAACCGAACTGGGTGGCGGGGAATCAACAAAAGCCGATCCTGCAAAGAAAAACTCAGCGATACTTTTGTTCATCTGTTTAGGAACCATCTCCGGGGCGGGTCCTAAACGATCCGTTGACGAAAGGGCAAAATCGTCAATTTTCAAATCGTCAATTTTAGGGTTTGAAAAACTTCTTTTTTCTTTATCGGATTTCTTTTTCGCCGGTAGAACTCTCCGACTCTCCTTACCTACTTTCCGATCACCGGCGACGTCTTTCGTCGGTGGCGGTGGCGGTGGTGGTGTTGTTGTCGCCGTGGCGTTTGAAACTTTCCTATCGTTCAAATCGTCCAACGGTTCACCGCGTTTCAATATCTTCACCTGTCCCATAACGAGATTCTTCGGTGGATCTGTAACAATCGCCGCCGTGGATTTGTTTTTCCGTACACCGGTGGGGGGACTTCGTTTCCGGCCTTCAGATCTGGTGAAATTAGGGGCTGAATTTGAGAAATTAGGGTTAGGTTTAGGAGTCCGGCGAGATTTGACCGGCGTGGAGAATAAGTTATCACGGCGATCCGTGAGAACATCGTGAGGATGAAGAACTGCAACGCCACCCATCTGTATATATATTTTTGAATATATACAGATCTATATGTTGATTTGGGAATTAATAGACTCAAAACGGAGAATTTTTTGGTGGAAATAAATTGGGGGAAATTGAGGCTAAATTAGGGTTAGAAAGAAAGGGGGAAACATTAATGTGTGAAGGAAAAGGAAGGGGGGGTGGGGATGATTTATAGGCGAATGTAAATATATTTACAAATTGGGGCAGCTAATGGCTGATAACCACTCTCGGGTGTAACTTCGTGTACAACACTTGCTTTAGAATTCGTCAAAAACTGGACCCGTGTTTAGATGTGTCATGGTAGTTACAAAATTGTCCTTTTCTTTTCTAAAATTTATTTATATTTGTTATTATTATTATTGTTATTATTACATTATGATGATCCTAATGATTATGATATTCCTCTTATTAACATTTTGCAACGTAAATATTATTTTTTAATAGTCGGTGAATAGTTATTAATATGAAAAAGCTATTAAATTAAATTAAAATTTTATATATGTAAATTTATTGGAGAATGATCATTATCTTTGCCTTCGGTTTTTTATTTTAATTTACTCTGTATATATGTTTTTTACATAACGTGTAAATTGGGATAAGGAACCATGCTTTTCACCCACTCTCGTGACTCTTTGGTCACACCATACCCAATCGGCCATCAATTTCACATATACCTTTTCTTCAATTTGTTCAGTTACATACAAATATGTACTCCATTAGATAATTTGTTCTTTTTTAGCTCTATCTTAAATTTTACCTAGAAAGGTAGAAATAATTATGGCTTTAAGAGCAGTTGAATGATGTTCTCAACGGTGAAAAAACGAAATTGATACTCGTAGTTCGATAGAAGAAGCTTATACTCTTCATCATCTTCTTGGGAACAAGTTCCCTTTACGGCTTTATCATTTCATTGTCACTATTTATAACCATGAGATGATTTATGACACCCAGGTAAAACTTTTTTTTATTATTATTTTTTATTTAGTTTTGGCATAATTGTGGTGGATGTGTGTTTGAATAAAGGAATATATTATGGTTTTAAATATTGCATTTCATGTTACTCATATTTTTTAGGTGTTTGAGCTAGATTTTTATTTACCCTATCGGTGATAGTAAGCTTTTGTTTAGAATATCCACAACACTCGTTAATTAAAGATACAAATTAAAACAAAAAGATATCAAATGAACAAATGACGTGATGAACGATGAAGTACCCATTTAAACGTTTCTTTTGGTCTCTTTATTTATGTCAATTATTATATTTTTAGATAAATGTATATTTTTTAATCTCTAGCTTACAGTAAATGGATAAGGTCACCATATGTAATGACTAATGAGAGGATAATTGTACACCATATAACAGGAAAGATGATAGTTTCAAGTTTAAACTATATATTGAAAACATTTTACATGTTTGATATTATAGATCCTTAGATTAGATGTCATCGCAATTCATAAAATCATTTATCATTCAGGTTGTACATGAGTTCCGTATTATGATAGAACAATTTTTGAAGGTTGTAATACCTCATATTTAGTGGAATAGGAACAAGACATTCTTAACTCAACATGTGTAAATTTGGTTGCTCTCTTTTTCTTGATATAAGTGCTAGCCATTGTGTCACACCCCGTCTAAGGCGGAAACACGGAATGTGACGGACATGATTGTCATAACACATTGATATGCAAAAGAGAATCACCAAATGAAAATTAAATCACGTGTCATGATGTAGCCCGACACACAGGGTGACTTGTGTCGTGGTTAGTCATTTTCACGAATAACATAGTCATATAAAATAAAGAATCAAGTCCCACATCTCGGGATAAGTCTAGGGCAAAACACGCCCATCCAAATGAATATGGAAAAAAAAGTTGTGTATCAAAATTCAAACAAAGTATCAATTTCAATGCCTAACGGTCTTGCTAAAAGTCTTTATATCTCTAGCTCCTTACGCATTATTATTATTACCTGAAAAGGAATGCTCGAAAAAGTCAACACGAGGTTGGTGAGTTCGCGGGTTTAGCATAACATAAATAGTGCTGTATAGATTTAAGTAGGACACATGATTGTAATGGTACATATAAGTGTAATTAATGTATAGCTTATCGGCACAACTGAACCTAACGACAAGTATCCAAATGTATCAAAAGAGTATAAAGTATAGGTCGGATTATATTCACCCAAGGTCAAGAATAAAGGGACAGAGTTGGTCTAACGACTAGTATACCAACTCATGGGTGGGGGTGTCAGCCCAATAGTACTATCAATACCTCTCCGTTGGTCCCAACCCGAAATTAACAGTTGTGAAAGAATCAATAGAATAGAATAGCATAACATAGAATCCCACATTAATTTACAAATGTACACAAAACACACATCATGTCCAAAAAGTATAAAAGAGTATATTACAACATAACAGTATTTAAAAGTTTTGAGCATTCTTTTTTCTCAAGGAAAAAAAAGTATAAAAACAGACCACAAAAACTCACCTTAAAATCTCTAGCTAGCTCTTTCACCTCTTGCTAGCAAAGTCTCCTGCAATTTCAATACAAATATTTCCATACTTCAATACAAATCTTTCTATACTTATACAAAACTACTATTGAAATCTCTACATACGAGCTCCAATAGATTGGTCTGAGTTTCTCGAGCGTCACCCCTCACCTAACTAATTTATTTTCTATAGCTCTTTCATATAAAATAGATATATTAATACTTTAAAAATTATGCACTTTATTTCGACAAACTTGACACATATTTGAACTACACTAAATTTATGATTCAAGAATAACATTGTATTTTGCATTTAATATTGTGGCTACAATTTCCTTTGTTTTCTTCTTTGGCTCCCACGTAAATTCCTTTATCAGATTCTCAAGACCATATGCACAAAACATATTATGGCTTAACGATCTTCTTCGTTAAACTCTTTAAATAATTCGCCACTAAAAAAAAGGATCACAAGCTTTGCTTTTAGCGTTAAAACATCTTAATAAAATTTCGTACATGTGTATAGCCGTTGGTAGTAAATCGTATTAACCAAAAACAAGTTACTAAATCGAGAATAACCCCACTCTACGTTCTCAACGATGACTATATACATAACACGAGCTTTCGACACTCGAAACTCAACCAATCTACTTCTCTTAGGAAACTAATATCAAATACAAGTCTAGGAATGAATTATACCTTCAAACGTAACCCAGGCTAATACGAGAATCTAAGCGTAACTCGTAACCGTGTCGTCACTAAAATTGAGCGATTGATCACTTATTTCTCTCTTGCTACTGGCGTTGTTTTTATCCAATCTATTACGTTCTTTTTGACGTTTGTATTATGAATGATTTGATGAGTTTCGGTATCTAAACTAATCTCTTCCGATATATAGGCTATATTGATAACTGATACGTATCCACGACCGACTCATTCTCTTATCTCCATGTTTTCAAATTCAAATATACTTTCCATTTTTACACTTTAACCCCTCCTACTATATGCTCTTGACAAATGACACCCCTCCATAACTAAAAGATTTAATTATAGATTTATATCATATTATTAATAATGAGAAATTATGTAGTCCAAATCTTCGGGTGTTATAACCCTCCCCCACTTAAATAAATTACGTCTTGAATTCGACTTACAGAACTCGAGTACATATATTTCACTATCTCAAACTCTACTTCTGAAATCGCTTTTGTACCTCAATATAACCGCTACTTCATTCGTACCAAGTAATGGAGTGAAACTCATTGTTTCAAAACTTTATTATTATTATTATTATTATATATCTTGACATGTCATCTTAATAAGTGCACATAGAATAGTATCTAAAGCCTCATGATTTACACAAATAAAATTTCTATGTCATCGAATAGTTTACGGGCAAGGTAAAAGTAAATCGAAAGTCAACTAACCTGATTTAGTGACAGTTGTCACACATTGACGGGATTTTCGGAAGATACGAACAAGGGTACCCTGCCTGGAATGTGATGTTTGGATCATAATCTATACATAGCCATAAAGTTTCGTGTCCTTTGTTTTCTGATTTATCGTTTTTAGAGTGTTTAGTAGTAGATTGTTGTTAATATATGGGTTGTGTTTTCAGTTTTGTCCTTGGTCAAGGCAATAGATCGACTTTATGTTTTAATCTCTCAATATAATTGTAGGATTTTAAGTGTGTGTACATGTGTGTGACATCTGCTTTGAATTTATACTTTTCAAATTACATTTTTGCTATTGTGAGAATGTTATTGTAGTGGCTGGTATGACGTTTATCGATGGATTTTCTCTCTCTCTTTGATTAGCAATTGTGAGGAATTGGACAAAGTTGTTAGTGTGCCTTTGGAGTTTGGAGGTTAATTTCGGGCTGTATGTATATCAGATAGTATTCTCATCGACATCGAGTACATCAATAGTTTCATTTGGTTAGCAATCTTTTAGCATGTATTGTTTTAGCAATATGGCTTTTATTTGTATTTGGGGTTAGGTCTCAATAATATTATAGCTAACGTCACTTTATTCTAACAGTTTTTTATTATAATACAAAGTTAACTTCAGTTATTTATTTAAATTACTACACATCATAGATTGACTTTATATAATTTGTTGTATTTATTATGAAATTTGTATATGTACGGTATCATCAACGTATCAACTATCTGTTTCATTAAGTGTTGTTGAAGATTTATCTGCATTAGGAATCGTATTTTAATATGAAGTTTACAAATAAATATTTTTTAAGACCCCGTCGCAACGCGGGGGTTAAGAAATCCTCGTTTGAACCAAGTAGGATTCGTTTTCGTCTTTTCAAGATCGGGATCCAGAGCGTAAGATCATACCAAAATATTATTTTTATTTAAATATATTCAAATTCATGTAGAAAACTAACAATTAGAGAAATTAATGTAACATTAAAACATTTATATTACAAAAATGATGCAATTTATCAACAATTTTAATGGAATGGTAAACATATTAAAACAAAAAGATAATAACAATGAAGATAGTACAATTGCACCACTAGTCATAATAAATTTAAGAGCATACGGGCTTACAAACAAAAATTACTAATCTAAGATATCAATTGGAACTTCAAACGTCGTTTTGGGGTTTTAGGTTTTTTTTCTTCTTAAAATGTGAGAACTGATAGATTGAATATGAAAACAAAGATGTGCGGTGATTTTGAGCAAAGATTAGGCTTTTGACCATGGCTATGTACCATATAAAGATTTAGCTCAATCATTAAAAAAAATGTTAGCTCATTTGTAGGATCGAATCGTTCACCGATCCTACGATCTTACGTGCGATCCTACTATCCTACTACGATCTTACCTCTTGAACAATTCTACTCGTATCCTGCACGTTTTCATTTGGTAGGATCGTGTGATCTTAGATAAGATCTAACAAAGTCGAGTCGATGCATGAAGATATTCATTATTTTAAGATAAATTATGTTAGTGTTTGTTTTTCATGAGATTAGGCAATGGAATCGATTATTAATCCGTAAATTTGGAGGGTGGATTTTTGAGCATGTATAACACCTTGATCCATGTAATGCAACACATTAATAGATATCTTTAATATATTTATTGGAAAATTTAGTGTATCTATCACTTCTTAGAAAAATTAAGTCATCAAATTTTAATTTTCCTTGTGACATTATGCTATATTATGACCTTTTCAGTAAAGTGGCTTAAGAATACGTTGTGACTCGTAATGTAGACATTTGAAGTGAGAAGTTTGTAAGTTGTAACAGTTAAAAAACAGTGATCAAACAAGGAAACCACCTCTGAAGTTGAGGTCATAAAAGGGTTGTACAAAGACAAATAAAGAAGGTGTGAAAAAATTTATAACGCTTTCTCTCTGGTTCATCTTTTCTTCTCTTAGTGTTCTATTTTGTTAGTATTATACTTTCATAATCGTTATTAGTAGTCGATAATTCAATTGACGTATGGAGTATTGATTTTTGCAATAGAATCTATTTTCCAATCTATATTTTAGAAGTTCGATTGTATGTATTAAAACGTTCTAAAAATATCTAATGTATATACTTATTATTTTTAACACACACAATAGAAACTTTTATACATTCATCCCAAATTTTTGGAAACTTTAATACACAAATAACATATAGAACTTATACAACATTAATACATACAAATATAAAATACTAAACGTTGTACATTTTAATACATTATCACACTATTTACCCAATAAATAAAGAAGGTAAGTTTAACTAAGGAAAGTTAACACTTCATTTTTATTTGAAGTGAGTTTGTACTTTTAATTGGGTTAATGCACTCTAGTGACACTAGGGTCACTGTACTATTTTTGCGACTATTCAGATCATTGTACTAAAACTTTTATACTTTTAAGTTATTGTACTACATAAATTTTTATTTATTTCATTATATTATTTTTTGGTTCATTTAGGCAACTGAATTTTTATAATATGTTATTTAAGTCATTCAACCTTTTCAAAATAACATTTCAAAAATATTATTATACACTTCATGCACATATAGGTTAATTGTCGTTGTGTATAAATATTTTTTAACTTTATATCAAGTATTTTAATTAATGGTGGTGGATAAATATTTAAATATTATGTGCGTGTAGAGTTGTAAACAAACTCAAATGATGTTTGTAAACGAATAAATGACCATGAACGCTTAAAACGAAATAATTTTTTTTGTTATTGTTCGTTCTTAAAAATATGAATTCGTTGATGCTCGTTTATTAAGTTGACAAATAAAAACCAATATAAATGAACAAACGTAAACAAATAAATATCACTTGAGCTTGTTTGGTTCGTTTACTACTTTACACACGCATAATGTTCAAATATTTAGCCATCATCATTACTTAAAATACTTAATTTAAAGTTGAAAAACATTTATACACAACCATAATTAACACACATATTTCTAAAGCGTATAATGATATTTTCGAATAGCTGTTTTGAAATTTTTTAATGATTTGAATATCACGTTTCAAAAGTTTATTTATCTAAAAGGGAAAAAAAAAATAGTATAATCAAATAAATGCATATTTTTATATAGTATAATAACTCAGGGGTATAATTTTTTTAGTACAATGATCTGAATAAACGCGAAATAATACAATGACCCAAATGAACTTTTTTAAAAAGTACAATATACTCTGTAGTGCATTATGACAATACTGCCCTTAGCAAATCTCATCTACAAATTGTAAAGAGAAATAATTATGGGAATATGGATTATATAAAATTTACGTCCAATGATCATTTTTTAAAGGAAAAAAAAAAATTCTTCAAATTTGCACACACTAATACTAATACTAATTTCTTTCATATATTGAATCAAAATTTACAAGTGATCTTATGAGTAATTTATTTCTCAAAACTAAAACTATATATAAAGCTATAGCAAAGACATGTTAAGCCCAGTTGTCCTCAAATAAGCCTTGCAAGGCCCATTTTTCTTATCAAATAAAAAGTTCAATAACTAAGTTGTTAAAGTGTAAAATCACCAATGAATTTAGTACAGGAAAAACAACTAATTTAGAAGATTAAAAACATTGAAAGTGCACAATTGTATTTGTATTAAAAGATGAAGCTAGACCAATTTTTTATAAAAAAATTTTATTTGAAATACATTTGTCAGTTTTTTTGGGCTCTAGTCTTGGGTCACCGGGTTTAAGCATCAACAATGGGCTCAAGATACATGTTGCGTTTGATAACAAATTAGCCGGAATTGAAGCTGGATATTTTAACTGAAATTCTAGTAGTTGGGGATTCTTTTAAAATATACTTGAAAAAACTTCTATAAAAAAGGATTTTAGAAGATTTTTTTTAATAATTCCAATCTTTTTTATTACCAAACATGACTTCTAATTTATAAGGACTAGAAATTATTAAAATTAAAATCTCAATCCCCTAGAATTCTACGCACCAAACACACCCATAGTTGGGTAACTTCAAGTGAACGAGTCTGAACGTGATTTAAGTATAATAATTTTTTAGTTAACAATTTTTACACTTTTCTTCAATTTTGTTCTAAATATTTTGTACTTTATGTTTTTTAATTAAACAACAATAGCTGTATATAGCATCAATAATTGAAAAACTAATCAACCAATAACAGAGTGACATCTCATCAATTTTGTTATATTGTCATTGTTAAGTTGTATTATGTAGAAAAAATTTAATTAATGTTTCATTTATATAAATTTTAACGTATATTTAACTTGAGAGTAGTTGAAGTGGAGATTCAACAAATACAATATAACGTACAACACTAGATCGTTAATCTTTAGAAAATGGTGTAACAGCAATCCTTGTCCTATCAAATTGTTTCATGGTGTAACAGATTGTGAAGTATATCCATCTCTTGATACAAATATACGTAACGAACAATTTAAATACCGACCAACAAGTCTTTTAGTTTTGCGATACTTGGTTGATCCATCGACAACCGTATTGTGATTTCAAGTCTTAATTGACATATGTGATGCATATATTATGCGTATCGGGTGTGTCAAACTGTCAATCTTTACATTTTTTATGTAAGAAAGAAAAATTTTATTCATAAAGCTACTTTGGAAAAGAGTTTTCATACACCCTCGTGTGATTTTCATAAAATTTGAATTCTCTCATGTTATGTTTTTTCACAAAATAAAATAGCGTTCCTTGATAAAATTGAATTATTTAAACTAATTAATCTTTCTTTTGTAATAGACTACTATGACCTCTTATGTTTGAAGCTAACATCGCAAGATTATAATCCTTTTCATACAACAACAACAATACTCAATCACGCATATATTAAGGTTGTTCGTAAAAAATCTTAATTTATAAGAAATGAGACCATAGTTCCTTTAATATGTATATTTTATATGTCGTATTATGTAGGAACGTATTTCTCCATTTAATATGTTTCATATTTTGCCTAAATTATATCCACCACAAATTATTGTTTATGGTGATAAAGTTATATAATTATTAGGCCAATATTATTAGTAATATGAATAATGAATAAATGATTAGGTACTCCATTAATAACAGATGTTAAAAGATTTAAATGGGTCGTTTTAGAATGTACACTTGCTGATGCAATCGGGCCCCTTACAATCACCAAATCTTCTCATCGTGATTTTGTTAATAGTATTAGTTTAACTGAATTATCTTATCTTTGACTTGCCTTATTGAGTATTTGAGTATACGAATAAAAAAAGATAATTTGAAGGGTACCCCTGACCTTCGTATTATATTTCAATGGTCTTGTCCACATCACTCGTAAGAGTATCAAAGCCGGACAAATCACATGCTCACAAATCACCCACATATTCGAACCCCTGACTTGTCGGTCGCACATGTGGACTATGGACGTTTGTGGTAGCGATACCACTTGGACTATGCCCAGTTGGTTGATTATGAATTTAAATCTTGTGTATTTGTGTCGGCTTTATACGTAAATTTTTTTAATGAGAACCTTAAAGATTTTTTCTTTAGAGTTAATTACGTCGTTCGTCCTTATAGTTTGTCTAAAAATACTGGTTTAATCCTTTTAACTTTTTAATTAGGTAGTTCATCCTTACTTTTAAAGCTTGTTACATGAACAGTCTTTTAAACTGACACCGTTAATAAAGTCAGTTAAGTCTAATCACATGCTTAACATGTGAGAGGGTATTATCATCATTTTACACTTATTGTCATTTTGTTATCTCCTTCGTGCACCCACTTCACAATAAATCAAACACATTCCATTTACATATCCACCCAATCTTGAAACCCATATCATAATCATAATCGTCATATCCAATGTAAACTTCTTTGAATTTACTATACATCTTATTATTAATTATCCCAAATAAACAATTTCCAATTTTGACTTTCAAAATCAATTATTCTTCAACCTGTATCCATTAAAATCTTCAAAATCGATTAGACCGGTGCAATCGGCTCTCTTTGGTTTGGAACCGATGAACACCGGCGAACAGACGCCGTTGGCACTATTTCGTCGGTTGTGCTGCTTTAATGGTAGTCTTTACATTTTCCCTTGGTTCTTCGGTTTGGCCACGAAAGGAGAAGGGCATGTAGGGCCCACATGCTATTTTTCATTTTATTTTTTAAAATAAAGACGTTGAGGTCTTTTAAAAAAAAAAGATAACGGTTATATATCCGTTAGTTTGAAAAAAAAATATTTTTTTTATTTTTTTAATGTTTTTATCCAACCTCAAACACATTATAAATAAACACACAACTAAGCTTCAATTCATACACATTTTTATCTTCTATTATCTCAATCAAATACATTATTCCACCCAATTATTCTATACAATTCAACACTTTTCTTTATCATTATTTCACTTCCAATTCACTAAAAATGTCTAATCTCAACAACAATGATTTCTATCAAAATTTACTAAACACTCCCATTTACCCCAATTCACCGGCTAACTCATCTTAGGCAACTACCTCCAACAATTCACCAACCGGTTTCACTTCATATCAATCATAACCCCAACCATGGTATCCACAACAACCACAACCACAATACGGGTACCAACCACCACCACAATACGGCTTCCAAGTTTACGCTCAACCACAATCCGGCCAACACTCACACTCACAACCCGAAAATCCTTTCCAAACACAACCCGAAACTCAAAATACAGTAGTATCCGAAGACAAAGCAGAGCACGAGGTTAATGTCAAGGGTAAAAAAGAGAGAGCACAAACTAGGTGGACGGACTATGAAGTTAAAACATTGGCCGAGCGATGGGTCGACAATTCACAAAACCATGTCGAAGGAAATTCGCAAGCCGATTCACAATTTTGGAACAAAATAGTCCAAGACTACAATCGGTTAATTGATGTTAAACGCACAAAAAGTCAATTAACCGGCAAATGGAACAAAGTTAGAAACGAAACAAAAAATTTATCGGTATCTACAAAAAGTACAACGAGCCGGTGAATTGGGGTAAATGAGAGTGTTTAGTAAATTTTGATAGAAATCATTGTTGTTGGGGTTAGACATTTTAGTGAATTGGAAGTGAAAGTGAAAGAATGATAAAGAAAAGTGTTGAATTGTATAGAAATTGGGTTGAATAATGTATTTGATTGAAATAATGGAAGATATAAATGTGTGTGAATTGAAGTTTAATTGTGTGTTTATTTATAACGTGTTTGGGGTTGGATAAAAAGGTTAAAAAATAAAAATATTTTTTTTTTCAAATTAACGGATATATAACTATTATTCTTTTTCTTTTTTTAAATCTCAACGGCTTTATTTTAAAAATAAAAATAAAAAATAGCATATGGGCCCAATTGCCCCCTTCTCCTTTCATCGCTAAAGCGAAGAACCACAATCGACGAAACCGTGTCAACGGCGTCGGTTCGCCGGCGTTCGTCGGTTCCGAATCGAAGAGAGCCGATGGCACCGGTCTTGCAAAACCCCTATACACCGAACCGTTAAATTGATCAAAACGTATCAAAAAGATCAAAACTTTACGATCAATGTTGTATCTTTATGGATGCGATAGATCTCATCGTGAAATCATCATGACGGCGGAGTCTCCGGCGACAGAAACAACCGTGACTATACATACATCTCAAATTTGGAATTCCGATCGTGTGTGTATTACTGTGTATTATAAAAAAGAAATAAATAAAATTAATGACTTTAAATTATTAGATCAATAATAATTCTTTAAACTAATTTTATATTGTTCAACTCATAAATGTTGAGGACAAAAATAAATCAAATGGATGAACTTGTGACAGACGGCGGTTGTGGGGAGGAAGCTTACGCTGGTGGTTGTGAGGAAGTCGGCGGCGTACAATGGTGGTGGTGAGGAAGACAGCGGCAGATACCAGTGGCGGTGAATATGTCGATAACCAATAATAGGCGGCGACGGTACACGATGGTGGCGGTGATAAGGTGTGAAGGTCTGGGTATCCAACTTGATTTCATATTAATGGGTTTCGTTATGTTTAAAATTTTTCTTCTTAAGGATTTGTAATATTTGATTTGTTGTTGATTTAATTTGAAAATAGATGAATATAAATGTAGTTAAAGTGTGTGGATGAAAGAGATAAAAAAGAGAAGAGGAAAAAAAGAGTCGAGAAGTGAAGATGAGTAGGAAAGTGGGGAGAACAAAGAAGACATGTATATGTTAAAAGACAACAGTACCCTCACATGACTTGCATGTGATAAAACTTAACGGACAATATCAACAGACGTTAGTTTAAAGGACTGTCCACGTAACATATTTCAAAAGTAAAGATGATCAATGTAATTAAAAAGTTTAAAGGATTAAAGCAGTATCTTTCGACAAACTATAAGGACCAACGACGTAATTAACTCTTTTCTTTAACACCAATTTGTATGGATTAGCTAGGAAATAATCAGTCACTCAAATATGTAAATGAAAAGTTCAACAATTTAAAGCATGATATACATCCTTAAAAACAGCTTATAGCTTTTAGCTTTTAGAAACGTCGTTGTATATATATTTAAAATAAGTTATGAAAGATAACAACATAGCTTTAAAATAGCTAAACTATTATCACATAGTTAGTCTAACTTTGATTATTGCATCCTTCTACTTTGTATCTTGCAACATGTTGGCTTAGCTAAGTGATTTATCGGATATTCGTTTACTAACATACTGTCTTATTCGATAATTGTGATATTTCATGCTTTAGAAAGGCCAAAGGAAGCAACATTGTCCTCTTAATTAAACTACGAAAACGTATAAAATTTTTGGACACAAACAATAATAAAACGTATAAAATTTTATCAAATCTATAAACCTTAGTTATTAAAAAAGTTCAAGGAATAAAGTACTCCAAATGCTATTATTCATGTATGTGAAGCATATTCAAATGAATCGATTAAACCTTATTCAACCTTACAAGAGTAAAGCCTTCTATTCAAGAAGACAAAAATATCATTTTCTAGTTGTTGCGATCGTCATATATTAACACGCATTAACAGACCATTAAAAAAATGTTCCGATTATACAAATATAATAAGTCATGGTAGTTGGTATTTGATAATGATTAAAATAACGAGGACAAAAACAGATCCAATAAATATAAATTTAAATCTATTTGATACAAAAATAGATGTAAACTATACTAGATAATTAAAGTATATCAGTTTTTATCGTTAAAAAACAGGAGAAATGCGATAATTATTTGACAGAAGATTCAAAACACAACGGGTTCGCAATCAAACTTTTCAAGATACGATAATTTAACTCAAGCCTTTGTAACCCGTGAAGATTGAATGCGAGAATATAATTCCAAATGTAAGCTATAAGTCTACAACTTATAGCTTTCACTTTTAACTATAAGTTAGTTTTGCTAAACACATCATATGTCTTTCGACTGTCGACTGTTCCCTGTCGGTAATGTAGGGGGTGAACGTGGTAACTAAAAACTTGGAGGTCCAAAGTTGACTATCCTACAAACCTAAAACGTCCGAAATTTGAAGGCGGGCCTGTTATCGAGTACCGACAGCAAAAAGGTTACCACTTACCACGTAAAAGGCTAAATGCCTCCTTTTTCCGAGGAGTCTTGTCTTACATTTCATGATTTTCAATGCGATAAAATGTCACAAAGGAACAAAATTTATTCGGCCTTCCAATATTTTACTTACGAAAAATGAGACGTTAGTCTAAAACAATTAACAAATCTAATGAGAAAAGTGAGTGAAATAAAATGGCAAATACTTGTGTCTGCCATATTTTAATATAATTCGATTTTATTTATTGAACGAACCACCGCACGTTTGTTTTTATTCATTAGATATGCACCAAGGTTAACAAATATGATGTTAATTGAACATAAGTTTTAGTCCATTAAATCAGATAACATGGTGCATAGACATAGAGTCAATGACTAAAATAAGATAAACGGAACAACGGGTTAGGTCGGGTCAGGTCGTTAATACCAGTACACAATTTTATTAAAAATATTAAAAGGTGAATGTTGTTACAATTGATCCTTACAATTGATCACGACGTGGTTTCATGCCTTGAAAGTATGACTCATTACTAATAAAGATATTTCTTTTGATTTGTCAGTTTTTAGGAGTATTTAGATAGTTGGGTTAAGATTTATGGACATTTTTTAAAGTAGTTGTAAAATTGTCTAGGTGACTGATTTCAATCGGTCCAATTATACATTTAGGATGGGTAAAACTTTTAAGATAGGTCATATTCATCCGACCTAGTTCCTTAATAATTTATATAATACCCAATAAAAAAGTTCATTTCTAAGATGGGTCAAGAAATCCATTTAACATTTTTTTTTTAATCATGTCCTGCAAAGCCCAAAAACGAAAACGTAGATTGTCGTTTCTTTCCACTAAAAAGGGGGAAAAAGAATTGACAAGTTGACGGTGCCATCCATTCTTACGTATTTTTTAGAAGTTTTATTTCATGGACGTTGAGACAGTTGCGTAACAATATTTCTATATTTAGTCATACATGAACGTACGTACTTTGATTGTGGCACCACAACGAGGAGATAACGACATGACGGTTGGTTGTACCTAAACAAAATGATTTCCAATTATAGTTGATTCATGTCACTCATCGTATATATGCATCTTCATAACAACCTCTTATGGGATTTAGATTTAAGTACACGCTTTACTACACTTAATCTGCTTAAAATACATGTTATGAGTTAGAATATTAGTTTCTAGTGCTATGAGAATAACAAATTAACTTCATAATTAAACATGCATAAATCGATTTGGTTAATGGTCCAATTTCGGCTTTACTGGTTGAACAGGCAGTACTTCGCTTTTAAAATGTTGCGTACATCAGGCGCACACATACTATAAAAATATACCGAGTAAACCGTATGGATGGTCCATTTGATTTACACACATACTATACAAAATTATTCTACAAAATAAACACCAAATAGCACATTTACATTTACATGAGAATATAAAGAATTGAAAAATGACAGCCTAGTAAAGTAAAGAGAATTTAGATTTTAAATCTAATAAGAAAGTTCAGTTCCCTCGTTTTTATTGTATAATATCAAGAACAGAAAAAAAGTAAACTTTTGGCAGTCTACTGTCTCCATCTCCAATCTCCATCTTCCATAAACAAACCCTGCATTTAATCTCTTTCTCCTTCATTAACATTTCTATGTTTTTTTTACTGTGTCCAAAAGTTATAAAATTAAACAAAACAAAAACAAGAGTGGGCAGACAGAAGAAAGAGAAACAGAAAAAAAACACCTATCAAGATTCATTTAAAAAATATATTAATAAGTTTGAGATCTCACTCCCTCTATATCTCTGTCTTCATTAGGATACAATACATAATATAAACTCAAACTCAAACTCAAACTCAGATTTCCTAAAAACCAAATCTCCATGTTTTGTTTATTGTACTAGACAAAAACAAAACATAAAAACTAATTATGAAAATCATTTTAACTGGTTTTTTGTTTGTTTTGGTTTTGGATTTTGAAATTTTATCTACTAAAAGTTTATTTATTATTTCTTCTGTTCCTGAATCTTCACCTGCTGTTCCTCCAGTTCCTTCATCTGTAGCTGACATATCTTCAGGTACTACTTTCCCATTTCAGTGACCACATCATTATTTATGTGTTTATATGTTTTAAATTTATTTGAATTTTCAGGAACTCAAGCTGATATTACGAAACACCAATCGAAATCGACTCGAAAGCTTCTAACTGGGCTAATCACAGCTGTTTCCGTAATGGGAATCATTTTTTTGTTCACAATATGTTTCTGGAAATGTTACAGAAAGAAAGTATATAAATCAAGTAAAAAGGGTAAGTTTTTGATCGTTTTAGATTGAATTGTATGTGATTTTATATTGAATTTGTTGTTATGATTTGAAGATGCATTGAGAGGGCTTCCATTGAGTTCGTTTATTAGTAAACGTAATGGCGGGTTAAAGGCGAATAGCGAAAAGGGATCAGTGGCTGTTATGGATTATAATTTGTTAGAATCAGCAACAAATAGTTTTGGTGAAAGTGAGATATTAGGTGTTGGTGGATTTGGATGTGTGTATAGAGCTCGGCTTGATGACAATTTATGCGTTGCCGTTAAAAGATTAGGTGGTGGTAGTCAAGATGCTATCAAAGAATTTCAGGTAGTAGTTGTTTTTCGTTTTACGATTGATAATTGCTTTGAAGATATGTGTTTTAGGGGTGTTTCGGATTGCTGATTAAGTAGTTATCTGCTTATCGCCTTATTTTTATAACAGAAGCGGATCCCAATACTTTTTGAAAACTGTATCTACTTATTCTTTATAATGATGATAAATACTCTAAATAAGCTCAAACACCCCATTTATCTTACTGTAATGTTTGTGATTGGGGTTTTTACAGACGGAGGTGGATCTATTGAGTAAAATTCAGCATCCAAACATAATCACTTTGTTGGGATATAGTGCTCATGATGAAAGCAGGTTGCTTGTTTATGAATTGATGCATAATGGATCACTGGAAACTCAGTTACACGGTAAGGAATACTTTGATCTTTTGAATCCAAATCTAATATGGATCATTGGAAACTCAATTACATTATGTAGCTATTTGATCATTTGTAGCTATTAGCTGTTTGAAATGATTGTAACGGGCCTTTCGTGTAACATTGGTTAAAAATCAATACGACTAGTCGTTTGTAGTGATCATACGAAAGACGGGTCAGATTCGTGTGAAAATTAACTCAAATGGGGCCACATTACAATCAATATAGACACCAAACATGGAATCTCTTGTAACTTTTGTAAATTTATTGAAATGGTTCTACTATTATTAATGATAAAGATTAGATAACAGAATTTAATATTATGTCATACAGGACCTTCCAATGGATCCAATTTAACATGGCATGGCAGGATGAAGATTGCTCTGGATACAGCAAGGTGGGACTTCTGATAATTTAATGACATCAATTATTGTTTGTTTATCTGAATAGAAATTAGAAAATATTAACATATTTGAATTGTTTGACCAGAGGATTAGAATATTTGCATGAAAATTGCAAACCATCTGTGATTCATAGAGATCTGAAATCATCTAATATCCTTCTAGATTCCAGCTTCAATGCCAAGGTACTTTAGACATCACCTCACTTTTTAAGCATTTGCATTTTGCACAACACTTTCTTATCTGTCAGAATCATATTAATACATCTCACAAGTCACACCCACTTAAAAAAGTCTGAGGTAGGCCTGGGCTCGAAATATAGCGGGACTTACACGTAGGTCCAACTATGTTGCATAATTATGCGTAGGACACATTTCTTGGCTTTACCCGATCGACCAATGTGTGGGTCCCACCATACTGGCATATTTTATGGTGGGGCCACGAGTAGCCTCGGCTACCTCTGTTGCCGAATCCGTAGTACTCGAGGTCTCCAGACATTTTTGTCATCAACAGGACATAGACCAGTTTACTTATGAGTTAGTGGATTGAGATGCGTTTTATAAGTAATGGGTTGATTGGGTCAAAAGTTTCCAAAAGTGATTTTTTCTATATGTTTTAAATCTCCTAGCTCAATTTATTCCAGAGATTTATAATTGAAATAACAGAATGTTTGTACAAAATATGTTTCTGATCAACCCAACTCAACACGTTTTGACGTGTTACTCAACCCGTCCATTTGCCAGCTACAACTGCATGTTTCTAGGTGGAGTCTATGTCTTAGACTATTGGCTCCAGGACCTTATTCATGAAATTGTACTGAATCTTGCTTTATTTTTATCCTTTTCTAAAGCTTTCAGATTTTGGTCTTGCCATAATGGATGGAGCCCAGAACAAAAACAGCCTTAAGCTTTCGGGGACGTTGGGTTACGTAGCTCCCGAGTATCTTTTAGATGGTATAGCCAACTATTCTTGAACTACTACTATTTCAAAAGATATATCCATCTTAGACATTTAAAAAGCAAAAGCCAAGTAGCCAACCTTTATTTTGTTGTTTTGTACTTTGGTGGTCAGTTGCAGTTGCAGTTGCAGCGTTTAGCCGATAATCTATGTTGATATGTAATTGATTTTTGTTCTTGTACAGGAAAACTAACAGATAAAAGTGATGTGTACGCTTTTGGAGTAGTACTTCTAGAGCTTCTTCTCGGAAGGCGGCCTGTAGAGAAACTAGCACCGTCTCAATGCCAATCTATCGTCACTTGGGTAAACTTATACTTTTTAACTCTTGATTACACGAGTCCTGATTATGCAGTCGTTCTTTGGTGTATTAAACCAAAATTATTGATTCTCATGCAATTTCAGGCTATGCCACAACTAACAGACAGATCAAAGCTTCCAAATATCGTAGATCCCGTGATCAGATATACAATGGATCTCAAACATTTGTACCAAGTACGTAGACTAACATTTTTTCTGTCATTATTTTATGGAGTATTTCATCAGCATTCACGTATTATTACAAAATCTGGTATATAATACAACCCATATTGACCCGTTTTCATATAAATATGTTGAAGTTGCCATGTGTTACAAACTAAATAAATTGGTGAAACAATGTGTGTAGGTAGCTGCTGTAGCTGTGCTATGTGTACAACCAGAACCGAGCTACCGGCCATTAATAACTGACGTCTTACATTCTCTTATCCCTCTTGTTCCGGTTGAGCTTGGAGGGACGTTAAGAGTGTCACAAACCAGGCCTTCGGTTACCATCGAGTCTTGATTTCGTCATTGAGTTTTCTGGTTCTATTCATTTTGGCCATTTTCCTAGGTTTTTATTTTTATTTTGTGTTTCTGTTTTTAAAAATGAAAAAGGGAAGGAAATGGTTTGTTAGAAAAAGTATATTTTGGGGGTAGTTGGGTCAAGAAAAGTCGTATTTGGTGAGAGTGAAAAAGAGTCCATAAACTTGAAAAGTTCTCCACATGTAAATTTTTAACTAAATGAGAGATGGGGGTTTAATTTTTTTTGTTGTGATTAGTTCGTGTATGGTAATGCTTTGGTGTTAAGTTGTATAGTTTTGGTTTAATCTCGTCTATGAGTCTGTGAGTAATTTATCCTAATAAAAAAGAATCAAAGATTATCAAGTACATGGAAATGATACGAATAATAAAAAAGTCAAATGCTACACTCATAAATATTTTTATTTAATTTATTTCATGAAATGTTGAAGAATAAAATTATAATGAAAGAGTAGCTCCAAACGAGTTAAGTTTTATAAAGCAACTTGAGTTCAACTTGAGCTTGAGCTTGGTCAAGTTGAGCTTTTATTGAGTTCGAAATATATAACGAGTTGAGCTCGAGTTGTTATTGAATTTTTCGAGCCTTATCTGATATGTATACTAACACATATGTAATTTTGGCCGTGTAAATGATAAACTATAGAAATATTCATACTGCATAGTATTTTACAAAGTTGTGTAGTTCTCAAAGATTTATTTTAGTAATAGCCCTTAAGGTCTACATCAACAAAACTTATAAATTAATATAAAATAAGTTAGAATATTAAAAGTTACTTTTAAATAAAAATTTGTGTTTTTAGAGCGTGAAAGCTCGTCAAGCTGTCGCATCGAGCTAAAGTTTATCCTACATACCCCGCTTAAGCTTCGCTCATCTCGATCCCATTATAATCCTACGAAGGAGAAGGAAAAAGTTAGAATAAATAATCCGTAACCTCGTTTTCAGAAATATAGAGGTTATTACAAGTCAAGAATCATATGCCTCAAACTATCAAGAGTCAAGAATCATAGGCACTGCTGACCCGCCCCCGACCCAACTTCTTTCATGGTGTACCTAGTCCAAAGTCCATCTATGTGTAACATGCGCCTGCTAGTCCAAACTTCTTTCTGATCGAATTATTAGAACATCACATTTCATATTAAGTTCTAAGACATGAGTATTCTACCTACGATCTTATCTCAAATATGATCGTATTACGATCTGACGAGATTTCGTTGTTCAGATCGTAGAACCTTAATGATCAAGATCTAAAATTTAATAACATTGACTGAAGTCTATCATCGTTTTTCTGGTTAATATCCGTTGTCTTCTCTTTGACTAATCTATTTGTCATAATTTCTCAGCATTTCTTGGTCAGCAGATTTCAATACCTCTGCCACTTGTTTTGACTTAGACATTTATTTAGTTAATAAAAATAGTACTTTTCATACCATTTGCTGCGACCATTATGATTAATTTTTCGGGTGTCACAATCTTTTTATTATTCACTCATATCTTAAACTCCTACTCTAAGTTTACTAATCATTACTTAAATCGGCCCGATTTGAATTAATTTATTATTTTGGAAATGAGTAAAGAATAAATTCGTATATGTCTTCAAAAAGTTTAGTATCACCTTTGTTAACTTAGATAACAATAATATAACGTGCACGAGTTAAATAATTACCCAAACGAGTAGCGCAGGCATATATTGCTTGTTTGACAGAGTTAACAAATTACGTATTATATGAAAATGCATTTTGTAAAACTTTATTATGATTTACTACGTATTAACCAACAAAAAATAATAACATAATGATGTTTATAATACACATAAATGCATGCTTGCATATATAGCATACGGATTCAATCACACACACACATATACATATCACACATATATACATATATATATATATATATATATATATATATATATATATATATGTGTGTGTGTGTGTGTATGTGTGTATATATATATATATATGTGTATATATATATATATGTATATATATATATATATGTATATATATATTCATCAAATATAAAGAATTTTGGGTATAACTTTTAGGTTTTTGTGAAAATTTTGATTCACCAATGAATACAATAAAATTAAACGAATTTCAACATACAAAACTTATAAACAAATAATTAATTTAATTATAGTCGTCATTCACCATCGAATTTCACAAAAAAAAAAAAAATTAGACCATTAACATTCATTTGGAATGAATGTTGATCAAAATTACAATTAATATTCATAAACAATAATTTATGATGAATATTAACTTATATATGTTTTTATAGATTGTTGAACGAGATACTTAACAATCATCAGTGTATAATAATGTTTATGAGTCAACATTCATTGTAAATGAATGTTTAAAAATATTAAGTTGTAATTTTGATTAACATGCTTTCCAAATAAATATTAATATTCTGGAAATTTTTTGAGTTATTTACAATTTTGTTACCGCGTTGACTTTTGAGTTGACTAGAATGTATGGCTAAGAATAGTTTCTCTCCTTCCCCCATTTTTTACTTCCCTCTTGATCCCCACCCTGTGTATATATATATATATATATATATATATATATATATATATATATATATATATTGGTTCAACTAAAAATATCACTAAACTAAAAAAGGGTAAGAAGTCATATTAGAGTGACATGTGTCCCTTCCAAATAAACAAAATCATTTACAAATAAAATGGCATTTTAGTCATATAAGCTTTGCATACATACAATCAACGGTTATCAATTGTTCAAATCGTGAGTTGTTTATGACTTCCAGCAAAGGAACGTGAATTATGCTTATTGTATCAAATCACAAATCACTATGTATCAGTTTACTACTCTGTATTATGTCTCAATGTATGTATCAATCTCATTGTGCATCATCATGTATACGGAGAAAATCTATGTATCACTTTTTATATACCCTTTTTATTTTAAACACCTCTTTACAATAACCAAACTATATATATATATATATATATATATATATATATATATATATATATATATATATATATATATATATATATATATTGGGAGGTTCAAATGAGAACCACATAAAATTGAGAAATTGTAAGAACTACTAGATAACGTATTTGTTCACATGTGATTCGCTCCATTCATATGTGAACATTGATGTATGATAGATTTAGAAAGAAAAAAAATGCTAAAAACTCTAAAAATCATGTCGTAAAACACATTTGAACCGATTTGTTCACATGTGAACACATATTTGTATTTTTGTGTTTTTTGATATAATTTTAGGATTTTTTAAATTTTTTTATTTATCAATAAAACGTACATCAATGTTCACATATGAATGAAGTTAATCACATGTGAACAAATACGTAAACTAGTAGTTGTCACAAGTATTTACTTTTTAGTTGATTCTCATTTGAACATTCCCTATATATATATAGGTGGATTCAAATAAGAAGGTTAATTTTCATGAGAACGTAGAAAACACTTCAAAATCACTTTTTAACTATCTAAAATAGATTTTTCTTCAAAACTTTTTCAATGATTACTAATAAAATAACTTTTGAAAGCTATGATATAATTATAAATAATAAATAGTAATTTTTTTTAACTTTTTTACAGTCGTTACTATTAAAATTAATTAAGATAATCACAAAATATAATATGATAATCACATATGATTATTCTCTAATATAATGTGATTATAATGTGATCGAGATAATCACAAAATATGATTTGATAATCACATCTTATACATGTGATTATCAAGTTATAAATGTGATTATTATGAATAAAAAAATTAAAAAAATAATAAAACGTCAAAAAAAATTATTTGAAAAATAGGTTCTAAAAGTTATTAGAAAAAGAAAGTACGAAGAAAATTTTGTGAAATAACGTGTTTTGGATAGTTAAAAAGTGATTTTGTAGTGTTTCCTACGTTCTCACGAAAAAGAGCATTCTTATTTGAACTCACGACTATATATATATATATATATATATATTTCTTAAGTGCATGGGAATATAATTTATTATATTTAGATATTCATAGGGTGTATCGAACTATTCAGGTTTTCATTGTGTATATTGAACTTGTTATTCATTGGTATTGTATGTAATTTTTAGTATTTTTACTTCCGTGTCAGCTGTTTGAGGTGTAATAACATCATTATAAGTTGTCACGTCACCAAAATACATAAAACTATAAATTAAAAGTCAATCGCACATAATATAACTCCGAATACTTATTTCATATTAAGAACTTAAGAGTATAAATAATTATTCCGTATTTTTTTCACTTAAAACATAATACTTTTCAGCTAGTTTATTGGTTAAAATAAGGTTAAAGATTAACGTTTGTATATCTAGAAGCCTAGAAGTAGTTTAATAGATAAAATAGGGTATCATGCGTCAGATAAAAATGAAATGTGACCAATAACAGATAAAGCCACCACCGATGGTGACCCACAAATCAACAATCGTTATTTCTCGTTTTCATTCTTAATTAAGTCAACAAATTTGATTGACTTTGACAGTTTCATGGATATCTGGTGACGAACGCGTTTGATTTGGCCAATGATAGTTCTCCTAAAATCGAGTTACAGACCGTCGAGGACACATTAAAAAGAGAAATATTAAATTTATTAAATCAATAAATCTTAACAAGAAAACGTTACAAAATGATGAATGGATAATACTATTGTGAACTACGAAGAAAATAGCAATCTTATTTTATCGTAAATTATAAATATCTATTTAAAAATATTTCAATTAAGCAATTAGATCTCTTTAATTTATGCAATTTCAAATAATAAAATCTAGTACTTTAAATTATTTAAAATAATACATTTTATTTATACGACATCTATTAGGAATCGTAATACTTTTATTATTTGTTACAAATAGTACGATATCTATTAGGATTCCTTATACTTTTGTTATTTGTTACAAATAACATACAATTCACAATCGATCAATGTAATACGTGCACTTAAAACAACTTCATTTAATTATGATAGATTTTAAATAATAAATATCTTCATTTAATTTAATTAATTACTTTTTGGCAAATGTTTATCAATTTAAGTGTTTCATGCTTATGACACATGTAGGTGTAAAAGTAAGATGATTGAAAAACTTTACAAATATCATTTGGTCTTTCGTTAGCACCAAAACAATACGATATATTATTTTATTCTTTTATCTTATCTTATTTGAAAATATAAAACAATTAAACATGACGAACATCAAACACATCTAAAAATTTGGTAATATAAAATAGCTTAACAAATAGAGAAAATAAAAAGTTTAAACTTACAATTTAAAATAGATATACCTTAAGATCCATATCATTAGCAATCCGCTTAAATATATATAAAGAATAATAGATTTTATGGTTCAAAGTACATGAAACTTTACACATTATATTATTGTAGTATTGTGTGATCAACTTTGAAATTTCATAATGTATATGTTCAATTGAAAACGTATATTTGTATATTTTTGCTACATATATAGATATGTATTTGTAAACTTTATATATAGAATAGTAAGTTAAGTATATATAATAGACCATATTAAAACTTGAATACATACAACAATAACTTTAGAGCTTCTTCCTACATTTGAGTTTTTGGCTCTTTGAAAAATGAAGATACATTTTATCACACTTATATAATAACATTATTATACGATATAGTAAAGCTTAACTTTTATAATTAAATTTCAAAACTCGATGTATATGTTTCAGAATATAATATCACACTTTTCTTTTTTCAAGAAAAACAAAATAGTAATATTTCATAAAATCAAAAAGAATCCATTAGAAAATATTACATACTAGCATAATGCAAATGAAATACCAAGTACAACACTTGAATTATTTTATCGATCTTTTAAAGTTTATAAAAATCTTATACATAACATCCATACTTTAAAAAAATTACTAATAAAATGTTCTAAATAAATTAAATTTTAATCTTTTATTTCATTAAGATTATATTAACCTCTAATTCATTAAGTACCTTAAAAATATGGCTAAATGAAATTCATATCATCGAAAATAAAAATCTAAAAAAGGCGTGACTATAATGCTAATTTTAAAGATTGATCAGTCCAATGGGTTATGCAACAAGAATACAACTTACAAAACTTAGTATTGAAGGGAAGAATAGTTCACGTAATCATGTCAGTAACATAATTTATTTCTCAATAATGACCTTAATGTCATTCGATAAAACGATTTCGTTCAAGTTTAATCGAAGACAATATCATGTGGCGGTATGCTTCGTAATGACAATTAAAAAAAAGCCCAACGATAATGGTTGTCAACCACAATATTGTATTTACAACGATCATGTTCTCATCATTAGCAGTTTTATGTTGTTATCTTATGTGTCAAAATCGATAAGGGCTTAAATTTTTTTCTTAGTGACAAGAATGGTCTCCACACAAAAAATACGAAAATATGTTGTTTAATGATGTATTACAAAGAATATAAATGTTCCTATGTATTATAACTTTAACATTATAATGACTATTTTATTAAATTTCTTTGAATTTTTTATTTATATATGTATAATAAGAATCATTTATAGTTCCATATGTTGTTTGACTTACATAGTATGCTTCTATATACTAATTTATTGTTTACACACTCAAATTCATATACAAAAAATAAGACACCAACTGTATGCTATATAGTACCTTAAATCATTAATTTTGAGACTAAAATATATATTTTCAAAGTCATGTAAAATGTTTAGAATTTTATCATACACATTATTTAAATACTTATACAAATGTAATACAAATTAAACGGCCCATGTGTATATACGAATTTGAGTTATTTCTAGTATACTATAAGAAGCGAACTTATGTCATCAAATTTTAAAATTCAAATTCAATTAACAAATCATAATTCACGTATTTATTATTTTATTATTAGTTAATTAATTCTACTTATTTTTAATTTGATAATAGGAAGTGAGCTTTCGACATCATCTTTTTTAATTCGCCTATTAGAAGTTGGATTGGAAGGTTTCTAATTTCCCAAAATATTATTATATATATTAATTTTTTATTTAAATAAAAGAACATAGTAAAAACATAGATATAAAACCCCCATTTGGTTACAAATAATTCATGTTGTTGTATAAAACGTTTGTGCATCATTAGTACCGTTATGTGAATCTAGTTTTAATTAACTGTGTAAGAAATTTAATCCGATTATAAATCATCTTTTAATTATCATTTTTTATTTTTAAGCTGGTTGAAAATGTCTCGTTTAACCTTAAGTATCTTTTTTTTCTTTTGGTAAAAAGTAATTAAATATTTAATTAATATTCATAACAATCTATCAAATACGCACTAATCCAACGGCTCATATCTTGTGTTTTAGTTGTTTTACTTTAGGATTTGTTTTATAATAATCAACCCATGTAGTATGTTAATGTTAATATTAGGATTAAGGATTAACGCTATAACTATTTTTTAATCTTGTTTAAGGACGTGGACGTAATTATATTAGTCAAGAGTGGTGTGCCTTAAAATACTTCAAATACTTACTTCGCGTAAGGTAACAAATGTGGTGTTGTCCTTTCTCGGCTTTATTTATATTCACCGCTTTGTTAACTTATTCCTTTTTGAGAAATATTTAATTCATATCATGTGAAAAGGTTTTACTTTTTTCTTTTTCTTCTTGTTTTATAAAAAATAATAATAATAATAATAAAATAACTCATTGTCATAAACTCATAAAGTGATATATATCGGATAAAAGTCGGAATAATAAATATTATCTAATGAAATAAACAATTTAAAACAATAATTATTTATAAATGGGTTTATTGTCTGATAGTGCAACTACTTTACACGTTTATTATTGTATGTGGTCACATTTCAGAAGTCCTATCGTATGTAATAAACATTGATAATTCGTCTATCGTATGTACAAAGTGACCTGAAAGGTAGATTGACGATTTTTTCCTTCTTTTTTCACATCATATAATAACATGCCAAATCAGCTTATACATGTTTCACGTCAGCAACATGTGACATTGTGCATACAATAGACGATTTAGCAACTTTCAATACATACAATATAACTTTTAAAATGTGAGTGTATACAATAGTAAAACGTGTAAAGTATGCTGCATTTTCAAATAATAAACCCTTTATAAATTATACTTGAACTTAAATATTCCAACATTTTCTTCGACTATTAATTTTTTTTGGGACTTAGTTTCAAATATTTGCAATCAAATAATACTCCTACAATCAAATAATACTCCTACAATCAAATTGCATCATTCTAATATTTAGACCAAATTGCATTTTTATTTTGCAATTGACACTAAACTTTACTAGAAGTCACAAAAAAGTATTTTTAGCTTCATATTATGTTCATCATCATAATAAAATTCAAAATCATTATAATAACTTTAATTATCATATGATATTTTTCAGCGTATATAGTAAATGTTATTCCCACCGTCTCATTTCATGCGTTTTGATTATTATTTTGGTTTGTCCTAAATAAGTGTTCATTATATAATCAATCAAAAAAAATTTAGTGGATAGAGATGTTATTTGATTAGTGAAAAATTTAATTAGTAATTTTTTTTAAATTGTGTGAATAATCAAAGTCGAAGGGAGTATAAAACCTATACAATATAATATAATTATAATTATTTTAGACCTCATTTTCCGGAAATTAGTACAAGTCAATAGTGGCGGGCCTCAATATTTTATAGAATTAAGAAATGTTCTATTTTTATTATATATATATTTTTCCCGTTTTATTTTTATAGAATTAGTACAAGTCAATAAGCGTTGATTAGCATAGTAATTGACTAATTGGCAATATTCTTGTCCTCTCTCAAATAAACAAGTGTTGAAGCACAATTTGCACCTACTTCAAAACTCCTATAAATACCAACATTTGTAACTACAACTAATCACAACAACATCAATTAACCTTCTTAATTACTTACTTAATTATTTTCTTTGCAAATTAATATTCCATCATGGCTGTTGTCTCTACTGACATTGAAATCACTCATGCATTACCTGCAGAAGATCTTTTCCAGATCATCACTAACTTTCACGAACTTGCTCCTAAGGCGGCTCCCGAGATCTACAAGTCCATCTCGGTCGAAGGGGAGATAGGCGTTGGAACACTTCAGACCAACGTATATGGTGACGGTAAGAATAGATCATTATTAACGTCTTACAAAAATTTATTTTAAGGGTGTTGCTATTGACACTTTAAGGACCCGCACTATAATAGAAACTTTATATATTAAATATACTCAAAGTTTCATTTTTTTTAAGGGCAAATACTTCACGTAGCTTCCACAAATATTTCATTTGTCCCAACCCTATGGCTTGAACTCACAACTATTGTTATAAAGCCACTTAGATACCGCTAGGTCAATCAAAATTTTATTTTTTGATTTAAAATCTCATTTAATACATATTAGTTTTTTTCGTAAAGAGAAAAATATATATGTTGAGTTAATAACGAATATTATAGTAATACAGAAAGTTTAATTAACTATATAAAATGCAAATAATGAGTTTTTTTAATACAATGAGTTAGATAGAAAGTTCTAACTTCAATGCAGCCGATTCCTTTTTTAATCTTGAATGTTTAAACCTCTTTTAGAGGCAATTTAATGGTATATTATGCATGCCATTACAAGATTTTCAATGATAATTATTGATAAATTAGTAAAAGAGTTCTAACTTAATCTGAAATGCAGGTGTACCATTCACATCATCAAAGCAAAAGTTTGATACCGTTGACTTGCCCAATTATAGTGTCAGTTTCACCATCTATGAAGGTGACATCTTAGCGGATTATTTGGACTCCATCACTCATCATCTTAAGATCTCACCTTCCGGTGATGGTGGATCAGTTTATAAGCACACAATCGAGTATAAGTGTAAGGGCGACGTAAAGCCAACAGAGGAGTTCGTTAACCAAAGCAAAGAAGGAATCAAGAAAGTTTTTAAGGCAATCGAAGCGTACATCACTGCCAATGCCTAATTGATTTTCATAAATCAGCATGAA
Organism: Gnaphalium uliginosum; assembly: GCA_963930675.1. Taxonomy (NCBI): domain Eukaryota; kingdom Viridiplantae; phylum Streptophyta; class Magnoliopsida; order Asterales; family Asteraceae; genus Gnaphalium; species Gnaphalium uliginosum. The sequence continues at coordinate 8,907,985 of OZ005685.1, read as the reverse complement.
TGTTTTCTTTCGATTTGTAATGCTTTCATGTATCTGTTTTTCTACTGTGTTTCTCTACGCGAATAAATGAATATTGCTTTATAGCAACATTGTTTAAGTTTGACAAATTTTATTGAATTCATTTAACCATTTTCTTTGAATAATTAACTTTTCACATTAAAGAAGGCCGACTATTATTTCGGGTCTTAAAAATATAATCAGATATGATTAATGATAATAATAAAAGGTTAAAATTAGTCATCGGTGGTTGAACTATATGATATGTCAAAGAACGTAATTAAACCATTTAAACATCAAAGTCAAGGAAATTAATCTAATAATTAATTGAATATATCAAGTCCTTAATTTTAGTTTCATAAGCAATTAACTTATAAACCATTTGACCAGTTAATTTGACTCGTTTTTATATAAGGGAAAATTTCATATATATCCCTAAAAACTCTTAAAATTACATATATATCTGATCAAACTTCATAATTACATATATATCCTTACAAACTATTTAAACTCTCATATAGATCCATTCCTCTAATTAAACAAATACAATTAAATTCTTAAAAACTATTCCACTGTCATTTTGGTGCGCTTTTTGGTGTTAGATTAAACAGGTCGATTTTGATTACTTTTTTCAGTACGGAATTACAAATGTTGATGTCACTTTGAGTTTAATCAAATTTGTGTAGCTACTTTTAGTAGCTACGGATATGCGTGTTTTTTGTGTTGGATTAAACGGGTCGAATTTGGTGAGCTTGTTTAAGAATAGAATCATAGACATGTTGATATCACTTTGAGTTTAATAAGATCTATATAGCTATTACGAGTCTTTGCGTGAAAACCATTTGGTGACGACAGTGTTGCTTTATGTAATGTTAAAAGATGTTCAAATGGTGAAAGCCATAAATTAGAAAATTAATTTCCGTCCAAGAAACAAGTAGGACCACATATATAGTAGAGATAATGTACATAAAGATGGGAGTTTTAATACCTATGTAATTATGAAGTTAGGTCGAATATATATGTAATTATGTAGAAATTACCTCATGTGTTACAAACTACTGATAAAAAGAAGGTCTTTGATTCAAAAGAAAAAATTTCTTAGTAGTATTTTTTTTAACCTCTCATGAAAGATGCCCTAATAAGTCAATTAATAAATATAATCAGAAATGGCAAAAGATAAGATGGTGGTACCATAATGGGTTTTTATGTGATAACATCATTAAACGAGCTTCAAACTATAATTTGTTACATCAAATGATTTTTTAAACGGTTAAGCTAAGACTTAACCTTAATTAAATTTGTATGAAAAATACCCTGAGAAAGTGCATCATATTAGTGATGACTCATGAGCGTTTCTTAATTAGTTTTTCAACGTTTAGATTACATTTATTTATCAAATATTATATCTATGTAATGTTTAAAAAATAAGGACTGTAACTATTAGTGACTTCAATAATCCATACTCCATAGCAATTAGCGATCTTTAGATTATTCCCGCTGCAACGCGCACTTAAATTTATACCTCGTTACAATCAATTGCATAGTTAATTCTTCATATTATTAAACGTTTTCCGGGATATTTAATTTAATTTATAGTTAATTAAAATAATATATTAACAATTGTGTATTGGGAGCTAAATCTTGTATCGATACATATATAATATTTTAAACAAATCAATTGGACATTGCTCAAGTGGTACCGTCACTGCAAATGTTCAGACTACACATGTATGAGCGAAAGATCGGGTTCAAATCCCTGCCTCAACATATGTTGGTGATTTGTAGCCAAATGATTTACCCGACGTTGATGTTTCTTGCGGGAAGAACGAACGCGTAAATATGGTACGGGGTTCAGGCTACGTATACCCTCCAAATTATCCTTTATATTATTTTAAAAGAATACAATATTTAATTTAATACAAGTCCATAATGGTGTGCCTCAAAATTTTATACGTACAAATTAAAAAATATTTTATTTTTATATTCTTCATGTGTTAATCAGCTTAGTTATTAGCAAGATTCTTGTCCTCTCTCAAATAAACAAGTGTTGAAGCACATTTGCACCAACTTCATACCTCTATAAATACCAACATTTGTAACTTCATCTAATCACAACGACATCAATTAACATTCTTACTTAATTATTTTCTTTGCAAATTAATATTTCCATCATGGCTGTTGTTTCTACTGATGTTGAAATCGTTCATGCTTTACCAGCTGAAGATCTTTTCCAGATCATCACTAACTTTCACGAACTTGCTCCTAAGGCGGCTCCCGAGATCTACAAGTCCATCTCGGTCGAAGGGGAGATAGGCGTTGGAACACTTCAGACCAACGTATATGGTGACGGTAAGAATAGATCGTTATATATCAACATCTTACGACAATTTCTTATATGTTTATATCATAACGTATTTAAAATTTATGTATTAATTTTGTAAGGGTACGTGTTACTAATGACAGTCTAAGGACTACCAATAACAGAAATTAAATAATATATTAATCAAGTAACTATGATATATGAGACTACTTCTATTCCTACCAATCATCATATCATATAATCTAAAATCTCAAGAAAAGCTTTAATTAACTATATTAAATTCATATGTTAGAGTTTATTCAATACAATTTGAATTAGAAACAAAATTCTAACGTTAATTAATTCACCTAGTTTTTCCTTAATTATCAGATTCATTTTTTTTATTATCACAATTTAAAGGTTTATTATGCATTTATTTACAAAGTTTACAATAATAAACAAGCATATTTAGGACTGAAAATAGATGTTTTAAAAAGAGAGTTCTAATTGAATGTGAAAATGCAGGTGTACCATTCACATCATCAAAGCAAAAGTTTGATACCGTTGACTTGCCCAATTTTAGTGTCAGTTTCACCATCTTTGAAGGTGACATCTTGTCGGATTATTTGGACTCGATCACTCATCATCTTAAGATCTCTCCTTCCGGTGACGGTGGATCGATTTATAAACACACAATCGACTTTAAGTGTAAGGGCGACGTGAAGCCAACAGAAGAGTTCGTTAACCAAAGCAATGAAGGAATCAAGAAAGTCTTTAAGGCAATCGAAGCGTACATCACTGCCAATGCGTAATTGATTTCACAAATCAACATGAATGTTTTCTTTCAGTTTGTAATGCTTTCATGTTTCTGTTTTTTCCACGTTGTTTATGTACACGAATAAATGAATATTGCATTCTAGGAGCGTTGTTTACGTTTGACGTCATAATAAAATTTTAGGAAAGACGAAACAGTTGAGTATTATAACATTGCTGATAGGGTACGTAACTGTAAAATGTATTTAGCAGACGAATAATTTCTGTTCCGCAACTTTGGTGTTCCATACACTCTGTAATACTTGATTTTTCAATCGATTTATCACATTGAAAGAACGCCAACCAGTGTTCTGGGAATGATGAAGATGTTGTTGGTCGATTGTTTTAATTTTGTCATTTGAAAGTACTTAAAACCAACAAAACCTTTACCCTGTGTTATACAGGTAAACACGTGTGTAATCAAGATTTTAATTTTGGTCCGGGATCTTGCGAAGATGAATGTTGCTACGCAGTGTGCTTATTTGACAAAGGTCGAACTGGATTGAAGTATGGAGGCTGTTTTGGCAAAACTTGCCGTTGTTGTTACGATGATGGATGCTAATGCAATTGAATAAACCAAACTATAAATAAAGATTTATTCCTAACAAAACGTTATAATTCCCGTGAGCTCCTTCCAATTTAGGGGTGTTCACGATTCGATTCGGTTTTTAGTAATTATCAAATCAAATTGAATATTTTGATTTTTAAATAATCAAAATCGCTCGGTTCTAAACGGTTTATTAGTAAATTTTGATCTAATTTTGTGTAGAGGAAACAAACTATTTTTTCTTATGAAATTTAGGCATGAGTTATTGTTATTTATTCATATAACATGTTACATTTATTAAAACAATTTTATTGCATTACTGTAATCAAATCTTCCAACCTCTAGGAATACATAGAATTTTTTGAATCGAATTTGAACAAGTATTCATTAAATATTGTACGACAATTAGATTATCTTAATATATGCACTTTTCCAGAATTCCAGTTTTCCAAGAACAGATAACATATAATCGCCGACTATGGCGGAAATGGGGGCTTGCTTGGCGGGCTTGGGCCCCTCAACAGCCCAACTGATATGAATAATGTTTAGCCCATGACTCATCTGAAATATGATCGGCCCCTTCAATCGGCAGCATAACGTTCATACTTCATACTATCATCCCTTGTTCTTGTTATTTCAAAAATGCTTCGTAGAACTAAAAAATAGGCCGAACAAAATTATTAGTGGAGATTATAATGTTAAATGTTAAAATTAAGAGAGAATTAATTAATGAAATACATGTGTAATAATTCTATAGAGTATGTATGATTTTAGGTCTAAGCTTTTAGACATAATTAACAACGCTCATATAATCTCACAACAAGCTCTCCACCCATGTCACTTGTTAATATGTGCCAACCCTAAAACGATATACAACAAGATGATTTTTTCTTTATATGATAAGAAACGATGTTAGCGAACTATTAGAGCTAGTAACGAGCCTCCTCTTAGGGACTGCAATTCCGGCCCATGTCTATACAATTCTCCATGTAGGCTCAAGTAAAATCTATACACCGCATAAATCATTCAGTTTGTCTGATGTATTACTTATCCCATCTATCTCCAAAAACCTATTATCTTTACAAAAATTTTGTGTTGATAATGACGTGTTCTTTGAATTTCACTCGTGTTTTTTTGTTGTGAAGGATCGGTTTACTCGTGCTACCCTTCTCACCGGCCCGAGCAGTAATGGTCTTTACACCCTCAATCTTCCACAACTCGAGTCAATCAAGCAGGTCGCCTTCTCTGTTACCCGTGCCTCATCTGATATCTGGCATCAACACTTGGGTCATCCACATCCAAGATTACTTCAGTCCATGTTGAGTCATTTTTCACTTCCAGTTTCTAATAGAACTTTGCATCAGTTGTGTTCGGCTTGTCAACTTGGCAAGTCCAATAAGTTAACTTTATCCATTTCTTCTTTTAAAAGTAAAAATGTTTTGGATTTAATTTATAGTGATGTGTGGGGACCTGCACCATGTTTATCTTCAAGTGGCCATCGTTATTTTGTTCTTTTTGTGGATGATTATTCTCGTTATATGTGGTTGTATCCTACGGCTCGTAAATCAGATGTCTTTGATATTTTTAAATAATTTATAACCATGGTTGAACGACAATTTAGCTCTAAAGTTAAAAATGTAAATCAGATGTCTTTGATATTTTTAAATAATTTATAACCATGGTTGAACGACAATTTAGCTCTAAAGTTAAAAATGTCCAAACAGATTGGGGGGGGGGGGGGGGGGGGTGAGTATCGAAACCTCTCAACTTACTTCTCCACTATGGGAATCGTTCATAGATTGTCATGTCCGCATACTCATGAACAAAATTGGTACGTTGAACGGAGAAATAGGCATGTTGTTGAAACTGGTTGTACACTCTTAGCACAAGGCAACGTGCCTCATCGTTACTGGCATTATGCATTTGACACCGCTGTATTTTTGATTAATAGAATGCCTTCGCGTGTGTCTCAGTTTGTTTCTCCCTATGAACACTTGTTTCAACAACAACCCGATTACCTATTTCTTAAAGTCTTTGGGTGTCAATGTTTTCCATACCTTCGTCCCTATAATGCACACAAATTAGACTTCCATTCTACTTCATGTGTCTTTTTAGGTTATAGTCCTACACAACATGGTTACAGGTGTCTTGATGTAAAAACTGGTCGTTTATACATTGCTCGTCATATAAGATTTAATGAGTCTGTGTTCCCATTCCTTCCTTCTTCCGATTCCACCAACCATGGATCGGATCATGTGTTCAACACTACTCCTGCAAAGACTTCCACACCTCCCAGACCACCTGAATCAACATCTACTGATTATAGTTATTACCCTATTGATGACCTACCCGACCCTAGCTCTATTCCCTCGACTACCGAGGCATCTCCTACACCATCTCATGAACCATCATCGAGCTCAAATACTGAGGATTCTGCCACAGATTCACAAGCTTCCTCCTCGACTACATAGAACTCTACACATTCAGATCTGCCCCCACCAATTACATGTACTCATCCAATGTCGTTGCGTCCGAATCCAAAACCTAAAGTACCATTTGATCCTTCTGCTAATCTTACTACTTCTAATATCTCATCACCAACCAGTGAGCCAACATCATTTAATATTGCTAACAAATATTTTGAGTGGCGCAGGGCTATGCAAGAAGAGTACTCGGCCTTAGTTCGAAATGAAACTTGGACATTTGTGCCATTTTCTGATAAATACAATGTAGTTGGGTGCAAATGGGTATATAAACTCAAGCGCAAAGCTGATGGTACTATTGAGCGCTATAAGGCACGACTTGTAACAAAGGGTTTCCATCAACAAACGGGTGTTGATTTCGATGAGACATTTAGTCCAGTAGTCAGATCTACTACAATTCGAACCGTACTTTCTTTGGCCGTTTCTCGAGGTTGGACTCTTCGCCAGTTGGATGTCCAAAACGCTTTCCTTCATGGAAGTCTGACAGAAACCATTTACATAACCCAACCTCCTGGGTTTGTAGATCAGGCACATCCAAATCATGTGTATCGTCTTAAACGATCATTATATGGTCTAAAGCAAGCTCCCTGGGCATGGTTTCATCGATTGTCCCAAGCGTTGTTAGCTGTTGGTTTTATTGGTTCTAAAACGGACTCTTCCTTATTTGTATATGCACACGGATCAATTACTCTTTATGTTCTTGTCTATGTTGATGATATTATAGTCACAGGGAACTCTTCGGACAAGATTGAGTGGCTTGTCTCTACACTTGGTGCTGATTTTTCGTTAAAGGACTTGGGGCCATTACATCATTTTCTCGGTATTGAAGTCATTCCTCATGGAAAAGATGTCATTTTGTCGCAACAACAATATATTTTAGATATCCTGCAGCGAGCGGGCTTGTCTGATGCTAAACCAATGGCATCACCAATGTCTTCGGGGATGCAACTTAGCCGTGAACAGGGCACCTTATTAACAGATCCAACTAAATACCGACAAATTGTTGGTGCGTTACAATATGCGACCCTCTCTCGCCCGGACATTGCATATGTTGTTAACAAGGCGTGTCAATTTATGCAAGCTCCTACGGATCTACATTGGGCTACTGTAAAGCAAATTCTGCGCTATTTGCGTGGTACTTGCTCTCATGGACTTCTCATTCGGAAAAACTCTAGTATGGCACTACATGCCTTCTCTTATTCTACAATCAATGCTTTCTCAGATGCTGATTGGGCTGGGTGCCCTGATGATTGTCATTCTACGGGAGGGTTTGCAATATTTCTTGGATCGAATTTAATATCCTGGTGTTCACGGAAGCAACGAACATTTTCTCGCTCGTCTACCGAGTTTGAATACAAGGCCCTTGCTGATACTGCAGCTGAACTTACATGGCTCCAAGCCTTGCTTACCGAGCTTGGTATTCGGTTGCCAGTCCCTCCAACCTTATGGTGTGATAATCTTGGTGCTACTTATTTATCGGCTAATCCAATATTTCATGCACGCACGAAGCATATTGAAATCGATTTTCACTTTGTTCGGGAAAAAGTTTCAGTAGGGGAACTCAACATTCAGTTCATTTCCACTGACGATCAAGTTGCTGACATATTCACTAAACCTCTGTCCACGCATCGTTTTCCATTTCTCAAGTCCAAGCTTCGGGTCGTCTCCCACCCTTAGCTTGCGGGGGTGTATTGAACTATGTGTATCTGATGAAATAATGACATAGTCTAGGGGTCTTTATGTAATTGTTGAGTCTATATATAATTATATATGTATCCAGAATTCTGATCGACAATAATATAATTCCCTCATTAGAGGTTTCATAATCTGCAACACGTGTAAAAGGGATACCAGTAATAATAAAAATGAATTTGTGTTGTTTGGAGATAGGATACTTGTATGTAACTTACGAAGCCATCATAACGAGCTTTTATATCTTTCTTCAACCTCCTTCATGAAGTTACGATTATTAGCCATTTCTAACTTCGTGTGATTCATTCTGGGGTGTGCAGAAGGAGGTTGAAGAAAAGATAATGTCCGTAATTCACCATTATATGAGTAACAGGTACATATATCATGTTCAGTATATACATCAATCTCCTTATGTTTTTTCACATACTGACTCATGTTATGAACATCTATATCACTCCCTAAAGCTTGTAATCCATAATGTAGATTAGTTGTGGTCTTTGAAAGTGGTAAAACATGACACTACTTCCATCATAACTTAAGTCCTTCATTATATCATTAAGTTCAAGCATGGAAAACCTATCAATGTCAATTGCATCCACGAAAATAATCTTACCATTCACATATATCCTTCATGGAGGATCTGTAAATACACCACCATGATGCAGCTTGATTGAAAATTGAGACGGATAAGAATCTGCAACAAAATAAGCTTCGTTAAACATGAACATATTTGACACAAAAAATAAAATACAAAATTCTAACTCAAATGTGTCATCAAAATTCATAAATTATACCGTATAGTGTAGTCAAGTCCAAGCATTCATCGTTTTTCCTTACGGTGTATAATTTACGAACCGTTAATGCAAAATCCGGATTTGTTGGTTGAAAATGCTAGGCTTTTGGGTTGAAATTGGGGTTTATAGGGATTAGGAGATTCGAGGGCTAAAGGGTTTTAGTGGAAAATGAAAGCAACAGGGGTGATAAAGGAGAAAAGTTCAAGGACGCTGCTTGAAATTTAGTGTAACAACTCGTGTAATTTTTTCCTACATTTTAATATTTTAAAAATGGGAATATACGGAAAATCATATTCAATCAGAAATTAATTTGAAAAATGACAAGGAAAGGTTAGAATTTGAGAATCTTGACACATGGTGGGGACAATATGCATTTTTGTTGTTGATAGTTTTCCAACTTTTTTATTTGAAACTCTAAACTAGTTGATGTCTAAGGCTTTTGACACCATGGAAACAGCATGTCATAATTATTGGTAGAAAGAAAATGAGATATGAAAATACGTATTGTAGCTTTTATTCTTAATCATCAATAAAGTAAAGGGTTTATTGTTTGATTATCCGTTTAACTTTACACTCATTATTATTGTATGCTCTCAATTTTTGTATCTTCTATTGTATGAGGTGAACTCTTTAAAAACTCTATTGTATGCTCCTAACTTTCATACCCTCTATAGTATGATATGAACTTTTCTAATAGAGTTTTTAGAATGTTTAATTTATATCATATTACTTAGAGTTTTTAAAAAGTTACCTCATACAATCAGTGGCGGAACTTGAACTTTTTTTTCGGGGGGGCCAAAAACAATGAACATTCAAATTCTTCAAAATGTAGTTCGTTATATATAAAAAAATGCATATGCGTGCATAGTTTATATATAAAAGAGGATACTTCGATTCAACGACCTTTAAGCTTTTTCAAATGATGAATGACAGTTCAAATGTAATCCATCTTCTAAGTTCTAATACAATACAAAACAAAACCTACAAAGTTAATGACTTTCATTCTGTGTAATATGATTAACAATATGAGATAAACAAACATAAAATAAGCAAAGAGAAACAAATACGGAGTAAAAAACAATTAGTTGAATTAACACATGAATTGAGTCGGACTACGTGATAAATTGATTGGGTTAAATTGTTTGTTGCTTTGGAAAGCACTAAGCTATACAAAATAAATTTTACCCCTGAGACTTGAAAATATTACACTATTAACTCAAAAGTTTGGGAGGGCCACAACCCTCTTTTGTCTACATAGAGTTCCGCCCGTGAATACAATAGATAGTATGAAAGTTGAGAGCATACAATAAAGTTTTTTAAAAATTCACTTCATACAATAGAGAATATAAAAGTTGGGAGCATACAATCGTAACAACTGTAAAGTTGAACGTATAATCAAACAATAATCCCTAAAGTAAATTAGAGACTTAGAGTAGTTAAGTAGTCATTGATATACGGTGTGTGTCTTCTTACACAAGTTATATCATTATCTACCTTATAGTTACTGTATGTCTGTAAGAGCAAATATGTTTAATTGTATGTCGTATATGTCATCATAAGTTTTTTTTTTTTACAAACCAATTTAAGTCACTTTTACTCCAATATCACCGGTCAACTATTTTACAACTTAAGAAGAAGTATGGCTCTATGGGGGAGACTTGTATGTTGTATGTACTATGCATGCTATAAGAAAATGTTTAATTGTGTGATGATTTTAGTAGTTATTGACTTTATAATTAGTTATGAAATTGATTGATGGTTTTATATCATCACAGATGTATTTACCAATATTATTAAGAATTTAAGATATATTACGAATAGAAAACACAAAGAAATTATCAAGCTCTTGAATATTTTAAATGTTGTTGGTAAAACATATGATTGCCTTTCATAAAATATTGGTTACAACTTGGGTTATGACTTTAATTTCTTTTTCTATTACTTATTACATCAAGTCTATATATCTATCTATATATAAAATATTATTGATTTTCTATGCTTAGTTGGTATGGAAAGATACTTAAATTATTACATTTTACATGATTTTTTTTATATTTTGTGTACCCTTTTAATTTCTTTATGATCCTAATATACTTCTTACACCTCATAAAATGTAGTAACTTGATCATATTATCAAGTTACACAATACCATCTATTCAAAACTAATGTGAGTACAACCATTTTTGTCAAGTTTAGCACTTATAAATGTATATATTCAACACATTTCAATATTTCAAACCTCATATTCTTAAATAATTATTAAATACCCAATCCCATAACTCCATTTTTTCCTTTCTATTTCTTGACTTTTTCCTATTTTTTAATTTTTTATTCAAAAACGACCAAACCCATGATTGCCAACTCCTTTCACCATGCATATACACGTCAAACTACCCACCCCACCCCCTTTATATAAATCCAAATTTTTTCATCTTTATTTCTCCCGATCATCAAAATTAACACATAATAAACATTTTCAATTATGTCATCATCATTAACACATAAACGCGCTTCTTCATCTCCAGCAACCCATCACCACCACCACCACCACCCCACCCCCCTCCACCACCACCATTCACCATCAAAACCACCACCACACGACCACCACCTCCCCAAACCCAACCTTACCACCACCCTCTACCACACTCACATCGGCGTTTTCGCCGTCACTTGGTCCAAAACACTCTTCAACCGTTCTCTTTATATCCACCTCCTCCCCACCACCTCCACCGACGACGACCACCCCACGACGACCACCACCACCGTCTTCCACCTTCAAATCAAACCCTTCATTTTTTGGAACAAGAATGGCTCCAAAAAAATCCAACTGTCAAACCAAAATAACCAACTCCTTCACATCCACTACGATCTCTCACGTGCCAAATTCGGGTCAGGCCCCGAACCCATATCCGGATTCTACATAACCGCAATAATCTCGGGTCAAATAGTCTTTCACATTGGTGACTCACATAAACAAGCTTACTCAAAAGCAAAATCACCAAACCCTAACAAAACACAAATCACAATTCTACGTAGAGAACATGTGTACGGTATCCACACGAAAAAATACAGCACACAAGCTACATTTCGAGGTAAAACGCGAGATATAACTATCGATTGCACTCGAATTGCTTCTACCGATGATTCAAGGTTGTCTTTCACGGTGGACAATAAAAAGATACTGGTTGTAAAGCATTTGAATTGGAAATTTAGAGGAAACGAACGAGTCGAAATCGATGGAGTTAATATTCAAGTATCATGGGATGTTTACAATTGGTTATTTGAAGAAGATAGTGATGATGGGTATGCATTGTTTATGTTTCGATTTGAGAAGTCGGGTTTTGATTATCATGAAGATGATAAGTATTTAGCTCGATTAAATGCATCCGGGTCGGGTTTAATTGGGTTTGGATCCGGGTTCGGGTTTGAGAAAAGGAAAATGAAAAAAGGAATGTTGAGAACGGGTGGAAGTTCGTCTTCGTCGTCGTTGTCCTCAGCATCTTCGGGTTGTGGGTCCGTTATGGAGTGGGAAAGTGTTGAGGAAAATGAGTTAAAAGGTCCTTCGGGTTTTTCATTATTGGTTTACGCTTGGAAACATTAATGGCGTAAGGTCGACAAAAAAAAATGTACATGTGGAAATTAATTATTATGATATTTTTATTATTAGTTTTGGACAGTTTTTTGAATTTTTTTTGCATTGTGACAACTGTTCGGGATTGCATCTTGACTGTGTTATTTCTTTCAATCAAGGATCGGAAAGAATAATCGTGGTTTTATAATATTAGCGATTCTTTAGTTTGTACATATTTTTGGTTTCCATGTGTTGATTTTACGTAAAAGATTTTATTTGTTATTACTTTTTCCATTCTAAAATAATTGTCACCCGATTAAAAAACACACAATTTAATATAACATAATCATTACTTCTTCCCCTTTTTCACTTTTCACATAATAACAGTTTTACACATAACCAATTAATTATTTTTTAAAGTGGACAATTAATTTGGGACTTCCAAAAAAGGAAACTTGAACTACATTCCTGGGACGAAGGGAGTACATTTTATTTCTATTTTGTGAACCAAATTTGAATTTTGAAGCCAATATATAATTCCTTAATTACAAGTATTATATATTTATTCGGTATGAAAATAAAATAACATACACGAATAAAAATTGCTGTCGTTTGGTTTAGGTTGAAGATCTACAGTAGAACCTCTATAAATTAATAATGTTGGGACCGAAATATTTTATTAATTTAGCGAGATATTATTATATCGATAAATTAATAAATTATTAATTTAAATAGTTGATTTATATTCGTGAGCAAATCTCAAATTAATGCATCGACCTTCAAAATTTCTATGTCTATTCACTTTACCTATTTGAATAAAATAAAAACAAGGACCTTCAAAATTCCCATGTACATTCACACATTAATGAACTTGTCTAATTCAATGTACATAGATCTAGATTGATCACTATAAAATGTCTAATGATAAATTTTAAAATCTCATCAACTATGGCTTCTAAACTAAAAGGTGTTAAAAAATCAACGATGACCAATCAACAACGAAAACTATTATGCGAGTATAAGAGAGATCACCAAGGATGCACTCAACAAGATTTGGTGTAGTGGGTTGACAAAACTTTTGATTTGAAAGTTAGTCAAGGAACAATATCAAACACTCTTAAGAGATCATCGGAGTTCCTATCAGCTAACTTTGACAAAGATGATATTAATATAGATTTGAAGTTCACAAAAAAACAAGTGACTATAGATTCATTTTTTACTAGACAATCCTAGAATTTTGGAATATTTTAGTAATTATTAATTTATAATTTCACTGGGACCAATATATTTAAATTGGAATTTCAAAAAAATTATTATTTTATTATTTTATCGATTGGGGTCCAATTTTGTACCGGTCCAAGTTGGGACTGAAAAAATTACTAATTTTATCGAGGTTATTAGTTTATCGAGTATTAAATTATAGAGGTTCTAGTGTAGTTGGTTTTGCCGTTTTAGTTTTCATAAATCATAATCATGTTGTTACCTGTAACTTTTTGGAGTTATGAATTACCGTTAAATAATTAATCAGTTTAGTTTGTTACATGTAACTTTTTCTTTTCTTGTGAAAGGGTAATTTGGAGAGTAACTGACCCTCGTATCATATTTAAATGGTATGCGTTCGTTCCACCCGTAAGTAATATCAACGCCGGGCAACTCACTCACATATGCTGAGACGCAGATTCGAAATCCTGACCTGTCGGCCACACATGTAAAGTCTAGACATTTACAGTGACGGTACCACTTGATAAAGTTAGTATATTAATTTTCATATAGTTTAATTTAGTAGTTTTTATGTTGTAGTTTTAAGATCAAATGTATGTGGGGTCAAGGAGGTGTAGGCCTCTCTTTTTTCCTACGGCTTGTAGATGGTCTGTTGGCTGGTAGGTGATTTCTTATGTTTGTTTGTATTGTTATATATATATATATATATATATATATATATATATATATATATATATATATATATATATATTATAACTAGGTGGAAGACCCGTACATGATAATTTAATAGAATTATTTTAGATATATTCATATCGATTTTGGTTTTTCTGCACCATATTTTGATATTACGTGATTAAATGATAATTGTAATATATATTTTATAAAATAATTTATATAACAATATTAATTAAATAATTTATAGGACTTTGTTTTCGTATGTGACTCATCTTTCCATATTATTATAATATATGTAGCATTTATATTTATTATTTATTAATTATAATAAAATAATAAAATAATAAAATAATAAAATAATAATATAATATTAATTAAATAATTTGTTAACTGAAGTTAAGAGATTGACACGTGACATTCATGCTTACGTGACAAATTATGAAGCTTTCTTTTATACTCCTTTAGTATATATATAGATATCTTTCAAAAAAATATTATTTAATTTAGTGTTGAAAACTGTCTTAAAAACTGAGGACATCTTTTAATAGACCGATAAATTAATATCGATCTAGTAGAGAATTGAAGTTAATCGATTTATAATTTGATTGGTTAACTTATAGATTTCCTTTATTAAAATTCTACAATCTTATCTTATTATTAATTATTATTAAATATAATATAAGATTCACCTTTACATCATCATTTAAAATTAAACTTCAATTGATCAATTAAGTCTTTTTATTTTACTTAATTTTAAAATAGAACCTCTTACTTTTAATTATTAAAACATAATTTTTATAATAATTATGTTTAATCAACGATTGTAGTCTTGGATTTTGAAAAAAAAAATACTTCTACTATACCATATCTAATACATACCACATATATATATATATATATATATATATATATATATATATATATATATATATACATGAGGTGGGTTCAATGTAGAATGCAAAAAAAATGTAGAATAGGAGAACCAATAGGAATGCTCCATTTTTTTTAAAACCCAATTTCCACTCGAATTTTTAAAATGAAATATCTCACAAACGGAATGACTAAAAATTATAAAAATTACATATTCAAAATCAGCGTTTTTTCTCTTCGATTAGAGATCTGACAAGCTATAGTTTCGACAAACTTTTTTTCTTCATTTTTATCGGGTCTTAAAAATGCGATTTATATAATCACATGTGATTTTATGTATAATTATATGTGATTTATGATAAAATATAATATTGGTACACAATTATTTATCAATGGTGGATGTTAACTCACACATTATTACGACATAATATTCATTCACATAAATAACTATAAATAAGATTTTAAGAATTACATTCATTTACGGCCAAAATCACATATGATTATTGATTTGAGATTTAATCACATATGTTTTTCAAATGAAGTATGTGATAATAACTGATAATTCACATGTGATTTCACATTTATATTTAATTACATGTATAATTATAAAAAATTATTTGAAATTCGTATTTATATAGATTTTATTCACATGTGATTACTAATTTAATGTTTAATCACATGTGATTATAACTAAATTTTTTTTAGAAGGTTTATTAAATTATCAAATAAACTATTTTTAAGTGATTTTAAACTTATAATTTGTAAATTTGATTATTCACATGTGATTATAGATAGTGATTTAAAACTTATAATTTGATTGTAAATATATTCACATGTAAGTGTTAAATCACATGTGATTTATTATTATGAATTTCACATACCCATTAGAAAATGAAAAGAAAAAAGTTCGTCGAAAGTATGTCATGTGAGATCTCTTATTAAAGATAAAAAGACGTTGATTTTAACGGTGTAATTTTTATAATTTATGGATATACGGTTTGTGAGATATTTAGATTTAGAAAAAAAATGTGGAAATGAGTAATTGGAATGGAGTAATCATATTGGTTCCTTAATTCTACATTTTTACATTGAACTTTCCTCATATATATATATATAGATAAATAGTCGTTGGTTCAAATAAGAAGGCTAATTTTCGTGAGAACGTAGAAATAATTTCAAAATCACTTTTTAAATATCCAAAATACGTTATTTTATAAAAATTTCTTCGTAGCTCCTTACTCAAATAACTTTTAGAAACTATTTTTTCAATAAAAATTTTTTGACGTTTTTTTATTTTTTTAATTATGTTTATTAATTTTTTTAATTCAAATTAACCACATTTTATAACTTGATAATTACATGAATAATATCTGATTATCAAGTCATATTTTGTGATTACGTCGAACACATGATAATCACATTCTATAGAAAATAATCACTTGTGATTATCATGTTATATTTTGTGATTATCTTAAATAATCATAACAGTAACGACTATAAAAAAGTTCGAAAAAAGTTAATATTTTTTATTAATATTTATATCATAGCCTGAGAAATTTATTTTAATAACAATTACTGAAATTTTTTGAAGAAAAATGTGTTTCGGATAGGTAAAAAGTGATTTTAGAGTGTTTCTTACGTTCTCACAAAAATTAACCTTCTTATTTGAACCCACCTCAGATGTAGGATATCTCACGCGCAGACTTGTTGAAGTAGTTCAACACATTGTTGTACATTGAACAGATTGAGGCACCGTCCGAGGTATATCTGTAAGTCCTCGAAATGGAATGTTGGCGGACAGGCTTTGTATCCAAACATTAATTGGGCGTGTATTAGCAGATCATATATATATATATATATATATATATATATATATATATATATATATATATATATATATATATATATATATATATTCAAAATGATGTTACTGCAGGAATAGGGATTATAAATTTTACCATTTTCATCCAGTAAATAATATTTAAGTATTTAAAAAATATGTTTTAATTTATCAAGATGCAAATAGTTAGTTAACAAGATCTGATTATGGGTTATTAAAATATATATATATATATATATATATATATATATATATATATATATATATACAGGTTCACGATGCATTACTACTAGAAATCAAGATATTGAGGTTAGACTTGTCAATAGATTCATAATTTTTAGAGCACAATCCATCTTTATTCAAACCCCCGTTACTTGTAGGAGTACATCTTGGATTTTTCAATTATGTTATGGTTGGAGTCCAGCTCATGACGACCTAGTCGAATTGGGAGAAGCTGTAGGTATTATTGGAGAACTAGGCACTCAATTAACATTAAGAACTTTTCATACCGGCAGGGTATTCACTGGGGGTACTGCAGAAAAATAAAATTCAATGAGAATTTGGTTCATCCGACACGTACACGTCATGGACATTCTGCTTTTTTATGTTCTAGAGACTTGTATGTAACTATTGAGAGTGAAGATATTATATACAATGTGTGTATTCCGCCCAAAAATTTTCTCTTAGTTCAAAACGATCAATATGTAGAATCAGAACAAATCATTGCTGAGACTCACGCGAGAATATCCACTTTGAATTTGAAAGAGAAGGTTCAAAAACATATTTGTTTTGACTTAGAAGGTGAAATGCACTGTAATACCGATGTGTACCATGCACCTGAATTCACATATGGTAATATTCATCTCTTACCAAAAACAAGTCATTTATGGATATTATTAGGGGAGCCCTGGAAATTCGGTCTAGGCCCATGTTCGATCCACAAGGATCAAGATCAAATGAATGCTTATTCTCTTTCTGTTAAGCGAAGATATATTTCTAACCGCTCAGTAATTAATAATCAAGTGAGACACAAATTTTTTAATTCGTATTTTTCTGGTTAAAATCAAAAAGGAGATAGGATTCCTGATTATTCAGAACTTAATCGAATGACACGTATTGGTCGTTGTAATCTTAGATATCCTGCCATTCTCGAGGGAAATTCTTATTTATTGGCAAAAAGGCGAAGAAATAAAGTCATCATCCCACTCGAATCAATTCAAGAAGGCGATAACCAACTAATACCTTCTTCAAGTATCTCAATTGAAATCCCCAGAAATGGTATTCTCCGTAGAAATAGTATTCTTGCTTATTTCGATGATCCTCGCTATATCAGAAAGAGCTCGGGACTTACTAAATATGAGACCAGAAAACTATATATATATATATATATATATATATATATATATATATATATATATATATATATATATATATATATATATATCCATTAAACGACAATTACAAAATATAACATATTTTATTATAATAATAGTTTATCTTTCAAAATAACATTCAAATAAATAAAATGACTTCAACTACTTTCACGTACATCTAATCCACGTGTAAAATCTAACACTTAAATTAACAAATTATCATTTAAATGTTGTAGTTATTTTCTTAAGTAATACTGTAGTATATTGTAATACTCCATATAACATTTACAAGGTATATCTCGTATGTATACACGGATAAAAAATAAACTAAAAGATTTATTAGTTGGTCTCATGTGATGAATTGATGAGATAAATCATAATAAGATAAGTTAAAACGGCGACATTTTATTAGCTATAGTGTTTGTCATTAATAAACTTTTTCAACTTTTTGGTTAGTGTTTTTTCATTTGAGTTTTTCATGAAAGTTCAGTATATGTACGTTTCGCTAGATGTGAATATTTGGAATTGATCTTTGGGGTGAACTTTATATGTATATGTACATATATTAAATTAAAATTAAAATTAATAATATGTATTGAAACAAATTAGGTGATGTAATATATTATGATGTATGTAAATATTAAAAGAAATAATTGATGAACAGATGATTGTTTATTTTATTTTGTAGGGATATCGGTTTTGATGAAGGGTGTGTTTAGCAACAACGGGCTGAAACTGGGTCCGGAGCTGAAATTTGTAATTGGAGCTGGAGCTTGGACTTCTATTCAAAAGCCACTTCAAAAAACTTCTTGTTTAAAGGCTTTCGGGGGCATATTTTTTTCAAGAAGCGTTATTTTTTTGTGTTACCAAACAAGGCTAATGGGTTGGGGTTTATTAAAAGTAAAAATTCAAGCCCCTAAAAGCTCCTAGAAGACCTGCGCCAAACCCAATCGAAAGAGAGGGTATATATAGGGACGATGGTATAATAGTCATCACTTAGTTTATAAATAATTGTTTATGATTTTTAGAATTCTGAATATAATTAAATTGAAGTTTTGGGTATATATGATATTTGTAGAGTTTAAAGTGGGAATATACGTAAATAACCCAAAAACGTGCATTCAATCTTCACGAGTTGTTTATAAAAAAAGTACAATGATTAATTCTATATTTAAACTATTAAAAGAGCAAATACTATAAGTGGATCTGATAAATAATGAAATGTTTTAGTTGTGCCTTTTTATTAATGTAAGATATCATCGGATCATTTGTTTATTCAAATTAATTATTAATATATTTCTTTATATAATTAAATTGATGATAATATGATTCGATATTATTCAAGAATATTGAGTAGTTACACAATGTTATATGATGGTTAAAGATTTGTCGTGAAAAGTCTGGCATGAGTTGTGTTGGTACTAGAAATTAACTTTGTATTCTAGTCGAATAAATAAATAGACAATAAATAATGTGATTAAAATTGATGGAGTTGATTTACTATTGTTATAAAGTTTACGTAAATATATATAGACGTGGTTCAATGTAGAATATTAAAAAAGTGTAGAATGGGATAACTAGTATGATTGCTCAATTTTTTTTAAAAACCAATTTTCACTCGTATCTTTAAAATCAAATATCTCACAAATGGCTAATCAAAAATTATAAAATTTACATATTCGAGATCAGCGTCGTTTTCTCTTCGATTAAAAATCCTACAAGCTATACTTTCGAATTTTTTTTTTTTCATTTTTGTTGGGTCGTAGAAAATGTGAATTATATAATCACATGTGATTTATGAGTAAATATAACTGGTACACGACTATTCATCAATTATGGATGTTAACTCACACATGATTACAACTTATTATTCATGTAAACAAATATAAACAAGATTTTAGAAATTGCATTCGTTTACGGTCAAAATCACATGTGATTATTAATTTGAAGTTTAATCACATGTGTTTTTCAAATTAATTATGTGATAATAACTGATAATTCACATGTGATTTCACCTTTATATTTATTTACATGTATAATTAAAAAAATTATTTGAAATTCGTATTTATTTACACTTTATTCACATGTGATTAATAATTTAATGTTTAATCACATGTGATTATAACTAAAATTTTTTATGAAGGTTTATTAAATTATCAAATAAATTATTTTTTTGTGATTTTAAACTTATAATTTATAAATTTGATTATTCACATGTGATTATAGATAGTGATTTAAAATTTATAATTTGATTGTAAATATATTCACATGTAAGTGTTAAATCACATGTGATTTATTATTACGAATTTCACATACCCATTAGAAAACGGAAAAAAAGTTCGTCGAAAGTATGTCATGTGAGATCTCTAATTAAAGATAAAAAGACGTTGATTTTAACGGTGTAATTTTTATAATTTATGGATATACAGATTGTGAGATATTTAAATTTAGAAAAAAAAGTAGAAATGGGTAATTGGAATAGAACAATCATATTGATTCCCCCCTTCTACATTTTTTTAGCATTTTACATTGAACTTTTCTCAATATATATATATATATATATATACACATCTTTACTTTTGGTTATCTAAAAATAAATATTCGCTTTCATCATCAACCGATTAAAAAAGTTTTTAAATAATAAAAATGGAACTTTATATCTAAAAGCGATATAGTGATTGTAAAATTTTATGACTGTACGTATTTTTAAAGTTTACCCTTAAATTGAGACGAATGAAGCCAGAAGACCAAAGAAGAAGAAAAAATAGTTATCAACCGTTTCCGTTTGTCAGTTATGATTCGACCTGCTTCTAATTTGTAATATAGGAAAATAAAATTTTATTTTAATTTTAATGTTATTATTATAACTTAAACTTATTATAAGTTTGCAATAGATTGCACGTCAAACAACGTCATTGTCTTCTTTTAGTAAATTATCTATTTTTTGTCCATTTCAAAAGTTGTCAACTACATACATGCTACGACATCGAACACTGATTATAACTAAGGAAAACAAAAACATTTTCTACCAAGTCTATAAATAGATAATTCATGTTTTCATCCGTCACAAAAACAAGACATAAAGTATGGCCAGCCAAATAATCATATTGCTTTTTTTCTTAACAATCTCGACTTTCGAACTCGAGTCAAAACCTCATGTTGTAGGAGCTGAATCAATCGGGGGGTTGCTTCAAGATCAAGGAGTTAGGGCAGCATATTGGCCATCGTTCACTGGATATCCTGCTTCTTCTATTGACACGTCGTACTTCTCGCACATTTACTATGCATTTGTTCTACCATCTGCGACAACTTACGCACTTGACATCACATCGGATGATGTCGAGAAGCTACTCGAGTTTGCACACGCAACGAGTAGTTGGAATCCCCCTGCTAAGACCGTGTTATCCATTGGGGGTGGCGGGGGTGGTGATTTGCCCGGTATCTTCTCTCAAATGGCAAGCCGAGAGTATTACCGTGCCACTTTTATTAATTCTACTATCAAAGTAGCTCGAGATTACAATTTTGATGGTGTTGATCTAGATTGGGAGTTTCCATCGAATGAGTCTGATATGGCGAACTTAGGTTTGTTGTTTAATGAATGGCGTGTTGCACTTGAATATGAGGCGAATGTAACTAATAGGGCTCGACTTACATTGACTTCGGCTGTATATTATGCGTCGAACGTTTCATTTAACGGTGGACCCCGAACATACCCAACCCAAGCGATAAGTCAATACGTTGACTGGATTAGTCCAATGTGTTTCGATTATCATGGCACTTGGGAAAATTTCACAGGGTTGCATTCTGCTTTATACGACCCAAACACTGATCTTAGTACAGATTTTGGAATCGGGTCTTGGATTCAAGCGGGTGTGCCTCCGAAAAAGATCGTATTAGGCCTACCACTCTACGGCCCAACATGGTCGCTCCAAGACCCAAATGTCAATACGGTCGGAGCGCCAACCACCGGCGCGGGCCCTGGAAGTGGGATATTGGTCTATTCTCAAGTTGTTGATTTCAATAAGGAGAACAACGCAACGATTGTGTTCGATAACACAAGGGTTTCCTATTATTCTTATGCAGGAGACTCATGGATCTCATATGACGATACTGGATCAATTAGATCCAAGGTCCATTACGCACGGGATCGAGCCTTGGGTGGGTACTTCTTTTGGGCCTTAGGCCAAGATTTGGATTGGGCTATTTCAAGTACAGCTTCACAAGCATGGTTAACTTGATATTTTGAAGTGCATTCAATAGTTATGTAAATTTGCAATGAGAAGGTATGTCAAATTTGTTTGTGCATATGTATATCTTTTAGACATCTGTTGTTCTCTGCAGGGATCAACAGCACAAAACTGATGATATCCTGCAGCCTACAAGAAACTTGGGAAACAAAGAAAAAATACTGCCTTTTCATTTCATTTTATATGCTTAAAAGAGAATTAGAACTTGTAAAATTATACCGTTCCTTGATGAATATAACAAATGTATTAAGTGTAAACAAAGTACATTTAGATATCATTTTTCCTCTCTAGAACTTGCAAATATGTTGAGTATACACACACTAAGCCGTCCAAGATCAAAACTGGTAGTCGGGTCAAGACAGTTCACAGATTAAATAAAAATAAATGATAACGACTCGCCAAATCTTGTAAGAACAAACCTGACTTTTATATAACAGTGTACCTTCCCGACACGGGTTCCAGCTGAACTTCCATTCTTTCAGCCGATTCTTTCTCTTCATGATTCCCGTTTGAGCTTAAAAGATCAGCATCCTCTTCTTCCCCATTACCCAAAACCCAGTTGCTTCTCACTATTGTTTCTCGGTTACGCCTTTTTTTATATTCCAAATATAAAACTGTGACAAAACCTAATGATACCCAGATGATCAAAGCCCATGTTAACCCACGGGTATTTTCTTCATTGTATCTATCTCCTAAATGCTTCATGCCACTAATAAGAGCGGCAATCGCGACAAAAATTGAACATCTTCCTACATAAGTGTGAACATATTCCCAAATTATCCTTTTAGATGACAGGTTCTCGTTATCGGGTTTTTTAGGTCGGAAATAAGCGTTAGCTGGCTGTATGCAACCCATAAGAATAGTCAAGATCCCAAATTTCACGTGTGCCGAGCCAAAATAGAACCCACGAAGCTCGGCTACAGCAAAAAGGAGACCGAGAAAAGTAATGGCTAGGCCTGAGTACTGTGAGTAGACATGAATCTTGAACCATATGTCTCCAGGCAGATGTTTAGTGTATCGAGCAGCGAGAATCCCGCCCGGAAGTAAAATGCCCCAAGCTAGAAACATCATGAACCCATGTACGGCTAACACGGGCCGTAAATCCTCCTCTGCCTCTGCTGAACCACGAATGAGCGAAACCCGAACAGGTTTATTGCTTTTCACAGAATGCATGTTACTTTGGGTTAAATGGTCTAATGACCATTTCGCCCCCATGGCCCAGATGACTTTGAGAGGAGTTGTAGGTTCGATAATGTTGTTACACTCTTGTCGTTCTTTTCGGTTACAATCGGGATCTAAAGGGCGGGTGAATTCGAGAGTGATGACTCCATTTTCTGACTTGCATCTGACATATGTAAGATTTTCATTGGTGGGGTGGAGACTTTGGGCATTCATTCCGTCTATCCAATACGTGTTGACCCGTCCCGTACCGTTAACGTCAACCCATCCAACATATGCGAAACTGTTCTCCATTTCGGACCCGAACCCAATTGCAAGATACCCGCTTTTCTTCTCACTACGGGCTGCTATAGATATCGACTTCTCCGAAAGTGTCCAAAAGAAATTTACTTGTTGATCATCTAAAAGAACACTGTTTTTATACATATCGGTTAAACCCCCGTCAACAACTTGAACCTTCCATCCCATTTTTTGTGTAAAAACAGACTGATAATAGACTTCATCAGGTGTGTTCCGGTCTGGGGCCCACATTAGCTCTTTCGGGCTGGACTGCACCCCTTGAGCATCTGGCCCACCAGTGTAAACTGTTTCCGACCCATTTCTTAAAGTTGCATTACCACCAAGTGGGTCAGACGTGATATAAAACGCAACATCGTGACCTGCTTGTATCAAGAATTTCACGGGGACACCTCTTTCGACCCGCAAAACAGGAGATTCCTTCTTGTTCATATACAAAATCTTTGAAGGATTTGGCGGGTTTGGGTAATGCAAAGCGGGACCAGAAGTAACAATAATCGGTTCTTTCTTATCCGCAATCACTAATTCTTGATCTTCCTTATCTTCAGCATCAAGTGGACCCAAACAATCATTTACACTCTCTGAAACGTTAATATGCACATGCCCATACGTCTTTCCATGGTTTTGTGGAAGGTAATATGGTCGAATTGAATCAGGTGGTTTTATCAAACCTAACGCCCAAATGCACGTTCTCTCATTTGTAACATCGATATCCCAATCATATTTCTTGTCTGCAGACTTTAACGGTCTCTGAAAACGAATAAATGACACACCATCTTTCCTATGCCCATAAACTAACCGTGTATTGTTCACCAAATCATTAGTAACTGAAGCATTGTACATGGTATCGGGACACACACCCTCGTATGTACCGTCCTCGTTCTTAATACATTCACTATACTTAGTAATATAATAATCATCAGCAAACGGAAGACCCTCTTCATTAAAACCCGTCACCGCCACATCAGCATTAAGCATATGATCATGTTCCCTATTCGGTTCAGTCCATCCAAACGCCATATAATTTTGAATCCCGATTGCACCCTCTAAACCAATATCAATCACATTATCCTCCTCCTTCAATGTCCATCTCAATCTATACGTATCTGATAACACTTTACAATTTTCAAACATTGTCAGCTGTAAACCGATCTCAACACTAGAATTCGACGGTACTTCTTCCAAATTTGGCAATGAAACATGCCCGAAATCAGATGCCATCGAACTATCCCAAACAGAAACAACCCTAATCTTATCCCAGGTAACATTATTCATTAAACTAACAGTAAAGCTATCATTTTTATAATAAGTTGATGCATTCAATTGATCATCAGATATAATAAACCCTGAAGTTAAATTTTCATAATCATCACCAACAGCACCCCACCAATGAACATGAGAACTACCAGGAAGCATGTCAAATTCACTAACCCTAAAAGAACAATCATTTATAATACTAAAAGATCCTCTTAACTGATGCTGAACCATAACAAACTGGGAAGTGAAATTAAGTAATGAAGTGTTCGATTGTGAGCAACTTTGTGTAGAAAGTGGATCAGATTTAGTGCATATACATAGATATATAACAAAGTATAATAAAATTAGTAAACAAGATTGTAATTTTGCCATTATATTGATGTAGAGTTTGAGATCTGATCTGAGTATTAGTTAATTGAATGGGTTTGTCAGGAAAGATAGTGGCTTTACCTGGTATGATCGCCGGAGAACGGTGGTTCTGGGGCGGCTATCTAGAGAGATGGAAAAATAAAAAATGGGAGACTTTTTTTTTCTAGCTTCGTGGTAATTCTCGTTTACTTCAGGTGAATTATTAACTTTTGGACCCTTGTTAATGTGGGTTAGGTAAGGTTGAACCTTTAGGTATGAAAGTAGACAGTATAAACCCCTTTAACATAGTAATTACATTTATATGGTTTGTGTTTAATGAGCAATAGATACGAAGGATAATCGACTATTAGCTCATTAGAACAAAATATGTCTAGTGGTTAAAAAAACATTCATTAGAAAATCAGTGTCATTTATAGATACATATTAATTTGTGAAAAAATAGTACGTGCACTTAACAACATTTAAAATGACGTGCTTTTATATTTTACATAAAAGATGTTTTCTGTATATATAATAGTTGTAGGTTAAAAATGACAAATTTAAAGCTTTATTTTGTCATTAATTGATTGGTTGGTCAACAATACAAAATTATTTATTTACAAACCCCAAGCCGAAAATCACAATCCTCTTTTATATTATTTTGTTCTTAAGTTTATGAGAAAAGATAAATCGTTCTCCTCAAACGGATCACGCCGTGATACCATCGTCGATCACCACACAACACCAAATTGACCGAATATATCACTGAATATTCAATCCAAAAACTTCAATTTGATATGAGATTTGTTAAATTGAATATACCATGAGAAATTCCAAATACCGAGTTTTTCTCCTTTTGTTTACAATTTATCTCGGGCATTGGATAATTGATGTATATGGGTTAGGTTTGCAAACAAGTCGAGCTTTTATTGAGCAACTCGAGTTCGGCCCGAGCTTGAGGTCGATCGAGTCGAGCTTTTATCGAGTTCGAGTCCGAGCTCGAACTCAAAATTCAAGCTCGAAATATAATTCGAGAAGAGCTCCAGCTTTTCGAGTTTCAATTAATATGTACATGTTTTTATAATTAAAATATATATTTAATTTTGAATTTCTAAATCATATTATATTATATTTAATGTTGTTAGGTTGATTTACAAACTTTATGACTACTTTTTACGGTTTACTTTGAATTTTGAAATGACTGGTATCAACGTTATTTTTTATATTAGTATTAAATAACTTGAGTATTAAACATTATTTTATATATAAAGTTCGAGTTTTTCGAGCCGAGTTCGAGCTTTCCCGGCATATTTTTTGTGCCGAGCTCGAGCATAATTCATGAAAGCTCATCGAGTTATCGAGCCGAACTCGAGCCTATCTTAAATGTGTTGAGCCGATCTCGAGCCCCGTCGAGTTCGAGCTTGACTCGACTTGATTAGTGTCCTATATATGAGTATTTCTTATTGTTATTGTTGTGCGGGTACTATGCCATACTTCGTCTTTTTTTAATGGCACATTTTAACATAGGCCAATAGTTGAAGGGGACAAATTTGGGTTTAACCGTTGTTGAAGTTACCTTGAGATCCAAAAACGACATGCTTATTGAGATCCTAGTTGACTAGTCAACATCAAGAGGAGTGACATTTGAAAAACCATATGCTACGTTATTCATTTTGAATAATGATTAATAGGACTTACTCAGCTAACCGTTAAGCCCATATATCTGACCATACTTTATACAACTTCAGACTCGCAATATATCATGTCAAGCATTCCTTCACACAATCTAACAAACTTTTCATCTTTTACCACTGCTATAACAACTTGTACCTCATACAGCATGACTTGTACTTTGCATCTGAAAACTTCGGGGAAGTGGCCATCTCTTTGATATACATGGTAGCCTTTATTAGCTTATCACATAATTACTGAAGGTAAAACAACTTAATACTTATACAATCACTACAAATATGCAAGCAACATGTACAACAACTTTTCTTTTATGAGTAAACATGTAACAACTTTTCTTTTTTGAGCAAGCATGTACAACTAGTCAACTACATTATTGTTGAGGTGTTTGCTGCATCATGGGTTGTACAGTACGCGTCATCATGTCTGCCTAAATGGTACAATTATGCAAGCATTTGAGCAAACATGCACAACCATTTCATTTTATGCAGAGCAGCTCACTTCTAGACAAGTTTTCCTAGACAGGTCCTTCCAAAACCGAGTATAATTATGTAAGCAGCATGTACAACTACATCATCAATCTAGAGTTCTAGACAACTACATTTATGAGAAAAAAATTGGATCAATTGATGACAGGTGATTAACTTCCTTAACCACAGTCATTAAATCTATGATATCGTTTTGGAGCAACAGTTTGACTGTAGTGAAAACCAGAGAATGATGGTTCCAGAAAGTGATATCGTCATGTTTAAACTACACTCTTTGAATAAACCAACATTTAGATGCTATGAATACACTTCGGATCACTCCCAACGTGTTCATCCATTTGGTACGTTCCAGCTTTAACCCAATTCCAAAGGATTACCGTTTACCAATTTGTGTAAGCGGTAAATATAGCCCGTATCAACCCATTTCTAGATAAATGGGTCAAAATGACACTACTACATAACTATTAAACAAGAATAATTCACGTGTAGGCATCGATTGATACGTATGAAAAGAAGTATATATGGAGGCATAATATGAAAAGAGGTGTTTGTTATTAAAACACTAATTGTGATAATTTACAGTACTCAAACTACAACACCCTTTAGGGTTATCGTTACATAATCAGCCAAATTCACTGTGTGCAAATTAAGGAAATGAAAACTGATCTTCAACACTAGTTTAAACAAACACATCAACTTCATTACCTATATTAGACTCCATCTTCAACACCTAAACCATATAAGACACCTGCATACTTCTCAGTAGATCCATTAAAGTAACTTTGTTTAAGTTTTTTGAAAGCATGAGAAGTAAGCAAACTATCTGAACCTGCTTGATGACAAAAACCAATGCGTTCTACTTCCAAAATCTCCGCGAGCTTATTCAAACCACCATGAAGATGATTACAAAACCTCATAAGATGCTTAATATCGTAAACTATTGGGAAATAAATCTTGATCAAATCAAAAAAGCCCGTTTGAGATTCAGGCAACGGTCTTCGAGTCAATAACTTAAGCAAATACCCGAAATCATAACCACTATGAAAAGTCACCCAACAGATATTATCATTCAAAACAATCCCAGATGACATTAAAAGCTCCCCAAAGAGAGTTGCATCAATACCCATCTCACTATTCTTCTTGAAATCAATCCCACATTGTGTTAACATCTGGATCGAATCGTTAGCATAGATATCTTCATTCATATCGAATTCTCGAAAATTAAATTGCCAGATGAATGACGTACTTTTATCAGTCCCACAAGTTGGTAAATTCCCATTTTCATCAGAGAAAGTGAGACCCAATTGAATCAATTTCAACATATCAACATTTTCTTTTAAAGTAAGATAATTATAATCATTAATATTCTTGAATTGAGTCAAAGGGCGAAGAACAACACCAGGGAATTCAGTGTCCATTGCAATATAAGGATACTCATCAACAAGTTCTCTAATTAATACAAATTCTTCTTCAAGATTATAATCCCATACTTCCCTGATCTCAATAGACATACTAAATTCAACAAGATCTGCAAAACAACATAAGCAAAATATAGACAAAAACTGATATTAAAACAGAACCAAAATGCCAAAATGGAAAAAGATTTTATCCTTTTGAAGTGAAGTTGAAAATTAAGGACTAGAGATGAAGAAAGATGTAACCTTTTTTTATGGGTTGTTCTTGAAAGTTGAAGTGAATGCTTCCCAGTGGTCCAGTTAAAATACAAATGAGAGGGGAAAGTGATCAACGTTAGCGGTGAAATCAAGAATTGGTGCAACTTATATAATAGTTGGGGGGCCTACTCTGAACATATTAGGTAATCCTTTTATACACGACAATAGTCATCATCACCATCATCATGTAACAATATAACTACATATCAAACTAAAAAGATTATGGAGTAGTTATATATCGTCGTATGTTATCATCTTTTGTTATGCATACATTTAAACATAATTTTGCACATAATAATCGTCTTAATTCACAAATAACTAGATATTAAAGATTTAAAGTGATTTGTTGCTTTTGTTTCAAGAAAATTAGTCCATATCAAGCTATGAAATGTGAGTTTTTGAAAAATTCATATAAAATGAAATGATTGAATGACCTAATTTGACATTTATAAATATCAATTACAATTCTGATGAATTTTTTTGGTAAAATCAATGATAAACCGAGATCATAAAAATGTATTATTGATAGAAAAATGATAGATGTAATCATGACACATAATAAATTCAATGTATATGAGAGAGAAAAAAATTTAATCAATCAGATAATTAGATCTAATTTTAAGTCAATGTTAAGTAAATTTATATACCATTACTCTAATTAGTAATCATACATTTTCTTTTTGTGGTTTTTCTTCTTAGCATATACTCCGTAATAATTTTTAAATCGTATAATAAAGTAAACGACACTTACTTGTTTGGATTTGTTGTTTTATGTAATTTTATACTATACTATAAAGGAAATTAAACTTGACAGACTTCATTTTTTTTCTTATTTATGTTGAACATTTTTACGTATATAATGTTCAACTTTTTTACGTATATAATTAGTAATCATACATTTTTTTCTTATTTACGTTGAAACTTTAAGTTTATTAAATACTTGTTAACTTGTGCCCTTAGGGCACTAGTTAGCCAAACCCTAATAATTTTTAGAAAATACACCAATTTGAATTATTTATTAACTTCACTAATATAACAAAAAGCAAAGCATTTTATCGTAAAAGATATATTATTCTTCTTCAACAAATTAAATTAAATTAAATTCACCTGTCGCCATTCTTCTACAAGAATCCCACCTAACTACTTTAATATTGTAAAATAATAATTGAGGCAGGAGACATTTTTCTTATTGTGCTTAGTCAATTTCAAATGCCAGTATTATACAAATAATTGATCATTACAGAATAATTATATTTTCAAGGGTCAAATACATCATATCATGCATATGTTCTTTGTCACAATTAACTAATCTTGATTTTGTTTTATATTTTGACTTTCAATTATGTCATGAAGAGCACTACTACATACTCCGTATAATTATTTTAGTGAGACAATTAATCAGTATCTCTTAATCTTTACCGATCGCTTAATATAATAATAATAATAAATTTACATTATATAAAGAGCAAATTCCACGGATCATTTTTGTGTTTTGTCAAAAATGTACCGATTATCCTTTAGAAAATTAAAGGGTTAATACTAGTTAATCTTCATAGTTTCACTATTTTTTCATTTTAACCACTCAAGTTTTTTTCTCATGATTTAATCTTCTAAGTTTCAAAGTTTTAATGGTTTAACCCTTTAAGTTAATATTTCGTAATGATTTTGATGATTTAATCCCCAAAGTTATCTTTGGTAATGATTTTACCCTTTTAAAATCTTCTAATTTAATTATCTAACTTTCAACAATTTAATGGTTTCACCCTTTCAAGGGTCAAACCAACAAGTCGATACAAACTTTAAGGATTAAATCATGGAAAAAAAACTTGAGTGGTTAAAACGAAAAAAAAAAAACTTTGAAAATTAAACCATTATTAACCAAAAATTAAATAGCATAGAACATTCTTATATTTGCTATTTTTGATCGTCAGTCATCATTTTCACCAAAATACCCATTACTTTTACATTATCTCACTTTTTTTTTCTAACTCCATAACAAACATGTCTCACGATGATTGTCTTACGGTTGCCATGTCAGACTCCGACATCGTCGCTAAACCTTCTCGTCACTCTGTTCACCCATAACCGCCACGTCGACCACCGCAAAACTCGATCATTCATCAACGCAAGATCCTGAAATGGTATTTAAATCCCGATTTGAACTAGTGTTAACCATAGAAAAACGTGTGATTCTGATGGGTTTCAGATCGTGATTTTAGATCCCGAAGTTTTGTTATGTAGCTTATTATTAAATTGCTAGGACGGTAGATTAGGAATATTATCTTTAATATGTTCGATCTTGAGGTTCAGGTAGGCTTCGCATGTTTCTAGCAATCTGATTGTGAGTTTATCGTCGCCAGGAGTGGATGGATCTGATGGTCTTTGTGTTGGACATGAAAATGAGTTTGATAGTAACTTCGATGAATTCAAAGATGAATTATACTATACTATATTATATTATATTATTGTATTGTATTTTTGTATATTGTATTATGTAAAATATTTTTATGCTGGAAGCCATACTATTTAACCTCTTGTTTAACCCCCAGTTCAACAGTACAACAAAGATTTAGAAAATATTCAGGCTAAAAGAAATCAGAAGAGATAAAGAAAATGGCATCATTCAACTTTAATATGGTTATGTTTATAGCCATTCTTGTATACATGACATTATATAGCTCGGAAGCGGTTCAGCATAAAGTGGGCGATGACAAAAAACTGGAATGTTCAAAGTGACCCCAAATTCTATTTTGAGTGGGCGTTCAAGAGGATCTTTACTTTGTGTTCTCGAGTTTAAAAATAAGAGGAAAAGAAGAGAAATAAATAAAGGAGAAAAGAAAAGAAGGTAATAGGAAGGAAGATATTTGACAAGGGTGTGTTCTCGAGTTCGAAGGAATGGAAAGGAAAGGAATCGTTCCTTCCTAATCACCACACATTTGAAAGAAAGGTTTGGACAAAATTTGAACTAAGGGCTTCCTTCTTCTTCTCTTCTCTTCCTTTCCTTTCCTTCTTTTTAAAAAACTTAAGAACACAAATTTTAGGGCGCGTTTAGTTACGAAAAACTCCTCCATTTTTCTGAAAATTTTTCTAAGAAAACTGAAAAATTAAAAAACGCGTTCAAGTTGGAGTTTTCCGGAGGAGTTTTCTAAGAAAATGAAATATATGATTTAAGGTTTTCTAGCTTTCCTAATTTGAAAAATGAAAACTCCATCTTTTACATTTGAACGCGTTCTCTAAACCCCTTATGATTTTCAAAGGACAAAAAACTCTATAAAAATAGAAAAAGAAAATGAAGATACTTTTTCGTAACTAAACGCGCCCTTAATTACTTCCTTTCACTTCTTTTCTTTTCTCCCCTAAACTAAATTCGAGAACACAGTGTTACGGTTGGCGACACACTGTGTTTTGACTTCGTCACCGGATATCATGATGTTGCATTTGTGTCTAAAGTAAAGTCAATGACCCTGGAGCTGTTATCAAAAAATTGAGTGCACGTGGAGACTACTACTTTATTTGCACAGTTAAGGGACATTGCGACCATAATCAGAAACTAGCAATTTATGTGTCTCACTTCGATAGCTCTAGTTAAGTTATGAATTTGTATTTTTTAAGTAATAAACAATAAAGATCACCACAATCATATAAATACGATTTGGTAACAAGTTAATAATTATTGTCTAGTTGTGAAATTAAAACATTGATATTGTTAAATCTTGTTTTGGATAATGTTAAGTTCAATTTCTAAAGTATAAAAGTCAATGTAGTATAAACATACAAAATGTTGAATAGAAATTTTATAAAACTTAAGTGTTCGTATTATAAATTTGTATCAAAGGTTGTTTGGGCTTTATTCTAAGTGATGCTTATTACGATTTATGAGACCCTAGATACTCGATCTCCGATCCTGATTCTGAAACCCAATGGCTAATACTTAAGCTCATCGACAACAAAGGGATTTTATTTGTGTACAGGTGATAACGAGACGAGAAATTTGAAGGATCTTATTTTTCATCTTCAATCTCGTTTCCCACTCGTCATCCCCATCCCATATATCCATTTCATTGGATGAGTTTACTTCCCGGTCGGGAATTTGAGATTTTTTCGACGTTATTAAATATTTAAAAAGAAAATAGGATGAATGTGTGACACCTACCAATCTAGGGCTATAAATATTGCCTAGACCATTAGTAATACGTGTGTTTAGCATTAGTTAATCTAAATATATGTGACATTTCATGCGATTACGTGCACACGTTAACAATCGGTTAAAATTGTATAACCGCGAATTGGACGAAGTCCTACAATCATACGGCGTTGGTGATAACTCTTTCTAAATAACGTAAATGTATTTTTATAAGTAAATAGTAGTTATTTGCACTTATATTATTATCTTAATATAATAGTACGCGAAAAACCTACACGTTTGACTCAAAACGTAGCAAACGCGATGAAAACACGCAAACCGATCCCGACGCCCGAGCAAAACCCAAAATATATTTTTGTAACCCAACTTAAGTATTTTAAGAGTACTTATTCATCCCGAATGTCATTTACAAATTTAAAATGTGCACGAACACATAACGTAAATTATTAACTTTTAAACCGCGAAATTTACGTTTAAACGAACGAAAAACGTAACACGAAATCAAGAAGCGAGTCACGAGCCCAACCCTTGGAAGGGTCAGGCCCAGACCCACGGCCCAAGGCCTAATCGGCCCAAGAATGGGCAGCCCAAAGCCCATGGAGTTAGCCCATATATATATATGAGCCTAACTCCCTTCATTCTCTCATTTTTCACTCAACAAACACACACACACACTCTAATTTCTCTGAAATCAGACTTCATCACCACCACCACAGCCACCTAACACCTCCCTCCAACCACCACAAGTCCGCCATCCAACCACCCTAAGCCACCATTCGGAAAATAGCACGAAACGGGAAAACTAGCTTCCTTCCTCCTCTTTCGGTTTCACAAACGTGGTAAGAACTTCAACTCTTCAAAAATTTACTTGTAATACTCTTATAAACATGTTATAAAGTTCACTTAACAAGGAAATGTCCAAATCATAACATAAAACCCGTTTTTCATGGTTAAAAGTGTCAAAAACGTCACATGTAAGCTGATCAGAAAAATGATCTGATTTTGAGAGGCTATTTCTCCCTCAAACCTTAACCAAAATGGACGATTCAAAAGGAAAAAATTAAGTTTAAGAAGTTAGCTTTCATTTCCAAGTGGTTTCACAATTTTTGGAGTTCGTTTGATACCCGAAATGATTTTTACAAAAACATGTATACGGGCTGTCCAAAAACTCAGAAAATTCACCTTTCTTGTTTTAATCATAACTCGAGATATACACCTCCAAATGACATGAAACCACCTCCAAAAGTTCACAAATATTGTTAGGTACAAATGTCGTTTAGATAACTTTTAGGGTAAATGTGCAGATTTTGCTCATAAATCCGATCTTATTGCATGTATCCGGATTGGTCACTTTCTGACCTCAGGGAACAAACGGAATTTTTAAAAATACTCAGGAATACCCAAAAATTCTGAAAAAATTATTTTAAGGAGCTAACGTACTAAGGAACAACATAGATTTTTCTTGAATTTTTATTTGAACATTTGGAACACGAAATAAAATTTACAAAACTGACCTGTTACAGGCCTCTGTGTCGCAGAAGCCCAGTAGCCTGCGACACAAGTCTTTGTGTCGCCATAACACCCGAATCGTCACATTAGCGACACAAGCATTTGTGTCGCCATAACACCCGAATCGTCACATTAGCGACACAAGCCTTTGTGTCGCCATAACACCCGAATCGTCACATTAGCGACACAAGCCTTTTGTATCGCCATAACACCCGAATCGTCACATTAGCGACACAAGCCTTTGTGTCGCCATAACACCCGAATCGTCACATTAGCGACACAAGCCTTTTTGTCGCCATAACACCCGAATCGACACATTAGCGACACAAGGCTTAGTGTCGCATAATACCTTAGTGTCGCATATAGCGACACTAACCCAGTGTCGCTAAAAACACAGAATCTATAAATAAAAACCCAGCTCGACCGCAGCAAGGGGCTTTGCCCCTTGGACCCCGTCAGGGTTTGCCACCCCTTGGACCCCGCTACCAGGGGCGCTGCCCCCGGACCCCCGTCATTAATGGGCTTCGCCCCTTGTCGCACTAATCAATTAACCATAACCATAAAGTAGAAAATGCGTAACATAATTTATCAAATCTGTGTTTTCACAAAATATCACCAACGTGCCGTACATATTTACTAAACATAAGCGATAACCGAACAAATGGACATCTCTAATTGAGTGAACATTACATAAGTGGACGTTAACGTCCTACTTACATAGATGGTTTTTGAGACATCTACTTACACATACAACCTCATATGTTTAGGGCGTTAGGAGGTTGCACTTGGATACTCACTTCGCTCATTAATTGCTAGTTGCTTATCATACTCAGGTGAGTTCACTGTCCCACTTTTCAGATTTCTGTTTTGGTGCTGAAAAACATGAATTTACATTAAACTTTTGGTTGCACTTTTACATGTTATTAACTGTTTTTGAACTGTTTTACGCAAACTGTGGTATGTCATTATGTTAAGCTTGAGAATTCTTGTATAAAGTCCCCGGCAACTCATTCACTACTAACTAACTCGTAGCGACGAGCCGTAGATATTATGGGTAGCATGCTATTTAGGGTAGACCATCTCTCACTCACACTTCAACGTGGGTGCATAATATCGCCATTACCCATGTTGGTTGAAGAACATGGCGCATTGGGGCAAACCTCGGTCGGATAATCGGATTAGTAGTGGTCTCAAGGCTTGAACATCTCTCTCTTTATTACCACATGTTTATTTACATCAACATTTAACAACCAAATGCTCATTATACTTACGTCCCCGATTGGACGAACACGTGGGTGATAGTGTCCCCGATTGGACGACTATACCCTTACTTATGTCCCCGATTGGACACATATTTGGTTTAACAGTTACAAACTTTGAACTCACCAACTATGGCCATAGTTGACCCTTTTGTTTTGTCATGCTTTTTAGGAGAACGCCGGTAAGATTGGATCATATGTGGGCAATGCATGGGATCATGTTATTCAAGATTTAAATCATGGACATTTTGAAGGAAACTTTTATAACCTTGTTGTAACAGTACTTTTGTAACCATGAACAAACTAATGTATTGTTAATTGCCTTTAAGGCGACTTTTTAATTTAAGGTATTGTTACTATATCTTTTGTGTTGTGAATTCCTCAGCTGTTACACCTCGTGTTTCCGCTTTAACGGGGTGTGACAGAATGAAATACATTAAATAAACTCGTGATTTATGATTAGACTAATTATGACTTCAACGAATAATTATTGAAATATCCATTGATCTTTATGTTTACATGATTTCTTACTTAGTTCATATTTATACATTTGCATTTGATGAATTTGTTTTATAGTGAAAGAATTATTGATGTTTTATAATTTGTGATACATAGAATTATTGTTAAGCAATTTCATTTGTGATGTTTTAAAATAGACTGGGAAGAAAAATGAAAAAGAAATAAATATATATGCAGCATGTTTTTCTTTTGGCACATAAATGTGAAGCTAGTAATTCGACAGTGATAAGTTATTGAGTTAAACAGAAGCTACGACATACTCAAATGCAACAATGAAACACTCAAACAACAGCAAAAAATCAGTCAGAATGAACATCAACTAAAAAGTAAAAACATCATTATATAGTTATAATCCTTTATTGTTACAGATTCACAACTCGAAAAATAGCCTTTGAAATATAGTACAAAATGACAAGAAGTATAAAGTGCGAAATGATGGATGAAACCATACTATTTATTAAGTGTGGAAAATTTAAATGGTTCTTAGTTGGCCAAGAGGTAAGCCTCAACCGCCTTGAAGAGTCCGGCAGCCTTATCTTTGCCAGTTTTGATCTGTTCTTCTGGAATCGTCACATCGCCTTTACAGGTGTAAATGCTTGTGTTTTTTAGTATGCAACCTCCTTCAGCAGTTGGAACAATCTTGATGTGATAAGAGATCGACTCCAATGGGTCGACTAATACATCGCCTTCAATTATGCTGTAACTGTAGGTCATATTCTCTTTGTCCATTGCATCTATCTTGTGTTTCACACTCTTGAATTGGCTTCCTGCAAATTCCATCACATAGGTGTTATTCGAGTGGGGCATAGCAACGGATTCAGTTTTCAGGTTACGTAATACTCCGTAGTTAATAGAGACGTAAACTAGAAAGTAGATGGTGAAAAATTTACAAAATTGTAAGTACGTTATGTTTTTAGGAGAAGGTTTATAAAAAAGTAACATAACTAACAAAATCTTAGCTACGCCAAATAGAAAATTTTGTAGCATTTTTGTGAAATGTGTCATTTTTTAACGACAACGAAGTTCATTGAAGAAACTAGAAATTACAACGCACTTAATGAATTACCTTCACCAAAAGTGATGAGCTTAATAGTTCCAACGCCACCATCTCCTTCAAGGATCTCGACGCTCTTCATTGCTTGAGGAACGATCTTTGGGACAAGTGTATCGCCATCAAGAATGAAAGATTGGTACAACTTAGCTGCAGGGACTGCGGTTTCGACTTCCATGTCATAAGTAGTGATGCCCATATTCACTTAGTTTGTTTATCTTTTACAAAAGTTTATTACAAATATGGACTTGAAGGAAAAAAGAATGAGAGGTGTATGTAATTTTGGTGTGAGAAATGAGAGTAGAAGAGAAGGATACTTATAGTGACTAACCTGCAGTGGGAATAGATTTGGTTTTTTCATTGACAACTATGAATTATATATTCCAAAAGAAGCCTTACTTTGACATAAATAAAAATGAAGACTTTTTGTTTCGTACGACTAAGTCTGGCCTCAATCTTGTGAATTCGAAAGTCTACTTTTTCTACTTATTTCTTTTTAAAATTTTTGGATTGTTTTGTGTGTGAAATGTGAATGCCATTCTTGTTGTCACGCTAAGAATAATTCAGATATCCGAATCCAATCTGAAGTTCATGACGTTAGTTTTGTTGCTAGAGTTGGGTATGTGTCGTTTGCCCATAGATGGTATGCGGTTTAAGAGTGTCTATCGATCTTATTTGTACACTTAGGGGGCATGTCCTGAGATATGCCTATGCCCGTTTAAGAAGTACGTACTTAACCATTGTATTTTTTCATATAAAATTTTGTGCCTTTTTTTATAAAAAAAATATAAAATATTTATAATATAATTATTCTACTTATGAAATCCGTAATATCCATTCAACTTAATTCTAAAAGAAAAAAAAAAGATCAATAAATCAAAGTTGTGTGTCTATGCAAAGTTGCCCTGTCAAAACTTTTGAACTAGTTACGTTCATGTAGTCAAGAAAAATGTTCAGGCATATATAAAAAAGAAAAGATTTCCTAATTGGATGGGCCCTTGTCTTAAGACTGTCGGTGGGCCAAAAATGTTATAGTGGATATTATCTTTTCCAATACACATACTACTATCTAATTTGATCTTTTGGCTACGCTATAAAACATTAAACCAATTAATAAAATACGAAAAATGATTTTTAGGCCTAAAAATATAGACCAATGATTGGCAGAGAAAATGAGTGACATCATTGTGTCATGTAGTGTACGGATTAGACGTAGATTTAGACATATATCTTGGACACATATAACATTACTCGTAGCAATATAGAATATAGTTTCAGTTGCTTCAGAATCACACAAAGCAAACACCAAAATTTTAGTATTCCTTTATTATATATTACTTGAATGAATAGTGTTTAGACAACTCAAAACTCGTTTAAGAATTACAAATAACTAGTAACCTAGACATCAATTTGATCTTGAATTAACAACCAAAACTAAGATCAATTGAACCCTAATTTTGACCAAGAACGAATGAGAGCAAGAGTACGTCTTTTTATGTTATCGTTTTTAATGTCGCTTAAACGCAACGTTCAACTCAGCACGCCGGAATTGAACACCTGCCCTTGAACGTCGGCCAGGGACGGTGAACGCTGGGGTTGAACGCCAATGCCTTTGCCTTTGCCTTCCCACCCCATGTGCTCTTAGAATCCCCCAGAATCCATTAAGTCGCTTGTGTCAAACACCCCGTAGTTACAGACTAACGTTTAGTTATTTTATTTTCATTTTTGTTTAATAATTTTACCGCGTTTGTATGAAATTGACCCTTCTCAAAAATGGCAGTGTCATAAATAATTTGAATGGATCATGGAAAAAACTAAATATACCCCTCTCATAAAAATATTGACTGGTCATATGAAAATATGATTTATTATAGTTTAATATATGATA
The DNA here is from genome assembly GCA_963930675.1 of Gnaphalium uliginosum. Taxonomy (NCBI): domain Eukaryota; kingdom Viridiplantae; phylum Streptophyta; class Magnoliopsida; order Asterales; family Asteraceae; genus Gnaphalium; species Gnaphalium uliginosum. The sequence goes on along the minus strand of OZ005685.1, from coordinate 8,868,262 downwards.
TGATATGATTAATGATTAATTAAAAGATAACACACTAGGTAAAAGTCAAATTTTGAAGTACTTTTAATCAATACAGTATGGTTTGAATTTGGTCACACAAATTACCTACAAACTACATGATGTTGATAACCATCCTATCAGTTCACTACTAGCTAACTACTAATTTGACCCGATATGATAGTTATACAATTAAGAAAATAATCTTATCGAAAAGTCTAAGAAAAAGTCATCCTTTTGACTTATAGTTAGGATCAAGAATTCAGCTCACAAGTCATGATCTAGTGGAATAATGAGTTATAAATAAACTATTATTGTTGGTCTTAGGAGTACAGATGTTAATGATTTAACCGAAATAGTTTAAACTGGTCAAATAAAAGTGATTTGTTCGGTTTGGTCATGTTCATTTCTTTAAACGGGTCTTTCAAAACCTTCAAATACTCATATTTCGTTCGGTTTGTGGTTTTAGATTCATATTTAGCCGGTTTGGTTTGAGACACTAAGCAATAACCTGGACGAATTAGTTTGAAAAAATGTTAAATCGTAGTTACGAATTTGGCCAAAAATTTACGATCAAACTCGTCAAATTGAACCATGAACATCCATACTTGAGAATGATATTCTACCCTACTGTCTACTGATTTTGAAAATTTGACAACATTCATCTCATCCGTAAACAAACGAAACAAAGTTCAATAAATAAAAACAAATAATTACGAAAATAACCATACCATATACGGATTATTATAGAAAATTACATATTGTAGTTACTCATCGACATTAATTAGCAAACATTTTTGCAACATGGAACTTGTCCATTATTTGAAACCACAAAATAAAGACTAAAACCTGCACACAAACAGATGATTACAAATCAACGTGTTGATTGAAAGATAAATCAATAAGTTTCGGGATGGGCTGCAGGATAAGTCTCAATACCCTTATAGGTTTGTTCATACAGATCCTTTTCGGCGCTAAGAAACTCTTCAGATGGCTTTTCAGATGAGTGATGGAGTCCAATATACCCATCAAGTTGTCACCTTCATAAAACGTGTACCAATAACTAAAGGTGCTCACATCAAAAGCAACAACCTTGTACTTGGAGCTTGTAAATGGAACAGCTGCATATATAACACATGTTTAGATAGAAACTTTACAAACAAAAAACAGACAAACGATGAAATTTACTATGTAATTGTGTAATATCTTACCATCACCAAATGTGAATACTTTTATTGTTCCAACACCTCCGTCACCTTCTACTTTTTCAACAGATTTGAAAACTGAAGGGTTAATTTTAGGTGCAATATTCTCGAAGTCACTAAAAGCCTTGAAAACCTTTTCAGCTGGGAAAGAAGAAGCGATTTCGATGTCGTTACTTGTTGGGACATAAAGATTAGTACTGCCAAGCTTAATATAGGTTAGTACTGCTATCCAAAGTTTCTACTGCCGGTTCATTTTAAAATGTCTTCTGATGAAACTCAAGCAAACAAAATCCCCATACTCAGGCCAGATGAGTATGATATGTGAAAAAATAGGATGAAGCAGTACATGTTGCTTACAGACTATCAGCTATGGGATATTTGTGTAAATAGTCCTAAGTATCCTGTTAATGGTGATGGTGCCAGGATTCCAAGGGCACCACCAAATACAGATGCTGAAAGAAAGGAAAGAGCTACAGAATTTAAAGCTCTTAGCATTCTATTGATATCCATTCCTAATGAATATCAAAGAAAGTTTGAAAATTGTGAGGATGCAAAGGTTCTTTTGGAAGCAATAGAAAAAAGATTTGGTGGCAATGAGAGCACCAAGAAAAATAAAAGATCCTTGTTAAAACAACAATTTGAAAACTTTAATTCCGTCATATCTGAAACATTAACACAAGTTTTTGACAGATTTTCTAAACTTGTGGGTGATTTTGAAAACCACAATGTTAAGATTGACAAAGATGATATTAACAGAAAATTTCTAAGATCACTTGCAGATGAATGGACAATGTACACTGTTGCTTTGAGGCAGGGTAGTAATTTGGATGATAAGGAGCTTGATGATCTATATAATGATCTGAGATCATTTGAACCAGAAGTGGAGAGCAAGAAGCAAGCCACTGGATACACTCCAAATATGCAGAATGTTGCATTTATGTCATCAGGAGGAGTACAAGTAGATCCAAACTCAACATTTGTGTCTACCTCTGTTGTTACAGGTTCTGCATCTGGATCATCATCACAGGACAAATCTTGTGATCAAGTTCTAGAAGCCTTCTTTGCTAGTCATGTGACTTCATCACTGACTAATGAAGAACTAGAACAGATCAGTCCTGATGATCTAGAAGAAATGGACATCAAATGGCAAATGGTCATGATCACAATGAGGGCAAAGAGGTACCTACAAAGAACTGGCAGAAACAACTTCTCCATAAAAAGAGAAGACAATGCTGGTTTTGATAAAAGCAAAGTGGAGTGCTACAACTGCCACAAAATGGGTCACTTTGCCAGAGAATGCAGATCTGGAAGACAGGAGGTGAATGGTCAAAGGACTGGAGGATTCAATGGAGCACAGAGAAGAAGTGTTCCTGCTCAAGCTCAAGGTCAGGGGGTTAGTACAAGTGCCTTGGTATCCCAAGATGGTATGGGATTTGATTGGAGCTATCAAGATGAACATGAAGCTCAGAATCAGGCATTAATGGCACAAACAGAAGCTGCAAGCACTTCAGATGAAGTCCCATATGAGGTACAGGTTAAATTGTGCTCTAGTATATGTAAGAAAACTGTTAAACATTATAGAGATCACAACTTTAAAATCTGTGATGAATTAAAAGAGTGGGACATTAAACATAGACATACAACTGCTGCCATAGAAAACCTAGAAAAAATCATTGAAGCATATAAGAAAAATGAAACTCAGTTTGACTATGATGTTAAGTATGCTAAATGGGAAAGGGATGTATTACAAGACAAAGTGGATGAGCTAACAAAAAAATTAACAGAAGTCACTTGTGAGAAAGAAAGCATAAAACTAAAAGTTTGTGACTTAGAAAATGCATCCAAAAATGTACAAAATATAATCAAGGCACAAATACATGATAAAATCAAAACAGGCCTAGATTACTATAATGTACCCCCACCATACAACAACAACTACTTTCCACCTAAATCTGATTTAGACATAAATAATTTAAAGGAGGAAATGTCTGATATGGTCAAGAAGGTTGATCCTATCATGAATCAAGACAATGATCTTGATAAAGTTGAGATAACTGAATGGACATCTGATGATGAAGAAGAGTCTAAACCTGATAGGCTTAAGAAAGTTGAGTTTAAATCTGAAACAACAAGCACTAGTTTAAACAATAGGTTGCAAAATAACAAAGTGCATACTGGGCTAATGTCTAAAATTTCTGGTGAGAAATTAGCAGAGGGTAAAGTGTTGTTTCAAGAAAAGACAAAAATGAGGGTAGAACAGAAGACAACCACAGAAAACAAGTCTAGGAGAGGCCTAGGATTTGTAAATCAAAAGACAAAAGCAATTAGTAAACCTGATAACAAAATTGAACATGTTAAATCTGCAAATGTTAATTGTACTAGTTGTAAATGCAAAGCAAGCACTTCATCACCATCTCTCAAAACAAAACAATTTCCCAGGGGAAACCAAAGAAACTGGAATCAATCAGTTTCACAAAGACTGGGAAAGAATTTTCAAATGGTGAAGATGAAGGCATGCTTTATCTGTGGAAAAACAAACCATCTTCAGAATAAGTGTCATCATAATCCAAGAAATAAAAGGGTTATGAGATCACCATGGACGGCTACTGACAGAATTAATCATCACAATTTTAAAAATAAAATTAATTCTGTTAATACTGTCAAGAAGATCAAGGCTCAATCAGTTAATACTGCTGCACCAAAATTTACTACAGCAGCATTAATCAGAAATAGAGCCAACAGTACAAAGACTCAAGCAGCATTAAAAATTAATACTGTCAGGCGTATTAACACTGCTATCAATGTTAATACTGGTAAGCAGAATACTACTGCTTCAGTTAAGACTGTTGCACCAGTTAATACTGGTAGAACAGTTAGAACTGCTAAGGTAGTTAATACTGCTAGACATATTAACATTGCTACCAATTTTAATATTGCTAGGCAAAATTATACTGGTAGCACTTTTAACCCAGTTTCTTCTGCTAAGTCTAACATCAGTTGGACTTGGAAACATCAATCAAAAGTTTCCAAAACCAACAGTACACCACAAGCAATGATCTTTGAAAGAGTTGACTTTGTGGATGTACAAGGGAGACCCAAAACCAAATTGGTTTGGGTTCCCAAAGAAAACTGATAATCTTTATTGTATTTATCTGTGTAGAGCAAGCCAAGAAGTTTGTGGCATGTTGATAGTGGATGCTCAAGGCACATGACAGGGGATAGAAGCAAGCTACAGAACTTCAAGGAGCTTGATGGTGGATATGTAGCTTTTGGAAGTAATTCTAAAGGTGGAAGGATTACAAGAAAAGAGACTGTCAACAGTGATAAGATAAGCTTTCAAGATGTTTATTATGTTGAACAGTTGAGATTCAATTTGCTAAGTGTGAGTCAAATCACAGAGAAAAAGAATCCAGTTCTTTTTACTGACACAGAATGCTTTATTCTTTCTGATAAACTTAATCTAGATGAAAACATGATTTTAATGAAAATTCCCAGAAAGAATAATGCGTACTGTTGTGACTTAGCAAACATGAAACCTCAACAAGATTTAAACTGTCTTATCTCAAAGGCATCTGTTGATGAGTCTGATCTTTGGCATAGAAGAATGTGTCACATGAATTTTAAAACTATTAACAAACTGGTTAAAAACAAACTTGTTAGAGGTTTACCGGAAAAGACATATTCATGTGATGACCATTGTGTTGCATGTTTAAAGGGGAAACAACACAAATCTTCTTATAAGACCAAAGGTGTGAACTCAAACTTTTCTCCTTTACATCTACTGCATATGGATCTGTTTGGACCAATCAATGTCAGTAGTTTAGGAAAGAATGTTTATTGCTTGGTGATCATTTATGACTTTAGCAGATTTAGTTGGGTATTCTTTCTTAGAACTAAGGATGAAACAGGTGAAATACTTAGATCATTCATTACTAGGATTGAGAACCAAACTAATCAAAAGGTTAAAATCATCAGGTCTGATAACGGAATAGAATTTAAAAATCATGAGACGAATAAATTCTGTGAAACAAAAGGAATACAAAGACAGTTTAGTGCTCCTAGAACTCCACAACAAAATGGAGTAGCAGAAAGAAGAAATAGGACACTAATTGAGGCTGCTAGAACAATGTTAGCAGATGCTAAACTACCAATCACTTTCTGGGCAGAAGCAGTTAGTACTGCTTGTTATGTTCAGAACAGGGCACTAGTAGTGAAGCCTCATAACAAGACACCATATAAATTGTTTTTCAAAAGAAAATCTTTGATTGGCTTTTTAAAACCATTTGGATGTCCTGTTACTATCTTAAATTCCAAAGATCACCTAGGCAAGTTTGAGAGCAAAGTTGATGAGGGAGTCTTTGTTGGATACTCTACCCAAAGTAAAGCATATAGAGTATTCAATCATAGGACTAGAATAGTGGAGGAACCCATGAATGTGACTTTTAATGAACACACACCTAGTGTAGTGGGAAAAGGTCCAGATTGGTTATTTGATATTGATGCTGTAACTCAATCTTTCATAAATGTGTATGAGTCATCAAATACAGGTACAAATATAGGTGAATCAAGTGCTGCGAATCAGAAGAAAGATACTCCGTTAGAGTACATTACTCTACCCTTCTGGTCACCTGATCCACCTGAAGTTTTTCAACCACCTCCACAACAACAAGCTCAGAGTTCAGAACCAATCACATCAAGTCAAGAACAGTATGGTGCTTATGATGATGGCCATACATCCTCAGATCCTGAAATGCTTCCAGAAGAAGAAGCAAATGGTGTGAATACATCTGAGAATGCAGAAAGAAATGCAGATTTAGAAGCAGATCATTTTGCTGATGTAACTGCAGAAGAAAATGTAGATGAGAATCAAGATCCAACTAGTCTATCCTTGACTGAGACTAGCATTCTAATAGAACAAAATGATACAAACTTGGAGTCTGGGATTCCTCTGTCATCTATTGGTCAGTATCAACAATACAAAGCCTATCATCCATTGGAGAATGTAATAGGTGATATTAACTCTGCAATGCAAACCAGAAGATCTGCCAGACTAAATAAAGAAGACATCAATACTTCTTTATTTGTCTGTTTTCTATCTCAGATAGAGCCCAAGAAGGCAAATGAAGCCTTGAAAGATCCAAGTTGGGTTGAAGCAATGCAAGAAGAGCTGCTTCAGTTTAAGATTCAAGATGTTTGGACATTAGTGGATCTCCCAAAAGGAAAAAGGGCAATTGGAACAAAATGGGTATACAGAAACAAGAAAGGTGAGAGAGGCATTGTGATCAAGAAACAAGCAAGGCTGGTTGCTCAGGGATATTCTCAAGAAGAGGGCATTGACTATGATGAAGTCTTTGCTCCTGTAGCTAGAATATTAGCAATTAGGTTGTTTTTGGCGTATGCATCTTTCAAGAACTTCAAGGTATACCAGATGGATGTGAAGAGTGCATTTCTATATGGCACTATTGAAGAAGAGGTTTATGTATGCCAACCACCAGGATTTGAAGATCCCAAGCATCCAAATAAAGTGTACAGATTGGACAAGGCACTTTATGGATTGCATCAGGCTCCTAGAGCATGGTATGATACTTTATCTGTTTATCTGTTGGAGAATGGTTTCAAGAGAGGTGCAATTGACAAAACCTTGTTTATCAAACGAATTAGAAATGATATCCTCCTAGTTCAAGTCTGTGTAGATGATATTATTTTTGGTTTAACAAGGGATAGTCTTTGTAAAGAGTTTGAAGCTCTTATGCATCAGAAATTCAAGATGAGCTCTATGGGAGAGTTGACTTTCTTTCTAGGATTACAAGTTAAACAGCAGAAAGAAGGGATCTTCATAAGTCAAGGTAAATATGTTAATGACATTCTGGAGAAGTTTGGATACAAAAATGTAAAGATTGCTAGCACTCCAATGGAGACACACAAACCATTGCATGCAGATCTTGAGGGGGAGGATGTTGATGAACACCTCTACAGATCCATGATTGGATCCCTCATGTATCTGACCTCAAGCAGACCAGATATTATGTTTGTTGTTTGTGTCTGTGCTAGATTCCAGGCAAATCCTAAAATGTCACATGTTCATGCAGTCAAGAGAATTTTTAGATATCTCAAAGGTCAACCAAAACTGGGCCTTTGGTATCCTAAAAATTATTCCTTTGACTTGATTGCATACACTGACAGTGATTATGGAAGAGCCAATATGGATAGAAAATCTACATCAGGAGGTTGTCAATTTTTGGGAGGAAGACTTGTGTCTTGGCAATGCAAGAAGCAAACTACTGTTTCCACATCTACAGCAGAAGCAGAATATGTTGCAGCATCAAGTTGCTGTGCTCAAGTGCTTTGGATTCAGAATCAGATGTTGGACTATGGTTTGACCTTTCTAAATACTCCCATTTTTATTGATAACAACTCTGCTATCAGTATTATAAATAACCCTGTAAAACATTTTAAAACTAAGCACATTGAAATCAGATATCATTTTATAAGAGATTGTAATGAGAAAAGATTAATTCAGATTTTTAAAGTTCACACTGATAATCAGTTTGCAGATCTATTCACAAAAGCATTTGATGTGGATAGATTTACATTCCTGGTTACAAGCATTGGAATGATAAATTCTTAATAAATATTTAGTTAATACCGCTCTTTGTAAAACTCTGTGCTTATTCATGGGTTAATACTGATCTACTAATTTATGTTGTTAGTATTCTTTAATACTGTCAAATATTAATACTGCTAGTCACTTTTAGTACTGCTAGTGTTAATATTGTTAAGTATTTTAATACTGCTGTTAAAATTAGTACTGCTATTAATACTGGTCTACTAAATAAGAATATCAGTATCTTTAATACTGTCAATGTTAATACTGCTATACATGTTGCTTTTAGTACTGCTAGTGTTAATATTGTAGATATTTTTAATACTGCTACTTTTATTTAATACCGCTATTAATGCTTAGCATTATTAATATTGCTAATGTAGTTTACATTACTACTGTTAGTCATTGTTAATAGTGCTATCTGTAACTAATATATAATAGTACTGCTTTCCCCCATTAGTACTGTTAGTTATATTAATACTGCTGGTTGTGATAAACGGTTTCTGCTGCTAGCATAATTTTAGTACAACTCATGTTTTTTTAATACTGCCAGTACAAAATTCCCAATTTAGTACTGCTGGCACAATTTATTCTATTTCAAAATTAGGGCATTTAATGCTGCCCCTTTTCAAATATTATAAATAGCAAACCTTTTTCACTGTTCGTTTTTCACCTACTGTTAACCTTTAACTACCAAAAAGCGATCAAAATCCACTTTTTCAAAAGAAAAATTTTCAATTTCTCCAACTAAAATGACTTCTCCTTCATCTTTTAACGTTGTTTTACCAACCGCAGATAAGCACAATCTGCTCGCTTATCTGCTAAAACCAAAAGGAGGAGAAGATTTTTACGAAATTGTAAATTTTCTCAAACATAGCAACTTAAAGGTAGCTCTTTCTGTCAACCCCATCATTTTTATTTCACATATAAACGATTTTTGGACTTCTGCTGAAAAGACAGAAGTCGATGGGGTGGCTACCATTGTTGGCCAAGTTGCAGAGCAAACCGTCAGAGTTACAGAGGCATCTATTCGTGCTCATCTTCAACTTCATGATGAAGAAGGTATCGAATGCTTATTTGTATCTCAAATTTATGAAAACCTATTGTTGCTAGGGTATGAGGGGGAGTTAAATAAACTTACTTTTTGGAAATCTATGTTTTCTCCTCAGTGGAAATTTTTAATTCATACCTTGCAACAATGTATATCTCAAAAAAGAACTTCATGGGATCAGTTTAGTAGTAACATTGCTTCGGCTTTGATCTGCCTAGTTAATAACATCAAGTTCAATTTTTCAAAATTAATCTTTACTGGAATGTTGTACAACCTGGAACATGCTGACTCAAAATTTTTGATGTATCCAAGGTTTCTACAACACATTTTTGACAATGAATTAACTAACCTACTAAGAGTCGGTGGTAAAATTGTTCTCCTCTCACATACACAAAAACTATTTTCAAATATGAGGAGAACGGGGTTAGTAAAAGGCACTACATTTTCTGGGAGGGTCACTAATCTTACTACACATATGCTAAGTGCACCCTCCACAGCAAGTGAAGAAGTAGCCACACCGTCTACTTTTCAACCCACACCTGCTGTTAAAACCAAGAAAACAAGGAACCCCAAGCCAACCTCCAAGAAAGCCAAAAGGGCTAAGAAACATGCATCTGAGGCTCCTTTTCCTCAGATGCATCAGCCAATTGATCTAAATGAGGTGGTCAATGAAGAGGAAGGTGACCATATGGAAAGGGCTGCCATTACTGATTCTGCCCAATTGGGAGAACAGGACAGTGGTATTGGAACTAGGACCCAATCCATGGCAACACAGGAGGCAGAGATTCCATTGGATTCTCCAATTGCAGAAGATCCAGTGGATATCAATGCATCCAGTGGTCCCCGGTGCCAAGAAACCACAAGGGGGGCTAATGATGCTCAGACTAGGTCTGAGACATTAGCTAAATCTTCCAATGATTCACTAATAGAGGTTAACACTTCTGGCAGTGGTGAGGATAGCTTATCACCAAATGAATTGACGGCTTTGTGTACCAAACTGACAGAAGAGGTGGCTAGGCAGAAGGAAATGCTAGCATCTCAAGGTGATGAGATCAAGGAATTAAAGGGGTTGGTGAAGCTGTTACTTGAAAAGATTAACACTACTCCAGTTGCTACTGCTAGCATTGGAGTTAGTACTGCAGAGATTGAGGAAGAAGGTGTTAATACTGCTGGGCTAAATGAGCCAGTTAGTACTGCTGCAGTTAATGAGGAGGTTGTTGCTGCTGCTGAAGTATTATTAAGAGTGTCTGAGAGTCCAAAGGAGAAGGATAAACAGAAAGAGAAATGTGTGAGCTTCAGAGAACCATCAGAACATACATCTACAATTAAAACTAAGCAGATTGGGGCAAAGGATAAGGGTAAGGGGATACTAATTGAAGAAAAAAGACCTCTAAAAAGAAAACATCAAATAGAGGCAGATGAAGAATTGGCAAGAAAATTGCAAGAGGAGGAGAGGCAGAGGTATACAGAGGGAGAAAGAGAAGCTGAGCTACAGAGGTTGTTGAATGAAAAGAAGAGCTCGAGTCTGAGGCAAGGTATAAAAAGCAGAAGGCTAAGCCAAAGACTAAAGCTCAGCTAAAGAAGGATTATATAGCATTTTTAAGAAATGCAATGAGCATAAATGTCAAGATTCTTCAAGCCATGTCCTTTGAAGCTCTAAAACAGATGTATGATAAAAAGCAGGACATTCTCCAGAAAAGTAAGGAGGAAGATATAAGGTGGGAAAAAGAAAAGAAGCTGAAAGGCATGCATGATACACCTGTTCAAAAGGGTATCAAAATGTTTGAAAGGAAGAAGAAAGCTGCAGAGGGCACACAAAGTGAGGGTTACTTTGAAAAAGTGCAGAAAAGGCAGAAAGTTGAAAAGGATGTGCATACTGAGGTGTCATCTATAGATGATAAGGAAAAGGAGGATGAAGATAGCATAGGAGTGGTAATAATTGATACAGCTGACCGTGAGCCCTTGAAGGTGGATTATCCAATCATAGATTGGTATCAGACACTGGATAGTGCAAACAGAAGGTTATTTAAAGTGATTAGAGCAGGGGGGTCAGTTGAGTTGTACAGAAGCTTCATCTCTATGCTTAAAGTTTTCAGAAGAAAAGATTTAAATGAGATGTATGAAGCAGGGATCAAGAGGTTTGGAGGAGAAAGAGGATACAATGATGATCATCAACTCTTTGAGTACCTGAAGCAAATGTACACCCCTGAGGCAGAGATGAGGATGTTCATGAAGGAGTACTCACCTGTCAACTATTGGTATTGTTTTGATAGCTGTGGAGTGCATATGTATAGCCAGTTAGATGGAGGTGTAGGATATTTTCTGATTGGAAAAGATTATCCATGGAAACCTACTGTGGTAGAGAGCATGCTGAAGCAAAAAGTCAAATGCACAAATCTGGAAGTTGCAGCAGTTTTGATAAAGGAGTTAAAAGAATATCTTAAAAGAATGAGTAAGCAGAAGAAATAAACCCCAATGTAGTCAAAAGGTAAATCTGGAGAAACTTAGTGCTGTTGGGTAGAAAGCATAAGTTTAGGGGGAGATTGTTGGGACATAAAGATTAGTACTGCTATCCAAAGTTTCTACTGCCGGTTCATTTCAAAGTTTCTACTGCTGGAACAAGAACAAGATTAGTATTGCCAGAAGGATCTCAGAGTTAGTACTGCTGGTAGGATTTCAAGATTAATACTGCTGGTATGATTTCTGGAGTTAGTACTGCTAGACCAGTTTCCATTGTTTCCACTGTTGGTTCGATTTACAGAGTTTCTACTGCTACTTGTTTCTACTGCTTAGTGGAGCTGTCAGACTACCCAAAAGTAAAGCAGTAAAGCATATTTTACTTTATGGACACAGAGCATGCTTGAAGAATTGACTTATGTGCATTAATTGCTATAACGTGTAACAGAGTGTCTAGTTTACTTTTGTGGCATGCTTAGCGTTGTAACTTGTGTAAATCCTAGGTTCATATATAAGTGAGTAAGCTTAGATAGAGAATATATACATATTAGTTAGCTTCAAGGTTATTGTAACCCTAATACAATCAAGTGTATTCGTATTATTTTCACAAATAATATTGGAGCTTTTGTTATACAATTTGTGTGTTCTGTTGTTTACTAAATACAAACACTTATACAAGACACACATATAACTTCCAAACTTAACAAGTATTATTTCGCAAATTTCTTGTTAAGAAGTTCAAGCACAGTTAAATTTAATCTTGATCTTGATCAAGTCGATCCTGACATTACTAATGCTTGTCATGATTAACAAATCTCAGAGAAAATAAGTAAGAAGAAAAGTAAGTTGTCTGTGATGAACTGTGAATAAAGTTTGAAGTATTTATAGACCAAATGGAGTTGAAAAAGAGCCATCAATCTTGGCCGGTTCCTTCTTGAAATAAATTAATATGAATATTATATCTTGTTCGTTTCGATTGCATCATGTTTTATGTTCTTAGAAAGCAGAACAAATGTATTTTATCGAGTGACATAGTTTGGATAGTACAATCGTGGCAAACGTTTACTCTAGTAGGTATATTATATTAGGAAAAATAAATCTGTTGAGTAAAAATAAGAGTTACAGTTGTATAATTCTAAAAGTTATTAAAACATTTAATTTAATTTGTTATTTGTCAACTGCACAATTGAACGGTAACATCAACATTATAATTATTATTCCCATTATATTATAATTCTAACCTAGTTTTTATATGATGCAATTAATATTTTTTTACAACAAATTAAAAACCATGTTCCACTCTTAGTTACCACGATTGTTTTTACTTAATTGTAGATTTTGGTGTGGTATATACTGTAGTTCTTTAGTGACATCAGTACAGTACAAGGCTATGAAAAATCATTTAGAACCGGTCAAACGATTATGTTGGTCAAATTAATGGATTAACAATTAGAACTGGAAAATAATTCATTTAGAACACTTGAATTGGGGCGTTGGCATTTAGCTACCAACACGCCACCACATGCGCAGTGAGGATCGTGGTGTTGGGACGTTGTGGTTGGGAACACGGGGCAAGAAAGACCGCCAATTTATGGACAACAATGCTTTTTTTTTTTTTTCCCTAACAAAATTAATTAGTGAGTCACATTCCTCCGCAACCTTTTGTGAGAGAGGTTACCATATGCAAGGGTTTTGAGGAATAGGATGTACACAAGGTTATTGTAATGTGACACCCACAACCCTTGTTACCATTACAAATAGTTATGCATTCAATTTTTATTTCTCTAGTGCTTATTAAATACACATCATTTTGGAAACCTTTTACTTGTAAATAGAGTTGGATCTACACCAAGTGTGTCTCCGTAAGAAACTTCAAATTATATAAAATTAAATGTAACGATTTTAAAAGTAATAGTGACATTTTAAAGCTTTTGTTATAGATAAACCGTCAAGGTAACGTATATGCGCTAATGCGCATTAATTTAATTTAATTTCTTAATAGTATATAAGAACGAAAAAGGGAATTTCTTATTATAAGGACCTACCTCTCCGTGCAAAGTTACGTATGCCATGTTTTCAAGTTTAAAAACGAAAGGAGAAGAAATTTACTGGCAAAAAAATAATGATAATAATTAATAAGCGTATAAAAAGTTAATTTTTTTTTTTTATAAAAAGTTGTATCAGATTCACTTAATTACATCTCTTTCATCATATTATCAGTAGAATATATACTCTGTAATGCAATCATCTTTTATTATCAGAAAAACTCAATTAAATGATGGTAAAGTTAGCAAAGGTTACGATGGTAATATATTGTTAAAAAAAATATATAATAAATTATTAATTCGATATTGTTAAAAAAAAAAAAAAAAAAAAAAAAAAAATTAATTCCAATCTTTTTTACCATATGACTGAAGTAAAAGTCGCTCACAAACCGTTTTTACAGTCACATAATTCAATAAATAAATAACAAAGCTGTATTTTACAGTCGCTAATCGTTTTTATCATATCAAACCGGAACATGGTACAACTGGAACCTTGTCCATTATTTCAAACCATATTAAAAGTGAACACACAAAAAAAACGCACCAGCAAAAGTTTTTCAAACCATAACTAAACATATAGATATATAGCGATAACTAATATGTTTCAGGATGAGCAGCGGCATATGCCTCGATAGCCTTGTAGGTCTTCTCATATATTTCTTTCTCTACTTTAAGAATCTCTTCGGATGGCTTCTCGTCGCCTTTGCAGTTATAAACAACTGTTTGCTTGAACACACTTCCTCCATCAGGAGAAGGTATAATCTTAACATGATGGGTGATGGAGTCTAATATGCCCATTAAGTTGTCACCTTCGAAAAATGAGTAGCTATAACTATAGCTACTTGCATCAATTGCATCAACCTTGTATTTTCCGGTCGTGAATGGAACACCTGTAATTAAATAGTACGTAATGATTCAAATAATGAGAAAAAAATACAAAAAGTTAGCTATGTAACGGTAATACTGACCTTCACCAAATGTGAAGATCTTAATTGTTCCAACATCTCCATTTCCTTCTATCGTTTCGATGGACTTGAAGATTTGAGGGTTAACTTTAGGTGCGAGAGTGTCAAAATCGTTGAAAACCTTAAAGACTCTATCAGCAGGAAATGGAGAAGCAACCTCGACTTCAATAGCAACGGACGTCATGATCGATTAACTTTTGAAGGAAAATGTGTAAGAAAAGCGATGATTTTGTTGCAATGAAATGCCCATAAACTTTCTAGTATTTATAGACCGGTAAAGTTTAATTAGAAGAAACTAAGAAAGCCCATCAACTTTGAATAATTTATTATTCGGATGAATTTTAATGTGAATACTATACATATTTTTGTTCATGTCGTGTCATGAGATAAGAAAGTCGGTTAATTTCAACATGGATATAGTTTTAAATTAAAAGGTAATACTCTTCTCATTTTAACTTTTTTATAGAGTGACGTGCCATGTTTTGTACATAAATTGGGGTTGATCATCAAATATAAAAATAAAATAGTTTACTAAAACAAATTTTAGAAAGGCTTTTAACAAGAAAAAAGGGAAAAAAGAAGTTATTCCGTAAGAAATGAAAAATGATATGTATACCTAATAACATAAACATTTAATTGATAAACCAATAAGAAATTTTAGATTTAGATTTAGTCTAGTAAATAACCGTATATAGCATTACTCGTAAAAAATAGCAGAGATTTTTAATTTTAACATTGTAAACTTGATTTATATAGTTTTTCATTATATACACAATTTCGTTAGAAGTCAAGTCGCTGCTTATTATAAAACAATCTTACTTTACGCTTTGCATTTTCTTGCTTTTGAAAAACCAGAATTTAAGTAATAATTGTTATTGTTATATTCGCTGTTTTGGAATTTACATACCACTGTCGTTCTAGAAGAATCAACATTTACATTTTCACCCCTTCCATGGCAGTGCCGACCATAATCATAATTTTCTAATTACAGACTTGCAACATGCTCTGTTTTTTATGAGTAATTTAGTAAAGCAAAATTATGATAATTCGATTATTGATAATTATATTTGAATTCTGTTTTTGCTGTTTATCTTTATTATGACTTGCTTCTAGCTTAATCAAATCCGTATGTATATAAAACTTATAAATTCAGATAAAACTTATATAACAGTATCACTTTTATTTTTATACTAAATTTGGTTATGTATCAAAATTTGCAAAGTTTACTATTGTATATATCAAACTTTGAAACATTATATTGTATGTATTCAAGTTTTATAACTGTCTATTAAAAGCTTTTTTTTTTGCCTCTTTTTGGGCTTTTTGATTACATAAATTGACATGTTTTTTTGACAATGAATAAGAAATTTTGGTATCAAATCTAAAAAGTGACTAAAAATGGTCTAAAAAATTTTATCAAAAAAATCATACATTAATGTTAGATAATATAATGAGGTGAAATTTGAGCGAAATTTGGAAAAGTAGTGTCATGATTGTGGAGGAGTTTACGATAATAGATGATCAAGTAAGCAATGCAATGAATTATTTCGCGATATATCAACACTTAAAAAAACGTATTCTAAAAAAATTGAGCAAAATGAGATACTTTTTTGTGAAGCGGTCAATAAGTGAAAAAAGAGTATAGGGTGGAATTAGTTGCATCAAAACAAAAGTTAATACACAAATGTAGACAACGAATAAGAAATTTTGTCATCAATTGGTTTAATCCACGGCCAACTAGAGAGAAATCTTATTAACTTTCGTAGGTTATGGTTTACAAGAGTAGGGGTTACAATATATAGTGTACATAAACTTAGGTAACAAGAAACCTGCAAATCTGCTGGAACCACCCTAGTACCCGCCAGGTACCAAAGGCTACCTGCCGAGTAGACCACCTTACCCACCGGGTAGACTTCAAGCCTAAAACTTATGTCCCGTTTTGTTCATGACTTACCCGGTACACTTGATGGTACCCTTCGGGTACACCAAACCTACCAGCCGGGTACTCCCTCAGCTTTCTAATTTCTTCGTTTTCTTCTTCTGTTCCTTCGTTTAATCTTCACACCCTGACAATGTGCTCGGATCTGCATGAGGGTTAGGTTGAAGTGTAACTTCCTAATAGTTCTTTTAAAAAAATGCAGATGCAGATGCAAATGTCATGATGAAAAGAGCTACATATGTGAATGTGAAGTGTGACCGCTTCAAGAAGCTTAGGACTCTGACTTTGTAAACATTCATGAATAGATATGGACACACGGCGTGTATAGTGTCAGGATTAGTTTATGTGTAGTATTGAACTTATGTGTATATTATCTTCAGGTATTCAAATGGGTTGATGGTTCAATTCTTAGAACACCCCGATTCTCGAATATTTGGAATGTTTAATGTACTAAAATGAAATTCAATCTGCGTGACATTTTCATCTATGCATACGTTTGTTAGTGTTTGATTATTTTGCAAAGGTATTGCACTAAAATGGAGGAGAAATGTTGTATATTTTAGTGCATTGACGGATTAGTAGACACGGGTATGTGGTGCAGAGTGCATACCCGGTTAAGTTATTATATACCAGGCTCAACCAAAATTGTGAGGATCAAGGGGGTTGCGCCCCCTTGTGGGGTCCAAGGGGCAGAACCCCTGGCTGCGGTGAAAAAACGTCTAAGTTCAATGAATCTAAAAAAACAGTTAATCTAAAACTGTTTTGGAAACCACCATTTTGGTTCTATAATTTGCCTGCATTTCCATCAAACACATAAGACACACACAAACTAAAGTGTTCGACGATTTTGTTGTCGAAACTTTGAATAATCTCTAGTCTTCTCCCAAAATAGAATTCTTGAACCCAGACATCATATATGGTCAAATTATTGCTTTTGAAAAGTAATCTCATACACAGTTTTAGAGATTATCCGGATTGAAATCGAACCATATTTCACCAATTTCCCCCACAATCAAAAGCGCTTTATTTTGAGATGAAATCTTCACAAGTAAAACTTTGCGAAACAGATCGATTTTCACTCGCCATTAACTATTTTTTATTTTTTATTTTCTGTTTGGAGAGGCTTGAGTACTGTTTGCGAGAGTGTCACGTTATAGCTTTCATGTTAATTTATGCATGTAATACATTAAAGAGAAAAACAATATACTACGTTGGATCGAGTAGTTGACAATTATTGTTACATAAAACAAAAGTAGTTGACAATTATTGTTACATAAAACAAAAGTAGTTGACAATTATTGTTACATCATACAAATTCAAAGTACAACGACACAATCAGACACATATATGTCGTACAACGATACAATTGGACACATATATGTCATACAACTACACAATTGGACACATATATGTCTGTTTTTTTATAAAAACAATATATATCGATTCAGTAAGATTAGTAAGCTTCGGGATGAGCAATGGCATATAACTCAATAGCTTTGAATGCGTTCGTGAGTGCTTCTTTAGTGAAGTTAATAGTATCTTCGGTTAGTCTAACATCACCTTTCAGCTTAAAAGCAACATTATGCTTGTATATACATCCTCCGTTAGCGAAGGTACAAACTTTATATGACGAGTGGCGTTAACGATTACACCCATCAACATGTCACCTTCAAAGACTGTCCAACTAAAGCTATAATTGCTTGTATCAGTAGCGTCGATTCTGTGCTTTGAATTTGTCAAAGGGACGTCTAATAACGTAATCACATGGTGATAAAAATATTGACACTTATAAATGAATTCAAATTTAAGAATTGTAATAAATAGAAAAATTGTCTATTGATATAAGTAACGACGTGGTTTCTTACCATCACCGTATGCAATGCTCTTGATGCTTCCAACGTCACCATCACCTTGAATGACACTAATCGCTTTGTAAGTCTGGGACTCAATCTTAGGCGCAATGTTGTCGTAAGTCCAACGCAGAATGTTGTCGAAATCCAACGCAGAAAGGGAAGAAGTGAGCTCAAGCTCAGTAGTAACAACAGCCATTATATATTTATCAACTTATTATTGACAAAAAAATATGTAAGAAGGTGAATGAAGCCGTTGTAATGAAACACAAGTGAACATAGTGGTATTTATAGGGGTGGTGGGCTGTAAAAAAAAGTTATAGCTCTTCAGATATGATATTGATATGGTGCTTGGATAGTTAATGCATGGGTGCATTCCATCCTTCAGCATTTTTGACTTGGTGTAAATTTTTTTACTTGAAGGCACCAAAAACTATCTTCTAGTCTAGTTTTATTTGTTATTCTATGAGTCACTAAGAGGGCGGGTGCAACTGCATCTAACCAGATGACCAAACAAATCAGTGGCGTGGTGATAACCTGCTGGGATACCATCATACTAAGTAATGTGTAATTTTTTAGTTACCTTGAAACTTTTCTTATATCTATAAAGTCTTGATTTGTTAGGTGATGTGACATTTTTTTATTTCACTCGATAAGGATGTCAACTTTGACAAATCAAAAATTAGGTAGCTAGGGATGTGTCTACTTTTCGATGTTAGTAGTGTATATTGCAAGAAAATGATATATGTGTTGGTTCGTTTTTGCTGGTAAAGCATTGTCGTTTCGAGTTAACTTAAAATTTACATAAATAATGTCCTACAAAGCTAAAAATCACAAAAAGTACCTCCTCCAAAACTTAAAGCTCTTGAAAATCATTTTGTCACGAGATATTGTCTAAGCTTCTACTCCGCGAAATATTACATTATGTTCTCAGACTTTTAATATTCTCTTTCACTATATCCCTAACCTCTCAGACTTATGTTTCTTCTACTTTATTCTCACGTTATTTTAATTTTTCAGATAAATTTAAATTGAAAGCTTCTATATTTAGCAGGAAGCTAAATGAAACTACTATTATTACAAGTGTTTTTCTTTTCTTCTTTTTGTTTGATAAAGTTGTGAAAGATATACTTCCTCCATCTTAAAATAAAGTGTTCACATTTTCATTTTAATTTGTCTCAAAATAGGTGTCTATTTTCAAAAGTAAATATTAACTTTACAAGTTTATTCTTTGTCATCTTCACTACCAGACAACGTAATTTTTTTGAATATATGAAAACTAATTATTGACACTTATTTTGAAACGGAAGGAGTACTATTTAACACTTTGACTTAGATAGCTCATCTTTTGCTTTAGCTTTTATTTTTAAACTAAAATTTTCTTTATAGTTTTAAGTCAATTAGTCACGACATTTGTTCTAATAAATAAATAAATGGAAGAGAGTACGAATGCAGTAAGAGCATCCATAATTAAACAAAAAGTCAAGTAAAAACTTTTGAAAAGCTTTTAATTCTAATGGAAAAATAAACACACATAAGCTATTGTAAAAGAAAATACTCCACAATAAAATACTACATTCGTTGTTTCATTAAGTGTGCATTTTTTATTTCAACCAATCAAAAAAGATTCTAGTAGATAAATATGATATTTAATTAATGAAGATTGTAGTTAGCGGAAAATCCTAGAATTGTGTACCTATTCAAAGTTGACACTTTGATTGAGACGCAAGAAGTAATACAATATGAAAGAATGCATATGACTAAAATCACTAAAGTTTCTTTAATAAGAATCAATGATTAAACGAATTAAACCCCATTTAAATGATAATGTTGTGTCTTATCGTAATTTATGATTTTTTATGATGTTATTTTTTAGCTTACGTTGCAATTACTATATATTATATGAATAGTGGGGGAAAAAGTTCTTTAAGAAAATAATTAAAATGTAAATATACATGAAAATTATTTTAGCTTAAAATTTTGAATGTTTTATTTTACAATACAAAAAATAAAAATTGTAAATTTATTTATCTATAATTTGTAAGCCTATGTTTTGTAAATTGTATATACTTTACCTAAATAACTTTCAAAACACTCAATTAATCAACGTGTTATCTTTTAATTAATCATTTAACTCGATTTGACAAAAAAGTATAAATTTAGACGTGTTTAGCGGTTTACAAAAAAATACAAATTAAGTGAATTGACAGATATGTAATATAAATATGAGAAAGTCTATATAAACATGTATTCATAGTTTGATAATGAGATACACGGTACGGAGCACAAGATATTTATAATTTTTAGCTTTATATTTGAGAAATTAGCTTAAATGTTACTATTAAATAAATAGTACATAACCAATCACCTTTTTACGTATTTCTTTTTCTTTTTCTTTTAAGTTTTTAACATATATTTCACCTTTCATCTATTGTCCTTCACTGCATTTTACTTTTTTGTTTTAATATACCTCACTCTAAAATACGAGTAATCTAATAGCGTATAGTATAATATTTATAAAATGATAATAATAAATTATTCAGGATCAATAAGATGTTGCGTAAAATTAGTTAATTATGGGTATATAGGTGTGTGTGGGTGTCAGTGAAGAATAGAGAGAAATAATTATTGGTAAAAACTGTTAAACGTATTTTGATTTTTTTTTTTTGTGGACATGAAATAAAAGTCATATAAATTAAACTACTTATATAAATCTTAAACAACTTTAAAGTAATTTTGTAATCAATAAATAAAAACTATATACCCAGATAAAATAATTGACCAATGAAATAAAATTTACGTCCATGTATAACTCCTTAAATCATTCGAATATTCGAATTTGACTACATATGAAACACTAACTTTTAAATTGTATATATACATAATTATTTCATAAATTAGTATAAATATTTTTATTCCGCCGCAACGTGCCGGTTAAAAACTGCATGTTTGATTAAAATAACAATAAAGAAAAAGTAAAAAAACCAAATGATTCATTGATTCAACGATTGAAAGCTTTATCCAATTTTGATTTCATACCTTCCGGCCTTCAAAGATAAACGGGACCATTGTGAAATAATTTTACATCAATGTAATCATTTGACTAACGTTAACCATCGTTACATAAATTTACATTTATCACCCACATTTAATATTCTGTCCACAACTGTTATACTAATAAAAAGTTAAGGGACCATTTCTGTAAATCATATCAAACAGAAAATTTTCACACATCCAAATCTCTCATTCAAAAACCCTAACAAAATATTTTTGATAAAACTTCAATCGCACTGTATAAACCTTACTTCCATTTTGACCGAAAAAATCTTCAATTCAAGTAAACAAAGCACATCAATTTGATACAAAATCTTCTATACATACACATATAATCATTTCACACAGATACGTAGATATCTATCTATATATATAACTTCTCCTGATTCTTGTGATCACCATTTGAAAACCCTTTATAAGTTTTGTTATAGTTTGGGGATATGTCGAATTCGGGTCGGAATCGGTTCCGGAAAGATAGATTTTACAACCCACCAGCGATGAGAAGATACAATCAACAACAGCAAATAGAACCCACAAAAATTCAAGAAAAAAAGAAGACTAATTTGGATCGATTCATGAGTCATACTACTCCAATTGTTACTGCCCAGCATTTCACTAAGGTATCAAAATAACCCAAGTTTCTTGATGCTAATTTATTGGCGTTAATTCAAAAATGTAGAATTCTTGATTTGAAATATATGCATGTTTGATAGCTACACACTAATTTAAGTTTTATGAAATGTGATTGTTATGACGAAGATGAAACAATAAGTGTTAAATTAGTTCAAGCAAGAGTCTTCTTTTTGCGTATTCGTATGGTCATATCTCCGAAATTTTCTTCAATATTGAGGGGTTTTATATTTCTATATGCATTTTGATATTGCATTTTGTTTCCAAATAAATAATCAGGAGAACTTGAATTTGTGAATTGGCATTAAAGTTTGTTGCATCTTTATAATGGATTGTAAACTTTTTGATTGATATGTACTGAAATTTCTTGATGAAGTAAACTTAACTTGCATGATTTGTGCCAAAAAAATTTTAGTATGTGTGTTTTAGTTTGTTAAACGTTGTAAAAGATATGGTCTTTATTTCGGGTGATTTTGATATGTGTAGAGTAGCATAAAGGGGTGGAGGCATCATGAAGACGATTACCACCCATACTTTGTACTTGGTGATCTTTGGGAATCATTTAAGGAGTGGAGTGCATATGGAGTTGGAGTTCCTCTTGTATTGAATGAACAAGACTCCGTTGTTCAATACTATGCACCGTCATTATCTGCCATTCAACTCTATGTTGATCCGACTGCACCTACGACAAGCTTAAGGTAACCTTTGCTCCTTGATGTACGACTATTTGAACACCCTTTTCTCTTCACAACAGAGGCACTTTTACTTTATTTCTGATTCGGTCATTGGGCTTCGAGAAATTACGCTCTTCAAAAGTTGTTTTTGTATCAGTTTTCCAAAGTTGGATGGTTTTAAAAGCAGTTTTTGAAGTCCAGCAATCAATTAGATATGAAGTGAACGTGGTTTTCTTATTCTTGAAATTTTCAGTTTCTATGACTCAAACGCGTACCTTATCTCAAGCACTTTGAATTTTTGTATATATGTAATATGTTGTATGCTGTGTAGTCATTTGTGAAGTACACCATGCTAGGGTTTGATATTTCTATGCAAAGTCCTAGTTCTCTTTGTAAAAAAAGCATTGATATGTCTATCTATGTGCATGTACCATATGTTTCATTTAACGATCTGTTCGACCACCCTAATGCAAGGAGCTGTGTTATAAGACATGTACGGTTGGTGGTCCTCATAACCAAATTACATGTATTACAACACAATTTGGAGTGTGCTCGAATACTAATATGTATTTCCTCTTGAAATGAAGCGCATAAGATTAGCTTTTTGGTAAGGTCTAAAACAAATTCTACTTTCTTGAGAAAATTATCTTGTCATTGATCAGTCCTTACAATGTTACCAAATACCCAAAAAAATTATGCTCACAAATTCACTTCAATAACTCGGGGAACTTTAGAAATCTCAGATTATTATATAGAAATGTATAATACAGTTTTACAGGTCGTTCTGCTAATATGATAAGATATTAGTGGTAGTACCATTTTGGTCATTTTATTTATTATCCTTTAAATTAACGGAATTGCCAAATCTATAAATAATTGATTTATCCGGATATCACAAGTCATATAGTAGATGCATAGCTAAACATTGTCCCATGCAGCACTTTCTATCACCATTGATTATCTGATTTTGAATATTAAATATCGCATTATGTAAAACTGATCCAAATACCTAGTTAATAATTCTTGACAAGTCTCTTATTTTATGTACAGACGGCCAAGTGAAGATAGTGACTACGAGTCATCTAGAGCAACTAGCAGTGAAGGCAGCTATGAGGCAGGTGCAGCCGTTGTTCGTGGGCCTAGGTCCACAAAACGCGTTGATTATATTGCCCAGAGCTTTAAAAAGCTTGTGCTTAGAGATGATTCTGATGACGCTGAGATAAGAAACCCTCCAGGCCTTCTAGCATTTGAATATTTTGAACGTGCATCTCCATTTCAACGCGAACCTCTGGCAAACAAGGCAAGCCATTTAGCAACTTGTTATTATTTGTTACTTTTGCATTACAAATCACTACCGAAATAGTATATTAGCGTATGCACATGGCGCATACGTCTGTCCATGATTCGTCTTATTAATGGATATTCATAAATCGGCATATACTTGCAAATTATTATTCAGTTTTTGATGATCTATATCCATATAGGTGATAAGTAGATGCAAATATGTATAGACATATCCGTGCGTGAAATTTATTGAAGATCCATTGTTTCCATATATAATATATAGATTGATGTGTGATTAATAATACATATCTTATACCTTTTTTTAAAAAAAAAAATGTTTCCGTTACAGATATCAGATCTTGAATATACATTCCCAGAACTGAAAACATACAGGAGCTGTGATCTGACTCAGTCAAGTTGGCTTTCTGTGGCTTGGTAAGCTTCGTAATACAAAGAACTATGATAGTAATTACTTTTCATAAGATCATTTTTTTTGTCAAATTTGGTGGGAATTAAAGACATTTGTTAATAGTCATACACTTGTATAACGTATCTGATTAAACGTTGCAATATCCATGGTACAACGTACGAACTTTAGGGCGAGCCTGAAATTGCAATTGTGCTCTTTTCAGGCATCACACGAGAATTCAAATGTTTCTGTTTTGGAACTTTCTAAAGTTTGTTGCCATTGACATCATTTTAAGACGATGATAATCTTGTCAATGATGGGTATTTAAGACATTATGTTAATGTACTTTTCTTAAACTTTATGCCTCAAATTTTGCAATTTAATACGAGGCAAATCGCAGTACACTAATAGATAGCAACATACGTAAATACTTAATTTTTTAAAAATTATTGAAATTTCGAGAACTGTTGCAAGAATATCCAATTTATAAAAAATGATATAAAAACACTTCAGTCGCATCAGTAGTTAGTATAAGGTTTCCACAAAAAAATTTACCCAAAATAATTAATTTAAATAAGTGTAGGGGTTTCGGTAATTATTTTAACGTTCACTGCAATATATCTGTAATTCGTTGATCCGAGTTCATGTACCCCATTTTTTGTAGGTATCCGATATACAGAATACCTGTGGGTCCATCTCTCCAAAACGTTGATACAAGTTTCTTGACTTTCCATTCTTTGTCAACACCATTAAAAAGTAAGTCCCTCTTTTATCCTTCCTACCTCATGCATATGGATTTCAGACCCATTTCATTAACAGGTCAATCGTTTTCCATTTCTAACGAGTAAAATAAAAATAAAGTGAATAAAAAGAAAACTGATCAAATGGGTCGAGAGTTGTCCAAAGTGTAATTGTTACATAGTCAGCCTTCTACCTCGTTTTTATTCAAATAATTAGATGCATTCATTTGTGTACGAGTTGGTGTTAAAATGCTGTTAGTTGACTTTGTGGGTACAGATGGGAATTGGTTGCACCCAAATGGCTCGACGGCTAGGGAGGTTCATGAAGCCAGAATGCCATGTCGACTCTCGTTACCGATATTTGGGCTTGCTGTCTATAAGTTTAAAAATTCTGACTGGACCCAAGATGGAATTCATGGTACAGAGAAAATCAACTCACTTGTAAACTCAGCTGACAATTGGCTCCGGAATTTGGATGTACATCACCCAGATTACATGTTTTTCAAATTCCACTAGCTACCAGTGGTGTATTGGTTTCTGATCTGAAACTTTTTGTCTAAAACCAAAAGAAACAGGTAAATTTGGAAACTGATATAGTAATAGTTTTTGTTTGGTGAAGGTTTCGTTAAATGATGAAACTTTTGTACAATGGCTTCTGGTTTGATAGCTCTATAGTTCTGTACAAACTTCTATCAATATGTGTAACTAACTTTTTCTCTTTGTCTAAAATAAAAACTAATTTTTGGCATAAGTTTGTGGTTTCTGTCATTTATCTTTCTTTAAATGTTCTGTCATAAATTTAGCATGAAATGTGATCTTCACCTTGCCAATGCTCTAGTAATTGCATTGTTATTTTTATTTTTATGGTTTACCGAATCAATGTTTTTTCTTATAAACGTTGTGTAGACAAAAAATAGCCTTTTGTACCTGTGGTTTGTTATTTGTTTTCAAGTCCCCTAGGCTTGGAAACGCTCAATTGGTTTGCAGGTTAACCGATTTGAAAACTGACTTACCGTTTACTAGTTAACATGTTTTTTATTTATCTGTGGTTTAAGAAATTGTCGAACTGACTTATTTGTTTAACCTACCGAAACATAGATTTAATTCAATTTACCAACCGTCTACACAGCTACTAAGCCAGCCTCTTTATTATGTAGTTTATACACCAGAACTGGAGGCTATATTTGATTATGATCGTGGTAATCTGGGTACTAATGTACGGAGTAATAGTCATTTTCATATTTACATGTTAAAAAGAATCAGGAACCAAACAAACAGTTCAGTATCTACCAAATACAATTGAGGTTTTAAGAATTCCTCTGCTTTTCCTAAAAGCGCTTTGTTTATCGCCCTTTTTGACTCCAACTGATAACTTAAAAATCAGCACGAAGGAAAGTAGAAAATAGTAGGCCTTGAACAAACTTGCTACGCTGTAGCTTCTCCTCTTGATCCTTGTGTGAAAGGGGAACTTCTTGTTGGTTGCTCCTGAAACAGTTGCCAGCTTGTATCAGAAAGGGAACGTTTGCTTATGGGTCAAACAAGACAGTGAAAAGAAAACCATATCAGTCACTTGGCAAAAATCATGATTAAAAAGGCGACAATATTACTTTACTTATTTTGCGAAGTGTTCATTAGGCCTGATAATTTGAAAGACTTTAAAACGAACATAAACGAACATGTTATGTAACACGTTTTTCTTCTTCTCATACTTATTATTAACTAGAAAGAAAACCCCCGCTCCGGAGCAAATATATTTAACTAATAAATATGATATTTCTTTTTAAAAATAAAATAAAATATGCTAAAGTATATTACACATAATATTTGTTTATTAATCTTATTTAATTATGACATTTTAATTTCAAAAGTTTATTATAAGTAATATATCATATTTCTCATTAAAAAAACTGAAGTTAAAAAAGTTTTATTAACAAAAGAATCGAAAGTAATTTAATTTTACCAACAAATAAGTTGTTTCATTAATCAAAATAAAAAATAAATAAGGTTCGATTAGTTTACTCAACAAAAAATCAACAAAAATACATTAATAATCTAGTCATGTATTGCAACTCAACCAAAATGAAAATGGGGATCATTTTGAAACTCGTCTCCTTGGTTTGAGAAAACCCTAATTTTGAGGGTTGCATTTTCTATTTTCAAAAATCACATTCCGTAAACAAACACTTTCCATCATTCCTCTTCGTTCGCATTGTCATTTCCATTTATCAGATATTTAATTCAAACACATTATAAATGATAAAAATGTTAAGTAAGCTATGACAATATTAACTAATATACACCCTTTAAACAAACAATTTCTATCATTCTCATTGCCATTTCAGGTTTTCGACATATTAAAATCGCTAATTCAAACACAATGACATGAAGAATAAGCAAACTTCAACAATAGTAATAATTTTTAGAGAGAGCAATAACAATGTAAATAAATTATAATGTAATAAGATGTAAGAAAGTAACTATTTAAACATTAATAATAATTTTATCTTGGTAGTTATAACTGAATTGCTATATTTATCTTGACAATCATCAATTTTTAAATTCCTATTACGTGTGTGAAAAAAACGTACTTATCATTACTATATATCATTTATCTATTATGAATCGTACATATATGTGGGATATGGTGTGGAATTGAAGAAAAAAGTGGTGTCCATGTATTTTGTCGATACCCTAATTTCACATTATATTTTTATTGACATGTATATGTATCATTTATATATTTTGGATTGTACATATATAATGGCGGAGTTGATCTCATTTGCTAATACTTTTAAGTTATATTAATCTATAACTATTGTAATTAGAATATACATAGAATTATTCAAAACATGAAAAAGAGAAAGATGATAACGTGTATAAACTCTTGTTAACAATGTATTTAACAAATAAACTAACTTGCTCTAAATAATAAAATAATTAACATTTATGATATTAAAAAGTTATACAATAATTTTAGTCAAAAGTATATAGATTAACATGTTTATTGAAATAAATTTGGACATACTAAAAATATTTATTGAACCAAATTTAGTTTGATACAAAAAAGAAAAGTTGGGATACAAAAAGAAAAGTTGTTAAAAAAAAAGAAAAAGACGAGAATGAGTTTTGAACCTGCACCACAATTTTGGGAAGAATGTGAACCAACCACTCAGCCACCATGATATTAACAATTCAATCCGAATAAGTTATATATACTATATATTATATGGTTAGCGTCGCGCCCAATAAAAAGATGGAAGCAAGGTTCGAACCAGTACAAAATTGAACGACGGGGTCAAATTTGTCGGGCGCAAACCACTGAGCTACGACATCACAATTGTTATTAGTTTTACATAAAATATATATTATACAAAAAAATAAAAATAAATAAAATGAAAAAAAACTGTATGCTAACGTTGATAATTGATGATGATAATAAATTTACAATGTATCAAACACCCTTAATGAATTTACCGGATGTTATTTTTTTAACCCATTAACACGGAAACGGGTCAATACATCTTCTAATGTATTAACGGGACAAATGATATTTAGTTAAAAATGGGATTGATCAAATGGGTTGAACACGTCAAATTTGTATAACATGTATTAGAGTGCTTAGTTGCTTACAATGCCCTAAATCGTTTTCTTTAAACGAAATTATCTTAATTCTTTAAATAAGCTAGTTTTAGTAATCGTATTTACAAAATACATTACTAAGACTCAAAGATGGGTTGACACAACTCGCCCATAGGGCCATACCCATTATGAACCCTACACAAGAGCTACAATTTTTTTATCTATACACAACCCTGCCGATTTTGTCACCTCTAACATACGCTCGTACATGACAAAGACCGCCATTATCTTAGTGGTAAACGCGCACACATGTTTTTAGGATCTTTGCTCGTAGGTTACAAATAACTAAGTTGTTTTATATATAGAATCATTTGTAATAAGGTTGGGTTGTCTACAAATAATTGATTCCAAACCGTAAAGCTAGACGATGACGAATCAATCCTATTTAAAAGGCATAGGAATTAGAAGTTTAATTATTCGACTAGTTAAGTAGGAGCCCGTGATGATGATTTTGATTTTTGATTCCCAAGAGTTATGGTTGTTAATTTGTTATCATGTACCACATGACGTGAGTTGAAATGTTATTGTTATGAATTATGAAAATCATTAAAAAATATGGGTAACATCCATTTGCTTGCAAACATATGCTATATTTTCCTAATAAATATATATAAATATTTATTATTATATTATTGGTAAGTTGGCATTGAAGCTTGTGTCAACTTAAACCGTTAAACGTTAGCTGGATCCATAGTTCACGGAGAGATCTACTTTCCAAATTTACAATTAAATTAATTAATAGTAACTAATTAATTTAACCTGAATATTTTTATTGTTAACCCAAAAAAATATAGAGAGAAAAAGGTAGTTACATTATATATAATTAACAAAAGTTAAATTAGAAAAGAAATTAATTACAATAAACACAAGCCTCCAAAAATTGAGCCCTTTGAAGCACACAATCATGCCCTAATATAGATCTCAAATTCAACTAATTAGAGCACTTTGATCCGTATGTCTTAATTCATTACATTGTCACGACTTTTTCAGTTTAGTTCACAGCATACAAATTTCATGGTATAAAACTAAAAGCAATTTGATGTTCACGTTGGTTACTCGACTCTCATTTCTTGGTGTAAAACTTAAACATGATTAATATTAATTCATGTTGGTAATTCAAATTCTTTGGCGGGTGAAGCACGGATTTACTCATGATGGTTTGGATAATGTACTACGTCTTTGATGAAATGTGTGATAGGTGAAACAATAATGTAAAGAGGTGAATGTTTCATCTATATCTCCATGTTATGATGTTTTAAGTTCATATTGTACTTAAGAAGTTAGGGAGTATGTGATAAAAAAATATAAAGATGATTTCATTACAATATTCGGTTCAAGTTCACGACAAAGTGGGTTCTCAGACGAAGACTATAATCGTATTTAATTTTAGGGTGTTATTTTAATTGTTGTAATATTTTTATTTTAATTATTGTAATGTTTTATTTTAATTAATGTAATATTTTTTATTTTAATAAAATAGTGTTAATTAAACTTGTAATTTCAAATTTTAATTAATAGTGCGTGGGTATCAAAGTTTCAATTGATACGGTTACTATTAGCACAGGTAAGTCTTCCATTTTCTCTCTCTAATAGTCAAAACTTTACCCTGTTCTATATATTAATTTCTTGGCTATTTTATTATTCGAGTACGCATGTTTTTATCAATAATCAATTGGGTTTGTTTCATAAATCACAAAAGGTGATTACGTTTATGGGTGTGATTGAGGTTGTCTTAGTATAAATCAATAAATCTTGAAAGTCAAATAATAGTCAACAAACAGTTGATGATGCCTAGTTCAAGTGGTGCTTCTCGGAAATCCTCCGGCGCCGGCGATCGTAACGTCGCCGATCAGTTTCCGGCTGGCTTACGCGTGCTTGCTGTTGATGATGACTCTGTTTGTCTAACGATTTTAGGGAGGATGTTAACAAAGTGCAACTATGAAGGTACATACATACCAACTGTTTGTATAAAATCCTCACTGAGTTGTGAATTATGCCAATTGAAAATTGTTATCTTATTTTATTTTTTGTGAATTTTATTGATGGTAGTTCGTGCACATATGATATATGTATGCTTTGTAGTAACTGACCCGATGTTTTTTGTTCTATCATTTTTTTTTCCAGTGACTAAATGCAACAGAGCTGAGGTTGCATTATCATTATTGAGGGAAAATAAAAATGGGTATGATGTTGTAATTAGCGATGTTCATATGCCTGACATGGATGGATTCAAACTCCTTGTACACATTGGACTTGAAATGGACCTTCCTGTTATAAGTAAGTCAACTACTTTTTTGTTTGACATTTTGTTGATTTCTAATTTGTGGTGTGCAAGTATACGTATAAATGATTTCTTGGCTCTGAATCATGGTTTTGATTGAGACCAGGGAGTGATACAGATCATGATCATTGTTTGCAAATTGTGATTGGTTTCGGATCATGAGTCCATGTGCATCGCATGTGCATATGTATGATAGTTTACAACTTTAGGACTAGTGGCATTACCCATAATTGTATAATGTTTTATTTGACGTACTTGCTCCACTAGTTTATGCAACATTGTCGAGGTGGCACATTTGACCCATTTACATATTAATGGAGGAGGTAAGTTTTATCTATACTGGGTCATACGGGTAAAATAAACAAATTATCTAACTAAACATATCCAATGTGTATTTTTAATGCATCAACGGTCTCGGATCATCTTGAAAAAATAGAAATAAACTTATTCCTGAAATTATATACATTTTGTAGCCATATTTGACACCCTAGTTTTTTTTAAGAAAAGAGGTATCGAAAGTTGGACAGCAAGTGTTTGGATCACACACTGACATTTATAAACTTACCCGTATTGATCTGAGCCCATTTTGACCCCATAATAGTAATTATATACATTTTGCCACATCCACTACATTTTCTCAAGAACATTAACTAACTACATTGTGATTGAATATATCAGTGATGTCAGCAGATGACAGCAAGAGTGTAGTTATGAAAGGTGTTACTCACGGTGCATGTGATTATCTAATAAAACCTGTGCGTATAGAGGCATTACGTAACATCTGGCAGCATGTGATTCGAAAAAAGAAGCATGAATGGAAAGATATCGAGCCGTCAGCAAGTTTGGATGATGGTAACCGACAGCAGAAATCACCTGAGGAAGATCCTGACTCATCTTCTGCAAATGAAGTGCAAAATGGTAAAATCTCAAAGAGAAGGAAAGAAGATGAGGAAGAAACCGATGAAAGAGATGACTCTTCTTCTTTGAAAAAGCCTCGTGTTGTTTGGTCCCAGGAACTTCATCAACAGTTTGTTGCAGCCGTTCGTCAGCTTGGAATTGAAAGTATGAAGTTTTGATATCATTTTCTTTGTATCGTTAAATTATCTTAATGCCTGATTACAAAACTACTAACATGTCCCTCGTGTTGTTGAATATCGTATCCATGCAGAGGCTGTCCCGAAGAAAATTCTGGACCTCATGAATGTTCCTGGACTAACACGAGAAAATGTCGCAAGCCATCTTCAGGTAGAATTTAGTTAAATAATTACAAGGGTCAAAGGTCGCCCAAAGTGTATTTAAGTGCTTACAACTCTTAATCATCTTCTTCAAAGATCTTGGATATCGTTTTTAATAGTAGTCTTTGTAAACGTATGTAATTGTTAATGCATTAAATATTATAACATTTAATAAGATGGACAAAAGGGTTGATGGGTCAACCTGACCTGGTATGATTGTATTGAAAAATTACCAACTTTGAATTATTATCTACACGCTGGTTTTTCCACCATTATTTCATGACAAGCAGGAAATTTTCATTTAAAGTTTCATTAAAGTCCCTGCATTCGAGGAAAGATTATTTGCAGTTTCATATCCCCGTAAAGGAAGTACCATTATAATTCGCTTAAAAGTGTACTTTTCTGCCACTTCGTTACAAGTTACTCCGTATTGAAGAAGTTGTTTTTTGATGACCTCTCTTTCTATTTATGCTTAAAAAATGCCAACATCAAT
Organism: Gnaphalium uliginosum; assembly: GCA_963930675.1. Lineage (NCBI taxonomy): Eukaryota > Viridiplantae > Streptophyta > Magnoliopsida > Asterales > Asteraceae > Gnaphalium > Gnaphalium uliginosum. The sequence goes on along the minus strand of OZ005685.1, from coordinate 8,835,710 downwards.
TTGTTGCAGAAATTTCGGCTTTATCTTAGAAGACTCAGTGGGTCCCAGCAATCGGGCGGGATTAACACCTCCTTTATGGATAACCCAAATGTAGGCTACGGGTCAATCTCATCACTCGGTGAGCTTGATCTTCAAGCTCTAGCCGCCAGTGGTCAACTTAGTCAGCTCCCTGCTCAAAGTTTTGCGACTCTCCAAGCCGTCACTCTTGGAAGGTCGAGTAACTCGAACTCTCCAGTTTCTGTGCCACTGGCTGATCAAAGAAACATTTTTAGCTTTGAGAACCCAAAACTGAGAAACGGGCCCGTCCAGAACTGGCAGGGGCCAAATGGTAATATCGGCAAGCAGACAAATTTGCTTCATGGGATTCCCATAACTATGGAGCCAAAGCAGCTCGCAACTTTGCAACGTTCTTTCTCAGACATGAATAGTCAAACTTTGATACCGATGATCGGTCAAAGTCAAAGTCATGCTATGGGGCGATCTGTTATGGGTGACAACTCGGGAGATACAGCAAAAGCAGTGTATAATCAGGCAGTCTCACAAACCTCCTCTATTGTCGACTTTTCGTCCAATCACAGGACTGAGTCAACTGGGAATAGTTCAGGAATTTCTACTAATTCGAGAGAAGGGTTTGTGCCAAGCTATGGTATTTCAAACAATGTAAATCACAGCAAATCGCATGATTGGGGTTCACAAGGCATGGATTTGACCTTCCACCCTTCTCCACATACAAATAATATGCGAGGAGGATTGAATGTACTTCAACATAACTACACTTTGAGTCAGAAAACCGGAGGTGGTAGGGGATCCTTTTTGTCTGGGGAAAACAGTCGGACCCACGTTGCTGATAATTCTTCATGGGCAAGAGCGGGAAACGTTAATTATGGGGAAGGTAGTGGGACCCACGTTGATCGCAACCCTTCATGGATTAGGGATGGAAACGTTGATTATGGGACGTCTAGTCAAGCGTTTTGTCCTGAAGAATATGGTCAAGATGATCTAACCGCAATATTTACACAGGTTCGTAATGGTTCCAGTTTTTCAAGTTAAGCAATTTAGGTGGTTGGATACATGTTTCCATTAAAAGTATAGTTTGGTCAACTTTCAACTTGTTTGACTTATTCCGTTTTATAGCTAATTAATTTAGATTTTACCCATTTGACCAGTTTGAATTATAAAAAATAAAAAAATCTACAGACGACACTAGCGCGTCGAAATTGCCACTTGTAGTTGTTTTAATGCTTAAATTTAGACAACATGATTTAAGTGCAAGATCGAATACCCTGTTCTTATGAAATCCACATTTCCCTTTATTCAACAGCCACGTCAACAAGAAGGTGTCGGACAGCCTGAAAATGAATCTAGCTACAATTGGTATTCTTTGGATAATCTCCCAGCGTAAGGAGGACGTGTACCTTGTACTTCAACGCTTGGAGTTTTTGCGTTCTCTGGTGTACATAGTTTTCCTTCAGCCAAGTTGGTAAAGATCTATTGCTTATTTTATCATGATGAATGATGACGACAGTTCAAAAGTGCGATATCCAAAGGCATATCTGCAGATATTTTGAACTTGTGTAGGTAGATTACGAAAACCTTATGCGGTCAGAATAGTTTAACTTTGTGATTTGGATTTGGAATTTGGGGTATTTGCAGAATTTTTAATCGTTGATGATTTGATATTAGTTTAGTATAACATGGTGTTTTATGCTTTGTTTTTATGAGATAATATGTTAATGGTTGTTTATTGACAGACAAGTTTAACTATTTTAATTGTATTTATTGTTAGTTAATCTCTAGCCATAATTATAATTTGTCCGTTGTTCTATAAGATAACTCGCTATGAAATACGTAGACCCGCAGCACATAGCACATTCAAAAATACTTCTATACAACAAAATCCTACCCATAAGAACCTGTTTTTCTTTACAGTGAATCAAAACACGAAAGAAAAGAATCAAGAAATTTATAAAAGAATCAAAATCGATGTCCCACATTAACCATAATCAATGCTGCAACAACATCAAGACGAATGTGATCGCCAAAAGTAACAAAGAGACCGCCATGGAGGTCTTCCTGTTAGAATCACTTATCGGAATTATTCCCGGAAGTGCACATTCTTCCCCATTAAAGAAAACTTTAGTTGGAAAACCATCGCCATTCACTACATTAATCTTGGGCATATTTTTCTTCGTAAATGAAATAACGGACTGTTGTTTACCCGGTACCCGTGGGTCTTTATCCGGGTTAGCCCCATCTACTTCCCCAACTAAGTAGTTCAATCCAGGTAAACCCTGCATTAGAATCGTGTTATTCTTATCGTTTATGTCAAGAATCGTCCCGTTAAACGAGTACACTTTCTCGAACCCAGGGGTAAACTTGACATTTTGCACAGCAACAAACCAATCAACAAAAGGAGCATCCTCCCAGTTAAATATAGTTAGTCTTGAAGACCACCCAGTTCGATAATCCGTTAGCAAGTGCCAGTTAATACTTACCCCGCAATGGTCGGAACATGGTAATGGGTTGGGTACGGGTCGATGTTTAATGTGAGCCCAAGCAGTAGCGAGTGTGGTTCGGTTCTCAAACGGGACCAGAAGGGCCTGAGATGGAAGAAACAATGCTGGTGAAGTTGTACTACATGCTCCGGGACTTGTACCCCGGCAACCACATGCACAAGTCGGGCACGGTATGATTGACTCATTGTAGTATGCCGAAAATGACACACAGCATTTTGGGATTGTACTTTTAGTTTGTGTTATATTACACACCACTTGCCAACTTGAAACTGCAGTCGGACCGGGTAGGCCACTAGGATCTGGGAGCTGGGTCGGGCTGACCCGAATAGGAGGGCCACATGTATAATCCGGGTTCAACCGGCCACTTATTTTGAAGTTTTGCGGTGGAATGAGTTCCGATCGGTTAATATCCGGTGGCATCTTGTAGACTTGTATTTGAAACGCTGATTTCGACTTGCTTGGGTCGAGTGTCGGTGGCAAGATCGTACCGTTCCGGCAACAAAACGGGATCTGACCGAGTTGGGTATTGTTTGTCATGTCAAGGGGTAAATCGATTATCGTTGGCCGTCTTTCGCAGTTCAAAACAGTTGAGAAATCCATGTTTTGGTAAAATGTGCCCTGCGGGCCGAATATGCAAGCAGATGAGTCACGAGTGAAGGGGTAGGCGCCTTTTATGTCACCGATAAATTCATCACGCATCCAATCCCATGTTAGGTTCCAGTTATCGAGCCGGCCTAGAGGGCTGTGGTTCTCAATGGTGACTGCAGCCCGGTAGTTGGATTCGTAGGTCTGAATAACATCGTACATGATCGTGAGGTCACCTTTCTGGCGTGGGAGGAACTGTTCTGGTACGGTTATGTTTGTTATGGCATTTAGGTCTTTTGTACAGCAAACATCCATCACTCTAGTCCCTGGAACATCAATGACCCGAAAACACGTTAGCTGATTATCTGATTTTGATTATTGAAAACGTAATATTCACTTTCAAAAGGCACATTCAAAATGTTATATAAAACAAACCGATTAAGAGTTGGTCAAATCTTTAATAATAGAACCCAGTTCAATTAAGATCTAAACTAGGAAGATCTTATGAATGAATTGTCATGTAGTCAACACAAACAAAAATACTATTGTTAGTTGCACTGATGATTTTTATATACAGACACAATCAACATTTCATTTAGCCTAATAGGCTAACTGCACGCAACGCAACCTTACATGTTGTTAGCTGCACAGATGATTTTTCCGTAAGTATGTATTAAAATTGGTTACTTAAACAAATCTCTAACACTTCAACATAGCTTATTTGTTCATTTGTTGTATCAAAATAGTCAAATCCAAATAAGTAATTAAATACCTACAAAATGTAATACCCATAAAACGAATAATCGAACATAATATTACCTTGCATAGTAGGTGTAGGACAAACATATCCATCATTCACAAGAAAAATATCTTCAGGCATAGGAACATCAGGTGCCCCAACTCCAAATTGTGTACCAACAAAAACAACCTTAACTGACATTTGATTCAAATCGCCAGCAGTCTCAATCGCCGTTTGCAAATCAGCATTTGGGAACCCAGCAAAAATAGTCCCATTTCCAACTGGACCTGGAAGACTAGCTGTTCCATCAGCAATGATAGCATTAGATACAGAAACTAAATATTCATTATGTTGAAATCCCACAAATACCCTCCATGACTTAAGCTCTTCAGCTGCATTGTTGAGTACTAAAAGTGTTGATTTGAATTTGTATGGTTGTTGGGTTGGGTCTGTTTTGATTTCTGGTGGGATTTTGGCTCCTGAATTGTATGTGTATGATAGGAAGATGCCGTTGCAGCTGTCAGAAGCTGGTGCTGGTGGTGGTGCTGCTGGCGTTGCTGGTAATTCTGGTGTTGTTGCTGGTAGTGCTACTGGTGGTGTTGCTGGTGGTGTTTGGGCGGTGACGATGGTGGTGAAAATGAGGAACAGAAAGAAGGTGGGAGGCATGTTGTTTGAAATTTAAAATTGTGTTTTTTTTTTTTGGAAAGTTGAAGGGTGTGTTATAAAGAGAAGGGTTTGTGTTTGTGTAAATTTGACAGAAAATATATGGTTAAAATATAACATGGCATAATAAGGAATTGAAGTTGGTAAAGTTTATAATTTTAAATTACAAGTATAGAAAATGAGTCCAATGATCTTTTATTCCATTCATCACGACATGCACCCCTCAACCATGTATCAATGGCACGTTTTGGCCTTTGGGACGATAAATTATTCTATTTTTTTATATTTAAATTTTAAATTGAAGTATAGCAAGTTAACTCTTGAGATAGTGAAGATTAAACAAGTAAAAACAAGTTGGTTGTTGTGTTAGAAGATCAAGACGCGACTGAGATTGATGGAGACGCGATTTGATGAAGCAATTGATGACAGGTTTTATGTGACAGAAATCACGGTGTTAGAATCGTGAATCTTGGCGCGATTGTGATTTCGCGACGCGAAATGGTGGGATCACGACGCGATCTTGAGGGTGCCAACTTAGCTTGTTCTCCAAGTCTTTTTCACTAAATTATAAACCAATTGTATTTGTAACACTAACACCTACGAAAATAGTAAGATTTCTCTCTAGTTTAGTCCTAGATTAAACCAATCGAGCAGACTGAATATAATCACGTTAATTCCGTGTGTTCGTTTATTTCTCTCGTAATCTTAATTGTGAGTTTGCTTTGTTTGAATCCGTTTATTGTTTTAAACATAATCTTGTGATTATTTGTGTTTTTGTTTGGTCCTAAATTCCTAACATTAACTACATTAAATTTTTCAATAAAGATGTAATCTAGGTTTCAATGTTTCACTTTGTGCTAAGAAATATTAATTGTGCATTTGTGTACTATATTCATAATTCGATGTTTCGATAGACACTGTTTAGTTCCGTCGCCAAATCATTCCTAAATGGATTGTGGTTTTGTTAAAATGTTGATGTACATTCATACTCCAAGCTACGATATGAATAAAAAATAATAAGCTATTTTAACGTTATATTATTCTCTTATTGTCAATTTGGAATTGTTACTATCATTATAATCCGTGGATTCATATTTTGTTTCAAATTATCTCAATTTTGAGGAGTGATTACGATTATTGATAAAATTTAGGTTTCGGTCAGGTTTAATTTTTTTTTTTTGAATTTCAATATTAAAACTGTCTCAAATTAAAGAACGAATATATCCATAGTTAGGAAAAGGGACAGCGAATTCTAGGCCCATAATATCAATGAAAGCCCACATTAAGCCCAAAACACATTCAAGAACTTTTGTAATACTGTAGATCATGTTTTGGGTATATATAGTTTTGTGATATTAGAACGGGAAATTAAAAATAAATCAATAAACCTATATCAAGTTTCAAACATTGTACTCGGTCCGTTTTAAAATAAGTGTTCGTTATTCTATTTTAATTTATTTCAAAATTAAGTATACACTTTCAAAAGTAACATATAAACTTTATCATTTTACATTCAATATATTTTCTCTCAAAACTAATACATATAAATCTGTGCAAAAAATAAAGGTAATAGTATCATTTTTATTACTAGACAATGTAATTTTTTAAACTTGGTAAAAAATGATTGTCGATACTTATTATATGAAACGGAGAGAATACAATTTAGAATAAATAATTAGTTTCTTCTTAAAATAATGTCTACACTAGTTTGAAACATTGTTGTAATAACAATCCATCAATATACATATATAAAGGTCCTACACCTATATAATTGTTGAGATGCTTTTTATACTTGCCGAAACGATGATTAAATAGTAAATTTCATAAATAGTCTCCGTGGTTTATATCAATTTATAAAATCGTCAGTGTACTTTTTCAAATTTTTACTCTAAACTTTACACTTTGTTTCAAAATTGTCCTTCATCCACCTAAAATTACCAAAGTACCATTTTTTCTTGTTAAATTTAGATAGTCAAGATCTAAATATTCAAGGAGATTTTAGTCATTTTAGGTTGAGTGATGAATCATTTTTGAACAAAATGTAAACTTACTGAAATGAATAACTGAAGAAAAAAAATTATAAAGACAATTTCGTAAATCGGTGTAAACCATTTATACTATTTATAGAATTTACTCATGATTAAATGTATTTTGATTCTCATAAATTACAAAAAATAAAAGATATGTTTACTATATTTAGAAATGAGATGGTGGTATATGTGGTCCGTGCACACCTCATCCACATGGGATTGATATGGTGGGTAACAAAACAACGAAAACATGTTTGAGACAATTGTGCAAATTGCATAATAAGAAAACGATCTTAATTCAAGTAAAGTATATAAATACTTTCGAGTTAATCAACATATCATTTACAGTGTGCCCATCATAAACAAAGTTAGATATTATATTAATCTAAGGGCGCTATGTAATTAACAAATTTTGAGTGTCTTCGGCTTCGGATCATATTTGATGATGTAAATGAATCCAAGTCACGCTTTTACACCGCATTAACACTATGGTGAAAATCACAATTACTTTCAAAATACACGCAAACACTCGTATCTCTCACGTTTTTACACTACCATCAATATCATCGTCGTTGCTCCAGCACATCGCATAGGTACATAGTATAGGGGGGGAAAGAAAAAAAAAGATAGTAACAAATTATTTTGTGACAACTCACAGGATCACAATGCCCACATAATGACACAAAAATATTATGTTTGCTAGAAGAAAAAAAAATTAGGTCTAAAAATGTATATCTAAAATCTAAATTAAGACTTAGAGATTTGAACGGACGATATAACAGAATGATTAGTAAATAATTTGAGAGAAAAGGAATAAGATCCATGTGTTATTCAGTGTATAAATTCGACGTAGATTTAAGATATATTTTACGCACATTTTAATATTACTCTTTCTAGTTCAAGGGTACAACTCTTCCTGCCTAATATACAAGTTACTAAAGCATTTGTGAAAAGGTCATTGTCCTTATTATTACTCCCTCAAACATAAAGAGTAAACACCACTCACAAGTCACAACTCCATTCAATTCCTTTCCAAACTCACCTCCTAATTCCTTTCCCTTCGGATGGACGTCAAAAGTCAAAAAGTCAACACTTTCTTCATTTTCATCATTCTTTTGGCTTTTCACTTCTCACTTGTGGCTCCAACAAACACATGGGTCGGGTCAAAATACCAAATTGAATGCACAATGTGTGCCGCTTGTGACAACCCATGCAACCAACAATCACCACCACCACCACCACCACTATGCCCACCACCACCCTCAACCACAGGTGGCTACTACTACTCTCCACCACCTCCCACCACCGGAACCGGCGGTGGATTCTATTACTCTCCACCACCACCTTCTCAAAGTGTTTACTACAACTACCCACCACAATCACCCAACAGAAACTACCCCACCCCTGGCCCACCAAACCCCATCATGGGTTACTACCCTTATTACTATTATAACTACCCACCACCGTATTCTGCCGCTGGTGTCTCACTTTCCGACGGCACCACCCTCATGTTACTAATTAACATATTTTTCATATGTTTTTTGTTTTTTTAATTTTATTATATATAGATATAGATTAATTAAAGTACAGATGTGGATGAATAAGAGTGTCAGATTTATTATAGATCTAACACAAGGTGAATTTCCGGAATTACCCATCAATTATTTCAATGATTTACTGAGGAATTTATGAAGGTAGCAGACATTAGTGAAAGCTTCTCTCTTTACTCTGGTTGTTGTTGGTGGTGATGTAATCTGTAAATTCTTGATAAATTTACGTCCTTTCTTGTAATTTGCAATAACTATAACTATTATTGAGTTATATAATTAGAAACAAAAAAAATACTTGTAACATCAATTTTATTTACTTATTGCTCAGTTAATTATTTTCATCTATCGTTTCTTACTTTCATTCGAAGTTTAATTATACATTAATTAGTTTTTCTCTAAACAAAAAAATTGGAATTAAAATGTTTACTTTTATGTAATATATCTGATCCTTAAGCTTAATATGCATTTTCCTAGGATATAGATGTTCGTTTTTATTATCAAAAGGCGATGATTCATGTACTACCAATGTTATTTATTATGTATATTCTCTTTATTCACGTTAATCAAGTACTCCGGTATGAAAGTAAAACTCAATTGTTATTAATGGTAATGATATGAACAGGAGATTGATATATATGTTGTTAACTCATGTCTCATGTACGTGCAATTAATGAAGTAATTCTATTTTAATCCTTACAATTTCAATCCGAAGGTAATTCTATTTTAATCCTTACAATTTCAATCCGATGTTTGTTAACGTAGTACAAGTAAATGATTATAAGTAGTCTCGCAAAACACATTTGTTGCGTCTAAATTTCGTAATATATTCACAAAAATACCCAATTAGGCTGGGAGTAGAGTATGGGGTAATTTTCAAATTGCGTCGTTTTATTTAATTTTACGTGCAGTTTGTTACACCTTTATTTTACTATATATATATTCTTAACATATTAATTAGCTTGATCTTGAGAAGCTTCTTAGTGTTGTACTTTAAATATTAAGGACAGAAAAGCACATATGTATATATGTCAGTGCAACAACATGTTATATATTATTTTCTATACGATGTATATTATATAAGGGTATATATATATATACTAGATGAAAAACTCGTGCGATGTTTGACAATCTCATATCAATTGTTAAATATGTTACTTTAACTAAAAACATTATGCAAATGGCAAAAGTAACTAAGAAAATTGCATTAAACTACTAATTAGTGACGATGAGATACTTAGATACGTATACTTCGAAGAGCTGTACACCCTGCAAAAAATGTGAACTCGAAGTTAAATATTACATTGAATATTACTTAATCAAATCACCGTACAATTACAAAGCTAAATGATATTTTTTAAACTATATGTAGCTATATATTTTCGAAAAAATCTATCTATTTATCTATATGTAGTACTCAATCGATTAGTTAAAAATAAATAATCACAAGATCAATGATCTATATTTGTAATATTATTTGAGTTGTTAGATAGTACACATTGCTTAAAACTAAATTAACATGTATCATAAAGTTGCTCATTCACACATTAGCAATGAAAGTATGCACACGAAAATCAATCCACATGAGCAACGAAAAAGAAATAAAAAGCAAACACCAAGACGGAGAACATTCAATACCTTTACTTATGGACTTATGGTAGTCAACTACCAATTCTTCTTTTTATCCAATATATCTTGGCATAGAGATAAACGACGTATAGTCAAGAATTCATCTTATTTACAATAAAAAATATAGAAAATATAAATTAATTCATATTAATAATATATTTCCTTATTTATTCAAAAATAATGATTAATCAATTCTATGTGATAAATTCATTAAAAATTATACAAAACGTTTAATACTATAAATTTGTAGTTATCTAGATAATTATTATTATTATTATTATTATTATTATTATTATTATTATTATTATAACCTTATGAAAGATTTAAAGGCTACTACAATAGTCATTTTGGACATGTTGCTATTATCCATTTTTCTTCTCAAGATAACTAAAATCTTATTTAATTGAATTCTATTAATAACGAATCGGTGATTTAGTAGGAATGCTCTTATACTTTTTTTATGCCGTAAACTTTTAACTTTATAATTTTTGTATTTTATTTATTCATTTTAAACTAATTTAATTTATTATTAATAGTTATGAAAGATTGACACGTGACATTTGAGTTTACGTGGAAAATTCTGGAGCTTTCTTTTATACTCATTTAGTATGTATATATATATATATATATATATATGTGTGTGTGTGTGTGTGTGTGTGTGTGTTAATATATGAATATATTAAAACAAAATTGTGAAAAGTAGCATGGTGAAACATTGAACAAGACATGTAGGGACATCCTTTATTATCCGAAGGTGCCCACCCATTGTTTGGACTATTTTCCTTGCTAGCTGCTATGACTAGCACTAGGGTAGCTTGTAACAAAATTCTATTTTACTTTTGCAAGCACTTTCAAAATTATTCACAACTATAGTTTTGACTTTAAAACCTTATTACTTTTGCATATTGCGATTACATTATATGTGTGCAAATTTTTGCGATGAAACGAGATAATCGGAAGAAAATAGCAACCTGAAACATATGTCGAAGGTTCAACTTTTGGCTTTTAGAAATGAAGGAATGATGTTTGTTAGACCCGATTTTGAAAATTCGGTAATCCGTTGATAACCGAAATTCAATTTCTATTTGATTTTGATTGATGTTAACTGATCCATGCTGATCCTTGGATGCATGTTAGATAGAGGTGACATGGGAGAATTGGTATATTCTTTTCCTATGTTAGTTGTTGCTATGTTCATTCGCATCTTCAATGGTTGAAAACACATATTACGCAATGCGAGTATATCTTTTGGCAAAATTAAATTGTTATAGAATTACACATTTACGTTTTGTTTAACTTGGAAAAATAATAGGGAATCCAATTACCAAAAAATTATTTCCTAGTACTATAAAACATTACAACAAAAATATTATGCTACACGCACTTAAAAACCCAATTGAGCATTATTTTGCTATTCATCGGTATCCAAATCATCTAATAATTCTCATTTTATCAATAATGGTGCTTCACGTTGGGCCTTGGATAGTGTAAGGTAAGAATAATTTGTGTCATTGGGCTTACATAATAACCGGGCCTATATATATGCCCTTTAATTTTTAAATAAAGGCGGGGTGCAATTTGTCTCTGTTTTAAAATTACATAAATCCTTTTAATTAAGAGAAATAATATCACAAAAATTTACAAATTTTTATTTACGCAATAGGTTAAGTTGTACCAATCAAATTAAGAGAGAATGATAATTGAGAAGAAAGAATTTGATATAATTGGCCAACAAATCCAATAACGATAACATAATTTATAAATGTAGAGAGTTAAGCTTAAATGAGTATAGAAAAATTTGATGAGAATGAAAGAATCGATCTCATCCGTTCATTTTCTTCAAGGATAACAAAACCCCACTTTTAACCCACATATTTACAATTTAAATATCTAAAAAACGGCTAATTGAAAAATTATTAAAATTGCACCATAAAAAATATGATTTTTTCTTTTTGATTAAACATATCACATGGTATACTTTGACGGAATTTTTTGTGGGTTTTACAAAGTGTACGATTTACTATCACATGTGATGCTACTCAGTATCACATATGAAGTGTTCGTTTGGATGGACCACATCAAATCTGATCCATTAACATGAATCCATTTGGATTTCGGTTCTCAAAATGTGATCCAATCCATCCAAACAAATATCGAATCCGAACCGAACTAAACAATATTACTTTTGGATGGATCGATTTTAACCATTTGATTTTTCGTGGACTGCACGAGGGTCTCATTTTAATTCGTGAAAGTGCAATGTCATGAACGATATCAATGACTACGTATTATCATGTTGCATTGAGGTTTTATAAAAATGTGGAGTTAGTTTTTTTTAATCAAAAGTTAGGATTTTAAGTTATATACAATGATATATATTAACAAAGTTGTTATATAGTAAGGTTTTATATATAAAAAATAATCAGACAAATATATAATATCTATTTTGATAGATAAACAAGAGTACATATATTGTTATTACTATTCGGTTTATTTGGACTATTCAATTCTGATAATAGTATCCAAAACGAATCCAAAAACTGAAACTAATTTTATTTTTGTCCGATCTGATCCAAAAAACTAAATTGTCCGATCCGAACGGTCCAATCCGAATAGACCATTTGGATAATTCTCTTATATCCGAATAGTAAACACCCCTAGTATCACATGTGATATTCGCTGTTATCACATGTGATAGTTATTATCACATGTTATATTTAGTTGTTATCACATTAGATATACAGTATCACATGTGATACTAAGTTGTGCAGTTTTCATCACAAAAAATCAAAATAAAAATTTATCAAAAATATACCATGTGAAATGTCTAATCGAATAGAAATAAAATATTGATTTTTATGGTGCAGTTTTTATAATTTAGCCGTTTTTAAGATATTTAATTTTAAAAAACGTGAAAAAGTTGGGTATTGTTAAAATGATTTTTGTACTCCTATAAATGGAGTTCTCTAAATAATTATTTTCACCAAAATTGTACTAACTCAACTCTTAAATGGAATATTAAATTGTGATTCTTTTAAATATGACAAGTATAAGTATGCTGTTTATTAATTATTTATTTTGTATAACAGTAACAGGGAGGATTATTGTAAAATCATTTCTTTTAGTAGAAACCGTAAGAATGATTTTTTTCATTTTTAATTTCATAATATGTACACTTTTTACAAAATAAATAATAGCAATATTATTAATTTTATTCTCTTAAATATGAAATTGATTATATATAAAAAATATAACTTTTTGGTGTGATACTGTGATAAACACTAAACTTTTTATAATGTGTATCACATTTTTTTTTTTTTTAAATTCCATCTTAAACAGCATGAAATTATAATAATTTTGATATAATTTATTTTATCCAAAAATTAGGTAATCTTAAAATTAAAAATAAAAAGATGCGTTTATATCGTTCTTACTATAAGAAGTGTTATTATTAGAACATTCCTGAATAGTAACTTAACCATTGTTTATTAATGATTATCAAAACAAAGGAATAATCACAACAATAAGAGATTACATGAATTTCTTGACATCCATCTTCTAAATTGAATGTTCGATTTTTAAAACATTACACAAACGCCTAAATTTTGTGAATTGTCACAACATGACATTAACTTTTGAAATTTGAAATTAAAAGGAAAAGAAAAAAACAATTACTTAAACAGTCAATGGTAGTCAACCAACGGCCTAGATATAATATCATGCCAAAAAAACAGAAAAACCCTAAAACATACTTTAAAAAAACTTGTGCATCCATCCAGCCGCATTATTTAAAGAATTCCAAAACTACCCTTATACCTATCCCGCCTTTTCATTTTCACATGGTTTTTGGCGGGGTATACGAAACATTTAGAGTAAGGGGTATTTTCGTCATACACAGTGCCCCGCCCTAGGGTTTCCAGACTCCTTTAAATAATAATTCCATTTTTATTTGCCGCTATTACAACTATTTGGTCCTTCGGCTCTTTCTTATTTCACCGTCGGCCCATTTTCTATCTCTCGTTTAATCCATTTTCTCAAATAAAAATCGCATGCTCGTATTGCGCTTTTTATCTTAATTGATTCGTAATTTGTTGCAATAGTTTCGGGGAACACTGGTGTTGTGTTTTTGTATGATCAAAAAAGGAACCTTTTTGATTGATCGACTGATAATATATGATCTTTGTGATCATTTGATTTTTGAGGTGGAATTTGTTACTTGATTTGAGAATGGTGGATGTTAGTGATAAGGTGAGTGATCATTGATTGATTAATGTTGTTGTTAATATATTATTATATGTTTTGATTGATGTTAAAATTAATGAAATTTGAATGATATGATGTTTATATATGAAGGGATTGGCGTGTGAAGATATGAATAGCATTAGCAGCAGGAAGAACAAAAATGGGGAAAGATGTGGATCATCATCATTATCATCATCAACAAGTTCATCGGACGGTGGTAGTTGCTTGATTAAAACCTGTGCTGATTGTGGGACCACTAAAACTCCTCTCTGGAGAGGGGGCCCTGCTGGTCCAAAGGTATCTTTCATTTTTTATAATTCTTAATTATTATAATTATTATTAATATTAATTATTATTATTTTGTTATTCATACTTAAAAATGTTTATTGATTTCATACTAAATGTTCCTAATTAAAAAAGTCTCTGTCTTTTCCAAATTTTTAAGTAGTAAATAGCTATGGTTTATTTATTTTTGATCACTGACTTTGATGAAGAAACTAAAAAAAAACCCATGATCTAATCTAATTATTGATTATTTGATTGATGGTTGTGTATATACAGTCTTTATGCAATGCTTGTGGGATCAGAAGCAGAAAAAGGAGAAGAGCACTTTTGGGTTTAACAAAAGATGAAAAAAAACAAAAGAAAACAACAACAAAAACAATTTGTACATCTGATGGAGATAGTCAAACAAGTGTGTTGACCAGCAATAAGAGCAACTACATGGGTGATTTGTGTTTAAAGAAGAAACTAAAGGCCTTTGGTAAAGAAGTTGTTTTGCAAAGACCAAGATCTATCATCTCAAAACAGAGTAGAAAGACAGGTGAAGTAGAACGAGCTGCACTTTTGTTAATGGGTTTATCTTATGGATCAATTTATGCGTAATCAATGAAATTAGAGGATATTTTGGTAGTTTGGTATCATTGATTTTGGTTTCGAGAGTGAGAATCAAGAGAATTTAAGTTGATTTGTGAGAGATGTTGTCATTTTCTTGAGGAACAAAGATGTATCATCTTAGGTTGTTTTCTTTGATTCTTAATCAAGAAAGTTCTGTTTTTGATTATGTTTTAATTTTTATATTTATATTTATTTATTTATATTTATGTGGATTAGATTAGTCAAATGAAGTTATTTGAATTTGTGTTTAAAGCTTTATATATTGGGAAAATATATGAATGCACTACTGTTGTTGAAAGTATAGTTGAATATGTAAACAAAGTTTAACCAAAATGTTAAATTGATCATACTTGTGAACGGATGTAATTAATTTTTGAAGGATGGTATTTATTTAAGTTTTAGAAGATGTTGACTTTGACATAGACCATCCATGTCACTTGTTTCTTTTTTGGTACTTCTGTTGGTCTGATGACATTCGCAAAGGTGTGACATAATAATACTTTAATGGAAATTGTGATGGTTTGACTCAAGTAAAAGTGAAAGTCAAACCCAATAGAATCTTGTTATGAATACCCTTTTTCTTCAACTACATAGATTCTTTTGTCTTCATAATTGTGATTGATAATTTGATACTCATCAACTAGTTTCAATATATTATATATCCTCACACAAACTAATGTTTGTAATGATTTGATGTCAATGATCATTCAAAACGACATGCGTGTTTTCGAACAATTCAATAAGACTTTGGGGGATATCAATAACACACAAGTCCTGAATATCTCAAGTCCCAGCCCACTCTAATCTGTAATCCAACAAATCCACACAACCATCCCTAAAGCCGTGCCAGTATGAGAGCATGATGTTTAGTTTTATCATCTTCATCGTTTGTCATTGAGAATCTGAGATAATCAAAAAGTGTCTCGGTCTTTGGAATTTAAGGTAAGGCTTTTTTATTAATTGATTTTTTAGTAGAATCATTAGTTTTAAAGTACAAAATGGATGCAAGTGCCAAGCATGGCGGACACAGTATGGGTTTGAAAATTCTGTATTCCATCACATAAAGAGTAATGGTTTTTTGTCTTTTGGGTGACGATGCAAAGCATAAGAAGTGCAGGTTTCTTCCAGCTGACTTTAAGGATTGTGCAACTGAAGCTACAAAAAGGCACGAATGGAGAATCAAGGCACTTAGATTGGATACTTTACTTTTTAGGTTGTTTAAGTCTCGTGGCTGTGGATCTCTATCGAATGAAGCACATACTGGCACGTACGACACTAGTAACCGAGTCATTAAGCATGCAGCACCTTAAGATTATCTGAAACAATAAATTATTCCACTCCTTAGGTAACAGAAGATTAGCTAATCACTATAGACGTGGCAAAATTTTATCCATTTACTTACTAATATGGGCAGGTTGGACTATGTTTTATACTTTTATATAGGTCAAAGAGTAATATCAGAAAATAAGATAAAAAGAAAATGGGTTAAATCAATATCAAACGGGTCCAATGTCTCACAAAGTGCATTACAAATGCATACAGTTTCCTAAATCATATTCTTCAAGAAATTAGAGTATTATTGGCCACCATATTCAAACCCCTTTTTTATCATTAGCAAGAACTTGTTTCACTGCATAATTGAAATGATATAATTTTACTAAATCATATTTAATTGACACATTATATATTCATCAAACAAAAGTAGGACCATTAAAAATTTTGGACAAAAAGTGTTTCGGGTTAAGCCCACCCGCTTGACCCGGTACCAAAGAATTATCCATTTTGACCTGTTATCCAACCTTTAAAAAGCCTTAATTTATCACCTGAATTACAGAATTACCCGTATCTCTTGCACTGAACGCAATAGGAGAATCTGACATCTCATTTTTCCCTTCATAGTTTAACAATAAACGACCTTCATTCGCGTTCTCATGAAATTCAAAGTTAACTTGTTAAGTAGGTTTAAAATTATATATATATTCTTGATTTTTAGATAAATATGGTTTCGTACAAATAAAAGGATGATCGTGATACAAATTGAGACACCAAAAAATTTACAAAGTATGTCTATATTTCATTTGAATAAATATGTGGCTAGCTATATCATATTTGTTATGAAAAACATTGCCACATGTCACATTGTCGCCGTGAAGGAAGTAGGAACCACCACCTTACTCTGCTAAAGAGTTGCCGGCTTGTCGCTGGAACCACAACATGCCATATTTGTTTGTATTGTTTTTGGTTAATTGGGTGATCTTCCCTGTATTATATAGACATAAATAATAACTTCAAAGTGTTGAACAAACTTTAACTTACCAGCATATATAACGCTTTCTCAAGTTCTTGTAATACCAAACCCATGGAGGGCCGTCCTTTTCGATCTTCCAGAAAACATTGATACGCAATACGTGAAGACCTTTTCACGGAGTTTGTGTGCATGTACTCGCTCAAAGTAGGATCAATAATCTGATATAGTTTTTCTTTTTTATAGTATCTCTGGCCAGTAGAAGTAACAATCGTTGTTTACTCTCTAGATTAGGCTGGATGCGCAACCTTCCACACAGGACCTCAAACAATACGACGCCAAATGAATAAACGTCTGACACTTTGGTCAATACCCTAGTTTGTCTGTACGCTGGATCACAATACCCTTCTGTGACACGCATTTGTAACGAGAAAGGTATCATTTTCGTTAGCACGTCCTAAATTTGAAAGACGAGATTCGCGATCAATGCTTTCCAATTGTAATCTAAGAGAATATTAGCGCTTTTAATATCTCTATGAATGACTCGTTGATGATCTGCAACGTGGTTGTGTAGATAATCTAAACCACATGCTGCGTCGATGCAGATATTTAGTCGCTGCTTCCATGTTAGTGTACAGGTGGAATTCTGAACATTACGAAGGTACATCTTGAGGCTTCCACGATGTGCATACTCATACATAAGAACTTTTTCTTTGCGTTCCTCGCAGTAACCAAGAAGGGAGACGAGATTCGGATGTTTATGACGAGAGAGCAAATGAATCTCCATTAAGAACTCTTTAGTCCCCTGACCCGAAAGGTTATTGATTAGTAGTCGCTTAACAGCAACAGTGGTAAGTTCCTCAGAGAGTGCGAGTTCTCCTTTGTAAACTTCGCCAAATCCACCCTTCCCGATTAATGTCTTGAAGTTTTTGGTGGCCGCTTGAATAACTGGTAAGGGCAAACTGAGGTGCTCTGACTCTTTAAGAGATGCCATTTAGACTGATAATTGAGAGATATGTGAGAGTAAATAGAGAAATGAAATGATGGTGAGAGACTTTTAAGGATGTAGCGCCAAATTAAAGTGGATATATGTGATGGTTATGAATGAAAATAAAGATGAGACCCGACTTCTATTGATACAAGAAAAACAAAAATGCTAAGCCAGCTCCTTTTCTTCTTTAATTTGTTTTTTAGTTTTACTTTAAGTTGTTAGTTTATCTGTTCCATAATAAGTGTCCACAATCAGATTTCACAAAGTTTAAGAAATTACATTATCTGATAGTGAAGATGACATTTTTACCCTTAGACCCCTTGTAACGCGCCTGTTTTGGACGAGGTTGTGCCACTACAACGCCCGCAGTGGGGGTTGTGGTAGCGGGACGTTGTGATCAGGAGAACGGAGAAGAGGACGCACAAGTATGAGCCCCACATAACTTTTTATTTTTTTTTCTTTTTCTTTGCAACTTTAATTAAAAAAAAGTTATTTTTAATAAAAAATTCGACCGTTGCAATAAAAAGAATAAAAAATTCTTTTGATCGCCGACCCATCTAACCAGGCCATCGGGATTTTAGGACTCGAGTGAAGGACCGTGAATCAAGAATAAAAGAACTACGTGACAAAAATGTGCACGACCAATTACGAGATGATCTCACCGATCACATTTGAAGGCTTACAAACAACTTTCTCACCTTTGATTAATTATTAGTTGTAATGTTTTTTTTTTTATTTTATGTATTGTACTCTTTTTTAATGAAGTATTTTTAATTTTAGTGAGAGTTCAGGAAATAATGAAAAAACTGTTCCAAAAATTACATAATTAACGAGATTAACGTACTAGAGAATCCCAACCGCCATAGAGACACCATTAGCAAATTAGTTTTTCTTGACCTGGATTGGTGAGCCAGTGTTATTCAGAAGTAGCAATGGTGAAAGATTATATATATTGCTGAAGTGTAGAGTATAATGGATGCACATGATTTGCCCTAGAGCGAGTAACGAGATGTTAACCGCACATCGTTACATGGTGGTCCCCAGGAAGACATTTAAATAGTGTACGAGAGGCTCTTCACCTCACCCAAAACCCGATCCATAAGATTGAAAACCCAAGTGTGGATACCACTGGAGCAATAAGAACGATCAAAACAATTTTATGAAAATGAGGTAATAAAGACGCAACTGTAACTAGGTCATATAGAAAAGAGCCAGCAAAAAACGTCATCGTTCCCATATCTTCCTCACACTATATCATAGAGATGTAAACTCATATACAGCAAAACCAATACCCGACTCAACAAAAGACTTTACATTTCTTTCAACAACCGACCTTCACTGGACTATACTGTAACAGGTAAACCGGATGACATGACTTGACTCAACCTGACCTGACCAGATTTGACTTTTGAACTCACCAAGGTCCAACATACTATCCTGCTGCCGAAAACCTGCAAGTTTTAAGATATTATCTCAGGTTTGCTAGCAGTAGTTCAATGCAAGTTTCCCCAAATTATGATTGGTCCTAATTAACTATATCCTGAAGAGTAACATGTTTTTAATGTTATATGCTCATGTTTGTTTTAGAAAATGTGAAACTAATATATAAGAAACGCTAAACTTTTTACACATGAACGACTAGACATATTTTGAAGATGCAGATATCGATATAATTCTATATTAGCATCTAGGTCTAAATCGCTCATTCTTGCAAAGTTCAATGTTTCTTGTTCACTTTTCTTTGGAAATAAACGGGTATAATAGTTGCAAAGAATAAATTGGTGATTTCAGGTATTAATACAAATGCTTCAAAGTTTTAAAATATAATTTCATAACCGCATTGTCTGTTGTGGCTCCTTCATTTTGGTAGGCCAAATCTGGAAAGGAAGTTAAAAAAACAAAAAGATTAAAGGAGGTAATTACCTTCAGTTGTTGAAATTGAATCCACCAGATGGAACTTGAATATTAGTTCCTCCAAAGTTGAAGCCAGGTTGTGCAGCATCTTCTACAGTCTCCTCTTCCTCTTCCAACCAATATGTCTCAAGAATCTTAACTGCTTTCTCATAAATTTCATTGTTGTCATGACTCTGCAAATTCTCAATCTTTTCTAGACCTTCTGCATCATCTATCAACTGGGCATAGTAATTCACATCTCCACTGTGACCCAAATTCTTCTCGACTTCCCCTACCTTGAGGATGTTTTCCAGTCCTTCTAAGCAAACAGTCACGATTCTTGGATCCGGACATGCAAGGAGATCACACAGGGGTTTTATACATCCCTGGCTAACCAAGTACCTAGGAATCATAACATACAGTTAAAAAATTAAATATAAATTTATTACTTTCTGATTATAAACTTTGGGATGTATATGAAATGAGAGTGTACTTGATCTGATCATTATTACCACCAGAAGTGGCATTTGATATTGCCCAAGCAGCTTCTTTCTTTATGTCGAATTCAGCCGTCTGAAGAAGATTCACCAGTGGGGCAATCAACCCTGCTTCAATTACAGCCTGTACATGAAAAAATATGTAAATAATGCAGTAACATATACTTCTTCCCGATAGACTGTAGGTAGCAAGATGGGTGGGTTGGGTAAAGGGTCAAAAGGCTTCAGGTTTAAACTGGTTTCTTTTAGTACGGGGCTATATGGTCCGCGTCCCACAAACACTTCTTGTCCATTTTTTAGATTTTCATAAATGATTAAGAAAACGATATTATTGTTATTGTTATTATTATTTTTTATTGTTCTTATTAAGTCGTGGTCGTGGTCGTGGTCGTGGTGGTCGTCGTCGTCGTTATTATAGTTATTATTATTATTATAATTATAATTATTATATTGTATTTATTATTGTTATTGTTACTATTATTATTGTAGTTATTATATGTATTTATTATTGTTATTGTTACTATTATTGTTGTAGTTATTATTGTTATTATTATTGTTATTACTATTATTATTGTTATTATTATTGTTGTAGTTATTATTGTTATTATTATTGTTGTTGTTGTTATTATTATTATTATTATTATTATTATTATTATTATTATTATTATTATTGTTGTTGTTGTTGTTGTTATTATTATTATTATTATTATTATTATTATTATTATTATTATTATTATTATTATTATTATATTAAACCTTCTTCCAATATTTTTTATTTCTTATAATTTCAACTAGCATGGTTCAAGGTCTATAAGATAACTAGTTTCCAGAGCATATGTGACTTTACCTGTATTTGTGCATTGTTTCCAGCAGTTATGTTTGAGATTGTCCAACACGCTTCTTTCTTGATGCTCTTTTTATGGTTATGTGTCAACAAGTTCAGGAGGAGTGGAAGTGCACCATGTTCAATAATACACTGCACAAATATTATTAGGTATTAGTTCATAAAGAATCAAATAAATCTTTAATAGACAAGACAATATAGAACTACAATTTATTTCATAAGTAACAAATACCAATTTGGGTTCGAGGAAGACCATAGCATAATCTTACAAGAACAAGTCAATGGTGGTGAACCATGTTTCAGATTGTATGGTACTCAAAAAGAGGCACTTTACAGTTATATTCAGGGCTCACTGCAGTAGTGCAGTGTTCTACAAAACGCTAGGTGGTCAACCGAGAACCCAACTATTTTAACTTATTATTGTTGTGCACTGGTTCAAAACCAGACTGCACCGGTGATTCAAAAAGAGGGATAACATTAATCCTAGAAAGTCTAAAACAACCTACTCATTTCATTGATAAAAAAAAAAACTATGAGAATTTAGTGATCCACGGACTTGCTATAAGGATCATGGTTTTCTAACGCGGAAAATAGGTCATATTGATCAACGAAATAACCAGTGCCACCTGGTTCTCTCTAATTAACTATCTTAATTTGCTAATTGCTTTTTCAAGACCGTTTATATATTAAAATAACTTGAAAGAGCACAGGCGTTGTAAACATCTACCCATGAGAAAAGAGCAGAGAGAAACGTATAGCAAGGTTTCCAAACGAAACTAGAAAAACTTAACGCCCGAGAGACTCGAATGAGACGCTTTCTTTTTTCCATGCATATGCCGTCTTACAATCATGTAGTTCACAACTACATGTGAAGTGATATAACAACAAAACAAAGCTAATTCGAGTAACAAATGTCAAAAGACAATGTTCACTACAACACAATGCACAGAATTTTACTTATGTGTAAGTTGTGAAATCATAAGCAAATTTATGTAGTAGTACCCTAACTCTCTAACCTCGTACCTGAGTTTGGAGGTCATCACCCGTCACAATATTCCCAACAGTTCGAAGTGCAGGAATAAGTACTGAAGGAGAAGGATGTCTGAAGAAACAGATGTGAATGTCATACTCGGAAGCATTTAGTACAAGAAGTATCAAAGGATGAAAAAGAAGGAACACTTAAGCCAACTCACTGGAGCAACTCAATAAGACGTTGGCAGACACCTGCCTCAATAACAGCTTGAATTTTGTCATTTGTTCCATCAGACAGATAGGAGAGAGCCCAGCATGCATCTGTCAACACCTCTTCATCATTTGAATGAGCAAGACGTTCAAGTGCAGGAAGTGCTGGTTTTGTCTGCATTTTAAAGATTATGAGCATATCATAGGATACCCCCTCCCCTTTATTCTAGAAGACAAAGGGAAACAAAACAATAATGATCAGAGGTGAATAATAACAACAACCAGCTCAAATGGAGGTTGTGGTTTTCCCCGACAGAAATTTGATAGCGTCCATGTGGCATTTCTCAGCATGGAAAGTTTAGCATGCTCGTTCAACTGAGCCAGCAAAGGAATCAACGCACCCTGGCCAAGGACGAGATCACGGCATCTGGGTGAATCTCCAGCAACATTTCCCAATGCCCAAACAGCCTACAACAGGAAAAAGGTAGTCAGATATAATAAACTGCGTCAACATGTCTAGAATAAAAGACGATCTCCAACTTCATGATAAGAAACAATGCCCACATATTACCTGCTCACGGACATCATCACTTGGGGAAGCAAGAAGCTTAACAAAAATTGGGACTGCCCCGTGATCAATTACAACTTTAGTGTTCTCAGAAGTACCAGAAGCAATGTTTGTGAGCGCCCAAGCAGCTTCAAACTGTTCAGAATGTCAACGTAAGGTTGCAGTCAAATTAAGAAAGAGACAACATACACACAACATATAGGACTTGGACCTGGAGTTGTGGAAAATCCTCCCTAATTAAGAACTCAACAAAGCGAGGCACGACTCCGGATTGTATAACTTCCTCAATTGGTGGACTCCGTTCTGTGAAAAGAAGTTCAATAAATATGATCATTTGCAACACACAACGTATCCAGAACCAATCATTTGAGAATTATTTATACCTATAGAGAGCAATTTACGAAACTGGGTAGTTGCTTCTAGCTGCATATTGCTATCATTTGAATATACTCCAGCAACCATAGAAGGCAGACTCTCCAACTGCACATTGATTAACATCACTTTCAACAGTTCGAAAACCAAAATTTCCACAGGAAAAAAGTGTATATAACTATATAATATCATGTGAATATGTAACTATGTCACAAACTCATGCATCAATATTGTACCCCAAATCGTAATATATATCAGTTATAAAATGACAATAGATCTCAGTTACCAAAAATATAAGAGAGGGGTACTTAAAGAAGCTGAAACATGGAAAACTGTGAAAAACACCAATCTAAGCATTAGGCATAGGGAAAATATTTAACATTAACATAGGGCAAGAATTTAACAGTAACATAAAACGCCAACAGTTTAACATATATTGACATCTTCTATCCACTCACACCAAATATCAAAACTTCAAACCTACTTATCTATTACAGCCCAAACAGAATTGTACCTTAACGTGCAGCTAACAACAAGCCTTTATCAACAAAGTTTACAAAACTGAAAATCTAAGGCACCAAAAAAAAAGAACAGACGCCCTTCCATGCATTCATAAAGATGAATTCCATGAAATTAGACAAACAAGCCAGAACCACAAGCATCTGATTGTACATTACTGATACGACCACTAAGGTAAGCCGATAAATACAGAGAACTGATAATACTATCTTAGGTGTGATAACCGACTGCGAACTGTAATGCAGAGTTGTGATAACCAAAGTCTAGACACTTAGCTGTAATCTCTAAACTCATTGTCACCTTTCTAAACACTTTGGTGAGCATCAGCTTACCAGATTGTATAGACTTAAAATAACCACTGATATCATCAGTCTCAACTGATTGAGTTGCATCAACTACGATCATACGCATATCTGTACATATAGGCAATAAAAAATTGAATACCTTAGAGATACCTACTAAACCCTAACTCATCTTATCAACTCATCAATAGCATAAGCATATACACATATCCGATTATGTATCTAATCCTACACTACAATTACAACAAATCATATCAATTATAGCTAAAACTATACTGAATTATAAACAAGACCTTTTTCTCAATTGTAGAGGTTTGAACAGGAGCACCACCGGTTGAGAGCGGTTGTGATGACGGCACTACTTGACGTTTCTTAAGCAAATTCTCTTCTCTTTTATTTTTACGGATCTCAACCATCGTATCCTCCCTCCGCCGCCGTCCTTCCTCCGCATCGACGGCGATTTTGTACCGGTTACGGCGAACTTCAGTCCTGGCGCTTGGCCTCAGAGACATGATTGATTGATTGATTGATTGATCACAGAGAGATGACTGATTGATAGATATATGGTTCAAAGTAAGGAATTGAAACCCTAAGATTGCAAATACATATGCGAAATCAGTTAATTGATGGATAATAATATAATAACTAAAGAAATAGTAATGGAAGTGGATATTACCTGAAGAGAAAAAGTAGGAGACGGTGATTTAATTGTGAAGAATGAAGATGAATGAAATTTTGGATTACTGTCCTATTTTTAATTTTTTATATATGGTCCTTCATGTTTTAAATTTATCATTATTAAGAAAACTAGTTTCCCTGAAGCTCATGGGTCAGAACTTTAGTTTCGAAGGGACGACTTAAGATAATTTCTTTATAATGGACGAATATAAAAAAAAAATACCTTTAAATATATATGATTTTTATTTTTTATTTTTAATGAGTGCGAATATAAAAATTACCTTTAATAATACAAATAATTTATTTTATATAATTTTTTTAGTGTGTGCGGTTGTTTACGCTGCCTACACCCTATCTTCCCCCATAATAATGCTTACGGTTAGTAATAAACAGTGAAAAAATGATAATCATAAAAAAGAATTTTTTATAGATGTAATAAGCGTGTTTTAATTTCTTTTACTACTATATTTAAAGTTTTGTTATTTTTATGAATATTCAACTGACGTAATGTATATGAAGTTCAAGAAAAAAACATAATTACGAAGAATCGATATGATTAAATGACCATACACACAAACGTATAACAAAAAATCAATAACGAATTCTCGATGGGTAATTCTTCTTTATCTCATAAATTATTCAAAAACATAAATTAATAATAAAAGTTAAAATTCAAATATTCATAAGGATGTTTTCTCGAAGAGAAAGACATCTTATTTTCAAGTTTAAAATTCTAATTTAACTAGGAAACAAATTAATAATTAAATATAATCACTAAAAACAAAAGATCCTGAATAACTACAATGATGAATATTTATCCAATTTCAATACGGTAATATAGTCCATCACAAGTATTCACAATTAAGACACTTCCCTGTATCACATAATGTATACATATATGTTCATTTCATAATGGTTGAAAATGATGTACAAGAATGGTACATTGTTAAGTTCGGTGTTAAATTTCAACGTCGAGTTTAATATCGAGTAAGAGTTTAACATCGGCCTTCATGCTTTGTAACCACACAGGTCTTTAATTGCATAAACTAACCTTGTTCATGTGTATATAGATCAACACAATTATAGTAACTAGAATTCATATTTATATTTAAATATGCTCAAAATGATTACAATTTTCTTTTCACAGCTTAAATAAATTCGTAATAGTTCCAACATATATATCAAAATAAATTCAAAATGTACAATCTGTAAGGAGTAATCCTCACGTCCAAAATCTATATACTAGTATAGTGCCCCTTCTTTCCAGACTCAAATATATGAACAAGTTAATTTCGAGTCACAAAAATATAAATATAAATAAGTCAAATAATTTTATCAAAAGCCCTTAAATACTCAATCAATCCAGGCTCATGGTATAAATCATGTCTAACAATCGGAGTTTCGCCACCAACGGCCATGATTCGATCCCCTGACAATCTTGGTGGAGATGAATAAAGGATTGACGTTTCCATAACCTGTTGACGAACATTCTCTTGATCTTGTAATAGCCATTGAGCTCGTAGAGCCGTCATAGATAAACCAGAAGCAAGAAAAACTGTCGTAATCCCTAATACCCCAGCCGCAGAGAATAAACCCTCTCGAGCAATGAAGCAATTAGGCCTAGGAGTTGACCACCCTTTTAAGTGCCCTGACTCAACACTTAGTCCAATTAACAACAAAACTTCTCCAACCGAAAAACATATCCTGTAAAAAATACAACATATACTTTTTAACAATTAGCATTAAGTTATCTGTAAGTTTGTAACGAGGTTTTTGGACGTACCAAGTAGTAATGAAGAAAAATCCCGCTTGCCAAGTGAGCGTGCTGAGATGATCATTACCGAGAGGATCCCAAGTCATAAGTATACTAGGGTCGGGATCTGATTTACTAACTGATAATAACAAGTGCGTGTGTTGGACCACCATAGCAACCGCAAGAGACAGAAATGCACCTGCAGCACAAATCAACGGCATTTTTCCATTGCCGCTATATCTACATTCGCTCTTCTCTGAGTCCCCTCCACCACCATCACTCACCTCTCGTATCAACTACAAAAGTTTTAAGTAAACGTCAATCAACTTCTATGAACAATCCCCAGTATCTAAATTATATTATATTATATATTATAGTTAAACCCACCTCGTATCTATGTTACTAGGAAAATTGATAAATGCTGTTAGCAGCACGTAAGATTAAATGATATTTACCAATATTTTCACCATAGTAGAACCGTGTTTATGTACAGTTTTTGCTCCTTTTTAGGAAATTGTTACCGTCATAGAACTATCTATAAGTCCGAACGTTAAGATAAATCGAAGCTAAATTAAGTTGAGAACTTGAAAATGTAATGTGTCATACTCTGTTTTATATACAGAGTGACAAATGTTAATTAGTTATGTACATGTACAATATATCTTAAATAACAACCTAAAATGACCCGCTAAAAATATATGACAACAGATGCTGGTGGATTTTCATGCGTTTAGCAAAAAATTTGCAGCAGATTGGATATAATGATTATACGAAAGAGATAGAAAACCTGAGAGCGAGTTGACTCCGCAATAAGACAAAGAACAAAGCAAAGCAAGCCAAGAAGTATCGAGAACACCATCAACACCACGCCCGTTTTGCTTCCTATATCGGTTCCTTTACGACTAGGTGCAAGATCAGCATGTGTCACCGCCATTGAAGGGTCGGGCCGGTTAGTGTGAGTTTAGGTGGTGTGTGTCTTTTGAGGAAAGGTCATAAGGTGTCATGGGAAATATAATGTTTAAAAGATGATAATATGAACAAGTAAAGAAGCATATATGAGTTTCAAGTTTTGGTATTCTAGAATAGCTTGGGTGAAAGGTTGCTTAAAGGTTAGAGATTCTTTATCTTGGTGTGTCACTAAAGGGGCTTTACATGCAAGTTTCAATTCACAATCTAGATTCTTGGTTTTTAGGGAGTATAGATATTTACATACGGATTAAGAGCTAAAAAGCTTATATTTTTAGATAAGGCAAAATTTTATTAAAATAAACAATCTAGTACATGAGTTTTATACATGCTTTCAGTCTACCAATTCACACAGAAGACATGCATACACTATTATATATACATACGATGCAAAATTAAACCTACACCGTAGCAACCTACAAAATGATATACACCACCTCCATATAAACAATACACCACACAATTTAAAAATACATGAGTGGACTTCAACAAAAAAACTACTTCTTTGCCCACTGTGAAACACCACCAAACTCCCACACTCCTATCCTATGCACCTAAAAAGCTTATATTTACATATATATCTTTTATTTAATCAGATTAAATTAACACGTGTACGAGATAAATAGTTAATTTATCTAATTAACATATATGTTTTAGCTATACGAAACATTATTTATTTATAAACCTCTGCCGTTAAAAAGAAAACATATGTACGTGTGTGTATGTTTTAAGCAAATGTTTCTGAGTATCGATTCAATTTAGGTTGCGTTTGGTTCATGTAATTTTTTTATGGAATTAAATTCATCAAAGGAATTAGAATTTGGGTAAGCTTATTAAGGGAAGACTTCAAATGAGGGACATATCAAAATTCATTACATTTTAGAACAAAATTGTTGCCCAAATTCACCACATCTTACCAATGATACATTGTATTTTAACAATACTGCATTTTAATAACACTACATTTTATACTTATAAATTTATTTTTAAAATGTGGTAAATTCGACATGTCCCTTCTTCCCCTCGTTTAAGAACTCCTTCTCTGATCCAATTTCAAAAAGTATAAATTCCTTCGAGTAAAAAGGTTTGGTGATGCTAAAGTAGCGTCATCATCATCAAATTAAACATCTGAATGGACCAAACCAATATCGGCCGAAATATTTTCCACAAGATTACGAAGGTACGTTGACATTTACTATTAAAGTATGTAATAATATTCCTTTAATTTACAGGCTAAATTTAATTAGTTTTTGAAGCTTATGGCCTGGTACGTCCATTTGTAGCTTATTACGATAAAAAGTTCAAGAATCATTTTATTAATTAATTAAAATCATAACGAAACAAATTATATATATTAATTTAATTTAATTAATGAACAAATAATAATTATTATAAGTGGTTTTTACTTCACTAAATCAAAATGAAATTATCAGCATTAAGAAGTGGGAGACTTGGAAAGAAAATGTAAGAACGTTTCAAAGTAAACAATATTTCTTCAAACTTATAATACCAACCCACCAAATAAGTAGGCTCAATTCCATTTTGCTAATTATTTTCTTGCTAATCATCAAAATTACTATATTGTATTTTTTATTTTAGTAAAATCCACAAGTTAATTTAATATTTACTTATTTATTTGAATAATATCATGGTAAACGGCCAAACTTATAATAGTTTCTTTGAGTTTCCTATATAAATTGATTCGTCTCAACTTCACAAATCACCAACTCAACAAATTTTATTTCTTCTAATTCGTTAAAATGGCTTTGAACCATCAGCAATTGTTCTTGCTACTACTCTTAATTGCTTCAATGTTTGTTGTAGGGTTGAGCAATAAGGATTTACAAAAAGGTTCCCAAAATTGGAACTTCGGGTTTAATTATACGAACTGGCCTCCTAGACAACCGAATCCTACTCAAAGTTCTAGGAAGATCATTGTTGGTGGGTCTGATAACTGGCGTTTTGGTTCTAACTACACCGAATGGGCTAGAAAGAGTGCCCCGTTCTTCTTTAATGACACTCTTGGTAAGTATCTTCATAATGCATGTGAAACTTGTATCCTATTGGTTTTTGTTTACTGTGTATATATACACCTTAATTATAAACCTTAACAAAACGTTGATAATTGAAAACGCCGACAACTAAAAGTCTAAATCTTACTTATTGTTCATGCAAAATAATAATTCTACTAAAATGATTCGTATCAAGTGGTTATAAGTTATCTATACATACAGTTGTGTCCATTTTCATCCTTTAGCGCGCAATATACAAGTTAGTGTTGAAATTGATATATATCTTCAAGTTAATGTTGAAATTGATATATATTTCGCAGTGTTCAAGTTTGATCCACCAAGTGATAACAATACGCATCCACACAGCGTTTATTTGCTTCCAAACCTGTGGAGCTTCTTAACATGCGATTTGAGATGGGCGAGACAAGTGGCGAAAACAACACAAGGTGGAGGACAAGGGTTTGAGTTTGTGCTTAACAAATGGAAGCCATACTACTTTGCATGTGGTGAAAGCAATGGCTTCCATTGTCAATCTGGGATGAAGTTTTTCGCAATGCCCATATTTCGTTGGTCTTGAAGATCCTATTTTTACGTACTTTGAATCGTCACACAATAATTTGTTCTACACATTGGTTACTTTTATTTCGTGTTAAGTGTTTCTTATGTTAGCAACATATGTAAGTCAGTCTTTATGTTATAATAATTTGTATGCATTCATTATGGCAACTATTGTATAATAATCACATGTATATGTGAAACATTTCTAATTCCATTTCAAAAATTTTAATTTCCTTTTAAAAATAGAACACATCATTGCTCAAGCACTAAAATGATGACAGAATTTAACAACGTACGGAATAAACTGCAAAATATGAAAAATCCCAACTGATCTTTCTCGATTTTTATCATCAAAATTGATAAATTCACTACTAGTATCTATTAGCAGTGTAGAGTACGATCTATTAATTTTTAATCTATTAATATTTGAGGTGGGTGAAATATCACCAACCCCTCGGAAAGTCGGAAGCTTACGTGGCCATCTTTGACTTACCCCATTTTTGTACGTATATATACACGCACTCGATCTACAATGGCGAATGTGATGAATACGACCCAATATTACTTATGGCACACAATTATTTCCATGCAACACCACTCGCCATTATCAATTTCAATCTATTGTTCACCTAATTTTACCAGTGAGCAAATTAGGGCACCAACAGGTTATCAAACTCTTGATTGATATTACGAATTTCACATACCCATTAGAAAACGAAAAAAAAGTTCGTCGAAAATATGTCATGTGAGATATCTAACTAAAGATAAAAAGACGTTGATTTTAACGGTATAATTTTTATAATTTATGGATATACGGTTCGTGAGATATTTAGATTTAGAAAACAAAGGTGGAAATGAGTAATTGGAATAGAGCAATCCTATTGGTTCCTTCATTATACATTTTTTTAGCATTCTACATTGAACTTTTCTATATATATATATATATATATGAGTGATGTTCAAATGAGAATGACAAAAGTGTTGAGAATATGAGAACCAATAGAAATGCGCCACGTGTCACAAAACCCATTTACCACCACGTTTTTAAAAATTAAATATCTCAAGAATGGCTCAATGAAAAATTATAAAAATTGCACCATGAGAATCAGTATTTTTTTCTCTTCGATTAGACATCTCACATGATATACTTTCAAAGACTTTTTTTTTTCCTATGATTGTACAATATTAGTAACACATGTGGTACTCGTTGGTAACACATGTGTTACCTGCTGTTAACACATGTGTTACCTGCTGGTAACACATGTGCTACTCTTTATAAAAGCCAACGAAAACGAGAAAAAAAAGTTGTCGAAAGTATACCTTGTGAGATCTCTAATCGAAGAGAAAAAAAACGCTGATTTTTATGGTGCAATTTTTATGATTTTTCGACTTACCGTTTGAGAAATATTCAATTTTTAAAAATGTGGGAGAAAGTGAGTTTTGTGACACATGACGCGTTCTTATTGGTTCCTCTATTCTCAACTTAAAGTCGTGTATTCATTTGAACCATACTCATATATATATAGGTGGAAGACCCGTGCAATGCACGGTAATTTATTAGAATTATTTTAGATATTACGTGATTAAATGATAATTGTGGTACATATTTTATAAAATAATTTATTAAATAATATTAATTAAATAATTTATAGGACTTTATTTTCGTACGTGACTCCTCTCTCCATAATATTAATATATGTAGCATTTATATTTATTATTTATTAATTATTATAAAATAATAAAATAATAATATAATATTAATTAAATAATTTGTAAACTAAAATTAAGATGTTGACACGTGGTATTCGTGCTTACGTGACAAATTCTGGAGCTTTCTTTTATACTCCTTTAGTGTGTGTGTATATATATATATATATATATATATATATATATATATATATTATAATAAAATCGAGTTTGTGAAATGATTCTCGTTAGCAGAACCGACTTTTGCGTTTTATTTTAATAATCCGAGTGTGCGATATTTTATCCAAAAAAACCATGTTTGCGATATTTTTTCAAAGTAAAAAAATAAATCGGTTGTGCGACATTTTTTCTAAAGAAAAGCGGCTGTGCGATATTTTCCAAAAAAAACTGTTTTTTGCGAAAGTAACAAATAAAAACCCGTTTTTACTAATATTATTATAAGTAATCAATTTAGTTAATTTCTATAATTAAACAATTTCTTGATAGCATATAAAACTGCTGCGTGAAATTTATAGAGGTCTCCTTCTACCTTAACTCTGTTGCTCCAAAAAAAATCCTAGAAGATTTAAAAACTGCAAAATTGATATTACAGGGTAATGTGTATGTGAATTTTATTAACTCGAGATGGAATTTGAGAAATTGAATCTAATTTAATTGCATATGGTTATTATGGATTTTGGACAGATTAAGGAAGAATTGAGTGTTGAGTTAGTAACTGTGAGTGATGCTTATGGTGATGGAAGACATGTTGAATCTAAAACCTAGAAATTAGTACTTAAGATAACATAAAAGATATTGATAGTTGAATCGGAACTCAGAAGTTTGAGTTCACAAGTTGTGTCTTCTCTCGAGCTCATCTATATTGAAAATAGGGTTACAATAGGAACTTACATCAAGAGTTAGGGTTTACACATAGGTAATTAGGTACCCTATTGGGTTATAACATTTTTGGGTTCCACTAATTATTGCTAGAGTCTTCAACATCCCAACTCTCTTTAAGATGGACTCTGTTATGGATTTCTGCATTTAATATTGTATATTGAATCATTACACATTAAGGGGCTGTGTAGATGACATGCCATTTTAAAGTGATACTGAGTAGTATTAGATAAATATGTAGTTCATCATTTCAATGTATATTTGTATTTATCTCTTCTTAATTATAGGAGTAATTATAGGAGCTCAATCGTTGTAATTTGTTATTATATATACATATCTCACACACAATTCAATGTGTGGTTGATTAAATATCTCTTTACATGGTATCAGCCTAACCCTTCTCCTCTCTCACCCTAAAATCATCTGCTTTTTGGTACCTAATCATGTCGACTTCTCAAGATGGTATTTTTCCTATGAATACTCTTCTTCATATGATTCCCATCAAATTATGTTCCACCAATTATCTTTTGTGGCGAAATCAAATGCTTCCTCTCTTCTCCTATCAGAAGCTTCAGGCTGATATTGACGGCACCTCCATCGCACCACCTGCAACTATTGAAGTCGAAAACAAATCAGCCCCAAACCCGGCGTTTTCAATCTGGAACAATCTTGATCAACGAGCTGTTATTCTTCTCAACTCTTCCCTCACCGAAGAAGCTGCTGCCGAAGTTCTCGGCCTCACCAGTGCCCGTTCCATCTGGTCTACGTTGGAACAGGCATACAACAACAATTCTGTTGAACGTGTTCACTCCCTTCGCGATTCTCTTCGTCGAATGACAAAAGGTACGTCTTCGGTTTCTGATTATGGTCGAAAATTCAAGAGTATATGTGATAAACTTGCTGCAATTGGCCAACCCGTTGATGAGATAGATAAACTCCATTGGTTTCTTTGTGGCTTGGGAACCTCGTTTGAAACGTTTTCTACAACTATTCGAACGTCTCGACCATCTCCAGCTTTTAGAGATCTCTTGTCTCAAGCAGAAAGTCATGAGATGTTTTTGCAATCTCTTCATGGCTCTGCCACTCCTCCCGCTACTTTTATTTCTCAACAATCTCATTCCAACACCAATAGAGGTCGTTCACAGAATTACTCACGTGGTCGTGGTACTCGTGGTAGCTCCAATGGTGGCAGAGGCCGTGGAGGTCGACGTCCTCCTCACTGTCAACTATGCCGCACCAATGGACATTATGCCTCATCTTGTCCCAGTCTTCCCACTTATGCATCTAATTCAATTAGTTCGGATGCAAACTTGGCACAGGCATTCCATTCTCAATGCCATGTCACGCAGGGACATCCAGATTGGTATGTTGATTCTGGAGCAACGACACACATGACTCCATCCACCGACAATGTTTCTCAATCGGCTCCTTACTCGGGTGATATGCATGTAACTTTTGGTAATGGTAACAAACTTCCTATTTCTCATATGGGTAGCTCTATGGTTTCGAAAAATCTTCTATTACGTGATGTTTTGGTCATTCATCAATTAATCAAAAATCTGCTATCTATTAGTAAACTTACAATGGATCATCCGGTTGATGTCCTTTTTTCTCAACCATATTTTTATATTCAGGACAGGGAAAGCAAATAGGTGATAGCACAAGGACTATGTGAAGATGGATTATATGTGCTTCGAGATGGCCCCACGGCCTTTGTTGCGTCTTCTGGTGTTTCCAACAAGGCTTCCTTTGAGTTATGGCATAATCGTTTAGGACACATTTCTTTTGATGTTATTTCTAGCTTACATAAAATGGGTGTCTTACATGTTACTTCAATTTTACCAAAACCTATTGTTTGCAAACCTTGTCAACTTTCTAAAGGACAAAGATCATCTTTTGAATTGAATCCTAAACGATCTTTGCATCCTTTAGATTTAATACATTGTGATTTGTGGGGGCCAGCTCCTATTTCATCAGCTGGATACCTTTATTATGTTATATTTGTGGATGATCACTCGCGTTTCACATGGTTCTATCCATTAAAAACCAAATCAGGTTTTTATGCTTTTTTAACAGCCTTTATTAAGCTGGTGCAAACACAGTTTTCCAGAAAAAACAAAGTTTTTCAAAGCGACGGTGGAACTGAATATGTCAATCATACCGTTCGCACAATCTTTGAAGAAAATGGCACTTTTCATCAACTATCTTGTCCATACACTCCTCATCAAAATGGACGTGCGAAACGTAAGCATAGACATATTGTTGAAACCGGGCTGGCTATGCTTTTTCATGGTCATGTTCCTGCATCTTATTGGGTCGATGCCTTCAGTTCAGCTACATTTATTATAAATCGCTTGCCTACAAAAGTCCTTGGAAATCATTCTCCATTTGAGTTGCTCTACTCACGAATGCCGAATTATGGAAATTTTCGCACCTTTGGGTGCCAAGTTTATCCCTATATCCGTGATTATTAGGCACATAAGCTTGCTCCGAGAAGTCTCCCTTGTATTTTTATTGGTTATAATTTACAATACAAGGGCTATAAATGTCTCGATCCGGCCACCTCTCGCATCTACATCACCCGCCATGCACGATTCAATGAAACCTCTTTTCCCTTTGCTGGTTCTGTTAATCATCAAGACTTTTCAAAACTGGATTTGTACCACTTTTTTGGACGATGGGCTTGCCAGCTCGACCACTTCTCCTTCAAATGGGCCTGATGAGTGTCAGACTTCCTCATCCCCATCTCGGTCCACAGTCATGCATGGGCCTGTCCAACCACCGGCTCATGATGCATCACCTTGCCATCTATGTGAGCCTCCTACAAACACTGTCATACCCGATCCTATTGTCGTCAATGACAATCACGATCCAGTTGTACATACTGATAACACCAATCTGCCTCGTGAACCACCTGCTCCATGTCCATCTGCATCTTTTCATCCGATGCAAACTCGCTCAAAATCTGGAATCTTCAAGAAACGTCATATATCAGATTTTGCATCACTTTCTATGCATGGTTTGCATACTGCCTTGTTCTCCGCCACTTTGCCCAAAGCGTACAAGTCAGCTGCCAAACACCCTCAATGGATGGCTGCTATGCATGAAGAAATGGATGCCTTACGCCACAACAATACTTGGGTTTTGGTTCCTCGTCCCACTGCCTCAAACGTTGTTGGTTCTAAGTGGGTCTATCACACGAAGTATAACTCCGATGGCTCCATTGAACGTTTTAAAGCTCGACTTGTGGCTCAGGGTTTTACCCAAATTCCAGGACTTGATTACTCTCACACTTTCAGCCCGGTTGTCAAAGCATCGACTGTTCGCATTGTTCTTTCTCTTGCGGTATTACACAAATGGCGTTTATGTAACACCCCGAAATTCGTTAAATTTAAAAGTTGTGTACTGTTATGTGACATAAGGGCTAGTGTCGCATGTAGCGACACAGAGCCCAGTGCGACACAAGGCTTGTGTCGCAGCGTCGGGTTGAAAGGCGATTAGCAAGGGTTAAAAGTGTAAAAACAGAGGGGTTAAACCCTAATTTTCATTCCAAAACTTTCCAGAAACAAGAACTCGCTTCCAGAGCAAATTGTGTGTGTATTTTGAGATTTTAGAGAGAGAAAGGAAAAAGGAAAATCAAGATTTAATCCTTGAAAGTGTTCCTTTGTGTTTGAAATCATTTCCAGGTAAGAATTTGAGTTTATTATGTGCTTTATCATCTTCAGAAACTTAATTGGGTTAAAGAGTGTGAATTTTACCCAGAAACTTGTTAATTTCGGAAGCTGCTGCTGTTCTGTTCGTCATTGCGACACAAGGGTAGTGTCGCAGCTTGTGTCGCAGTGACGGTGTCGCAAATTAGTACTGTTGCTTTAGCGACACAAAGAGTTAGTGTCGCAGCTTGTGTCGCTAGTTTCCACTGCTAGTTAATACTGTCGCCATAGCGACACTAAGAGCTAGTGTCGCAGGTTGTGTCGCAATAGTGTGTTGAGCGACACTAAGTTAGTGTCGCCAGGAGGTATAGCGACACTAGGGGGTAGTGTCGCAAGATTAATTGATATTTTAAATAATATTAATTATTATCAGAGTTAATTGAATACGGTCGCCTCGACAGATATTTCGGGTAGCAGTTCATAAATATCTGATTGTCGTCCTCGAGGTAAGTAGTAGGGAAATAAAGAGTTTTAATTATGTAATTAATTAACATAATTGTGTTATGAGATTTGTAATTAATTAACATAATTGTGTTATGAGATTTTCTTGAAATGATAATTACTTAGATCACGTGTGTGGTTAAGTAATTATTGTCCTGAGTAATTAAATGAGTAACAATACTTAGATCACGTGTGTGATTAAGTATTGTGCTAATGAGTGGAATTGAGCATGCCAATTGCTGAGTGAATAATTGTGCCCATGAGAATGAGTTGAGTGCCAATTGCCGAGTGAACAATTGTGCCCATGAGAATGAGTTGAGTGCCAATTGCTGAGTGAACAATTGTGCCCATGAGAATGAGTTGAGTGCCAATTGTGCCCGTGAGATTAAGCCAAATGGCCAATTGCTGAGTGAACAATTGTGCCCATGTATATGTGAGTTAAGAGGCCAATTACTGAGTGATCAATTGTGCCTAGCTGTATTAATTGAGTGGCCAATTACTGAGTGAACAATTGTGCTGAGTGAATATATGTTGAATGTAATGAATGTATGATTGAATGCATTATTCCTTTACTTACTAAGCGATGTGCTTATGTGTTGTTGAATGTTGTGTTGATAGGTATGTCTAAAGGAATGAGAGGCGGGGATATGGGCAAACGACCCGAAGACTGCTAGTGATGGACTTACTATGGTTGAATAGTAAGGAGATGGACTCGTAAATCATGCTCTGTGTAAAAATGTGATATTTTGTGAAGATAATGTACAACGTTGATGTTACTTTATATTAATATATAAAGTGTTTTTGAGAGTTTAAATTGAGTATAAAAAAAAAATCTGGGACGTTTCAGTTTACATCAACTGGATGTTGAAAACGCTTTCCTTCATGGGCACCTAAGCGAAACCGTATTCATGGAGCAGCCACCCGGCTTCATTGACCCTCAATTTCCTAATCATGTTTGCAATTTATCTAAGGCTCTATATGGTTTAAAACAAGCACCTCGTGCTTGGTTTCAACGCCTTAGTTCCTTTCTTCTTACTAATGGCTTTGTTTGCAGCCGTGCTGACACATCCTTATTTAATTTTGCAAGAGATTCATGCATTATGTACTTACTTGTTTATGTGGACGATTTAATTCTCACCGGCAATCAAGAATCGGTCCTCACTGCTTTCACTACCCGGTTAAACCATGAATTTGCTATTAAGATCTTGGTGATCTTAACTATTTTCTTGGTTTAGTGGTGAGCTATAACGATGATGGTCTTTTTCTAAGTCAATCTAAATATGCTACAGATGTTCTTACACAAGCTGGTTTATTAGACTCCAAACCCGTGCACACTCCATTAGCTACTCATGAAACGTTTACTTCCGAAGGACCTCTGTTTTTCAACCCTACTCTCTATCGCTCGTTAGTGGGAGCCCTTCAGTACTTAACTATACTAGACCGGATCTTTCTTATGCTGTTAATCAAGCTAGTCAGTACCTTCATGCCCCAACCGATGCCCACTTTCAATCTGTAAAACATATCTTGCGGTACGTTAAAGGCACAATTGCTTTTGGTCTCCTCTTTCGTCGTCCACCGTCCAACACTATTTTAGGTTACTCTGATGCTGATTGGGCTCGCTGTCTTGAAACTCGCCACTCCACTTACGGTTACTCGATATTTTTAGGTGGCAATCTAGTCTCTTGGAGCGCCAAGAAACAACCCACAGTTTCAAGATCAAGTTGCGAGTCGGAGTATCGGGCAATGGCAAACACTACTTATTTATTTAGTGGAAACAAACAATAATACTTAAAGCCCATCGTTAAATAATTTTTGAGAATGGTAAGATGCATGCATGCAGGAGAATAGTTAGAAAATAATTAACGAGGGGTAAATTTGGACAATTAAAGTAATTTAAAAAAATCATTTTTAAGGGAGCGAAACACCATTATTAACCATAATATATGTTTTTACCAGTTTGTATGCAAATTTTTGAGCGGACAACCGTCCCCACTCCCTACTGTATCTGCCCCTGCACGCGTGTCAACTGGTTGTAACTTGTGTATATAATGGTTGTGTGTCCTTTTTCCCTTTGGCAAATGTTGACATTGATTGTGTTGCAGTGTTTAAGTTTGACCTACAGTCATGGCAACACGCATCCACACAGCGTTTATTTGCTTCCAAACCTGTGAAGCTTCTTAAGATGGCGATAACAACAGAAGGTGGTGGACAAGGGTTTGAGTTTGTGCTTAATAAATGGAAGCCATACTACTTTGCATGTTGTGAAAGCAATGGCTTCCACTGTCAATCTAGGATGAAGTTTTTCGCAATGCCTATGTTTTACTTTTGTTGGTCTTGAAGATCCTGATTTTTAGGTAGTTTGATTCATCACGTGATCTTTTGTTCTATTTCGGTTCCTTATTATTTCACGTTTTAGTGTTTCGTATGTAAGCAACATATATAAGTGAGTCTTGATTGATGTCACATATAAAACATATATTTTTGTTTCCATGCAAGTGCATATGTGAAAAGTCTTTAAACGTCCAATAAAATAATGATATTAGAAAACTTATAAATATTTGGGTGAAATGTCTTTATAAATTTAACAAAATATGAGTAGCTGCCTAATTATACTCCATATTAAAATTTAATTTAATATCCTACCAAACAATAAAACTAAAGTGTATGTGACCACCTTATAATAAATGAAAGTCGGGACAAAATATATATGATGGCTACTTATCATACTTCCATAACGGTATATATGCGACCATCTTTTAGCTAGTAGTAAATTATCGCATCTACACTTGTACGTATTTATATAAGATTTAATTTGTAGAAACAATACTATATACGGATTAATTTACAATCCCTATATTTTACTAATTTCCGTTTTAAAAATTCCCTCAAATATGATTAATGCAAGTAATTCATCACAAACCCTTTTTTTTAATAGCAATTCATCATTACAAACTATTAATACAAAATTAGATAACCAAAAATCACTAGTAATAATGTAACTTAGGACAATCATCTTCCCACAACAAAACCATAAGATCATCTTCATCATCTTCAAACCCAAGACCTTCTTCATAAGAACAAAAGCCATAAGATTCTGATGAACTGAACGTCAACATTTCGTCGTTTATCACATTGTTTTTAGCGCATTCGACACTCGTATCTTCTAAAATCTTTTCTGTTTGTTCCTCTTCTTGAAGACTCAAAATCCCATCTGATGAATCTGTAGCCCCACTTCCTAAGAACTTGCTGATATCCATTAATTCATCATCATCATCTTGAAACGTTGGTCCCAATTCTTGATCTTCTGTGTCGTTTATCTTAACAGAAAATGAATTAATGCCTATTCTTTCATCATTTGTTTTCTCTTTATTTAGTACTGTTTGTAGGGATGATTGATTGCTAGCAGGTGGTGATGTTGACTTGATATGATGAACCACCTTATTCTTGTTATACTTTTTAGCGACACAACGACTTACACGACCAGTTCTTCGCTTTGTTTGAACGATGTTTGTCATGTCGATTGTGGTTAATGATGAGCTGTTTTTAGCTCTCAAAAATCTGTAAATTTTGCGACTTAAATGAGAATTCCAATAGTTCTTGATCTCGTTATCCGTCCGTCCTGGTAAATGGCTAGCTATCATAGACCATCTAGAAAAAAATGTGGTAAATACTTTTTCACAAAAACTCATTACAAAATATATGCAATTTTAACTATATATGCTATTTCTTCACAGTTTATTCAGCAAGAAGCATACAATGGGTAAGGGCAAAATAAAATTCACATGAACTCATAAATGTGTTTATATATATAGGCTATTGAAATAATCTGAGTTTATACTTAAAAATGGAGATATAATTAATTACTTAACACTTAAAAGTGGGGTGATTTATGCTTTTAGGTGTGTTGGAGTTTTAAAGCATTACTTTCCATTTTTAGAAACATATATAGATTTAAAACAATTTTTTGACAACATTTTCTTCACGTACACAAGGATTTTTCTTTTTTATTTTATTTTCTTAAACTAGAAATTTTATCAAACACCTCCCTCCTATGAAAGGGACAATAAATCGATCCCCAAGAAGAAGATCAGACTTCAAAGAGCAAACAAAAGAGTAATCTTGAGTGTGAAGATTAAACAAAAAAAAGTTATTTGGTTGTTCGGTAAAGTTCGCATGATGATGAGGGTTGGTCGCAATACGATCTTGAAGTAATTCGTAGCTGAGTTTTCTGAGCGGATATCGCCGCACGATCTATGGTGGCCGCCACACGAAGTTGGAGATCACTATAAATAAAACCTATGTAAATAACACCTGCGAATTTAATAAGATTTCTCTCCAGTTTAGCCGTGTATTCACGTTATATTTGCATTTTCATTTACTTTTCTCGTAATCTTAATTGGGTATTACTTTATTTGTTGATCCATTTATAGTCGTGGGGTATAGTCTAGTGATTATACGATCTTGTTTGAGTCCTAAATTCCTAACAATTTCATAGTTATTTTATTGAATTGATTTGTTCGTTTGTTGTAGTATTATGTAGTAAGTAGTATTAACGACATTATAAACAGGCTATATATATACGTACATATACATCACATATATATGTACAATACTCTTATTACTTCAATTCGTAGTATTGAGTGGCTTTAAATTGCACATGCAATTGTGTATATATACACCATATGCATGGTCCTTGTACTTGGATCCGTACGTGATTTCAAAAATAACCTCTAAATCAAGATCGTATAGTACATGGTACTTTTGTCTATTTACGCCTGATCTCGACGTGAGGACCATATTTATACATGTGACTTTCAGCCACCAATATTAACGCCGGAAAATATACATACAATATTTATTGCAACCGCGCATTTTCATTATTATGCAATTAGTTGATTTCCAATTAGTCCCACCAAATCATGCTCAAGAGAGTTATTACTGATCGAGTTTACAGCATCTCGATCAGTACTTAGTTACATTATCCTTCTAGTTGTCATGTTATCGATCTCAAGTAGAATATTTATTAGATAATTCAAGAAGAAGAAGAAGAAGAAGAAGAAGAAGAAGAAGAAGAAGAAGAAGAGAATTAACATACAATTAATGAAATTTTAGTGAACACTAATTACTTTATCATGTATATTTATAGAATTAAGAAATAGTGAACAAACCTGTTTCCCAAGGATCCATGTAACTTGACGATGAGTTCTTCTTCTTCTGTAGTAATATTTCCTCTCTTTAGATCACCTCTCAGATAATTGATCCATCGAAGTCTGCAACTTTTTCCGCATCTTAAGAGCCCTAGCTTCCAAAAGTTGATCGACTAATTAATTAATGTACGCTTTTATGTGTAGGAATCACAACTAGTTGAAGTAGATTGAGGTGTAGAGAACTAGTGATGTTACATTTTTGGGTTCATGCTTTATAAATTTGACATACTTTCACAATCTGGGTTACAAAGGCTGTCGATCACTTTGAAAGAGCCAAATAAAACGACTTTTTAATCTTTTTCTTTTGCAGTATATCGTTATATTACTTTTTCCTTTAACATATACAAAACTGCTCGATCACTATAATATATTGATCGATCTAACACATAAAAACTATAGTAACTTCGTTGAATATACGTCAAACATATATAAATTGAACGATAAATCGTATATTAGTTTAAGATCGTTGAGTGAAGTTGGTGAATCAGAATATTTACCTGCATTTTGGGGTAATGACCTCCAAGAACCTTCACCATTAACTTGAATGTATTTGATCAAGGTCTCATCTTCTTCCGCAGTCCACCTTCCTTTCTTTAGTCCTTCCTTTTCACAACAAGGCGCTCTTCCCATTTAATTTTATTTAATTTGATTTGATTTGATTTGATTATAGAGTTGTTAAAGGAAAACCTAAATAGGAGCTAGGGTTAATCAGTGGAGAAGAAATTATATATGCAACAAGTTGTAACACACACCTTTTTTATATATGCTCATGGTTTGGGTCCCGATCAAAATATATTAAAATATATGATGCAACACATTATGAGGGGTGACATTTTTGCACACGACTATTGACGAGCTTTTAATTATATTCAAAATGATTTACACATATAAGGACTAACTTGTAGCATCTAGATTACACGAGACTACTTATATTGTACTAGCATGGTCTGCCCAAAACAATAAATATCACACTCGTTATATATATTTATATTACAATCATACATATTCTATACACACTTCTAAAGTAACGGTTTAACTTATAGCATCGTGGTTGATAAGTTACACACTAGTTATTTAACTTATAACATCGTGGTAGATAAGTTACTTTCATACATGTAGGTCAAATATTATTTGGTCATTTTCAATTTTTTTAGTATGGATTATATTGTGCCATCAAACGGGTAAACC
This sequence comes from Gnaphalium uliginosum, assembly GCA_963930675.1. Lineage (NCBI taxonomy): Eukaryota > Viridiplantae > Streptophyta > Magnoliopsida > Asterales > Asteraceae > Gnaphalium > Gnaphalium uliginosum. Next base: position 8,792,350 of record OZ005685.1, on the reverse strand, counting down.
GGTGAGGTTTTCTTTGTTCAGTTTATCCATAAATGACAAGTGTTTACTCAAATCTACGCAGTCTAACCGATTATCCTGTGACCGTTCCCGACCCTTTTTCTAACCACCTCCAAGATGTGCAGCTAGTGAGGTTTGAACATGAAACTTCTTGCGAAGATATCAAGACGTCAACTAGCAGGTCACATTATTTGCGATGTTTATATTGTACCAATCTCAAACTTATTACTCCGTATTACTGAATAATCTAAATCATGGGTGCATTTAATAGAATGCACAATTTTGTTCATTCAATTGGTTTGGAATTTGTATATATTGAAAATGTAAATAAAAGTACAGTTTGTAAAATAATAAACGCCGTTAACTACTAGCTTTAATTATAGCGAGAACATTAAAGGTTACAAAACCCAAATTCGTAAGCATATTAATGAACCTATAGTTGTCGTAGCACTTATGGCTGAACTTATCATAAATTTTTTTCACAAAAAAGCATAAGGTAACACATTTCTTTTTCAAAATCATATTCTATTTGTTAAGAATTTGTCAATTTTAATAAACTTTAATCTTGCATAACCGGGTATTAATTAATTACTTGGTTACTTTTGCTCATATATTGCTAAAATAACGTAGGTCTACTGTGAAAACACTTTGTAGGCCTAAAAATGTATGTCTAAATCAATATATAATGATTAACAGAGAAACTGATAGAGAATAAGTGAGATTTATGTGTCATGCAGTATATAAATTAGACATAGATTTAGACAAATATTTTAGACATATTTAACATTACTCAACTTACTCTACATATTCGACTTTTTTGATGATAGGATATATCATTGGCATTACTTTATAGTAATTTTTTTTTAATTTTAATTAAAACGAGGGTTAATATTCCATTTATGAATAGTAGTGATGAATGATGATTAAGGCTAATTAATGTGATTTAGAAATATGGCATCCTTGTTTACAAACTAAAATCAACATAAAAATTCAAAGTAAGAAAATGTGTTCTGGGTTCAAATGTTGAAGATATTTTTTAGTTCAATATTGTCAAGCCCGAACTATCAATGTAATTTAATTGTAGCAAACAAATTAATGGTGGTTCTTTCAACCTATTAATTAAGCCATCGGTTAATGAGCACTTCATATATATAATGTACTTACTTAACCGTATAAAGTAATATTTAAGATGCATCTTTATGCTGAAAAAGGTCAAGTATAAGTTTGATATTATGATTTCATGGAGCAAGAAGACGAAGACGAATACGAATACATACATCTTAGGTTTAATTGATCTCTTTCACTCGTTTACGACTATATATTCACTAAATTTGGCAATAGAACAACATAACATACATACCCGATTTTGGATACATGTATTAATTTGAGGTCACAAGTTTTGCAACATATTTTTAGTATTATCTTGTCTAATTTTAACTTCAGACATTATGATATAAGACTATTGATCTATTGCATAATTGATTAAAAGTACTTTAGTTGTATATAGTTAATTAAAATAATAATTGTTGCATGAGTTTTAATTAATAATAATAAGCTTTTATTATGCTAGCTTTATGTGTACTTAAATATATAGCAAGTGTTGTAGATATTGTTTAAGTAGATGTATAGAAATCCTCTCATTATTTTTTTCTAAACGAACCTATATGAAAATCACGTCATTGTTATAGACGATGCATCCAAATATGATGATGGCATTGAATAAAATGCTTCATTTTTTTTCCCAATTTCCTTCAAGTCGTCTACTATCACATTCCGGCTATCCAAATTAACTATAAAACCACTTTGAATATCTTTTACGAAGGTTGAATTTTGACAATCCTAATCGACTCATGTCAGACCATCTTCGGCACCTCACGTGAGAGATAAATCACTATCATCTAGCAGTCCATTCAGATGGTGACTCAACAAACTTATCCAACAGCACAAAAAAAATTCTAATAATTTAGCTCCCTTCTTGGTGCTATGCTTCAAAATGACCTCATCTTCGGAACCAACTAAGCTACACGTTTATCTTTAAAATTATATTTAAAAAAATAAATAGAAAAATATTACTCCGTAATTAATAAAGAAAAAAAAGTCACATACATTTATCATAAAAGTCCCACAATATATTTATCCACGTACACTTATCATATTAATAAAAGCCCTACAGTATTTTGTCAATGATATATTTATCATAAAGTTAATGTATTCAAGGTGAATTGATCTTCATAGACATAGCTTTAAGGTTTCCATAGAAAAAAAGAAGTCAAAAATAAAGAAAAAAAAATATGAATACCAACCCTAATAACTGACCGAGTAAACGTTTCAATCTATTCAGCCCATTAAGTCCCAAATAAACAAGCCCTTGTCTTCGTACTCTTAATGAACATATCATGAGCTTAGTTGAGACCTCCTTGTCTGCCACCAACTTTGTAACCTTGTTTATTCAAAGTACCAACATTTATGTGATAATGCATATTCTTCTTTCATAAACTCTTTTGTAGCCAGACCTATACAAGGATAGTGTCCTCACCCTTGTTACATCTATACAGTACTTTTCTACCCTCTTGTGCAATTGTTCTTTATCAAAACAGCGACTATTCACCTTTCGATCTGTTCATCTTCAACATCTCCGCTGACAAACTGTAACCGTCGGTATACAAACTCAAATATGTTTAATTAAGTTAACGTACATTACAGCAAAGCTACAAAATATTCACCGTTTCACTAACACGTTGTCTTGATTCCATATCTACGATTTTTTTTGTCCATGGAAACAAAATTATAAAGTATAGATAGATAGTATAGAAGATAAGCTAAACAACATAAAATATAATATCAACATATGACCGTCTTTAACTGACAAGCCTTTCACAATGTGTTTGTATCCACCATGTTACGTACTTCATTTCCCTCATCGAATATGATATTCACAAAAATAGATTTGTAACAAGTTTTCGATTAAAATTAATTTACAGCTCAAATATGTAACTATCTGGTGAACATTAGTTAATGATAGAATGAAGTTCACCGAAGATCTACGACGTCAAAGTTCAAAGTCTCGTTCATATAAACATGAGAACAATGTTCATAGATTGGACTGCCATCATCTGGTTCCTCGTGAGGATGAAAACCACGTTGATCACACTTTCGAATTAGATTCACTCCAGCAGGATCCGAAAGGTGAAATATACCATGCGGGCTACAAAGATGATATAAATAACATCAGTATACAATATAATAAACTTCAATGCCTTCACTCACAAATGGGCCGCTTTGGGTTATTTTTAATGTAGAAAGGTCAAATAAAACTCTTTAGGAAACTATGGAACAAGTCAATTAAGTTGAAATTCTCACCAAGTGTATCTTAATTGCATAGTGTCATTAATCGCTAAATGATCCTAGATTTAATTGAATGGCGAGTTCTGCTAAATGATCAAGTATATCATTCTCTCTCTGTCAACATACTTCAGAAATTTCATAACTCGTGACAGTAGAAGTGGTGCAAATTTATCAAAATTTCCAAATGGCCGTAATTCGGAATCAATATGCCAAAAGCTTAAACTATTTAACATATGAAACAAAGGGAGAAGCTAAGCCTACAACTCCCTAGGTCGTAATTATCATCATCATAAACCCTATGGTTGGTTTATTATTGTATTTTCAAATTTTAATGTATGTAAGTAGCTCTAGGGAGAAGCTAATACCCTACATAATGTGTTGCTTTCCAGAAAAAAATACCCTAGGTAACAGTGTTGCTTATTTAATGAATCTAGAAAATACATTACATATTTTTTTATTCCATCTAAAATGCCGGTTGACCACATTCCAAGTGCACATTCTACTTCATCTCCCAAACCCATTTTACTTGCCTAACCTATTGTTAGGCTAACTTCAATAGATTTGACCAATTTAACATTAACGAAAACCAGATAATTTCTTTGAACTAGTAGGGTATATTGGTAGCGACTATTAAAACCTTTGTCTAAATATGGACAAATAAGGTTCCTACTTCACAGAACAGATTGGTCAATACATAACTTAAACAACACTGCAGAAATAATGCTTCAAATTTCAACACCATGAACAGACTTTTTATGCATGATAACATGAGTTGATAGAAACTTACCTAGATTCATCTGTAGGGGCCATCACAATTGCAACTGCTTCTGGAAGCATAATCTGAAAAAAGAAAGAGATGCTACAGTTAGGTACCTTCGCAAAAATAGGCAGCAAACAAACTACAGTTTCTGAGACAGATAGATCCACAACATATTAAACACATGATTTGATTCAGTCAACGCATGTATGTTCCATCATATACCTGATATGAGTAATGTGTGTGCAGATCAACTGATGACATGAAACAGGTTTGGGATGGATGAGTCTGGAAACATGACGTTCAAAACATCAGAAACTCTATTTTGTTAATATTTCTGCAATCGATATGTCAGAATATGCACTGTCAGTACAGCTATATAACTAGCCACTTACATGGATCCATCCTAGTGGGAACAAAGAACGCTTGTCCTGAACCTCAAATATATCTTCTTCATTTAGTGTCTGACACTGAAGGGCAAAACACAACGTCTCAGGAATTTTTAGTTTATCATCAATGCACCAACTAAAGCAATATAGCCAACACCAACGTTAACAAATAACCCAGTATAGAGATGGCATTGCAAAATGGGCGAGTCCGGTCACGAGAACAGGTTTGGTAGTCTGGCTTGAAACAGCTCCAGATGGGTTGGACCCGAAAATATTGGTTTTATTAATTAAAAAATCAATGTGTTATACATCATTATAGAAACTATAGTCTTATAAAAATATCTTAATTATTTTGTATTGAGTCTAAGGGTTTGAATACACAATAGATGACTTTCGACCCGTTCGACAGTTTCCCAATTTAGTTGAAGCTTTTAGCTTAACCCAGTAGATCCATTAGGTTGTTAGAGATAAATCATTACAAAAATTGCCACCTTTATATAGCAAAATTGACCATGCAAGTATTAGTGTGTTCAAATGAAAACCTGACTATCAATATCAAAGATAAGGATAGACGTAAGAGAAGTCGAAGATTTGAAAACCAACTGACAGTAGAAACAGATAAAGTTTATCACTGTTTAAGTCCAATGGAAGCCTCACTTAAGATAAACTAATATGGTTATAACTTTTTTGCTTTTATCAAGGAAGATTAAAAACAATTCAACTAGAAAAAAACATGCCTAATCTGTATATAGGCTTGGTTGACTTGATCCCAAAAAACTCATACAGAACTCATAAAATAGGAACTCAATGGAAATTACAACTTTATGGTTCAATGTATGGTTATAAATTCTTACTGAGTCAGAAGTTGATTCCTGCTTCGGTATAATAAGTGTAGTGATTTGAAAATTCCTGTTTTTCTACAGTCAGAGAAATGAAACGTAAGATAATAAGATCTAAATCCAATAAAAGAACCCACAATACTCTTTTCTTTTCAAGAGGACCAGTGTAACCTTACCAGAGAACCAGCAAGAACACCACATGTTTCTAAGTTTCTTTTAGTATTAGCGTGTGCCAATCTCAAAAAATCTTGCATCATTTTAACAGGCTGCCAAAAGAAATGTCAGGTAAAGTGGTAAACACATTGTGACATCAACCGCAAATGGTCATCAGGACTATTCTTCAATAAAATCAAATTTGGAATATTCTTTATAAATAGAACTTACAATATGTAAATGGTGATAAGTATTAGAAGTGGGAGCGTCCTCTTGATATGAGACAGGTCCAGGTCGTGGGTCAGCAACTCGTGATGGAGAAATATGACTATGTTCTGGTTGCAGTCTAGCAAGCACAGGTGGGGGAGAAGGTTGTCTGATAACTCCAGAGAGAAAATGATCATCCTCAAACTGATCCTCAGCAGGACGTGACCATCTACCATCATCTAATGAGAGCACTGATTCCATCGTAGATATGTCCAATCCTGAGTTTCCATCTTTGACAGCAGGGACATCATTTTGTACAGACTGGATTAAGCTGTGAACGCAAAAAATAGTATTATACGCACATAAGGTCACTAGAATTACTAGCTTTCAAAGATAGACCTAAACAGAAGTTTGTAAGGATACTGACCTCAAATTATCACTTGAATTTAAGTCGGTATATGTTGGATATTGCACCTGTGTCATGCAACATGATTTAGTCTCGGAAAAGAATATTCATGGTAGAATAGAATAAAAATGACTTATACCTTTATCTGTGTACTAGGGTTTAGCGATTGACCACGAAGACCATTAGGACCTAAAAGAGAATGCCTTGATAGCGTTTCTTGTCTGGGAGGTGGCAATAAAGATCTACAAATAACATGAGCATACTTAACATCATAGAATTTTAAAGTCACAACAGTTTTTTATGTTTCTACAGTAACTTCTTCAATCTCCATGTAGTGTTAATGAGCAAGCAAACTCAAAATCTAAAAGTTCTGAAATTGTCATATTTTGGACGCATAAAATATGAATGTTTAGCAAAATACTCCCCGATAAACAAGCCCCAGCTATAACAAATGGATGTATTTATCACAAATAGACACTCACAACTTTTGAAACTGCGCGTCAAAGGAGCTTGATTGTTTATTTTGAGGAGTCCCGCGGTTCAGGTTCCAGGAGAGAGAATTTTCCATGTTGTGGGACTGCGACAACATAAAGAGACACATAAGAAGTAGCGCACAAAGAGAAGTAACACATGCAACCAAATTAGTAACTGTGAATATTGTTCATCAAGATTGCACAAGCTATCAATATTAATGATTAAACCAACCATCCTTTATGTGCTTGAAACAACTAAACCCTTCATTTAACCTTACTTGACAAAAACCAGTTACCTGATTATAACCAGAGCCAAACGAAACGTTGTTATTCACAGCAGGTAGTTGCAAGGAGGATTCCCCTGACCTATGTGGGGTTCCTTCAAGACCATTTGGTTGGTATACGTCACTTCTAGTGTAACCTTTATTTAATCCATCAACTTGACGGTCAACTTCTGCTTTCAAAGATTCCAACTCATCTATCACCACAAGTAATTGCTGGAAAAAAAACATACGAAACACCAATAATCAATATTTTAAGCAAGCAGCAACTAAATTTTTGAGACACATCTAAGGATATATGAACCACATTCACCTTCTTGGAATACGCACGTTCCTTTACACATAAAACTGGGTAGTCACGATGAAATCTTATCGTATCCAGGACCAAACTGAAAATTTCAACAGAATTAATAGTGAACTTCACAATGATAAGCAGGTGGCAGTTGTATCAAGTTGCAAAGTCAGAATATTTTAAAGTAAAATCTGATAGTAACTTCCATTCAATACCTTGAATATCTTAGAAGCATTACATACAAATCTATAATATTCTTTTCTTCTCGATATATGTGTGCCTGCATGCAGAAAGGATCAGCGGAGATATATTAAACTACACCAAACACTCTGCAGCATTAAATCCTTAGATTGCAAATGATACAAGGATATGTACTTATGATTGTGAGATCATGCACGTAACGAAGACTCACCAAAGAGGCATCTAATAATACACGAAATACTTCATACCGCACTAAAATTATTAGTTTGTGAAAAGATGCAAGCGTATATACGAATTAAACACTTTGAAAAGAAAAATCAACATAGAAGTTGCAACATTGGAAGTATTACCTAAAGTTTGAAGAGGTTAAACTAATGTTTACAAAAGTTTTGAGTATGCCATGCATTCAAGCTACATGGTACCCATCTATGGGCTCGCCCAAATCCATGGTTACCCAAAAGGAGAAAAATGAAGGTTATTGTTGGAAGAGGAGGCACAGAGCAGTCCAACTATTCCTCTCATCTAGTATTCTATGTACGTGGATCAACTTTAGTGTTTCAACATTGTCTTATATTTCTCGCTTTCAGCCGTTTCCAAAGCAGTTTGCTCTTCTAGGGCTGAGTACTTCGCCCTATATATTTCCAGTACCAAGATTTTTCTAAGTAAATTCTTCATTTCCCAGCAAGAGTTTTTATCTAACTTTATGTCTTCAACTGTCTTCTTTTACCTTGAACATATTATAAATCAACAGGAAAGCCAAATGATAATTCAGTAAGGGATCAGATCATCACATCACTCATCGAAAAGCCATCCCTGGGGATGATCCTCTCATTCATCATTGTGAATACGTCGTTATAGCTTATTCTTCCCTTATGGTGGAAGATGCTAGATTCGTGAATGAGGCTAAAGTTCTTTTGTCTGGTTTATGTATCTTTCTAATAGGAGTTTAATCAATGATATTACTAAACAAAACTCTATGATCCTAATTCAAATGTCGTTAAGAGATAGTATTCCTACTAGTTTATCACGAGTTATCAGAATGATTAACAGTATAATGTCAGTTCCAGTGCTGTAGATTTAGGCCTAGGCAACAAACTGTAAAAAGATTCATGTTAATAACGTGGCATGGGTATTTATTATCCCAACCCAGATTCACAAAAAGGTTCTAGTGACTTGTCCAGAGATGCTCAAAGATTTCTACTTAGGAATTAGTTCTATTGTTCTGACTTCTGAGCTCAAAGTCAATACGCAATCTCTAATCGTCTATTTTTTGTTTTCATTTCACTTGTATCAAAAATTGAAATTAGTTGTTCTTTGTACTAAAGGCTCTAGAGAGCCATCCTTTATAAAGCTTCACTCGGCTACTAACATATAAGAGGGCATCAAATGTACATAACTTGAACTTGAAAAGCATTGCTTGTGAGGGTTTGGTCATCTCCAACTTATAATGAGAAAACAGGTTGATGCTCATAAGGTGCCAGTATACCCAAAACCACTTCGACGCATTTAGCACTATTCGAAATTTTACAGCCTAGCCCCACAGTTTTGTCGAATGTTATTAGTTATACTACATACAGCGAGGAATATGATTAGGTTGCATAACATGAAACCGTAAGAGGGAGAATCCAATGCATTTTCGATATGCTTAACCCCCAGATACAATTCATGAAAAATCACCGACAGATCAGCAGCAGCCGCATTTGCCAAAATTTCAATTCAAACAAACGAATCATAATTTAACATGTAAACCCTAACTAACTAAAAAACACTACAACTGATCAAATTCGATTTCAATAGCATTAAAAAAAACTTAAATACGAATCTAAAGTAAAGTGATTCAATCATTAATTATTTTCAATTTCAAGTAAAGATACCTGTTTAAGGAGATTATCGGCGATTCGGTAATAATTACGAAGAGGAATACGATCATCGACGTCGATCTTGCGAGCCATCGCGTTAATGTTGATCGGCTTTCTGAGTGGAGGTCTCATGATTTTGAACACGATAGAAACTGGAAATTGATTATTTTCCGGTGAGGTATTGCCGGAGAACACAGTACGACGCAGTTTGGGGGACTTTGAGTTGTGGTTAAGTAAATAAAAGTCTAGTTACGGGATGACAACACGATGTTGTTATCGTCATAAAATAATAATTGCCGTTTTTATTTTTTTACAGAAAATATTCTTTTTACTGTATTTATTTCCTTTTTTTTCTTTTATATTTAACCTACAAAATGACGTGAAAAATACAATACAGCAATATCACTTCTTAGAAAAAACAAAAAGAAATTGACTTTTCATAATCCTTTGTTTTTTCTATTTTGAAGGTCTAAGTGTATGTTGTCATTGGACTAACCAAAACTAAACGATCTAATAAATTAATATGTTTTTTATAACGTATTTATTTTACAGTAAAAATAATCGCATATTCATATTCACAAAGTATATATATACAAAGAACACATACATATAATTGTCTCTTATGATATTCCACCTATACCGTTATGTCAAATATCATTCGGTCACAATCTTCTAGTCGACAGAATCTCCATGCATTGTTAGGTCAAAGACTCTTTGCATTTAACTATTGTATTATTGAACACAACACATCGGAACTAAATTAGGTTATATTCTTAAAATTTTTGAAATCATCATAAGGTTTACCCTTCACAAATGGCATATCATAATTCAAAATTAAACCCAAAAATATATACTTCGTATTATTAGTTGGTATAGAAGATAAAATGGTAGGAGTGTAGGACATTGATAAGTGTTGTTATAACTCAGAAAATTTGATGGTTAAACGTGCAAAAATATTATTTCTAAATTTTACCCTTCCTAACACCTAACTTAATACTACCAAAATGACTAGCAGAAACTTTAACAAACTCATAGAACAATAGATCCTTTACCAACAGAGTCAACAAATTTGAATAGGAAGTTGACAAGATGCTTACACATAATTATGATTCAAATTGATAAAGCTTTTAATTGAGAATGAATAAATGGTACATAGTTCTTGAGGTACATCTTTGAATCAATATAAATATTACAATGATTTTAATAGTAAAGCAAGCGTTTCTTGGGCTTAAAGAGATATCTAGATCGATACGTCGAGTAAAACACATCCCCTAAAAGGCGAAATTGCAGTATAGCAAATAGAATAACCGGCAGGCCAGCGAAATTAGTGACAAGAATCGGCACCCATTCCAACTTTCTATTGTAGAGTACAAAGAAACTGGCGCTAAATGCAGCCATCATGGTCACAATAGAAAGGAAAAGTGTTGCAAGACCAGACATCAACTTTTTTGGTAATGATTCCAAGAAATCGTGTTCAGCATAACGAGATGTGAGGATAGATAGGAACATGAGGATTGAGGTTGATGAGGATATTAAAGAAACCGCATCTGAGATCACAAAAACAATGAGGGATGGTTTATGGCGGAAAAAGGGAATACCAGTGTTTTGGTTGTATCCTCCAGGAAGTGTAAATGCAGCTGCGAATACTATAGTAGCTATGAGGGTCGCAACCACCATACACTGAGATGCTGTACTTTTCATCCATTCCTCACCTTTGAGTACTAAGTCTACATGTTTTGCGGTGAATAAGTCTTGTGGTATTTTACCATCTCCATTCTTTCCTTGTCTATAATTAGGGGGGATCATCTGTTGTACCTCCTGCACACAGATTTTTTATTACTAAAACAAGGGAACATACTTACAAAAATTTAGAAAAGTGGCTATATGATTATCAAATTTTCCTAATTGAGGGAATCAAACATGATGTCTAAAGAAGAAGAGTTTCTTGCATATTATTATTTTTTACTTGAATTGAACTTGTAAGTGCAACCTTTTTTTATATATAGAGGTCATGTTTAGTTCTGTCAATTAGGACAATCAGGTAATCATGTAACTTTTTTATCAAATTTGCCCCAGGGGTAATGTATAACTTAATATCTTAATTAAAAGAAACTTTACGTAAAACTCAAACATAATGGACCAAAATAGCATTGACAAGTCGACCAACCAAACCATTTGGACCTACATGAAAACTTACCCGTTTTGATTCATTACCCAAACCACCAAAATTGCCCATTTTGCCACCTGTATGTATTCATAAAACCTCTTAAAGCTATATTTAAAAATTAAATTTATACTCGACAGATAATATCATTTTCGTAATTATATTTTAACACGAAAGGCCTCAAATAAGTGGAAGGAGGGGTAGGCCCGATTTGCTGTATTTTAGGATAAATTTGTAAGGGTAAAATGCAGTGTTGTTAAAATGCAGTCAAATTTTATAGGTGTAAAATGCAGTGTTGTTAAAATGCAGTATTGTCAAAATGCAGTCGTTCATAAGATCAAGTGAATCTGGGCGTAGATCACAAACAAATTTGTCCTAAAATGCAGCAAATACGGTCTGTCCATCTTTTCCCTCATATGAGGTCTTCCCTCTAATCCTCCACCTTTTAACACACTAATAATGTACTTTAAGAGATTTTATTTTTAGACAACAGAATTTTCGTTCAACCCGATATGACCCGTACAAAAGTTAACTATCACCCTCCTCGTCCATAATGCCACCTCCAATTCTCATACACCATAAGTCCTTTGACTTCTAATATTCTACGAATTTTGAAATAAAGATATAATATGTTTGCATCCAGGTCGGTCTTACGAACATAAAAAGAACAAAAATATCACTTAAAAGCTCAAAGTGAAAAACATACCCTAAACCATAATAACTCCCGCTGCATTTGTAGTACAACTCCTGACACGTTCTGAAATCGTTTTGGCTTGGCACTCTTCGCGACTAAATGCAACATATTATTGCTTTTTTGTCTTTAATAGAAGTTATTAGATCTTTCATTGCACCAATCTCATACAGTAACTTATAAATCTTTGATTGACGACGTTTATGTGAAATATAGTTTGTCCTTTGTCATCTTGTTTCCATATTAGATCAGGATATGAATGAATGAGCTCAATTATAAACTTTCTGTTACCCATTTTGGCAGCAAGAAAAAGTACTCGAGAAGGGTAGCCCTTTATACTATTTCCATGCTTTAAAGGTGGCCCTCGGATTATGTCATCAATTTCGCTCTTAGGCATTATAGCAATTTGTTGCCATATTTTTCTTAAAAATTGTAGGGCTTCACTATCTTTTTCATGCCCAATCTTCACATGAAAGATTACAAAAGCTGAAGGCAACAACCAAAAAGCCCATCATACCACATATTATGAGCAAGAGTGATGGATAAAGTTCGCAATTAGTTGTTCATTACTATAACGAAATATTCATCATAATGTTGGATACACGAAACTAACCACTTTTTACTCATACTTTTGCTTTATCTATATCTATACTACTATATAAAGAATTTGATCAAAAGTCTTAAAAAGGAAAAGTAGTAAATGACTAATTTACCCTTCTCATATCTTATTCAACATTCAAACACTTAAATTTAATTTAATATAATTAATTACAAAAGTTAATGTATCATTAGTACTATCATTATTAAAATTAAAAGTAATAAACATATGATATTACATTTTAATTCATTAAAGCTTTTCTATATCTTTCTATACTAATATATAATACATTGTGATGTTTTTTTAAAAGGGAATTTACATTTACCCCTAACATTATTATTATTAACATTATTATTATTATTATTATTATTATTATTATTATTATTATTATTATTATTATTAGTATTATTATTAATATAGAAACAAATTTTTAGTGGTGTTTTTTTATTAAACTATAAATTTGTGCATTTATTTACATTTTCGTATTTATACGGTCAATTCCTTTATTCGAGAGTTTCAATCTTTCAATCAAATTTTACGATTTCAATTTTACATACATAATACTTCACATATCGCAACTTGCAGCTGGCCATATGAACATGCAATCTGACAGTCGTAACTCGCAACCCGAACATCGAGTTTGAAACAACATTTTCTTATATATATATATATATATATATATATATATATTTGGGGGGTATTTTGTTTTGTTTTTATTTTTTTAAAAAGGCGTAAAAAGGTGATTTTTTACTTTTAGAAAACGTCATATCATAATGTATTGTCATATAAATTTTGTATGATTTACATACTACATATCGAATGAACATTAAGCTTAGTTTTTTTATCCGATGCATCGCGCAGACATTTTGCTAGTATATATATATTATAATTATAGTAGTAGTAGTAGTAGTAATAATAATAATAATAATAATAATAATAATAATAATAATAATAATAATAATCTCTTTATATATTTATAAGAAAGTCTAAATTAGGTAGACATACTTAAATTAATCACCTCAAAATTAATCCCACCCTTTTAATACATTAATCTCCCTAATTAATCACCATTGATCTAAACCCCCTAATATGTCTATGCAATAAGTACCATTAGACTAGGTTAACTTACAAAATTACCCCTAAGTAATTAATTACATTAATACACAATAAATCCCTATTAGGGTTGGCATTTTAATAGGAGGGAATCAAAGTTTTAAACTCAAAAAATCTACTCAGTCAACCCATTCTTATCACATACGAAGTTCTTCAATTTGATTTGGCATCAAAACCTTAGCTGCAATTTTTTTTGAAAATCTTTTTCTTCTTATGGATCTTCAAATTCATTTTAGTATAAAGATTTAGTGTCGATTTTCATGAGTTTCATCAAGTTAAAGTTTCATATCAAGCCGTATTTGATTCAAGTACGAATACCAATGAGGTATAATCCTTTTCTATGATTCATAATCATTGCATCATATTCAATAATATATATGTATGTTTTGGCACCATTTGTGAACTGCTAATTTTTCTTTTTATATTTGATAAAGTACTGGGTATTGTTGTTTGTATGCATATACGCAGATGAAATCAATTAAAACATATGACCTTTGTGTTTTATTTTGCTAAAATTTGGGAACTGCTATTTTATTTTTTATAAATTTTCATATTGTAGTTACGATGTTATTTCATGAAGAAACCAAGGTTTCATATCAAGCTCAAATTCTTGCCATATTATTCTTCTTCAAGCTCCTAATCTTCTACTTCCCACTAAGAAAATATAACGTGTACCGATTTTCAACATTTTTTTAGCACGTATATATGTAAATTATTATCGTTACAAATTATTGACGATATGAGTCTTTGAATGGTATTTTAAGCTCTTTTTTTATACCGTCAAGTAGAGGTGCAAAAAAATCGGTTTTTTTTGGTTTTCAGTTTTTTAAAAACCGGTTTTAAAAAAATCGGTTATTTGAAAAACCGGTTTCGGTTAAAACCGGTTTTTTCGGAATCAGTTTTTTTCGGTTTTAAATGTTCGGAATCGGTTTTTTTCGGTTTTGCACCGGTTTTAATCGGTTAGTTTTTTTCGGGATTTTTTTCGGATTCGAATTCGGTATAAGTGTATAATAAAATTTAGATAATACAAATGAAAATATAAAATACAAACATAACTTTTATTTAAACAATGCAATTACGACTAAAATTATAAAATACAAACATAACTTTTATTTAAACAATACAATTACAACTAAAAATATAAAATACAAATACGAATACATTTCGAGCTTCGGCATGGCCATCACCCGGAAACGTAATCGTGTAGTAAGTATATCGAGCTTCGGCATTGCCATCACCCAAATACACTTAACTAGTTATGTCGTCCCAAACTTCATCTTCATCCACGGATTCAACTTCAAGTTCTTCAAATTCACCTTCATCTAATTCGGTCGTTGGAGGTGATATTCCCAATTCGACTTCTTCATCTTCGATAATTTCTTCAACGTTACCTAATAGTGGGTCTTCCAACGTTGTTGCATTTTGTATCCTATCCACTCCGTCCAAGTAATCTTTCAAACATACACATACTTCTACGGATTGAGCGGTTAGTCTTGACCTTCTTTCCGATATTATTCTACCGCTAGTAGAAAAAGCCGATTCGGAAGCTACCGTCAAAGCTTGGACGGATAATAAATCCCGAGCCATAGCAGATAAAATGGGAAATTGTACTTCTCTTTCTTTCCACCAACTCAAAATGTCAAAATTACGAAACTCCTCAACAGTTAAAGTGGTTAAAAAGTTTGTAGACATATATTGTCCCAACTCGCTTGTTGGAGCCGATGTTCGTTGACGCTTTGTAGCGTCTTCAAGTAAAGCATTATAAAGATTTATATTTATGTCGTAGGATGATGATTGAGATGTTCCCGCCCGCATTGAGTCAACAATTGGGTTATGATGTTGACCGTATTTTGTTGCATAAATCCCAAATAATTGTTTAAAATTATTTTCAAATTTAGAAAGTTTATTTGCTATATAGTGCGGGTCGTCGGTTAAGTGTAAGTCTAAATTTTCCAAAATTGTTGAGATTATACGTTGTACGCCGCCAACATTTAAAGTTGGATTTAGTGCGGCGGAACAAGTAAAAATCAAAGGCAAACTACCAAAATATTTTATAAATTTCTTTTTTATAGCTCTAACCATTTTTCTAAACATTGGATATTGCGAGGTTTCAAATTCTTTTAATTTTTCGGTCATTATAAAAATTTGGTTTAAAACTAACGAGCTAGTTGGGTAATATACACCCGATAATATAGTAGTAGCCTATTTAAAAACTACTAAAACGAAGTTAAATCATTTAGTCGATCCCATTCATAATCGGTTATAGCTACGGACTTATTTTTAGCAACTAACATATCATTAAAAGCACTTAAAGTAGCACGTTGCCGTAAAATATTTTCAAACATAGTGTGAGTAGAATTCCACCTAGTATTATTATCGTAGCAAGGTCCTAGGGGAGTTTTACCACATTGTGCACGAAAACGTCTATAATTAGCTTGTCGTTCGTTACTCGAACTATATATAGTTACTAATAAATTCTTAAATTTTTCACGTATATTAGCACATATCTGTAGTGCCGCTTGCACGGACAAATTTATAACATGAGCAACACAACGGGAATGAAAAAAAGCGCCATCTAAAATTGGTTTATACGTAATTTTAGTAAATTCATAGCTCTATTATTATTTGACGTATTATCTAGTGAAATTGTAAAAACTTTATTGTCTAAATTATATTCAATTAAAGTGTCATTTAAAATTTTTCGCAAATTACATCCCGTATGCGGATAACCAAACAATTTAAAAGCAATTGTACGTTTCATTAATAACCAAGACTCGGGATGAAACCAATGGGCCGTAACGGCTAAATAAGAATTTGCCGTACCATGTGGTGCGGTCCAAACATCACAAGTAATAGAAACGCCATATTTATAGTTTTGAAAACCATCAATTATATCTTTTTTAGCCGTTTTCCATAATTTATACGCATCGTTTCTAAGGGTAGTACGACTTACTTGTTGGTATCGCGGTTGTAGTCTCTTTTTGATGATATTCGTAAGCCGTTGGTTGTCGAAGTGGTTGAATGGAAGCGCCTCTTGGATGACAAACTTTGTAAAATCTTCTCGAAGCGCATCATTATCGTATATAAATACCCCACCATTCGAACCAAGTGTCGATTGTGACACATCTTGACTAGCCGCCCTACAAGAACCGTTTTTGTGACTTCTTAATGTTGAGTTTGATGTGGGGTTATAAAACCTCCCACATCTCTTACAACGGGCCTTTTCCACCCCATCATTCATAACGCACAACTCGTAATTCGACCAAATTTTCGGATTCTGATTCGTTGATTTAATTTGCACAACATCAACATTTGTGTAAACTTTGTTTCGTACATTGCTACCAACGGAAGCGGAACCGGAAGCGGAACCGGAAGCGGAAGCTTGTGATTGTATGTTTTCCATTTTTCGCAAACAAAAAGTATATAAATATCGAGATTTAGAGTGTTTTTGAGAGAAGAAGAGAATGTTTGTTGGTGTGTTTTGAACCCAAACCAACTAGGGCTATTTATAGGGATTTGGAGGTGCCAAAATGTCAAAAAAATTCAAAAAATCCGTGCCCCCCCCCCCCCCCGCTCCAACGGCAAAAACCAGTTAAAACCGGTTTTTTCAAATAACCAGTTAAAACCGGTTTAAAAACCGGTTCTCCCCAAAACTGATAACCGGTCAAAACCGGTTCGGTTATTCCAAAACCGGTTCGGTTAAAAAAAACCGTTTTTTTTTTCACCTATACCGTCAAGACACAATATAGTAAGTTACTCCTTTATACTATGAATCTAAGCATCTTTGTAAGTGTTATGTTGGTACTGAAGTTCTGATGTGATATAAATTTCTATGGTATTCTACAGATAGTGAAATTAAGCAGTTGAAATAAGCATGATGAGTAAAAAGATGTAGAGAAAAAAGAGGACAGAGGTGAAGATGGAAGACTTCCATTTATATCTCATGATGAAACAAGAAAAGAGAATGATAGTATGGTTTACCTCAGCACATTTGTTGCGGTTTATGGTTCTTTTTTCATTTGGAAAAGATGTAAGTACTGAGTTCATTCGTTCGTTTACTTTATCTTCTTTAAATTTGTAAATCAGAAACCATGTTAAATTGTTTCGTTTTCATTTTTCAGGTTGGTCATTCGTCTCCTACAGAAGCTGCCATCACAAAAGATCTAAATCTAACAATGGCATAAGTTAGTTTGAGTAGCATTAGCCATTTTGTCAAACATAATATTCAAACAACATGATTACAATTAATATACATAATTTATGTGATTGTTTTGGGTTAATTTTGCAATGGTTGGTGCGGTTGCAAGTGGGCCCATGGCTGATTTTTTCGGTCGCAAAGTGGTAAGTTATGTAGATAGTAGAAACTATCAGCAATCGAGCTTTACAGAACATGCTTTTTATTTACATTCAAAATATTGTGATCGAAAACCTCAAAGCAAAGTTATTTGAAAATTGAAAGCTCAAAAGGTTGTATGTATTCATCATTTTTATTTATTAATTGTTTCAGTATCTTAAGGAAGTAGGGTGGGCTGATGGTCAGTGTATAATTGCTTGCAATCAACCAAGATGTTGTCAATGTAGGTAATAATTATTGTTACTTAATGCTAACAATTTCTTCTTTAAAATATTTTTTATGTATTCTTGTTATAATTTGTCGTGTTTACAAAGTGTTGTTGCAAGGTTGGCGAATAAATGGGAGTCACACTTGGGGAAGAAGTTGGTTATACTATTTGGTTTGAAGATGAGTGTGATCTATCATTTGAGATTGATGTTCTTTCTCTAACATGTATTTCTGATTCTCTTGGGCGAAAGTTGTAATGGATAACAGAAAGTCTGACGAATCTTATTGTGATAGTTTGCTTAGAATTCTACAAAAAAATGTTGATTTTCTTGCATTTTATTGGTGAAAAAGAGTATGAAGTATACTTATAATGGTTACACCTACTATTTCCCCTAAGTTTTTAGAGACTTATTTAAACGTATTGAGCTTAAACCGATGCAATTCTGGCACTCACTTCTATCCACGGATCAAGTTAGCTAATTTGTATCATACTTACAATTTTGCTTATTGTCTTGAGACTCAAGAATCGAGACTTATGAAAATATTAACTGGCTGAAACGATAAAATAGGTGGGGTGGTTAACGGTTGAAAATTAAAGCAACTTTGGGTTTAGATGGGTAAGTTTTTGGATGGGTCAATATGAGTCAAGATGGTTGACCCAAATCACTTTTGGGCCAAACATATATAACACTTAGTGCGTCAAATCTCATTACAAAGATCATATCTTATTAACTATGATCTATAGTTTATAATAAAATTATTTAAGAGGCCTTGTGCTAAAACAATTCACTTGGTTATTTGATCCCTTATGTATTTAGCAGTGTTTAAAACTTTTCCGTCTGACCCATTATAAATAAAACATAAAATTGACCATTCATAATTAAATTGGTTGACATTTCCACCTTTACTAACTGATGCTGAACCTTTTTTATATTGTAGATTTTATCCGAAGAGTTTGTTGATGTTATATCATGCTAGCAAAACTTTTTCAAAGAAGTCCATTGCAGAGTCAAGAGTGATCAGAAGAAAAAGAAGATGAAATTAAAAGGAAGATTTTCGGATGATCTATATGTCGAGCGGGGCAAGAACTTATAACTTTGTATATGTGAATTAAATCACATTCTTACATAAGTGTTAGCTTCACAAATTCGCGGGTTATATTCTTAGTAATAGTAATAAGTAATAAATGTATTAACAAAAACATATGCTGCTTAAAAGACACGCTTTCATTTACATTTACAAATAAATATGAATAACTTATTTTGCTTAAAAAACACGCTTTTTAAAATAAAAATAAAAGTAAAATATAAGCTTAAAAAACATGCGCCATTTGTTTCTATCTATCTATAAAATTAAAAAGTAGCATCATTTTTATTTTTTATTTATATTATATATTTTCAAGAAGAAACTCTCACCACACCACCACCGTCGTCGATTCATAAACCGTAACCGTAACCCTAACCCGAACACCACCATCACCATCATATTTGTCCTTCCCGCCATCATCTATCAACACCGTTGATACCTAATGTGATCCACTACTTTTTTGGTGGTGGTGGTGGCGGCGTTTTGGTTACCTTTGATTTGAACGACGGTGGTTAAAATCGGACGAAATATGATGATGTCGGTATGTGATTGAATATCTTTATCTTCGTTTTGGTTCAACTTTCTGTTTTCTTAAAGGCTATAAAATATAATTCTTGTTATTGTTATGTGGCTTAATAGTTTTGTGTAACCCCTGTTCTTGAAACTGATAGAATATTCGGTTTGTACTTTATTTCTGTCCCTTTTTCAAGTTTTGGCAATGGTGACCAACTTTATATTGTTGGTTGCCCTTTGGATTTATAGGCCGTTGGTTTTGTCAAAATCTATTTAAAATTGACGGGGTTTCGATATGGGTTTGACTTGAAATTTGTTGGTTTTTTGGTTCGATGAGGTTTTGTCGCTTGTAGTGAATGTTGTGGGTTTCAATGTTGGTTTGCTAAAATGTTTATTAAATTGACAGTTTCGATTTAGGTCTTGTGGGTTTCAATGTAGTTTTGCCAAAATCTGTTTACAATTCACTTTTCGATGTCGGTTTTATATTCTGACATGTATAAAGAGTCCCTTGTAGGTTTCGATGTTGGTTTGCCTAAATCTGTTTGGAATTGACGGTTTCGATGTCGGTTTATACTAAAAGTCGAATAATTTTTATTTATATTTATATATTTTCAAGAAGAAACTCTCACCACACTACCACCGCCGCCATCGTCATCATCCCCACCATATTTGTCCCTCCCCCAATCATCTGTCAACACCTTTGATACCTGATCTGATCCACCACTTATTTGGTGGTGGTGGTGGTGGCGTTTTGGTTACCTTGATTTCAACGACGGTGGTTAAAATCGGACGAAATATGATGATGTCGGTACGTGATTGACGGTTTATTTTGTCACTTGTAGTAAATGTTGTGGGTCTAAATGTTGGTTTGCCAAAACATTTATAAAATTGACTTTAGATATGGGTCTTGTGGGTTTCAATGTAGTTTTGCCAAAATCTGTTTACAATTTACTTTTCGATGTTGGATTGCCTAAATCTGTTTGGAATTGACGGTTTCGATGTTGGTTTATACTGTGGCTTGTAAAAAATTGTCCCTTGTGGGTTTCGATGTTGGTTTGCCAAAATCTGTTTAGAATTGACGGTTTCGATGTTGGTTTATATCGAGGCTTGTATATAAGTCCCTTGCGATCTGGTTTGCCCAAATTTGTTTAGAATTGACGGTTTCAATGTCGGTACATATCGTGGCTTGTATATAAGTCCCTTGCGATCTGGTTTGCCAAAATTTTTTAGAATTGACGGTTTCGATGTGGGTTTATATGGTAGCCTTCAAAAAAAGTCCCTTGTGGGTTTCGACGTTGGTTTGCCAAATTCTGTTTAGAATTGGCAGTTTCGATGTCGATTTATATCGTAGCTTGTAAAAAAAGTCCCTTGTGGGTTTCGATGTTGCTTTTCCTAAATCTGTTTGGAATTGACGGTTTTGATGTCGGTTTATATTGTGACTTGTGGGTTCCGATGTTGGTTTGCCAAAATCTGTTTGGAATTGACGGTTTCGATGTGGATTTATATTGTGGCTTGTAAAAAAACGTCCCTTGTGGGTTTCGATGTTGGTTTTCCAAATTCCGTTTAGAATTGACGGTTTCGATGTCGGGTTATATCGTGACTTGTGTAAAAAGTCCCTTGCGATGTTGGTTTGCCAAAATCTGTTTAGAATTGACGGTTTCAATGTGGCTCTATATCGCAGCTTTTAAAAAAAGTCCCTTGTGGGTTTAATTGACGGATTCGATGTCGGTTTATATCGTAGCTTGTAAAAAAAAAGTCCCTTGTGGGTTTTGATGTTCGTTTGCCAAATTGTGTTTAGAATTGATGCTTTCGATGTCAGTTTATGCCGTTTGTAAAAAATGTCCCTTGTGGGTTTCAAACTTTTGATGTTGATTTAGCTATGATAATTGGGTAATTTTATTAAAAACATGAATAGACTCCGGAGATCGATCCGTATTTTGTCACGACAACAACCGGATGGCATTTTCTTATGCAACGGTTTATGTTTGCAGTCATGACATAATCGTATCTCTTATGGGGGAAGTGGTGAAAGAGACTGGATATCATGTTGGTCAGTTTCAAGTTACATTCGTTTTGTCCAGATAAAAAAGCATTGTTTTAAAAGAGAATCACGATTTTTATAATTTATGTATAAGTATGTAACTACTTTTTATAATTATTTGCGCGTCTTATGGAGCAAGTTTTCGCTCTGCTTAAAATGGTGATGAACTTAGACATTTTACTTTAACTCACTGTATCAAAAGGGTATCACCACCGATTTAATTGATGGTATAAGTATATAATTACTTAAATGCGGGTATTAAATCAAGTGCTTTTGCAGTTGATGTCATTATGGTATAAGTATATAATTATGCTCTGTTTCTACTTATTAAAATTGGTCTGGCGGTGTTTCTGCTAGGAAACTATTACTTTAAAGTGTTATTTGAGAGAAACTATGTGTTTGATGTTGATACTTGAGCGGTTTATCGGTAACATCATCATCTTAACCATTTCTCTTTTTGTATCTCTGTATTGAATTTTATGGGAACTTAGTATTCCTTTAATTCTTCATACGTCTTTCGTGCTATTTTATCTAAATATTCGTGCTAAGAGATACAATCTCCAAAGTAGCAGTTGATTCTCAAGTGATGCCGTTCCAGTATTTTTGTAGTTTGTATTCCCTATTTATTAACTTAATAAATATACGACTACACAATGATTGTGAAGCAATGCAATGATCTTAATTGTGTCAAACTATGGGAGAGGATCTTCCATGAATTAGATACCTGACATTCGGTATGTGATGTAATGATGGTGCTGATCTGAACCAACTGCGGTGTTTCTGCTGATGATACCTAGATTAACAGTCAGGTGTTTTTTTATGCAATTATGGCCCCGACTGGAACACAATAGATTCATTATTCACAACCTTTACCACCCAATAAAGGTCAAAACTATCTGATCGTGAGGTAATTTCCCACGAGAGCGGAGGGCATTATTGTATTTGTAAAACTTTTGTCTAAGTCAAAATGAAATATCCATTTTTAAATGGGCAGTTACACAACCCTTCCATTAGTAAGAAATGTATCAAAATTTGCAAATAATGAGCAAGGGAGTGTATTGGTTTGCTTTTTGAAACTGAAATACCAATTTAAAGAATCAAGATTTGGTTAGAAATAGGGTAGGCTGATAATATTTTATTTATTTTGATTATGCAGTTTCCTATAGCAAATTGTTGCTCATTAACGAGATCTTTTCATTATGGCTATTATTTCGATGTCTCATAGGTGATAATTTCACTTTTCTTATATTGTTACTTGATAAATAAAATTTATATGAATCTCTGTATGAAGTTGATATTGACTTGTCTATTTGCTGGGAATGCAGAACGATTTGTGGTATCAGTTGGGATAGTTGAATAATGGCTTGTATGGTGTCACTTGCAGCTTTTAGAGAAGACAAATTCTAATACTCCCGAGGATGGGACCAAAAAGGTATGCTCTTAGATTATTTGATTACGTGTGCATAATGACCTATGACTAATGGTTAGCATTATCGTCTGTTAACATATTTTTTCTATCATATGTGGCCTCAAAAAGTTTCACGGGCAACATGGCCTCATGGAAGACCAAGAAAAGTATCTTGGACGTAAAATATTCATAGTAGCACTTTGTTAAGAACATGTGATGTTAAAATCTCTTTTGAACTTAAGTATATAATCTGCTGAGCCAATGGATTGCTTTGGGTTGCATTTATCTCTAACGGGAGAAACTAAAAACAGTTAGCTAAAAGTCACCCACAGTCTATATTAGTGCCTACACTTCCATTTTTTTCCTGAAGACTTGGATTGTTATGGTAAACATGAGGCCGAAATTTTTTGCTCGAAACTTAATATTTTTGAACTACTAAATGTGGGTAAATAATTTTTGTGGTTTCCTTGAAGCCGGTGATAGATATTCTTGAGGCCTGTATTTTGGTGGTTCCATTGATTGTCATGTGGGTTAATGTTTTTGTCAGTTAGTGTTTTTTGAGGCCGGTTAATGGTTTTTGTAACCCATGTTCTGCAGTTCTGGTGGGTTTCACTTGCTACTTTTTAGGCCTATGTTGCGAGTTTCTTTTGGCAAAATAATTTTGTTTGAAATTGATGAATTTGGTTGTTTCTTTTGGCAAAACAATTTTGTCTGAAACTGATGAATTTGTTACAATCAATTTGTACTCCATTTATGTGGGGGTTTTGGCTATGATGATTACAACCCAAAGCAATCTAAGTACAAGTTAGAGTTGTCGACCACACAAATTGTTTTTTAGGTTTAATTATAAGCATTTGAGCAAAGTCTTAAAGGGGGAAGTAGTAAATGACTAATTTACCCTTCTTTTATCTTATTCAACATTCAAAAACTTAAATTTAATTCAATATAATTAATTATAAAAGTTAATGTATCATTAGTACTATCATTATTAAAATTAAAAGTAATAAACATATGAAATTACATTTTAATTCATTAAAGCTTTTCTGTATCTTTCTATACTAATATAATACATTGTGATTGTGATTTTTTTAAGATTTTTTTAAGAGGGAATTTACATTTATCCCTAATATTAGTATTATTATTATTATTATTATTAGTAATATTGAAACAAACTTTTAATGGTGTTTTTTTTATTAAATTATAAATTTGCGCTTTTATTTACATTTTTAATTTCGTATTTATACCGTCAATTCCTTTATTCAAGAGTTTCAATCTTTTGATCAAATATTACGATTTCAATTTTACACACATAATACTTCACATATCGCAACTTGCACCTGGTCATATGAACATGCAATCTGACAGTCGTAACTCGCAACCCGAGCATCGAGTTTGCAACGACATTTCTTATATATATATATATATATATATATATATATATATATATATATATATATATATTTTGGGGGGTATTTTGTTTTGTTTTTATTTTTTTAAAAAATGGGTAAAGAGGTGATTTCGTACTTTTAAAAAACGTCATATCGTAGTGTATTGTCATATAAATTTTAATTATCCACTGCATCGCCCGGTCATTTTGCTAGTTAGAGGTGAAATTTTTAATCCGTTTGAATGTAATTGTGTCAATTTGGTTATATTATATCTTTACTGGTCAAACCGGTAAAATTAAATTCTTGAGTAATACTAAATAGACTTAAAAATATAGACCTAAAACTAGACGTCATCTATTTATCATTTGTCACATCAATTACATTTTCTCTCTCTTAATTTCCACCTATCATTTTATCGCATTAACCAATCAAATCTTTAAGTCAATACATAGGCTTACAAGTTTAGGTCTACATGTCATTTTTCTAAATTATTAGCTATAAGAAGCGGGTCAAATGTGCCAAAGAATTCAAGGAGGTCATCAAAAGTCACCTAAATTCAAATTCATAAAATCTGTGAAATTGTCATTGTGGTTGTAAGATACTATATAGTATTTGTAATCATATTTAACATATTAACCATTTGTAAGCTCTGTAAAAATGACAAAAGTGTTTGCAAATCAACCCAACACAATGCTAATCAGTACAAGTCACTAAATTTGATCAGTTAACTAACCCACCCGTTTTGCTACCTCTATATGTGATCAATTGTTCAGGCATTATTTTAAAACTATGTATAAGCGAATCTGAATAAATAGCATGAAAGAGTTGATGAAAGTAGAATAAAGCAAATAAAACGCACTAATGATCATCAACTTACTTGACTGGATAATTCTGAAAATAATATGCGGTTTTATTCCTTTGAATGCTTTAGTTTTCTGAGCCAAAACTATGAGAACATCAGTGAGTGATCCCTTCTGGGCAAAGAGTTCGGGCCGATTATTCACTATTTCTAGAGCTAAAAAAGATTTTGGATTCACTTAACACATGGCATTTATATCGGTTAATAGATAAAGATATCAAAACTTTGTAAGAACTTCTTACCAAAGATCTCAGCCTCAACACATTTTTGTAGAAGCCATCCTCGATTCTCATGTGTCCAAAAATTACCTCCCATATTCTTAGAGTTTGCATAGAGATACCTTACCATATCCGCTTTTGCAAATAAGGCCGCCATGTACAGTGGCATCATTTTATTACTACTGGGGATTTCCATCACAGCTCTGTTCTTGGTCACCATTATCATGACCGTTTTCAAGTTTCCTGCTGCAGCTGCTAAACTGAGGGCAGTATTGTAACTTTTGTTCTGTAGTTCCAGATCCTTCTTATCCATCAGCGGTACTAAATGTTCCACAAACTCCTCCACAGCCTCCGTGCTTTCTGCTGATGCTGCAATGTGAAGCAGTGTTTCGTAATTTTTCAGTGATAGAGTTCTGGTTGTTTGGTAAGAATCGGTTCAGCAGCTTTCCAATCTCCTTTGAGTGCTGCTTCATAAATCGGAACACCAACCTTGATGTAGTTTTCTCTAGTTCCTTTAGATTAAGCATTTCCAAAAGGCAGATTAGTATTAGTACTATATGAACCTCGTCAGTTTCCATACTGTTACGTGGAAATTAACTATAATACAGTGCGTTTTTCAGGGTTTAACCACTCTAATTTACGAGTACTATTCATGAAATATCAATGAGAACTTATACTCGGACGGTATTTGGGTACTCTTTGGAGGAGATAATGTCATTATGAGTTTATGACGTCTGTCAAACGCAATTAGTCAGAGAATAGTATGAAAAATGTGACCATTTGTGTTTCCTTTGAGAGTATATGCAATTTTGTGCATCTCAAAGTAGATCTTTGCTAAATCCGACACTTTTATCCCTTTTTGTGATGTAACAAGTTTCAAATTAAAGAAACTTTAAGAAATCTCCAATGCATTAATCTCATTATGAGTTTAATGTTTTGTCACATCGTCACTGCCATCTCAACATACTATTTTTTATACATAACTTTCACAATGCATTGAATCTTATAAGGTTTAATAGACGTCACATTATCTAATTACTTTAATAAATATAAATATATTTCTAATTACTTATAAGAGTATCTATCTACGATGCTCCTAAGTTGGCAGCGTGCAATAGAAAGGAAATTAAGCTGATGTCATAGTCTAATGCATTGTGAGATAGCCACGTATTGAAGCGTTAAAACAAGAGTTGGTGTCTGCTTCCACCCGTATTAAAACGCATATGGTGGGCCCTTTTATCTCAGCTTATATTTTATTATATTCAAAGGCCCACTTATAAAACAAAATAAATTCATTGGAAACATCATCGACGCATATCACAAAATGCATTTTCAAGCTATTTTATTTTGACTGATAATTTACTGTTTATTTCCTTTTATTAGAAAATTAGTTTAAAACTAAAATTACTTTATGAAAGTGAACTTTGTTTAGGCTGCATTGGTATTTAAACAAGGTATTTGGTTACATCTTTTTATAGAATTTTTGACAGTATTTAATAAGGAAATACACAGTAAACATAAACATCTATAGACAAGTCAACAGAGATAGAGTTAACTTACCATCAAGTAGATCTGAATGAGGAAGATTCGGTGGTGGTGGCATTGCTAGTGGCACTGGTGGCTGATTAAACTAAACAACTGTATGATTCAGCGGTGGCTGCTGCTGCTGATTCTGGTGGTTGTTCATCTCTTCTGTTTACTTTCCTGCATCCAATGTCATAATATGTACATATATCCATATTATTTAGAGCATTTATAAATAACTGATGATATTGAGTGACAAGAAGATGAAATGAGTGACGCATTTGAAATCACCAGAGGTATTTAACTGTGTTGCCTTGTTATTATTTATCACGAGTGGGAGACTGTAGATATATATTTGATTTGATTTGATGAATCTATCTGCTGTAATGAAGTCGACGTCAACGAATATTTATATTTTTTAAAGACCATAACTTTAGATAGGAAGTTAGGAATCAGCTTTATAATAATAATAATTGAATTCAATTTAACTTTGTAGGTTTATATTCAAGTAAAAAAAGAAGAAAAAAAATAGCTAAAGATATTGATTTTGATCTTTTTTTCTAGATAGAACCATAGTAGTGAATCAAAAAATAAATAAAAATACAAAAAAGTTGTATAAATAAAAGAGAACTTGTTTATAAATAAAATAATTAAACGTTGGTTTCACTTCCAATGTTTCCGATTAACCGCGTAAATAAGTTATATTGTCTCTGTATTAAAATAGTATTAACATTTTCATTTTAATTTGTCGCAAAATAAATATCAACTTACAAAATTAATATACTAATTTTACTATTTCAACATTTATGTATTTTTTTCACATGACTAATTCATAGGAGATTGTATAAAAAAATGGGTACAACTGTCATCTTTGTACTGGACAATATAAGCATCATACATTTTTTTACAAACTTTGTGCTTTCTATTGAACACTTATTATTGGAGGGATGAAGTATCTTATCTTAACTATATATAAATCATTTTCTCAATTGTCTTAATTTTTTATTCAATCATGAGAAATGACTATATTACCGCTACCTAATTATTATCAACGTTTCACTCATCTAGACAATTCGGTTTTTACCATTACTTTTGATAAATCCACTACAAGTATGCAATAAAGATTCGTACTACATGCATAAATAATTATATTATACGATGAATCAATCAAAAAAATATTAGAAATATCATTACCCAAACAATTCTACTCCCTATTAATAATCTATTGTTAATATCATTATATTATCATATATAAACAACAATCAACCCAAAACACATACTCTTCACTGCTACACCGCCACTATCATCATCATCAACGTTTTTACCGTTGCATTGGACGTGTGCTATGATAGTATAATTAATATTACTACGTCAAGTCTTAGGATTATCTTGTGTATTGTGTTAATCTAAGAACGTAAAAGGTAAATATATAATTCTTATTGATGCACAATATATTATATAACCTTCCAATGACAAAATTGAAAAATGAGAAAATTACCTATATGGTCTAATTTAGTCTCTAATATCTAGATTTGGACAAAATCGACAATAATATCAATTTTGGTCAAAGATTTCGCTCCATCACATCAACAATCCGCTCAAATGTCCAACAATTCGCTCAAATGCACAACAATTCACTCAAATTATTTAAAAATATACATGAATTACCTCAAATGCCCAATAATTGGCTTAAATGCCTAGTAATTCGCTCAAATGCTTAGAAATTCGCCCCAATTGAAAAAAACATTACAATTCGCTCAAATGCCCAATAATTAGCTCAAATGCACAATAATTCGCTCAAATGCTTAGAAATTCGCTCCAATTGAAAAAAAAGAAACACTACATTTCGCTCCAAGTTAATGTGATGGAGCGAGATTCTTGACCAAAATGAATATTTTTAATATGATATACGAGGTCAAATATGACCATCTAGATAATTTAATTGCCATAGAATTAAAAAACATTGGAGTTCTCACAAAACAGAGATACAAATTAAATGGGGTATGATATAATAAACAAAGATATCAAAGGTACAAGCATAAAAGGAATGGAGTGTGAAAACTTGTAAGAGTTGCTTCCGTATGCTTGAATGTGGTCAGCCACATTAAAATTACCTACAAACCAAATCCATAACCAAACCAATTTGAAAGATTACACAAAAAAAATTAAAAAATAAATAAATAAATTGTAAAAACCGCTTAAAACAAATTCATTAACAAAATCACTTTTACTCGCATCTTCTTAATTACCTCGTGTAGATCCATAGCTACATCCGTCCTTGATTGTGTCCTTCACATCCCTTACGGTAGCACGATTGTAAAAGGCGAAATTTGACATTACATCACTTATGCAGTTAAGCACGAGATTTGTCTCTCTGAGGCAGGCGCCACTACAATATTGATTTGTATAGTCAGGTGGGACGTTAAGATCACCACTTTGTGTCAATCTGTAAGACTCCGCACATTCACTGTAAATCTGTCGTTTTGAAATGCATTTAGTGGAAGGGGTCTTAGCACGATAATTTATCGATGCATGTTACTTATGAAGGCATACATTACCTTGTCACTAAGACACACAAGTGCTCTAGAAATAGTTCCACCACCAATTCCTCCTAAACCACCTCCACCACCATTTCCAAACCCACCGTTGCTACCACCAAATCCGGCACCACTTACACCACCACCTGGCTGAGGTAGATATCCCGTCCCAGTTCCTGCAATTCCCGTTTGCGCTCTCGCTGTATATAATTACACGCATCAGTTCAATTCCGTCATCTTTAATGTAATAAGAAAGATAAACAATAAACAACAAACTCACACACCCTTCACCCTCGCCCCAATTGGCCAATAAGACTTGAACTCACAATTACTTGTGTAAATTAATTATAATGCTTTTAAATAATACGTAGTAATAATGTTTTCTACAACATAACTTGTGCACAACAAAATGTTAAAATGTCAGCTGGTACGGTGATTTAAAACATGGTTTGTATTAAAAAAAAAAAAAATGGTTCATTTTTTTATAGCATGATCATTAATGACCTATTTACATATATAAATTTTTCTATTCAAACAAGTTTTAAATTTTAAATGAAGATGTACCTAGCCTGAATCCATGAAGAGAGATATAAAGCAGCATTAGTGGTAAAAGCAGGTGCTTGTGGAAGATTGAGAAAGCCATATTGATAAATCTAATCAGGTTGAGTTTAAACTTGATACTTGACTGCGCTATCCGATTTACTCATACCAAATGAATGTTGTACACAAATAATACACATACGCTTTACACACGTAGCACGTTCATAAAGATCACGAAGTATTAAAACGGTTGGTCTAAGTGTATGCATATATATACATAGGCAAATTAGGAAGGGAATTGAAGTTGTTATACGAATGGAATAATGTGGGCAATTGGTTGGGATATGGAAGACTAAGAAGGGAGGACAGTTGAAGGGGGCCACCAACTGTTTAAATCTAGTAAGATTTTTTCTAAATCAAACCTAACTAATACTTTTTAGCACTTATACATTACACTTTCAGGTATGCATAGGGCTACAAGTGTTAGATAATTATGCAGTTGGTAGAAGAGAATTGACTGTTGGGAAAAAAAAACCCAAAAAAATGGAGAAAAAAAAACTCATCTTTTGTTTTTTTTTTTTTTAAAAAAACATATGAAATCGCAAAAAGGAAATCGACTGTTAAGATTGAAGTTATACATACCGAACGGTGACATTGTTTTGAATATTATAGGTTGGTTATATATGAGTAAGATATATTGTATTTGAAGAATGTAGATGATAAATAGCTTGAAGCTAACAATGGCCAAGTACTTGAAACACTTCCCAATATTTTGGCACTTGAAAATGTACAGCATTTGGATAGTGAAAAAGAACTATGCTAACTTGTCTTCATCTTATTGAGCTTGAATTGAATATAGATTTTGGCAGACTTTATTTACATAACCAACAAGTTCTAACCTACCAAGATCTAGAAAGGTATTAAAGATTTTGTGTGAGTTATCCACCGGAATTACGTTCCACTTGGCGGGTTCAAAATCTTGAAAAGAGTCTCAAGTCTCAACTACTCTAAAGGAGTGAATAGAAAACAAGAGACAGATCTTAATCAATTATAGTTTCTGTTGAATATTGTCACTCTATGCCTATTTCTTCAGTTTATTTACTTTATATTTATGACAATACTAGGTATACTAAGTCAGAGAAACATTACAGAACTTTGAACACTATGAATCTATACAGTAAAATTTTCACAGACAGCGTGAATGACAGAACGATGAGATTAGATCAGATAACGAAAGAAACTTCTTGAATTTAATATCTCAAATGTTATTCACAATCTGCTAGCCAAACAACATGCTTAATTTGTAAACATAAACAACTATGGACGGTAAACACAAGTCAAATGATGCTGGATACTCGGCTAGCTAGTCTCCTCTTTCGTACCTCTTTACTCTGCCTAAATATCAGTATAAATTGATGGATCGGTATGCGCAATAACAAGGATAAACACAATTGAGAAAGAAAAATGTTTATAAGATTTAGAAACTCACATAATTGTCTCGCCTTGAGACACACGCAGGTTGCCTAGGTGGCAAACGTTCATGAGGGGTTCTCTGTAATTCAAGTTAATAAGTTAACGACTTAACGTGTACTACAAGGTGCACAGTTTTGAAATATACTACATGTAAATCGTGTCATTTTGTAACTAATTAACCCAAACATATGACACTACAACAAAAACCTCGCACCTTTTTTTAAGTACTTAAAAAAACGTGGAAAATTTCTACTACTGCACGATCACAATTTCTTTTATTTACATTATTATTACCTGCAATTTTGGCTGCAGGGTCTCAATGGCTGTAGTTGATTTCTCATTCACTCCTGCACCTTGCTGTTTATTTGAAATTTTGAATACACAATAATTAGAACGCCATGTATTTGGTCTAGAAAGCCCAACTGGTTAGAGCAAAAAAAAGACCTAAAGTTCAAGTGTTCAACTTAAAGCCCATAATATATCGAAAATAGACTAAAGTTACGAGCTAAACCTTGCACAAAGCCCAATCTGCTGAATCGAAGAAAGCACGCTCATGATCCTGGCCCAATCACATTAAATTTATTTCTCAAATCTTATTAGTCATTTTGTTCAATAATCTTGAATATTGAGAAAAATAAGCTTTGATTATTTTGTCTTCACTGATAATATTTATTCTTTTACAGAGATAACAAGTATGTTGAAACAACATTTACGCTATGTGTGATTGACCAATATAATTTCAAATAAATTATTTTATTTACATCTTTTACCCTTAAGTTTTTACATGTATACATATTTTACCCATCTTTTTAGTAAACAATACACGCTGTCAACCGTACTCTTTATTTTTGCAGTATAGCATGTGGTATTTCAAAATTTCAACCAAAATGTAGGTAGGTTTAAAGGGAAAACTGAAATAATTAAGGTCAAATTAAAAATTGGTTACTCAATGATATAGAAACTGAAATTTAGTTAATTAAGTATGTAATTTCACATGCCTTTGAGATCAGAGGTTTCTTCTTTGGTGCCAATCCTCCATATTTTTGGCCTGCTATAGTTCCCTAGTGAATAAGATGCATAAACACGACGAAAAGGTAAACGTGTTACACGAAATGTATGAGTCTATATATATTCAAAAACATATAAATATGTATAATTTGTTTTGGGCACATCATATTGTATTCTAGGAGTCTTGGTATGAGACAAATGTATATATATTCGTGGATTAATGTATATATATTCATGATAGGTTGTTTGAGTATTTCTCTTTTTTTTAAAAAAATATTGTATCCTAAACTCTTAATTCAAGTGCATGTCTTTTTATTTCTATAGAATAAAACAGGTTTAATATGCATCATAATAAATGATCATGAATACTTTTTGTATGTTCTAAAAAAGTTTACCGATTTAATAAATAAAATAAATGGTTTACCGACAATTTTTTTATTAAAAATTAATAAATAAATACACATGTGTGTTCTCATGAATAAGTCGTTTTCTTTCAAAGGGGCAATCCACATGACTCTATTACCATCCCAACTAACTTGTTGTTTTCTGTGTTACAAATCTCTATCATTCATCAAATATCTATGCTATCCTTCAATCTACTCTAAAAATAACAAATAATTAAAAAAAAAACTCTAAATAACGGGTGAACAGACATGTCTAAACTAATAGCAGTTCATAGTTCACCCTAATAAACTCCATAAATATCATATTTTCTCTAAGTAAGCGTTAACCTCGTGTAGTATAGACATCTTATGCCTTATCACATCTCTAGCTCGAGCATAAGAGGTGATCCTTTAGAGTCCCCCCGTCAATTTTTATTGGCCATAAACCATATATCAAATATCATATATGCGTGACAATATGCAAATCATGAAAAGCAACATTGAAAATAAATATAATTGTGGTAATACCTCATTGCCATGATCATTTCCAGAGTTAAATCCCTCATACTCTGCCATAACACCTGTTTCACAAACACACTGTAATTCAATTATAACTCAAAAGTGTAACAAACAAATAACTATACAAGTAAAATACTCTTGTTTCTCAACATACACACACCAAATAAAGGAAAAAATATAATTTGAATTTGAATATTACCGGATTGCGAAGTGAAAGTTGACTGAAAAAGAAGAAGAAAAGTGTGGAAACTTGAATAGTTAGGAAGAAATATTAAAGAAACCAAACTCTTAGACCTTATTTATAGACATATATTACACATATATGGCCAAAAGAAAGGCATATATACTGATGAATATGAATATTAAATGACAATAGCTTATACTTTAAATAAACAAAGATTAGCTAAAAAAGAGTCGTGTAGTGTACGTATATATACATATACATGTATACACATACACACGTGCGTGTATATTCATTTAGATATATAGATAGAGGAATAAGGTTACCTTGAAACAGGAGGAATGAAGGGAAGCAAGCAAAGGAAGAAATAAAGAAATAAAGGGATAAAAAGAGCAACAAAGAGATGGGAAATGAATGTTAAAAGGAGGGTGGTGATGGGGTTAGGAGTTGGGGAAGATTTGAGTGAAAAAGTTGGACATGAATATACGCAATACAAATTTGTTTTTTAAATAATTTTTTATATGTGCATGTGTATATGTCTATAATTGTATATGACATTAATATATATATATATATATATATATATATATATATATATATATATATATTCAAAGTTATAATCATTAAACATTTGAAAATTCTATAATTTAAAAGTTCTTGCAGTTCTGTATATTTTCTAGTTCTCATTTGAACCTTTGACTATAGGATTAGGTTCAAACGAAAACCACAAAAAACTACATAAATGCGATAAATTTTAAATTACACACACACATATATATATATATATATATATATATATATATATATATATATATATATATATATATATATATATATATATATATATATATATGATAGGGATCAAGAGGGAAGTAATTTTTTGAGGGAAAGAGGGAAGTAATTTTTTGAGAGAAAGAGAGAAGCTAACCATTCATTCGCGACGAATGATAATCAAACGTAAAAAAACATATTTTTACCAAGAAGTATTAATTAAAACCGATGTTATAACTAATAATATTCATATATAAACTACTTTTTATAACTTATAATATCATATGATGAATATAAAGAGAATTTTCTAATATTCATCGTTAATAAATGTTAACCGATGGATATTATCATTTTCTTTGAAAAATTATTCGTTAACATTCGTCAACAATGAATGATAATCAAAACGTATAAAATCATATTTTTACCAATAAATATTAATCAAAATCGATGTTATAACTAATAATATTCATCAATAAACTATTTTTTATAACTTATAATATCATAATGATGAATATTAATGGGAATTCGTTAATATGCATCGTTGATGAATGTGTAGCTTCCCTCTTCCCAAAAAAATAGTGCTTCTCTCTGTATCCGGTATATATATATATATATATATAAATACATATATAATATGATAGTGATGATTAATTAAACAAAGTAGGCGTGTGGAGAAGTGGCAACTACCAAAACAATAGACTTTGGGGAGAGTTTGGTGTGGTATTTGGGTGGATCAGATCGAATGGAGTCTTCTCTTTTGCTCACAATGATTAAATATAAGACAAATGGATGTTATAGAATTAACACTTATAATCAAATGGCAAAGTGAAATTACACTTTCTCATGAGATTTAAAGAATATTCTCATGATATCTCATGACTTTTTTACCAACTTATAGTATCTCATGATATTCCACTTACTTAGAATTATTATTATTAATTACCCATATTATATGAATATTCTATTATTTTGAAATTATTAATTTATTATTATACTTTTTCTAAATTTTAAGTAGTACTAATATATTAAAACTCCAATTATTATTATTATTATTATTATTATTATTATTATTATTATTACCCTTATAGTCATCAAATGGCAAAGTGAACTTACATTTTCTCATGAGATTTAAAGAATATTCTCATGATATCTCATTTGACTTTTTTTACCAACTTATAGTATCTCATGGTATTCCACTTACTTGGAATTATTATTATTAATTACCCATATTATATGAATATTCTATTATTTTAATATTATTAATTTATTATTATACTTTTTATTAGTTTTAAGTAGTACTAATATATTAAAACTCCAATTATTATTATTATTATTATTATTATTATTATTATTATTATTGCTACTATTACGAGTAGTATTTATCATAGTAACCAAATTTAATAAAGTTTTTGTGTAGTGATGTTTTAATATAAATTGTGAAACTTTTTTATACTACAATGTTAAATGTTATCACGATTAATATTTTCATAATAAATTTTTAAACTTTTTATACTACCATGTTAATCTGAGAAACACTTTTATAGAGAATTCTAAATATAGTCTTAAGGGTAACACTAGCTTAAGCTTTATATATTTACTCAAATTTCAAACTTATAACTCACAATTACCATGAATAAATACTCTAACCAAATTTCAATAAGGAAAGTTGAAATTAAAAATGAATGTTTATACTTTGTAGTTAATTCAATTAAGTTTATAAATATTAAGGACCCAAATATAAATAAGTTAATTAGCACTTCATCCGTCCCAATTTATTTGTCCACCTTTTCATTTTGGTATGTCCTAAAATAATTTTCATCTTTCAAAATCAACCAATTCAAATGCTTGAAAATGATAAAAATGAAATTTTATTGGTGTTCAACAGTAATAAATACATTTTTCTTAAACTGTGTGTTTCTTGTTCGGTGACAATAATTTTTGGACGGAGGGAGTACTAATCTATGATATAGATAATAAGTTAGTGTTAATGTATAGTGTGTTAATGTATAGTGAATGATATTATAAGGAGTAATTTAACTAATTTTTTTAGTTTGATGAAGAGAATCTTAATAAAAGATTTTTTTTACATGAACTACCGTCAATATTAAAATAGCTAATGAAATTAACATCATGTATCAATCATGTATCAATGTATTATATTTTTAGCAATTATCAATGTATTATATTTTTAGCGATTATTCTTTATTTGATACATCGAACTTATTCCACTCGCATGCGAGGGACAATATTAAACCTTGTTGTTATCAATTTATTCTAAGGGTATATTTGGTTCGCAAATTTTTTTTGATGGAATTGGAATTTTAAGAAATTCGAATTTATTTTATTGAAGAAATTTGATAACTTTCAAATCAATTAATTCGTGGAGCAAACATCTTTATAGAATGGAATTGAGATTCAATTCTATTGAATTCCGCGAACCAAACGCAACCTAAGATTTTTAATGGGAAAATCAATAGTTGGAGTGTGCAACAAAGCAAAGGTAAAATGAGAAACAAATCTTGTTAAAATTAACAATTTAAGGACTGAAACTGTAATTTGCCTTGGCGATTCTATAGTTATAATAGTGGAGTCCATGGATACCAATCGAATCTCACTTTTATTTACAAAGCCCTATATATTTTTATGTGGGACCCCCAATAAAATTACGTTGGGCCCCATTAAATCTGAAAAAAAGGAAGCGGGCTATTACTATTAATATCAAACCAAATTATAATTTCCTTCTCAAAGCCTCTAATATGATTGATCGGTTCACGAGTTCACATAACTTACGGTTAGAAATTAGAAATTGAGAACGAAGCAGAAAAGCGACGTGGACCTTTTCACCTTCCAATTCTCTATCCAATAACTGTTGTTTTTTCTCTCGGGTGAGTCACTCGTTTATGGTTATTTAGTCTCTAAATCACTATGTAACCGTTTATAATAAAGCTTAGGATTATCTCTAATAATCGTATGAAAACCGTAAGGAGCAACTTTAATAATTATAATGGTTTTATGGACTATTTATGTTTTCTTATCAATGATAAGTTTATGTTAAATGACATTTTTAAGGATCCGACCCGTACTAAAAAGTTACTTTTTTCTAACCCGATGTGAACTTAAGAAGGTTGAACCTCACTACATCAGAATCCTAGATTCGCCACTGGCCTTGCACCTAACATTTGTTATCCTTCTACATTATTAGTTGACAAATTGGTATCCTTCTATTGACCTCGGAGTGTATTAATAGTAAAAAGCATTATCACTTCCCTGATTGAATTTTACCAGAACTATAATGTAGGAGTTGCATTATTACAATATATGTTGCAGGTCATCAATCTTACGTAAGTTACACAAAATTTTGACAATTAGCAACTCCTACATGTTAGTTTTGGTAAAATTCGATCAAGGAAGTAATGAGTAATATTAAAGAGACATAATTATATAGATCTAAAAGTCGGTCTAATTTTCTGATTGGCTAAATATTTTTCCTCTCTTAATTTTATCCAATTAATTTTTCAAATCTACAAATCGTATATATTTAGTCTTACAAATTTAAGTTTACCATTTATTTTTCATAAGTCATAAAGGACTTTTTGAAGTGTCAGTAAACGGAAATTAAACAAAATACCCTTTTTTAAAAACTTTTATAAAAATTTCCCCCCTTTAAAAAAAATTGCGTCTTTACCCCACCCGGGCGCATATCTGGGTCGCAATTTGGGCGTGACCGAGAAATGCAAGTCGGTGACCGAGATCACAGCCCGCGTGACCAAGATTTCAAGTCGGTGACTGAGATCGCAGCCCACGTACCCGGGGCGCAAAACACGGGTCGCAAATTTTGATTCAGATATGCAACTTGCGATCTCGGTCACCGACTTAAATCTTGCGATCCCGGAACTTGCGAGCGACTAAATTTGCGTGCGAGAGACTAAGTTTGCGAGCTATTTTGCGGGCGAATTGTACCAACATCTTATTCAAAATTCAACAAAAATCAACCGGGACGCAAATCCCGGTCGCAAATTGCGCGTGACTGAGATTTTTTAGCCGCTGGTCGAGATTTCAAGTCAGTGACCGAGATCGCAGCCCGCATACCCGGGGGGCAAAACCGGGCCGCAAAATCGGGCCACAAATTGCGTTCGCAAATAGCGTTTGCATTTTGCGATCCAGGCTGCCATCTCGAGTATGCGGGCTGCGATCTCGGTGATCGACTTGCATTTCTCGGTCACGGGCAAATTGCGGCCCGAATATGCGTCCGGTGGGGTAAAAACGCAATCTTTTTTTAAATGGACAAATTTTTATAAAAGTTCTTTGAAAGGGGTATCTTGTTTAATTTCCCGCCAGTGGCATAAATGTAACGTTAATTTACATTAGTTGACATTTTGGGCCATGGCCCATGGGCCATCATCAAATGCCCATTCGAGCAATAGTAACTCTACCATTGATATATTTTCATTTACATAATCTATTTGAAACATGAGGATTCTCTAAACAGCTTTTATTTTATATATTTTTAAGATTAGTGATTGAACTAGTCAACCATCTCATGTTGTATAAAATCCACTTAAATCTTAAACCAATTTAAACTAACAGAAAAACGACATCAGAACCAAGACCATTACTCTTATTATCATTAAAATTGTTGTAGTTGACAACAACTTAAACTTTGTAAAAACAACAGTCGGTATCAAAGATGTCACGATTAAAGATCGTCATGACGTCATGAATATGACCGTCTATCTGATTAACGGGTAAAACAATCTTGTTTTTATGGTCATAATTAAACTTATATACTAACTTTTTGTTTTAAAACCAGTTCACTACACAAAATGAAAGTTAAATCTATAAAATATGACCAATAATCAATTCGGTCAAAGACTCAAAGGTATCCCAAGTAGGAATTCAGCAAGAAAAAACATTGCTATTTGCTTAGAATAATTATAATTATAATTATAATTATAAATTAAAATAAATTAATAAACAACTTTTGGTCATTTTGTGTGATGATTCATTTAAAGGATGGAAGAAATAATATAAGTCACGTACTCTAATTTGTATTAAAATATAATGTGTCGGTGGTCCCAGAGGGAAAATTATTTTAATTATAAATGTAATGTAAAACTAAAACATAAATAATTCGATCAGAGAGGCAAGTAATAAATGAGACAAAAAGTCTATGTCTGAATTATTAAGATACGTTTTTTAGATATATAATAATCTAAATCTAATTACTTAGAGGACAATAATGAACGACAACAAAAAGTGTGAGGACCTATAAAGTGACTACTTGAACCACAAAGGGGTTAAGTGAAAATTATTTTTCAATAAGGTCAATAGCTCATGAAGTGTTCTCATTTTTTCCATCTCTAATAGATTCATGTACTCTCCCCGAATGGCGTTAAGTGCAGGGTATTATGGTGTGGGAGCGTTAGTTACGGCGATACTAGTGTTAACTACATGGAGATTTTTGAATTTGGTGTGGTTCAAACCGAAGAAGATAGAGAAAATGTTAAGAGATCAAGGTTTGAAAGGCAACTCTTATAGATTCATGTTTGGTGATATGAAAGAGATGGCACGAATGACACGTGAAGCCAAATCTAAACCCATTCATCTTAATGGTCATATCGTGCCCCGAGTGTTGCCATTCGTTCATAAATATGTCACTATTTACGGTATGTACCTATGGCCCGGATTCCTGTACTACTATGTTTAAGTTTCTAATGTTAATCACTAAAGATATAACATATTGATCACATAAACAATTTAACTTCATAACGTACAATTTTAAATATTCGTAAGTAGAGACCAGAGACGGACGAGTGGGCTGGTCAGATGATGGGTCAATACGAGTTCTAGTTTGAAACTTGGAATGGGCCATTTTGAGTAATATCAAAATGGATCGGGTTGGATTGGCCTGCTGGATTACAAGATATATTGGATCAACTAATAGTGAAAGTTTAAAGTACCTTCAAACATCCTTTAGATCTATCCATTAATAGAGCCAGAATTAAACGTTAAACATACATGATTATAGGAATTAACTATATAACTTTTGGAATATTGCTACTGCAAATAGTTGTGTATGAATTCTCATTTATGTTACATTAAAACACATGTTTTTGTTTAATTGTTGTATAGGTAAGATGTGCTTTGTATGGATGGGGCCTAAACCGATGGTGTATATAACCGAACCTGCTATAGTAAGAGAGATATTGGCTAATAATTATCAGTTTCAAAGGTTAAGAAAAGGAAATCCATTATTTAGGATGCTAATGAGAGGGCTAGTAGATGTTGAAGGTGATCAATGGGTCAAACATAGAAAAATCATTAGTCCTGCATTTCATGTCGAAAAGCTCAAGGTTTTGACACCTAACCTTCTATCTTTTCGTTAAAATGAGATTGAATCGTAAAGTTTCAAGTTGTTATATAATACTTTTTGTAGCATATGGTACCTGAATTCTATGTGAGCTGCAATGATATGATAAACAAATGGGAAAATTTGCTAATGAAAGAATCATCGTGTGAAGTTGATGTGTGGCCCTATCTCCAAGCTATGTCAAATGATGTAATTTCACGTACGGCGTTTGGTAGTAGTTTCGAAGAAGGAAGAAAGATATTTGAACTTCAAGAAGAAATGGTGGGGTTGATTATCACGTCTGCACAGTCTACTTACATTCCAGGATCGAGGTGAGTATGCTTAACTTCAAAAAATGGGACGAGTACTAGTCGTATTTTTATTGAAGTTTTAGTAATAATTAATCATATCTAGCTAACTTGAACTTCAAATTAAACTTATTATCTTTTACTATAAGATTCAAGGTGTCACTGCCATATTTTAAGAAGGGAATTTTATTTTTAAGTTACATACATTGATACTACAGGTTTTTGCCAACAAAACGTAACAAGAGGTTGAAAGAGATCGACCAAATAGTGAAATCTTTGATAAGGGGTACTATTGGTAGACGAGTTGTTGCGATGAAAGAAGGAAAAGGTAATAGCAATGACCTTCTGGGAACGCTTTTGAAATCAAATTACGAAGAAATTAACAAAGAGGGGAACAAAAACTCCGGGTTAAGTACAGAAGAAATTATCGAAGAATGCAAGCTTTTCTATTTTACAGGACAAGAAACTACAAGAGATTTGTTGGTTTGGACCATGATTTTGTTGGGTCAACACACGAACTGGCAAACACGCGCTAGAGAGGAAGTTTTTCATTTCTTTAAGGATACAAAACCGGATTTTGAG
Source organism: Gnaphalium uliginosum (assembly GCA_963930675.1). Classification (NCBI taxonomy): domain Eukaryota; kingdom Viridiplantae; phylum Streptophyta; class Magnoliopsida; order Asterales; family Asteraceae; genus Gnaphalium; species Gnaphalium uliginosum. The sequence continues at coordinate 8,750,336 of OZ005685.1, read as the reverse complement.
GGGTTAAGTCATCTAAAAGTCGTAAGCTTTTTCATCCTTAACAATGACATTCTATATATCTTTATATCAATATTGTTCCATTATATAGTATAGTTACTATGTATGTCAGGTTAACATGATTTTCAACGAAGTTCTTAGACTATATCCACCAGGAATCTCGTTAGGGCGAGTAGTACATAAACAAACCACACTAGGAGAGTTAATGCTACCGGCTGGAACCCTCTTGCAAATAAATACAATGCTTTTACATTATGATCAAGATCTATGGGGCGACGACGTTATGGAGTTCAATCCAGAGAGGTTTTCTGAAGGTGTGTCAAAAGCGACAAAGGGAAAAACATGTTACATCCCGTTTGGTGGAGGCCCACGTATATGTATTGGACAAAATTTTGCTTTGTTGGAAGCAAAAATAACGCTTGTTATGATTCTACAACATTTCTCTTTTGAGATATCTCCATCGTACTCGCACGCTCCACACATTTTAATCACACTTCAGCCTCAGTTTGGTGCTTACATGATTTTACACAGACTTTGAATATTTAATTTATACACGTTTTATGATTTATTTTGAAGTATAATGTCATATTTGTATGATGATGATGCAAAAAAAATTATCTTAGTTTTTTGTTTTATTTTGACATATAGCAGAACAAGTTACATTCAATTTTGTTATTTCTTCAACACTTTTAGAAATCAATATGTGGTTTGATTTAGTTTGGTTCGAAAGAATCGTGGGTGTGTTTGGACGAAGGGTTTTGGTACGTGAAATGAGAATGAGAATGAAAAAAAATAAAATTAGTTGTTCGTTTAAATGGTGTGAGTGCAGTACTACTCCAAAAACCAAACACCCCCGGGTCCCTCTAAAACCTTAAACGTTGCCGTTGTATGATTAATTAAATACCTTTCATATTCAGAGTAACTTAAAGTTTTTATTCAATTCATTAATGGTTTTAGGATTGGACAATATTTATTTTCAAAATATTTCCTTAATATTTTAATGTAATTTTAAAGTACCCTGACTCTCAACTTCTAGTATTTGTCATGGACACTAATTCTGGTTCCGGTTCACGACTAATTCGTTTTAAAAATAAATAAATAAATAATATTTTTTTCCCCGTGTTTACTGTACCCTAGATAGGACATAATTACGTTAAAGGGTCACTTCAAACGAGAATGATGCAGTAAAAAATTTTGATGCTGTAAAAGTTTTAAATGTGAGATGCAGTGAACGTTTATACAGTGAATTTAAGTCGTAAATCAAAAAAATTAGTGGATGAGATTCCCTACCCCTTTCCTCTCTAACACACATGGTCCTCTAATCCCGAAACTTATATTAAAATAAATATATATGCTATATTCCATTTTATTGATAACGAAAAGTATGCATTGTTAATTTGTCATCGACGACTTCCCACCTACCAAAAGGTCCTCAACTAAAATATGTATGACCACAAATTTGACAACGAACGGAAGAACTGAGACTTGTTTTTTTCGTCATCTCGCGGTCACCAAAATGATCGAGATCTCAATTTCTCTCTTTCGAAATAAATACTACAATGTAACATTTTTTTTTTTTGTAAGACACTACTTTTATAAATATCGTTATATATCTATTTATGTGTTCATATTACTATTTTTTTATTTAAAAATAAGTATTTATTTTGTATGCACCTTATGTTTTTCTGTATACTTTCACAGGTGGTTGTTGTTACAGTTGAAAGTTGTTACTACAGTTGAAAAGTTAAAGTAAAAAGATTATATATGCTATTGATGAGCAAACAACATAGATATTTTTAATGTACGGTAGCCACTTTAATTTTGTTAATTGTTAATTTGTTAATATTGTATTATTGGAGGGGACCAAATATTGCTCCCTCAACCACGTTTAAGATCAATGACAGGTGTTTTAAAGTGATAAAACATAGTAAACCATTGATAATATAGTCAAATTAAATGACATTTCGTATATGTTTAATTATTATTCTTGGTTAAGTTTGTTTGAAATTCTACTCTCTCTGAGCCTTCAAAAGAATATCATGTAACAATTTTTTTTTTAAATTTAAGATATGTGAAAGAATATCATGCAACAATTTTTTTTAAATTTAAGATATGTGAAATGAATCTCAGTTTCGTCTTTAAATTTAAGGTAGTTTGAATGAATTCTATAAGAAATAACTGACTGAAAATTATACATGAAAGTAAAATTAGGAGTTCAATAATTTTTAAGTTATTTTTTATAAATAGACGATTAAATTGAGACGGACGGAATAGGATTTATGTAAATGGTGTCGAAAATATTTCCTAATATTGTTTATTAAAAAAAACTATCCAACTTTGAGGATATTCATGGAACATGCTTTTTTGGCAAAATATGAAGTCGTTGTAAGTATACTTTGTGAGATGTCTGATCGAAGAGAAAAAAATGCTGATTTTTATGGTGCAATTTTTATAATCTTTTAGTGAGTCATTATTGAGATATTTAATTTTAAAAACGTGAAGGAAATTGAATTTTGTAACACGTGATACATTCTTATTTGATTCTTCCATTCTCACTAAAAAATTTCATTCTTATTTGAACTTCACTATAGTTATTAATTAGGGTTTATCATTTCGCTTTAAATTTACAGTGACGATGAAAACTTAGAAAATATACTATAAAAAGGATGATTAATTAACCTTAATGAATGTTCAAGTATTAATTAGCTAGCTACACTGCCATTCATATACATTAATCGCACGTTCGCACGGATAATCTAATCTAGTTGTAATACTCAGAGTCGTCTTTAAGGGTGTAAATGATGTCACCGTATATGGTCCTCAAAGTTTAGAAACTTCAAAATTTTATATATAGTGTATTATATGTAAGTATATAAATATAAATATATATATATATTTTTTGGGGCCTTCAAACAAAAAAAATGCTTAAAGTGTATATGTTAAAGACTATACGTACGGTAAAAATCATTATAATTAAAAACTTTTCTTAATATTTTTTAACCTTTGAGGTCCCAACAACTAAATAACATTTTCGAAACAAGCATTAGCAAATAACAAGAGTACCAAAATCGAATAGTTATAAACACATACCAAACTCTCAATGTTCAACAAGTTTGTAACATGCACAATTATCAACTTGATTATGTAAAGTGAAGACAACAACAAAATTCATCTTAATACATTTGTACTTTTCAAATAACTCAATCTTAAAAAGGAGTCATTGATATATATTTTAGGAAGTAATAAGTCATCTATAATCATTAAAATATGAATAGCGATTACTTAAATATAAGTGATGTTCACCAAAAGGTGGAGAATGACAATTATAATATAGACAACGATGATGTAAATATATAGATGCTGATAATCAAATACAAATAATGATAATCAAATATCAAGAAATGGTAACGTAAATGTAAATGATAATCAAAACCTAACCTACTTATGGAAACACATAAAATCAACTTCTCATAAATTTTTCCTTGTGAGATCGATTTGCTGAAAATGATGGGTTTTCTATTCCCTTACTAGATTAACATACAATGCGGAAATAATAATTAATCTAGAGCATGAAGGAAACTAAACCCTAAAGGATCTTAACTTAATAATAATAAACAACAAAACAAAATAAATAGATAAGAAAAAAACTAACCTTTGAGAAAATCGGATTTTTCACACGCAGACCACCTTGACTTGGAGGCGAGTACTCAAACCATAGCACCTCTAATGGTTCACACTCACGAACCAAAGAGAAAATTCCAACTCCTAAGGTCCCGATTAAATCGAGTAATATCTTACAAGGAGTCGGACTGAGAAAAAGAGAATGATGTCCTTTGAAACCATGGCATGCCCCCTATTTATATAGGGGAGTGAAGGCTTGGGTTTATTCTTTGGCCGATGTGGGACATACGGATTTCGGGTTCCAACCGCCGGTTGGAATATCCAGCCGGCGGTTGAACTTGCGTGTTCCACCGCCATACAACATTTGACTCCAGCCGTCGGTTGAACATTCCAACCGGCGGTTGAATTCAGCTTCCAGAATTTTCCATCTGTTTCATTTAGTTTCTAACTAATTCATCACTATGATAATTAATAAACCAAATAATTAACTTATAATATTAATTCCAATTAATATTATCTCTCATTTATTTCACTTTAATTGTTCATTGAGGGCGACCCAAAAAGGAGTCTACTTTTAATGATATACTTACCAACTAGTTATGCACTTGGACACTATATCCAACAGTCTTCCACTTGGACAAGTCATCAACTATTATTGGTCAAATCTATCCCATTAACTAAGCAGAGAGTGTCATCCAACGCTACTGCCAAACTCTGAATCATATCTAGAGACGACCCTTAGATAAGTGATCAAATATTCCTTTGTTCTACTGATATCGTATTAAACTGAGACATGGATTTTAATCAATCTCAAGATTCAAGATTATGTTTTCTGATTTTCGATTATTTTGACTATATGAGACAACTGAATTGTGCACATCAACTTAGTCTCGGCTAGGCCTAGCACTTTGGAGTCAACTTTTAATCATCAAAGGGCCCATGATATCGCTTTTCCATTTAGGCAAAAGGAACAAATAAATTTCGACTACATAGTACTAGTCAACTCATCATGATACACCTAGCATACCCTTTATGACTGGCATTTACACGCAACGTTTGAATAAACTAAAGTATAACAGATTTGAAAAACTAGAAACTCAATATATCTCCATTTTAAGAATAAAGGATATTATCATCTTAAAATTCTATGAAGTGATCTCTTTAAGTACGGGTCTCTCATATACTAAAATCTCCATCAAGTACTCATGAGTGTTGCAGCATTCTCCGTGCTATGTCTAATCTCCATAGACAATCTACTAACACTCCATGACAGTTTTAAAATCAACACTAACTTCCTGTAGTATGAACGACTGAGGAGGTTTGAGTAAAACAAATTACTCGGGAAGTGAATTCTAAACATGCAAAATGAAACACAATGACAAACAATAGTAAATGGTAGAACTCTTTCAAATAAATAAATCTCCATTATTTAATCACCAAATATATTACATTTCCATCATTGCTATAATGTTTCTGATTCAAACTAACAACTAAAACTTTATATTATCTCTTAAACCTATGCTCCTAGCATGTTCATCGTGTTTGGACCTTGCCAGTGCTTTTGTGAACGGATCAGCCGGATTATCCTCTGATCGTACATGCTTCACAACCACGTGTCCTTCTTCTACATTCCTTCGAACAAAATGGTATTTTCTTTCTATGTGCTTTGACTTCCCATGATCCTTGGGTTCTTTAGTCAAAGCGACTGCACTTTCATTGTCGCAGAATATATCGATGGGGTCTTAAACTGTTGTAACAACTCCAAGATCTCCAATGAAATTCCTCATCCATATGGCTTTCTTTGAAGCTTCGCAAGCTGCAATATACTCAAACTCGCATGTGGAGTCTGCTACTGTATCTTGCTTTGAACTTTTCCATGTCACCGCTCCCCCATTCAGTAAGAATACCCAACCAGACTGTGACCGACTATCATCTCTATCTGTTTGGAAACTTGCATCATTATAACCCGTTACTCTAAGTTCTTCTTCTCCGCCATAAACTAAGAACCTGTCTTTAGTATTTCTTAAATACTTGAGAATATTCTTTACAGCTGTCCAATGACCTTCACCAGGATTCTGCTGATGTCGACTCACCATGCTCAAAGCAAATGAGACATCAGGCCTTGTACACGTCATGGCATACATGATCAATCCTATAGCTGAAGCATATGGGACTCGACTCATTCAGATTTCGGACATAGATCTTTACTAATCTTTATGCCATGATGTAAGGGTATATTCCCTTTCTTGGAATTTTCCATTTTAAATCTTTTCAAAATTTTATCCAAGTACGTGTTCTGGCTGAGTCCTATGAGACGTTTCGACCTATCTATGTAAATCTTTATACCAAGAATATATGCTGCATCTCCCAAATCTTTCATAGCGAAACATTTTCCCAACCAATCTTTTACACTTTGTAATGTTGGGATATCATTTCCTATGAGTAGTATATCATCCACATATAATACTAGGAAGAGTACAACACTCCCACTGACCTTAACATATATATAGGACTCATCTTCGCTTCTAGAAAATCCAAACTGTATGACTTTCTCATGGAAGCAGAGATTCCAGCTACGAGAAGCCTGTTTAAGTCCATAAATGGCTTTTTCAAGCTTGCACACTCTTTTAGGATACTTTGCATTTTCAAAACCCTCTGGTTGTGCCATAAACACATCATTTGTAAGTTTTCCGTTAAGGAAAGCGGTTTTGACATCTATCTGCCATATTTCATTATCATGAACTGCAGCTATCGCAAGCATTATCCTAATTGACTTTATCTTAGCTACTGGTGAGAAGGTTTCCTCATAATCAATCCCAAGGGTTTGAGTATAGCCTTCGCTACCAACCTAGCTTTATAAGTGTGTACCTTCCCATCCATGTCTGTCTTCTTTTTGAAGATCCACTTACAACCCACCGTCTTAAGACCGGGTGTAGTGTAGCTTCCTTCCACTTGGCAGCCTCAGGGCCTACCATCGCTTCCTTGTAATTAGCAGGCTCATCCAAATCAATTAGTGTACTATCACTAATCTTGTCCTCTTCTTCAATATGGTAACCATAGTAGAACTGAGGAGGATTGATAACTCTACTACTTGTTCTACGAACGGGTAAGGATATGTCTTCAGGTTCAACAGGTGCCACCACCTCTCGTTGAGTGTGAGTGTTTACTATATGTTCTTCATCGGTCGATTCTTGAATTTATTCAAGATCTATCTTACTCCCACTGTCCTCTTTAGATATCATTTCTCTCTCAAGGAATACTCCTCTTCGAGCTACAAACACCACATTTTTCTTGGGTCTGTAAAATAGATATCCAAACGACTCTTGTGGATAATCGACGAAAAGACACTTTTCAGATGTGGACTCTATTTTGTCCTGAGTTTCTCGTCTAACGAAAACCTCGCAACCCCAGATCTTGATGTGACCAAGAGAAGGACGTTTTCCCTTCCACATCTCATAAGGTGTCTTTGAAACCTTCTTAGTGGGTATTTGATTTAAGATATGTGCGGCTGTCTCTAATGCGTAACCCCAGAAGCTTATTGGAAGTGTTGCCCGACTCATCTTAGATCGAACCATGTCTAACAGAGTTCTATTTCTCCTCTCCGCAACTCCATTTAGTTGTGGTGTTCTAGGAGGAGGCAATTATTAAACTATTCCACAATTTCTAAGATGATCAAGAAACTCGATACTAAGGTATTCTCCTCCCCTATCGGATCGGAGTACCTTTATCTTTTTGCCCAGTTGATTCTCTACTTCGTTTTGATATCTTTTGAATATTTCAAAAGTATCGGACTTATGTTTAATCAAATAAACATATACATATCTACTGAAGTCATCAGTAAAAGTAACGTAGTAGCGATTTTCATCTTTTTAGCGCATCGGAATGGTCCACATACATCTATGTGTACCAAGTCCAATAGTCCTTCACCTCTTTCACATGATCCAGTGAATGGCGATTTAGTCATCTTGCCTAGTAAACAAGATTCACATACATCATTCGATTTGATGTCGAATGATTCCAACACTCCATACTTTTGGAGTTGGGCGATGCGTTTCCTGTTAATGTGCCCAAGACGATAATGCCACAATTTGGATTTATCAAGATCATCACACGAATCAACATTTAAAATCACATTGCTAACACATTCAACATTTTCATATATGCCTTTGTAAGGAGAAACTTTAAAAATAAAACTACCATTTAGATAAACCAAAATATCTCCATTCTCATTATCAAATGAAAATCGATAACCATCCTTGAACAATGCATAAAATGAAATTATGTTTCTAGTCATTTCTGACGAATAACAGCAATTATTTAAATCTATCCTAACTCCAGACTTCAGCATGAGCTCGAATTTTCCAATCTTAGTCATGGGCGTGAATTTCCCGTTTCCCATGATTAAATTGAGCTCTCCATGCTTCAAACTTCTACTTTCCTTTAGACCCTGTAATACAGTGCAAATGTAAGTACCACACCCTGTATCCAGAACCCACGAATCAGAAGTTGTAGTATTATGGAGTTCAATCATAAACATACCTGAGTGACTACTTTTTTCGACCTTTCCGTCTTTAAGGTCATTCAGATATTTTGGGCAGCTACGCTTCCAGTGCCCCTTTGTGTTGCAGTAAAAGCACACTGCTTCCTTTGGATCATTTGTAGGTGCAATCTCAGAATCAAGCTTTCTCTTGGAACTACGACTAGACTTTCCGGTCTTTCCTTTCCAAGTTTTTCTTTTCTTTGCATTGTGATCAATAGCCAACACATGAGCTGCTGAGGTAGAGGGCACATCAATCTTCTTGATCCCTTGCTCAGCGGTTTGCAGCAAGTTATGGAGTTCCATTATTGAGGTTTCTTTCTCATTCAAATTCATTTGATATGAGATTATAAACTGATTGTAGACAGCTGGTAGGTGAGATAGAATTATGTTTATCGAAAGCTGAGTATCAAACATCATGTTTAATGATTCCAACCTATCAAAGTACCCTTTAATCTCCAAGACGAGAGCACAAATAGAGGCTCCAGGTTTAGGTTTGCAAGCCATGACGGATTTAACCACATCAAGACGTTCTTTGCTTGCCTTTGCCTGAAACATTTCCTTTAGCTGTTGGTTCATTTCATAAGCCCAAGTATTCTCAAAAGTCTTTTGCAATTCAGGGCTCATGGAAAATGCCATGATGCAAGACACTTTGTTTGCATCGTCATAATGTTTTCGGTGAGCTTCAATCTCCTCTTGGGTTGAATCATGATCAATAATGGGAATCTGCTCATCGAGAACATACTCCTTGTTCTCGTACCTTAGGGTAAACCTAAGGTTTCGCATCCAGTCCATATAGTTTGGACCAGTAAGTCTTTCCCTCCCAAGAACTGAGAGTAGTGAGAAGTTCGAGTTATTTGCGGAACTGGGAGCGGGAGGAATAGTACCATTTTTAGTAGACATCTATAATATAAAACAGTTTTAGTTAGTATGAATATTCCTTAATTGTTTAATTACCCAATTCTAAATTAAGGCTAGGATCCATATTTTCGATTCGTTTTATGAAGAGGTTTGCCGTAATCATATCACGAATTTATTTTAGGTAGACAATGCTTTTGTCAATTTCATTCTCTATGAAATTCCTAGTTCTTTTGAGATTCATTGATTCAATCAATGGCATGTTAATATCGGATATGCTTATCTACCATTCATGACTGGGATGCCGAGGATCATGAATAAGATAGTGAACTTAACCATGCAAAACTCGCGTGGTCCCCGGCCCGAGTACACTCGAGAATCGCGAGTCTCACATTACCTCTCACTTATGTCCTCTCATTAAGGTGCCGGTAAACCACACACGCTCCATTAATAGTCCATATAAGAGATATGCGGTTTTCATGGGCTAGCATACAATTCACATTTGTTATACTTAAAACGAGATTTTGTTTTAGTACTTTAAGTCAATACTTTTGATCTTGACATCATCCTATCAAAAGTCCTCGGTAGCTCCATTGAACGCACAAAGAAGCGGAGAAGTAGGTCAACACAAAGCATATTAAAAATCCACTTCTTTAGGGAAGTAAAATGTCCAGCCTTATACCTCTCTTATAGTTTGTTTACCATGGGTGAGCCGATTTATCAATTGACTGATAACGTATTTAAACTTTAAATGATACATATATATTTATCATAATATATATAGGTCTCTTTAAACTTTTAAAGTTTAGGGTTCTATTTTAAACATTTTAAAATTTAAGGATATCATTTAAACAATTTAAATATTAGTATTTATTCTAGATCCATATTAACATTTAATGATCATACAAATTTATCTATGAATTACTATTTACAATTAACTATTAAGTAAGTAGTAACTCCATTGTTAAGTGCCTATATTATTAAGCTAAGGCTCTGATACCATTGATGAGTTTTCTATTCCCTTACTAGATTAACATACAATGCAGAAATAATAATTAATCTAGAGCATGGAGGAAACTAAACCCTAAAGGATCTTAACTTAATATTAATAAGCAACAAAACAAAATAAATAGATAAGAAAAAAACTAACCTTTGAGAAAATCGAATTTCTCACACGCAGACCACTTTGACTTGGAGGCGAGTACTCAAACCATAACACCTCTAATGGTTCACACCCACGAACCAAAGAGAAAATTCCAACTCCTAAGGTCCCGATTAAATCGAGTAAACTCTTACAAGGCGTCGGAATGAGAAAGAGAGAATGATGTCCTTTGAAACCATGGCATGCCCCCTATTTATATAGGGAGAGGGAAGGCTTGGGTTTATTCTTTGGCCGACGTGGGACATACGGATTTCGGGTTCCAACCGCCGGTTGAAATATCCTGTCGGCGGTTGAACTTGCGTGTTCCACCGCCATACAACATTTGACTCCAGCCGCCGGTTGAACATTCCAACCGGCGGTTGAATTCAACTTCCAGAATTTTCCATCAGTTTCATTTAGTTTCTAACTAATTCATCACTATGATAATTAATAAATCAAATAATTAACTTATAATTTATTTCACTTTAATTGTTCATTGAGGGCGACCCAAAAAGGAGTCTACTTTTAATGATATACTCAAGTTATGCACTTGGACACCGTATCCAACAGAAAAATCCTTGAAAAATGATGAAATAATATTTTTGTCGTATTATATTATTTTACTTCAAAATAGAAAGAAACAAAATGGTATATGCATCCCGTTCTTTAGGTTACACAAATAATAGAACTTTAATTCATTATTTTGGGACCTCATTTTGAAGGTTCGCACAGAGCCTCTAAAAAATCGAGAACGACCCTAATAGTACTCCTTATAAAAAGTGTTTAAGCATAATTAAATTAAATTAAATATACGTTCTCTCATTTGAACAACCTAGATAAACTTGTATACCATTTTTAATCTTACTTGTAAGGTGAGTTTTCATTAGCTTTTGCCAACTGAGGTATATGTTAGTAGAAATATTTGTATATGCATTTTACATTTTGTTTATCATGCTTTTGTTTTAAGATAAATTGTTTATGCATGCTTTCGTTTAAAGAGTAGTTCTATATGTTATTATATGAACTGTTAGAGTTATCTATTATCATGATAATAGAGAAAAAGTCGTCAGTAAACGATAAATGACAGAGGTCATTGTTACACGACAATTGACATAAGTTGAGAAAGAGTCGGATTGCATGCTATTAAATGTTATTTTAACGTTGTTTAGAGTATTTTAAAACTGCATGATATTACGTATGTTTGAGAAAAGTATTTTTGAGAATAGTATGTTTGTAGAGTAAACCGTGAACTCACCAGCGTTAGTTGACCTAGCATGGGTCTCATGTTGTTGTTACAGGTTTGTAGAACTTAACTAGAGGGATGTTGAACTGAAAAGAGAGGAGAATGTCTAGAAAGTTTTTGAAGACGTTGTATGTGAATTGCTATTATCGAATAGTTTGTATTCGGAATAGTAAGATTTCCGCTGTATAGATATTCATTTACAAAAATAGATGTTAAAAGTTACAACTCCTAATTTTGAGGTTTAACACGAAATCTTCATATACACAATATTTACGGTTTATTATATTTATTTTCATATCTAAGATCATATGGGCATTTTCAATTGCAAATAAGGTGAAAAAACTATTTGAAAAGTTCTATCTCGTTAGAGTTGATAGCTCAATCTAGCAAATGATTTGCTAAATTTGAGTTATTGCTCAATAACTTTATTTGATGAATGTGTTTACAACTTTTCTATAAAAAATTTCATTGAACTAGATAGGTAACAAAATAAGTGAAATGACATATTGTCATAGAAAAAACCCTTTCAAAGACCCAGATGACGTGTTTGGTAACTTGTCTTACCGAAGATCACGAGAGCCTGAGTTTATGTTTCTATAAGCCCAATTTACTAGCATTATTTGATAGAGAATTTTTTTTTTATGAGTTCATTAAAAAAAAAAAGTCACCGAAAATAGCTTCTTGGAGCATATTATAGCTTATAAAAATTAAAATTAACTAAATACCATTTATTTCATACGTAATTTTATTTTTTATTTTATTTTTACATTTACAGCATCAGCTACTTCGTCAAACATCTTTAAGAAAATATAAATATAATGACTACTTTCCAACTCTAATAATAAGAGCATACAAAGTGGGGGCAAGATTGTCACCGTTTTGCACTAAAAACGCCGTTCAATGACGTCTTTCCACTCTCGGACGTCGTTCCGGATGGTCTTCTCGACAACGTATGACCTTGAACGTTGCGTTCCAAATTTGTTTATTATTATTTTATCTATTCAAATAAATTCTAGCGATCAACTTTTTAAAAAAAAAATTAAAATATAGCCGTTTTATGGACGCTTTTTTGTCTTTTTTTTATATCACATTTTTATACATTATAAATACAACACTTGCAACATAAATCAAAACACTCATTATCGTCTCATTCTCATCTTCAAAAACTCAAAAACTCTTTTTTTACTATACTTCAAACCATGTCGCAAATCCTAACAACCCAAACAATCCATATCACCTTTACTCTCAATGGAATCCGTTCTCGAACGTTTCATCATCTTCAAATCTGTCAACACCCACCTCCTCAAATGCACAATTGTCGAAATTTGATCAACAATATCTTATGTCAGAAACTCAAGTCCCGCAAACACAATACACTCAATCATCAAGACTTCTTAATTTTTAGGACTTTTTAAATACCGTTTTTATATTATGTAATTTTTTTTACAACTTGTAATATATTTTTTTAATTTATTTTAATCAATGTTATTTTCTATTTAAATTATTTTACTATTTGTTTCAATTTATTAAATTATTTGAATTTCTGAGAAAAAAGAATATCATAATCCCAGACCACTCTAAAACAGTGTCTTCTACTTTTTTAACTTATAAGTTTTATTATTCTTCTACTTTTTTAACTTATATAATTTTACTATAAAAACAATATCCCCATTGCATGTGTTCTATTTCGGTTATAAGCTTACGCCCAACTTTTACCAAATACACCTTGTATCATGACCCCACACTTTTTGAAATATAATATTGAATTGATTTAACACCAAATTCGTACGAAGAAAATAAAATAGACACGTTTCACCTGACCCCACACTTTATTTTTATATTACTTTATTTTTATCTGGCAATAGCCTCGAGGACTCTTTTAAAAAAAGAATTATGTGTATAAACAAATATAGATTTAAGTGAGTGAGATAGTTATTAAAAAGTTAGTGAGGCGTTATGCGCCTAGAAGTTTTAATCATAGCCCGGGGGCCTGGCGCTCGAGCGGTTGTTAGAAAAATCATTTTAATTATTTATTTTTTAACCCATCTATTATTGGTTCTTTCATTCCTCTCTCTCGTGACTCTATATTTTCATTCTTCTATTCGCTACCGTCAATTCATTTCTGTACAAATTAATGGTAGTTAAGCTTTGATTTTTTATCACCACCGATCAATTTGCAGTTGCAGTTCACTAAATAAAATATCGAATCATCTTTTTATTTCTGATTTTTTGGAGATGGAAGCTGCCGTACAGTCACAACTTTTCGGTTCAGAGATTCATGGTTTTAAAACTATGCAAGGTGAATTTTAATTATATATATATTTATTTATGTATAATGTTTATTAAATCATTTTGCATATTTGTGTTTTTTGTTGGACTGAGAGTGTGTATGTATGTATAATATATTTATTAGTTGTCGGAAGTTTTTGTGTACGCTACTATGCTTATTCTTTTTAGGCAAATTTGCAATAAACAGTAGTGTAAAGTAATTCTACCTGTGTTTCAAGAAAAATATAATAGTATATTGTAATTTGCCCAAAAAAATATATGCAACATGTTTGTGTGGTTTTATAACTGTGTTCAAGGGTTTTATAGTGGGGATGAAATGATAGTTGCAGAACAGGAATAAAGAAAAATAAGTGGAAGCTGCAGAACAAGAAACAATTTAGGGTTTAACCAAGTACATTTAGAAATGTTTATCTATTAAATATACGATGCTTATTTTATTTTGTATTTTTGGTGTATATAACTTAGGTGCCGTCAACAACATATCTTATTACGTTGAATAAAGCAAGGTCGAAAATAAGCTTTTAGTTAATTTTTTGTTCTTGTTGATATGAGGATATGTGCAGTTTGGTGCACCTTTCATTTCCCCTTAATTATAGTTTCTAACATTGAATTGTATCTGTTTCCGAAAGTTGGACAATATTCGTAAGAAAATCCATTTTGACCAAAAACACAAAGTAACACGTTCGCTAATTTAAATGCTTTTTAACAATCAGTTCTCAACAGTTTGTTTGCTAATATAATAGTTTATGAAAGTTAAATTGTCAATGGTTTCCGAAACTTCGATGCTGCTGAATGCTTATGACTAAAAGTAGAAACAAAGAGTGAAATACATATCCATAATTTAGTGCAATGTGCCCTTGTTTTACTTTTAATTGAGTATACTGTTGTTGGTTATTACTGTGTTTCAGTCTATTGGGGCTTACATCTTATGACATTCTTAATTTGTTAATATACGGTGATCTACTTTTAAAAATTTAAAACCTGATAAATAAAAAATGCAGAGTTCTGTTTTTAATTTGTTAGTTTGTTTAGAAGGTTGATATTATTGTTTTCAATGAGTAATAAATGCTATACAGTTTTTATATTTCACACCCTTTTGTTGTCTAATATAATTCCCATGTCGATATTAAGTTAATAACTAATCATATATATTAATATTCATGTTCTATGATAAGCTACCAATTTACATGGTGAATAATAAGCATAGATTCTTTTGTATAAAATAGGTAATATGATGAGGGAGTGTGAGGTGGTGATCTATTTTTTACAACCTACATAAATTTTAGTCATATATAAAGTTAATTAGTGAAGTACATGCATGCATCGGTATATGTATTTCTTGTGGTAATATAACATTTCTCCTCCAATATTGATGTTGGTAACTATACTCTGTCCTTCTGTCTAAGAATGTTTCTTACTTCCATGAACAGATTTAGATGTGCCCACCATGTTTGAGGAAGCCAAGGCAAGATGGCTCCGGCCCAACGAAATCCATGCAATACTTTGTAACCACAAGCATTTCAACATTCTCGTGAAGCCATTGAATCTACCAAAAAGTACGTCCTATGTCGTCCTCTGTTTTGGATTTCTGAGGTTATGTTCTCGGCTTAGATGGGCCCAAATTTTAATGTCTTTTACCCAATGTTTTAAGAACCGGTTCAACCGGTCCGGTCCGACCGGTTGAACCGGATTTTTTCAGAAATCCGGCTCAAAATTAACCGGTTTTTCTAAAGTTTGACTAGTCAACAAACCAGCTGGGCCGGCCGGCCGGACTGGGTTGGACCGGGAACCTGACCACTGTGTTAAACCGGTTTCACTTTTTCTTTTTTTTTTTGATCAAAAAACTTATTATATATTATATTTTAAATAATAAATATGTAGATGTATAATATATAGGAGGAGGAAGCCTCTAAGGTTTTATATAAGAATCGATGTGGGATAACTCTTCAGTTTCCAATCTACCAATTACCAACTTTCAAATTGTTTTTTTCTAAATATGTTTGCATCGTTAAAACCCAATGCACCATCAACTGACGCACATTCAAATCTCATTTAGGGTGTGTTTGGCAATCACATATTGAGGGATTCTTGGAGATGGAGATTCTAAATTTCAAGAAACTCTATTTACAATCCATGTTTGGCATGCACAAAAAATAGAAATTATTGAAAAAATAAACCTTTAAAAGAGAAGCTCTTGAAACTAGTTTCTAAAATAATTCTCATCTCCATCCTCATCTCCATCTAACGTTGTCAAACATACCCTTAGTTTTCATTATACGGAGTTTTTTTTTTATATAATAATGAGTTTAGAAACTCTTCTGTCATCATATAAATCACAAACAATTGGATTGTTAAGAATGTTTTTTACTTGTTGTTAGATTCTTAAATTATTGAATTGTTAAATTGTTTAGTGGACATCAGTTTGTATGTCTTTTACTTCATGTATATATTTTATTTTTAGGTTTTTTACAAGTCCGGTCCGACCACCCGGCCCAAACGGTCCGACCAGAAATTGGCACTCGTCCGGTTCGACTAAAAAATTGGGTTTTAAAACATTGCTTTTACCCTTTCCTTTTATATGTCTGAAAAAGAAATGTTCAAAGTTGACCATCACACTTTTATACGAGTGTATTCCTTAATAGAATAGTTTTAGCTTCTTCACTGGATTTGCCTTTCCACTAAGAACTTACGTACTCGAAAGTACTGACATATATATACACATCGTCTCCAATGAGACTTGAATGCACAACCTCTTGGTTGATGGGTTTCTCACATACCACTAGGCCAAAGGCCCTTTGGTTGATGTTATCTGATTGTCCTTTTTGTGTAATCAAATAGGTGGCACCATCGTCCTATTTGACAGGAAGATGCTCAGAAATTTCCGGAGGGATGGCCATAATTGGAAAAAGAAAAAAGACGGAAAAACAGTCAAAGAAGCTCATGAACACTTGAAAGTGAGTTTTATTTTTTGGATGCAAAAAGCGACTTGAGTAATTACTATCTATAGGGTTATAGTGGTGTTTCATTTCAATGCTCCAATGCTTGAGTCAGATTAATGATAGGATCAATTTGAGGTCCACTCCAGTAAACTATTATTGAGATTCCATTGGTTCATACGCATAAAAGAAATGAAATTTCTAATAGGAAATAATATCAAAAATCAAAATCTTTGTGACCTCGATTTCTAAATCAAGTAAAATTCAAAATCAAGTTTACATCTAATAACTAGTCCTAACAGAATTTTGTAAAATGTAGGTTTTCATAAACGTTCAAAATTGCAAACGCCAGTTGTTTATCTAGTTTACTTCCTTTTAATTTGTAGATTGTAGATGAAAAACCAACAACCAAAGCGTTTTCAGTTTAGAAGACTCAGTTCAGTTTTTTATTTATTTATTTATTTATTTATGTGAATTTTATATACAAATACTAGTGAATTCTGTTACGAGATTATGTGTCTACTTATTAATATAGGTTGGGAACGACGAAAGGATTCATGTGTATTATGCACATGGTGATGATCAGTCGACCTTTGTTCGCAGATGTTACTGGCTTCTTGATAAGTATGCAGCCTTTGAAAGTCTCATGGGTTATGAGCCCTTCTTTGTTCATTAATTATTTCTACTGTTATAAAGATACTTCCTTTCTTTATCCATTTTTTATTGGATATACAGATTCTTCGGTTCTTTATTTCTTGT
Source organism: Gnaphalium uliginosum (assembly GCA_963930675.1). Lineage (NCBI taxonomy): Eukaryota > Viridiplantae > Streptophyta > Magnoliopsida > Asterales > Asteraceae > Gnaphalium > Gnaphalium uliginosum. The sequence goes on along the minus strand of OZ005685.1, from coordinate 8,732,955 downwards.
TACTTTGAATCATTTTTGTTGCTTCTGTTACAGGAAACTGGAACACATTGTTCTTGTTCATTATCGCGACACTCAGGAGGTTGGTCCATTATAAGAACTTTCAATATTAGTAGATAAATATTGCATATATTTGGCTCTTCTTATTAATAAAGGTCACTGCTACTTATAGCTATTTTGAACTCATTATGCAGTCGCAAGGTTCCCCAACTGTTGAATCGAATTCTAGCTCAGACCCACCCGCTTCGTGGAATCTGTCAGAAGACAATGATGGGGTTGATCAGATCTATTATGCTGGTGCGTAAGGTTATTGACTGAAGAACAGATATTTTTAACAATTAATCTGCATGTCAAATATGATTAAAAATTATTTTTCTGTAAAGTAAATCTTATTTCTTGAATAAAAAATAATCTTTGAGGTTTTATGCATTAAACATAAAACTCGTTTTATTCAAGCTAATGTCTTAATTCTTATTATGTCGCGCGTTGACGCGTAAAAGGTAATACATGAACTGAAATGATCCATATATAAGTTAATGGCTCTAAATGGACCTTTACGTAAAGGAATTCCTTTTTTGAAGATTTTTCTTCTTCTTGTGATTGTGCAGAGCCTAATGAGACGATAATAAATCATGAGATGAGACTTCATGAAATTAACACGCTTGAATGGGATGAACTTGTGGTCCCAGCTGATTCTAACAAGTTAATCACTACCGAAGGAGGTAGTAACAAAATAATCTACTGAGTAGTTGAATTTGATTAAGATGTATGAATCATTGAGTGACAAGTTATAAAATGCAGGAAACGTGTCATACTTCGATCAAGATGACCAATATGGACTAAATGGATTTGTAGATACTGTAAGTAGCATATCACTTTCCATTTGCTTTTAAAAAATATATATCTTCATTTATTCATGCTCGTGGCTATTCTGCTATCTATTAATAGGCTATCACCCTCCATATTTTTAACGCAGAGAAATGGTAGTAATTTACAGAATATCTCCACCTTTGAGCACAAATCATCAGATGGTCAATCTGCAAATTCTCAGCTGGACCCCAAACTCGTAAATTTAAGCAATGGTATTTTAGACGATGGATTGAAAAGTCAAGATAGTTTTGGAAGATGGATGAACTACACCATGACTGAATATCCTGTGATAGTCGATCCAATTTTGACACCAGAACCCTTGTTTTCAGTTTCAAGTGGTTATAATGATCAGTCACATTCCTTGCAGAAAATATTCACTATAACTGAAGTCTCACCTTCATGGGCTTCTACAAGTGAAGATACAAAGGTTCTGTTTATTTAACCATTTAGATATGTGCTATTCAGTCTTGATCTCTTTTTTGCATGGTGTTGTATGTGTGTGATTTGTTCTGCTTCTTTGGATTATGTATCTAGTAGAGGTGGCAATTTCAACCCATTTATGTGTTAATGGGTTGATTTGGGTTACGTTTTTCTTTTCTAAAAGGTCAGGTGGGAAAATTAAAAACATAAAGTGTAAAAGGTGATGGATCATATGGGTTAAAATTCGTCAAAAGCATACGTATAATGCGTACAACCTTCTAAATTGCTTCAATAAAAAAATTAGATAATATTATCGTATTAATATAGTTTTTTGTAATCATTCTACGGTTAAGCTGTTTATACTGTATACGTGGATAAAAAGTTTTTCGGGTCACCCAAAACCTGTTTTGACCCGAATCCATTATGACCAATGACCGAAGCAGTTTCTGGCCCACCCATTTTGCCACCTCTAATATCTAGTATGACCTTTATCGTTATTTTTATTTTTTTGCTCATAATGGTACTTGTCTTGACATTGCATTCTAATTAAACAGTCAACATTTGAGAAAGGGGCATTTTTCAAATTGAAATCAGATGGGAATCATTTACTTGTTTATTCCATAAAACTATGTTACATATACAACAAGAGACTTCCATGTTAAGAATGTGGATAAGATCTACTAATTCTTTGATTCCAGTTAGCCAGTTAGTAAGAATCATTACAATAGTTGTACTTTGTTGTAACTTGTAAGTTGTGACATGTTTTGACCATTAATATCTTTGCTGCAGATTTTAGTTGTTGGACTTTTCCATGAAGACCATCTACACTTGGCAAACTCCAAATTATTTTGTGTATGCGGAGATGTTTCTGTTCCTGTTGAAGTCATCCAATCTGGTGTATTCCGGTGTTACGTTTCTCCTCACAGCCCAGGAATAGTCAACCTTTTCATCAGTTATGATGGTCACAAACCCATAAGTCAACTTATTGCATTTGAATTTCGTGCTCCTCCTATACAAACTTTAACAATTTCTTCAGAAGAAAAGTCTGACTGGGAATATTTCCAAGTTAAGATGAGATTGGCTCATTTGCTTTTCTCTACATCCAGGAGCCTTAATATCTTATCTAGCAAAGTACCACCAAAGACCTTGAAAGAAGCCAAAATATTTGCCCACAAAACCCGATCAATTGTTGATAGTTGGGATTTTCTGATAAGTTCAATTACAGGAAAAAAGATATCTTTCTCAGGAGCCAAAAATAGCTTACTGGAGCTCACTTTACAGAACAGACTACTTGAATGGCTGTTGGAAAGAATTTTAGAGGGAAATAAGATTCCTGACCGTGATGATGAAGGTCAAGGAGTAATTCATTTGTGTGCTACCTTAGATTACACTTGGGCGATATTTCCGTACTCATGGTCGGGATTATCGATTGATTTTCGTGACAAATTTGGATGGACAGCTCTTCACTGGGCTGCTCACTATGGGAGGTAAGATTCTCCAACCACCTTTCAAGCTAAAAACTATTTTGTTTTGGATTTAGATAATGCTCTTGATCGGTCCCATTCAATTGTTCCAATCTCCATTTCCAGGCAAAGATGTGTTGCATCTCTTCTATCTGCAGGGGCGAATCCGAATTTGGTGACTGACCCCACTTCAGAAAATCCTGGTGGATGCACCCCTGCTGACCTGGCATCCAAGAGTGGGTACGAGGGGTTAGCTGCTTTTCTTGCAGAAAAGGCATTATTAGCTCATTTTGAAGCTATGACATTAGCAGGAAATGTTAGTAGCTCATTGCAGTGTACAATTCCGACTGATGATGATTCTGTCATAAATGCCGCGGGGACTAACGTCACTGAAGAGGAACAATATTTGAAGGATACTCTGGCGGCTTATAGGAGAGCAGCTGATGCTGCCGCCCGTATACAGGCTGCATTCAGGGAGCAATCATTGAAAATGAGATCAAAAGCAGTAGAGTTTGCCAATACAGAAGATGAAGCACGATGTATAATAGCGGCTATGAGGATTCAGCATGCTTTTCGCAAACACGAAACCAAGAAGCAAATGGCAGCTGCTGTACATATACAACATAGGTTTCGTACATGGAAAATAAGAAAAGATTTTCTAAATAAGCGACGTCAGGCAATCAAAATTCAAGTAAGATTTGTTCATTACCATTTTGCTTTCCAACTTGAACTACATGACAATTGAATCAGTAATATTACAAAGTTGGCTAAAAAGGGAACCGGCCAAATGGCTTAAACGGGTAGAAAGTTGCCCAAGTGTATATTAAATGCGTAAAACCTCCTAATCATTTTATTCAGAAAGTTAGAGTATTATCGAAATAATATAGTTATATTTGATCTGCTAATTGTTAATAAAAGATTTAAGATTTGGACAAAAAGTGTTTTGGGGTCAATATGTACCAATAAACACCCGTTTTGACCGGTTACCCAACCCACTCGACCCATTTAATTTGCCACTCTACTTATCCCAAAATCTGCAAGTGATTCATCTTTTAGCCTAATCAGTTTAATTCCATCAATTTCGCTTGTTGGGTAAAAAAAGTCTCATTTTCTTGATACAGGCATTTTTTCGTGGTTTCCAAGTACGAAGGCAGTATAAGAAGATAGTATGGTCTGTAGGAGTGTTAGAGAAGGCAATTATTCGTTGGCGTCTTAGACGGAAAGGCTTACGAGGTCTTCAAGTTGCTCCTAATAATGGTGATCTCGAGGAAGATGAGAAGGAAGAAAAAGTTGGTGAGGAGATCTTCTTCCATGCAAGTAGGAAACAAGCTGAAGAGCGGGTCGAGAGATCTGTTATTCGGGTCCAAGCAATGTTTAGATCGAAAAAAGCTCAAGAAGAGTATAGAAAGATGAAGCTCGCACATAACCAATCATCGGTATGTATCATGACTCTCACTTTAAAACGCATCTGAGACCTATTTTTGCTGCTATCTCTTGTGATACCAATTAAATACAGTTTTCATGCTGCAGATTATTAGTTTCTACAGTAGCTGCAACAAAAGTGATTGTGGTTATCTGATTATTTAGGGGTCATTTCATTTTTAGTTCCTTAAATAGTCAGAATGTTTGAAACACTCAAACAACTGATTATCTGATTATCATAACTTCAAAAGGCAGAAGCATACCCAAAATCCATCTCATGCAGCCCTTTTTGTTATAGTTAAATATGTGTATGTCGAATGATTTCATATCATATAAAAACAGCGTAATACCTGATTAACTTTTTAAAAATCATCCATTTGATTGTCCATTACAAATAGATCATTATCCTTGTATATGTTAAAAGAACTTGTACAACCTTAGATAAATAATAGAAATGGGAATGCATATCGTACATCATAATTGGCATTTTTGTATGATTGATTGACTTTTTGGATTTTGTAGATGGTAAAATGGATTGGTCGGGTGGGTTGGCTAATGGTCCAAGCGATCGAAACAGATCAGTTGGGTTGACTTGAAACACTTGTTTTCCAAAAATTCAAATCCTTTACAAAAAGTTGGTGCATCAAATATGATTAACAATAAACAAATTTATTTGGATAAAATGATATAGGTGGTTTTTTGAAGTAAAAGTGAAACTGCAGATTATTGTTGATGTTGGTTTTCTTGTCATTTGCAGTTGGAATATGAAGAACTTCTTAATCCAGTTACTAGCATGGAAAGATAGAAGGTGCATGATCTATACTGCGATTATGTTTCGGACAAGTACGTATATCTTGTAAATGCCTAGATAAGGTAGCAATTTTCAAATATCAACTATTGGTTTTATCTTTTCTTTAGTGGAATGGGTAGTCTTAATCCCAAAGGGTGTTTTATGTATATGCAGCATGAAATGCAGTAGAACATAGTAATTGGAAGTGTGAAATTTGGTCATTGTAAACTAGTAGTCCGATACAAAGAATGGCGTGTGTGATTTGTAACCATGTTTGATCTTGTAGGAAATAATATTTTGTTAATACAGAAATAGAGGTTGTGTATTTACATATGTGAAACATAGGTTTTCAAGCTATGTATTACTGGTATTTTACACCCGCTGGCAATCAATTGTATGCCTATACACTGGTAATTTATCCAAACATCAATTACTGTAATAGTAAACTAATTTGTATTAATATTTGTGTCAAATTAAAGATGTAACCCATTCACGATGCAACCGAACTTTTTAAAAACTTTTTGTAATAGTAAAAATGTTTTTTTTTTCAAAAGCTCCTGCCAAAGATGCTAGCGACACAGTACTGACCCAGTTGACCAACTGAAGTCACATCATATTGTCAAAAGTTGGTTACTTTAGATTACAAAGTTTTAAAGCACAAGGTTTGTTTTTGGTGATTTTCGGATATTCCCATCCTAAATCAAGCCAATCTTGCCAATGGACTCATCCTTTTAGCCTAATTATGAGAAGAGTCAAATGTTTTCTTTGATGTGGTATTCTTGATGAACTAAGATGTAAGTTTATTGGCTTGATGAATGAGCATACGAGTGAAAATGTTCAACTCGTTTTCAAAATTAAGCGAGCTGCTAGATGAGCTTGGGTGTAATGTGGTCCGGTGTGGGCCGGCTGGGGTTGTTGCTATTTCAACCTATTTTTGGGCGATTGGGTACAGCTGAAAGCAGCTCAAATATAGTCAAACAAGTCATTCTAACTACAAATTTACGATCTTAATATATCTCCCATAATCTAAATAAAATCATAGTTTCTAGAGCTTTCTACAATCAACTGATAAAAAACAAAAGCTTTATCAGAAAAGATCCAAAAGCAATGGTTTAAGTATCACAAAATAAAAAAACAAACTGGATAGCAAACTTGGTTTAATCAATGAGTGCTAAAGTTCGTTTCAATTCACAAAAATCTCAAACCAAAATGCTTTCATCAAGGGATGAGCATTAAAGGTCCCTGGCACTCGAGCTTGGCTAGTCATATTTGAGCTTGATTATACTGCTACTGGCTTGCGGTCATCTACATTAACCTGATTTTCAAGTCAAAGAGTTGAACATATTTTATTATCATTTGTTTATCCAAAAGATTCTTTTGGTTTGTGTTTTAGAAACTTAATGACATTTGATTACATATTAGTAATAGTATAAAGAATAGTGCTTTAAGGTGCGTTCCATGGGTGGTCTTACACATAAAGAGTGTGTGTTAAAGCACTATTTGGATGAAGTTTTTTACTCTATATGTTGCAAATTTGTGTGATGGCGGAAGTAATGAACAAATTATCGCCTTTCATATTGTAAAAAATTATTCTCAAAGTTAGTTTTGTCCGATTTGGAAAAGGTATCCAACATGAGATGCTCACCTGGGCTGATTTAAAAAGTTCATCAAGGACTTCAGATAGGGTGGGATGTGCATGAACAGCAAACTTTATGTCCTGCTAATATATAAAATGTAGTTATACTAACAGATATGGTCCCGCGTCAGGTAAATTTAATTCTTTGCCAGCTTACAATAGAGGTTGCGTTCTCCACCAATTTACTTATGAATAGATGGATTTGGGTTATGCTTTATATTAATGGGTCATTTGGGTAATATAAGTTGGCTAAAAAGGAAAGGGGCCAAACAGGTCAAAAGTTGCCTGAGGTGTATTTTTTAATGAATACGACCTCCTAAATCGCATTATTAGAAAAGTTGAATTGAACTTGGATGGTTATTGTAATAATATAATTTTTCACACTATATTGAATGCAATAAATATTCATATGACTATGAATATTAAAATTGGAACAAAAATAGTTTATGGTCAAGCCAACCCAACCTGTAATGAAGGTTCCTAGTCTGGACCCATTAACCAACCCATTCATTTTATAACCTTAAATAAATTTATAGAAAACAGAATGGTGACTTTACTCATAATCAATGACAAGTAATTATCCCACGTAAATGCAGTAAAAAAGTGCACCTGAATCTTAATTCCTAATGCCATGGCATTTGATGCTTCATGGATAAGATCAGCAGCATGTAGCCCCAAGATGTGCACACCAAGAATCTCCCCAGTATCGGGCCTATATATCAACTTTACAATACAAAAGCAAAAGCCATCAGTTCACAAGTAAAGCTCAGTCTAAACCAATTTAGTATATGAAATTTTGAGCATTCCTTATTTGGTTACAATTGAAAGTTATCTATGTGAGTTAGAAACCTGATAGGATTCATATTCCGTTTTAGGCTAAGGCACATCAGTTTTTCCTTACGTATTCTCTATATTCATAGATGGTTCTTAACATAGTGAATACTCGTGTGTCACTGCCCGTGGATGTGTCCCTATTAATGTGAACAAGATAAATCTCTAGAGGTGGCAAAATGGGAGCTCTGAGTAGCAGATCAAGATGGGTTCGAGTCAAAATGCGTATTTTGGACCAGTCAGCTCAACTAGGTTGACCAAAAACAATTATCCACAATTTTGAAATTCTTTTTCATAAATAGTTAGTGTGTTAGATACGGTTGCAAACATCATATGTTTAACTAGTAATCTAAATTTTTTAATAACCTTTTGACCCGTTTGCTTCTAAGCTATCTTTTACCCGTTTGACCATCAAATTTCTAACATGAATCAACCCCTTCCATAAGTAAATGGGTTGGGATTTCCACCTCTAATCACTAAGTGTGTGTGATCATTTGTCCATTTGTTGGATAACTGCATATGATATTCATGTTGTGATTATTAACAAATAACGAAGTTGTAGAAGACCTTGGCAACACCCTCTCCTTCATTTTCCGCCAACGCTTTTGTGTTGGCCTTGAAACTTGTCTTTGCAACACTTATCTTGAATTTTTCTTTTTTAGCTTTCTCCTTAGCTTGAGGCTGCAAAAATCAGCTGTCTTAAATACCCATAAGTAAATAATAAAATAAGCTATCTTTTAGGCCTAGATCAACATGATCAATCTTGTGCAACACTTATGACTGGAAAATAGGTAATATAAAAAGGACTCCTCTAACTAATAACAATTAATACATCCTCCCGTAGTTTCATAGCTTTAATATGAAAATTTGTGTACTAAAGTCGTAATTTTGTAAGTGAACGACTAAGATTAGAATTTTTACCTCAGTCATTCCCACCATACTGATTTCAGGATGGGTGAAGCAAGCTGCCGGGACACTTAAATGGTTGAGAACATGATCTTTTCCACTGACTTGTTCCACAACTATTTCAAACAACCCATATCTGAATGAGTTGGTATACTGAAAGCAAACAAAAAAATAAGGATGGTACTATGTAGAGGTGGCAAAATGGGCTGGTCAGGGGAATGGGTAACGGGGAGAAACGATAATATTCTGGTGTGGGTCAAAATGGGTAGGTTCAGGTCGGGCCAACCCACAAACAAATTGTCACCCATTTTTATAGATTTTAGAACAATTGATGTGCTAAATAGGATTACAAATGCGATGTTATTACAAAATATAATATAATCTTATTAATTAAGCGATTTAGGAGGTTATATACATTTTGGATGCTTTTCAACCCATTTGACCAGTTTCCTTATAAGTTTATACCTTCTGAGCCGTTCTGTCACCTTGACCCATTCAAGTCAAACGAAACCCAAATGGACTCATTTTATGGTAAATCCGTCAAAAATTGCCACCTCCTGGAGTACTATCACTTACCAGAAATTCCTTGTGCACTAGCAGCATGAGCAAGCATCAATTTTCCATTTGCATCACCAATGCAATATAAGTGAGGAACCTAATAATAATAATAAATTCATCATTTAGATACTAATCAACCAGATAACTTTTGTATATAAACTCACAATACAAACCGTTTTTCCCTTTGCATCAATTACTCGCATACGCTCATCAACAGGAACAAAACCTCGTTGAGTCTCGACATTGATCTGAATCCATATATAAGTTGAATCTTACATCCATTGATATATTACTTCCATTGTTACTAATTCAATATTTATTGACATACATTTTCCAACCCAAGACCTTTTGTAAATGGAGCTCTTCCAGTGGCAATTAGTGCTGCATCTACCTACAGAAGTAGCAAAAAACACATGACAAGTGAGTCTTTTCCTATTCTAGTACAAGTACATAACCATAAAGCAGCTACAGTAGTGGTGATCAATAAAGTTGTCTTGCTCTCTCAAAGGACCATGATACGAATACAAGAGGTAGAGGTTGCAATTTAAACCCATTTGCCAAAAATGGTCTATTTGGGTTGCATTTCATTGCCAATGGGTAAAACTTTAAAACGATTCTTAAATGGGAACTTGTCAAATGGTTGACCATGTCAAAAGTCACCAAAGTGTTTTTAAATGCTCATTCTAACTCACTTATTCAAAACTTAATAAATATATAAGTTGTAGATTACTTTCTTAACATTATAGTTTTTAAAATCTTTTGAGTCTACAAACCCAAACTACAAACTAAGCACGTGAGTTCAGTTGTCTTAGCTCTTACTCAAGAACAAAAAACATGTAACCATTGACTGTATTGCTTAATTTGTCAATTCACAGAAACACATATATGGCCATCAATAGTAGGGTCATATTTTTCTTTTCAAGTCTTCTGTATATTAAAAGTTAAAAATCGAGACTAAATTGTAACAGGAGTATTGTGCATGTTTCTTAAATAGCCATATATTTCAACACTAATTGCATTACCTCTAGCGTCTCTTTTAGTTCTTTTGTCTTTGCATCGATGAGTTCAATCATAACTGGTTTCCCATCCTTCGCTGGGGTTATCTGTTGAAATAGCGATACAAAATTAGTAGGACTTTACCTTAGTCGAACTCTGAATTTAAGTGAGTTAACGATAAACAACTAATTACCTTGTTAGCAAATACTCCAGTATGATAGTCGATTTTTCTTGGATTTATAAGAACCCTTTGAGCTAACTTGCTAATCTCAGGATCAAATCCAGGCATAAGTTGATCAAGAGCTTCAATAAATGTGACCTGTACATGCATTCATCATTAATCTGGGAAATTGAAACATTGATTTGACAGCCAGAAATGATAAACAATCACGACAATGTTAACTTATGGGAAGATACCCAAGTATAATGCCTCCAAAAATTTCAGGTCTTATCATACTAGGATATGCATTAAAAGCTAAGAAATGACACATGGATAATTTTAATTTTCTTTGAAGTTACGTTCTTGGTTGCATGCAACCTTTTTGGTTGTAAATAAACTACTTTCTCTTTTCCAACTTCCAGACAATATTTCAGCTTCTGAGAGAAGTTTAGAGGCATGCATACACTGTGCTGTGTTGTTAGATAATAGTAAGAGATGGAAATTTTGACCCATTTAAAGCGGGAGATGTTGATTTGGGCTATGTTTTATCTTAAAGGGTCAAATGGGTAAATTTCAAAGCACAGATAAAATAAAAACGAGTCAAATTGGTCGAAAGTTTTTTTTTTTTTTTGCATAATACCGGTACATCTCTTATTGTATTTTTCAAATAAATGTAATAGTGTATGTTTTGTAATCATTGGGTAACTCAATAACTTTCTATGAAACTTTATAATGGAATTCTTTAGGATCAACCTGATCTATCTTAACACACCACTAATTAACCTTGTCAGTTATGCAACATCCCTGACCTGCCTAAAATACCACCTTAAAAAATTGTTTGTTTTATACATATATATTTTCCAACAACCACTTTTGCAGTTTAGGATAAGACTGTGCAACACTAGTTCTTCAAATCGAGACCACAGAAAATTTAGAAATATAACGGATCTTCCAAAGAAACCCGTGCAAGATTTACATTTAGGTTTAAAGAATTTAATATACTGAAGCTAGCAGACAGGATGCCCCACCTCACTACCCAGTGCTGTGTACACATCACTGAATTCAAGGCCAATATAACCACTCCCTACAATGGCTATCCAATCAGGAACAAACTCCAATTTTAGAGCATGATCACTAGTAACAACAGTCTTCCCTGCAAATAGTTAATTGCATTTAGAAATTATAAAGCCATAGAAAAAGAAAGAATGCAAATTCATGTAACAGGTGATGCAGATCATTGGAAGACCAATACATGTTTATAATATATAATTGCAAAATAAGTATTCATATACCATCAATTTCAATGCCTTTAGGGACGAAAGGAACTGATCCAGTAGCAATTATTATATCCTTTGCGGTTATCACGTTATCCAGTCCGTATTTCACCTTTTGAGGACCCTGATACATACAATCTCTTAAACAATAATATATGAGAATTTCCAAAGGAGGAAGGGTAATAACGTCAGAACTATACTATGTATGGCTTATTAGAAACGACCATTGCTCGATAGCTATCATATGGATCCAGAAACAGGAATGGCTTACCAGTATCGACCCAAAACCGGTCAATATGTCCACACCAAGTGCCGTCAATGAATTGGTCAAATTGTTGCGAATTTTTGTAGCAAGATTACTTGCATGATCAGCTACCGCCTGTCTGTCATAACCAGCTCCTGAAACCTATTAAACTTGAAAAGTGCCACAATATAAGTTCAAATGAGCTAGCATAATTAAATGTTTTAAAATGAATAAAATGAAAACTGTTCAATGAGGAAGTTATATCACTTGTATGCCCAAAGCTTTCATGTGATGCTCATTTTGAAGTTCCCTCATGCGACCACTAACAGCAAGAAGAGCTTTAGAAGGAACACACCCTCTGTTTACACACGTTCCGCCGATCACATCACCTTCTATAATAGCCGTTTTAAGACCCTGTAATATCAGGTACTTTACTCGATTAAGAAAAATAATTAGGCACAATAATTTTACCGGTGATTCGTATATCTAGAAGTGTATAACATTCTACACTTATGTAGCTAGATAATTGTCACTGATGTTATATTCCTTAATCAACAATAAAAAGAAAAAAATTCTACACTGATAATAAAAAGTGAAAATAATGACAGTACAAATTTTTTAAGAATGTAGCGTTTTAGGCAAATATATTTGCAACCTTATTATAAAATGATAATAATTACTGCAGTTACAAATATTTTTTTGTTACAACCTTTTCAACAGCATGCAATGCAGCACCATGACCACCAACGCCTGCTCCAATTATCACCAGATCATAATCAAACGTCTTCGGAGGACTTCCGTTGCTATTCGTCGAACCTGCAGCTGCTGATACATAAATCCTATTTTTCTTATTCGATGTATTACAACTGACTAGTTTATGTTTGAGGCTAGATAACTGTAAAACTTCTCGCCGGAGACCACAAAAGCGGAGACTGAATGGTTGCCGTGAAGGAGGATGGACCGTGATTAGATGATTTGATGGAGAAATTGGTGATGTGGAGATTAAGGAATGCATTTGTGAGATTGAATGTAATGTGATGGAAGTTTGGAAAGGAAGGGGATTGATTATGAGTGAGGGAGACCGTTATAGTAATTGGATAGAGTGAGTGTGGGGATCTCATACATATGCTTATTTGTCTCCAATTATTGGATTCACAATTATTTATTTCTTTATTATTATTTATTATTATATATTATATATTATTTATTCTTTTACCATATGATATTATTATTTTTTCGCTTTATGTATATATATGTATATTACAAGTGTTTTAATCACTGGTTCGATTTAATTACTATGAACAAACTAGTAGCACCAAATAAAAAGAACAGTATTGATCACTAAAATTTTATATTTCTTAAAAAAAATAAAAATATATTCTGCGATATAATTGATAGGTTACTCAAACTACTGGTCCTACTTCTAAACAACTCCCTACAATTATCGTTGACTCACTACTTGAAATCAATTTTTGTATCACACAACTTAACGAAAATTACGCTATCCCCTAATCAAGAAGCTGGTAACCTAATAAACTCAATCAAAGTAAACAAAATCAAATACTTCGTCAGTACTATTTATATTAAATCTTAAATATAATATAGAAATTTTTTCATAATGTCATCAAATATTTGATTAACCAATAATATTGCTTGATTTTTTCAAATTGGCTAAAATTTAGAAAAATATGATAACATAAATCATGATTTTACAAACTCTTTAAAATAATGAAATTAAGCAAATATAATAATATTAATTAATTTAAAACCCATATCCATATCTTCTATATCTTATAATGTTAAAGTGTTCTAACTTATATTTGCTTTCCTTCACTATTTAATTATTTAAAAAATAATTTATTAGATTCATACGCTGACTATTCTTTATATTCTATTCAGTTTGTAATTAATATAACAAAAAATGTATACGAATTTGTCGAAGTTGAGGCTTCCTGAAACAATAATGTTATGTTGGAGATTCTTTTACAAACATAAATATAGATAATTATCAAAATTTAATAATTTATATTATTATAAAAATAACAATAATAATATATATTAATCTATGAAAGGATGTTTTGAATTTTACGCATGGTTAATGCTCAATTAAATTACAATAGTTATCTCATTTGAGATTTTGTTGCATTTTTACTTCTTTACACGAGTAAGTTTTTAAAGTCGAGTAGAAATTGATCGGTCAAGCTAGTATGCACAATTAGATTCAAGTATAACTCGATATTATTTGACTTATCTAAAATGTTTCCAGTTACAAATTTATTCTATACAAACTCACATTCGTATATAGAAGGTAACATTGATATGACACTAATTAAATGCTTATTACACTTGAGATATTTTGATCTAACATTTGAAATAGACCTCCAAGATTTTCATATTTGTGGATCTTTGCATAAATGACATCACATAAAACGTCAAAATATTATTGTACACACTTATGAAAAACAAATACAAATTCAATGACCCGTGTGTATACCGGATTTAAAATCTAGTAATAACAATAAATAAATATGTTTAAAATGTGTGAATAAATATGTGTTATCAAATCATCAAAAGGTAATAAGAGAATATGTCATCTGCATACAAAAAATTATACCAATTAGATTAGACTTGTTATTTTTTTAAACTTGTTATTTGGTGTAGCAAATTATCATTTTTTGTATTTTATACTTTTATTTGTGTAAGTTGCAGAGTTGGGACTTGACACGGCTGCTCCCTCTTTTTCCAAAGGAAGCCAAACAGAAAAAAGAAAGAAAAAAAAAAAGTTGAAAAAACAGAACAATAAAATAAAACAAAAACCTCCAGAGAGAAAGAGAGGGGGCTTTCACTGCTACGTCAATGGCGGTTTAGGTCATTTATCGCGTAATTCTATTTCTTACACCTCTGTTTTCTTCTATTCTCAATTCAACTCCATTCTCTCCCTTTGTTGATTTTTTGTTCAACAAAAAAGGAAAACCCTAATTTTATCCTATCTTACTAAAAAAAAAAAAAAAGTCATCTTCAAACCTTTGCTTGTTCTGATTTCCTTAAATTACTGGAGGTACTTCCGATGGGGGCGCCTGAGAAAACAACCACTTCTAACAGTAATTCTATGCAGGTCAGCACCACACTTGCTTTATATATACATATATACATATATACATATATGCATATACTATATATGTGCATATAAGTTACTCGTCTGAACGTAATTCAGGTTCTTGTTATTTGATTTCATATATTAGTTCTTTCTATTTCGTTTTTAAATTTCTGCAAGCATTTTTAAGCCCCACTTTAGTGTTATTTGTATACATAGGTGTGTTGCATTCTGTTCGAGACTTTAGGTTTTTATTTTCCTTAAATGGAATTGATAGCTTTTCGAAGTTCAGTTAGCTATTACTTTTGGTTTCAGTGTTAAAGTTATCTCTAGATGATGCATGTGTAAAAAGAGAAAGCATTTACTGTAATCATTGCTATGGTGATCCTATTTGTTCCCGTAAGTTTTGTTGTGATGGTTAGTAGCATACGCAAGTGATAAACTGTGGTTATGCTTTTAGGATGCAAAAAGGAACGTCTGTTAGTTCACGACTTCAAGCAACTAGGTTATAGTGCGAAAGTACAACTTAGTGAAGATAAGAATGTACTTAAATAAATGGCAAATGAAATTCTAGTTGAGATGGAAACTAAGCTAGGGTATGGATTTTCAGTTTTATTTTATATAATTTAGTTATTTCTTTCATAGAAGTTGTATCTTCATTAGTACATTACCTTGTCCCATTTTTGGAAGCACTGAAGACTGAAGAGACTGAAATTCTATTTCAGTGGCTAGAGGCTTGCACACAACATGGAGTAGAGAAAAATAATATTATATGCAGATCAATATGTGTACATGTGCTTAAGTTTATGCCCCTTTGTTAGTATTCACTGTCTCATTGTCCTTTTTTGTGTTTCTGATCATGATGATCTTTCACATTTTTTGTGCTTCTGCATTAGCTTCATAGATATCATCGTCCTTCGCGACCTTTGGCATAGTTGATTTTTTACATCAATTTTCTTCTTCAATAAAACTTCTTGTCCATTTTGAGGAAACTCTTTAAAATGGGTTTATTCCAAATGGTCGATTGCATTTTTCCTGATATAATAATATGGACTCAAATGAACCTGCTTTCTTTGCCGCTGTTATTCTGAAATGAGATGATATGATACCGATATGTTAGAGACCGACTCCATTCCATTGATCTAAAAAAAGAAATACAAAATTCGTTGCTTTCGAGAGGCTCTCTAAAATTACCTATTTTTGAGAGGTTGCAGTTTCTCCAAAGTGAGTGGCGTTCGAAGTGTAGGTTATCTTCGAGGATGCTTAGATCTACCCTAGATTAAAAATTAATCCAAGTATAGTACTTGGCTTCTTAAGTCCCTATTTGCTGGGTTTCTTCATTATGAAGATAATATTGCTACTTATATTAATCATTTATATACTTTCATTGCGGTTTTGGTTATAGAAATAGTGTCATTGCCTATTTTACTAAATCGACGTTAATATGCACAATTCAATCATATTAGTTAACTTTCTGAAGCTTTTGCGCCTTCTTTCACAACATCTTTTGAGCTTGGCTCACCTCTTCTTTAAGGTTTCTTGCCCACTTTGTCTTTTGTGTGTGTGTCCCTAGTCCAACAGGTTTGTTACTCGTATTTTGCCATTAATGTTGTATGTCGCTATATATTTGTGTTCTTTGCTCACTGGTATGAATCTCTGATTTACTGAATGTTGAAATTCCTGTAACCTTTTTATATAGCGTGTCAAGGTATACCGACTCAATGATGATGGAAAATGGGATGATCAAGGGACTGGTCATGTCACCATTGAATATTTGGAGGTTCGTCATAATTCGGTAATGAAAATGTTAGAACTGTATTAGTCTGAAGTCTGCTATTGAACTTTCTGCTTTAAGTAACTTTCTGAAACTCACTTTTTTAAAATAATATATATACATCAGAGATCTGAAGATTTGGGCTTGTTTGTCTTTGATGAAGAAGACAATGAAACATTGCTTGTGCACCGCATTAGCTCAGATGATATATATAGAAAGCAAGAAGGTACTTCTAGTTTTGGCAAAACACTCTCTCCTAACTTTATTCTGCTTCTGCTTGATACTGGTTAGGGGTGTTTATCAGCTCGTATCTAAACCAGAATCGGAACATACAAAGTTGATAGAACCAGAAAGCAGACCAAACTAAAACGGGTGTGCGAACGACCTATTCCGGTTTAGAACCTGTTATATGAAAATATATACTTGGGCACACTTATATGAAAATATAGAAATATAAACTGAAGTTGTGCGTTTAAAAAATATAATTACTTTTAGAAAACAAATGGTTCTGTTTTTGTTGCTGACCTGATAGAATCAAACAGAAACTAGTTTTTTGATTAACTCTAGGACTGAGAAGCTAACAAGAAAGTAGTTTTGTAAGAACTTTAGAGCCGAGAACTGAACCAAATGTAGCCGGCTTGGATTGGTCCAATGCTGTCTCGGTTTGTCATATTTTGCACACCTGTACCAGTGTGCACAAAACTGGCATCGTGATGTGCTTGTGCTTATTATCTAAGCGTTCCGACTATTCTTTTTGCCTTTCTTTATGCTGTGTTAGATACAATAATCTCATGGAGGGATTCCGAGTATTCAAGTGAACTAGCCCTTAGCTTTCAAGAGACCACGGGGTGCTCTTATATATGGTAAACAGTAACTTAGTGATTATCATTTGTTGTAGTTTCTGTATACTTATGATTTATTGCTTCTACCTGCATTGATTTTAAATTATTTTTTATCCAGGGATCATATTTGCAATGTGCAGCGGAATCTACATTTAAATACCCTCAGCAGTAAGTGCTTCTGATTTAAATATAATGAATCAAAATTGGTATTTAATATTACTCTAATCTGTACCTATTTAGGGAACAACTCAATCTATTGGTTTTGTTTTTCTCTGAATCTCGAATTGCCATTATGATGCCTTGCTAATAGTAATATATAGCAGTACCACATCGTTACCTGATGTTTCAGGTTTATAAATTCAGCATTCGAGTTAATGAGTACGTGATAGAACGCGTTGAGCTGTTATTTTTGTCTGATAAGTTGCTAGGACCCGATTTCTTCATTTTTTGTGATCAGCGCCTTGATGTTCATTTGTTTATGTATGAATTGTTGAAATCTTCAAATCCTGTAAGATTTATAAGTATGTTAAAATGTCTGATGGATCTACACTTTCAAAACTTTACGAATTAGATTTCATTGTTCTTAAGTAGGAGGAACTGTTTTGCTAGTACTGTTTGAACGTTTGCAGCGTTTATGATGTCTTGCAACTTGATATTCCATTACATTACTTGTTCAGATGAGACCTATCATGGTGCTAACAGTGAGTTGAGGGAGTTGCCGGAAGTTGAGCTGTCAACACTACCTTCAATACTTAAGGTCCAGACTAACTATCCAAGTACATTTTTGTGTTTTGATATTTGAAAGTCATGTTAGTTGTCAGGATACTGTTTTTGGAAGCAACTCTTTTCTCGACCCTGGATTGTTTCTTATATAATTATCTTTCAATTTCACCGGTGGCAAAATGGGTGGGTTGGGTAATGGGTCAAGGTATATAATTCTTTTTGACATGAGATCGGATTGTTTTGACCCAATAAAACTTTTTTTTATATAAATGTTGTGGGTTGAATATGATTCCAAATATATAATGTTGCAATAATACTGTAATATATTGAATAAAGGGATTTACTAATTACTAGGTTGTTAGTCTTTAAAATACACTTTAAGCAACTTTCGATACATTTTCTTTTTAGCCAAGTTATTCTATTTCACCTATTTGATCTGTTATTGGCTTATTGCTGAAACATACACAGAATCAACTTAATTACAAGTAAATGGATCAGCATTAGTATGTGTACGCTGTTCACCAAGCACCGTGTCTTCTGGATGTTTCCTAACCCATTGTGACGGTTGTTTTTATCTTGTAGGTTGTGGTGGACAGTAGCATTACCGATCAGTTATGTGTGACAGAACTCATACTACATGATGTATGCAATTATTAATTTCTTTCTCTCTAGATTTAAAGAAACGCCATCTGATATTTAGTTCAGGTTTTTGGGGCATGTGATGCCAGTGTATTTTCTAAGATTCTTGTGTAATATACATGGACTAACAAACACCTTCTTAGATGCTTAGCTTTTTATTAAACATTGCATGATGTGACATTACCATCTATGTATGTAAGATCTATTTATTAGCTTAATTCAAGTAAAGAATAAAAAAGTGTTTATACGAGTAAAAGAAACCTAGGCAGCTTAAACAGAACAAGATAGTGTTAATAGAAGCAAAAGATATAAAGAACATGATATGGTACCCAATTCCATTGTAACATATGATTAAGTTAAATAGTGCTTGATATTGACGGCTGGATGGTATCCATGTTCCGAAGATAGTCCCAAATCTTCTTAACATGTTTTTTCTTCCTCTTCCTTTTAAATTGTATCTCCATTAGTGTTTCTCAGCCTCTTATTTTCTCTTAATTCAAAGGATAACACTTTGTAAATCTTTAGCATCCTTGCTTGTAAGAGTAGCTGGACTCAATAGAGTTTAATGTATCTATAACCTGTGCAGCAAAAGTTTTTACAGAAGTTGATGGATTTATTCAGAGTGTGTGAAGATTTGGAGAACTATGATGGCCTTCACATAATATACAAAATTGTCCGAGGGATCAGTTAGTACCCGAATTCATACTTTGTCATGAATATTGAAGAGCAAGTCTGACATATTTTGCAAGTGCTGACTTGATAAATTATTTTTTGCAGTTCTACTTAACAGTCCACCCATATTTGAGAAAATATTTTCCGATGAGCTGATTATGGATATCCTTGGATGTCTTGAATGTAAGTTGTATTGTTCGATATCTGATGGGTCAAATGGGTGGACTATGAAATTACCTGAAAAAGTAAACGGTTCGAAATGCACCTACAAATATATTACAAAAACACCTGATTCACTTTACTCGAAGTAAATATTATTTTTAGAAATATTTTATTTTTTGAATCATCTATGAGACACTAATTATATATACAAGTATATACTCCGTATAATATAGATTATACATTTGTAGGTGCACCTACAAATGTATTACAAAAACCCTAAACAGTTTCAGTTTCAAATACGCCCAAGTTTAAATGGCCGAGCCCTCGGTTTTCTGGTCATAAGTTGTAACTGGTGTTATCTTGTTTTAACTTTAATACATCTGATGTAATATGGACTATCATTTGTTTTAAGATTCTCTTGAAAATATTTCAACATGTTGCTTCTGTGCAATCGTGTTATTTCTTTTCGTTACATGGATAATAATGGAAATGTCCTCTAGAATATAACTCGTGATTGCTGGTTTCCTTTCTTGTTTAGATGACCCTGATGTACCTCACGTCCATCATCGCAACTTTCTTAAAGAACATGTGGTATTCAAGGAGGTAGTTAATTATATTGAAAGCTCTAATGATGATGAGTAACAAAAACAGCTTCTTTCAGTTTTTGTCGATTATTGTATTATATTATATTATATTATATTATATTATATTATTCTGTATTCTAATATAATTATATATTATTATTATTATTATTATTATTATTATTTATTATTATTATTATTATTATTATTATTATTATTATTGCTGTTAATATTAGTATATGCTGCAATATATCATTTGTGCAGGCCATACCAATTAAGGATCCCCTAGCTTTGTCGAAGATACATCAAACATACAGAATCAGTTACCTCAAGGTAAAATCTTGAATGTTACCTCATAGGTTAATACATACGGGCTTTTGTAGAAATCTCATGTATTGTTATATCTTTTAGGATGTTGTTTTACCTAGAGTGTTAGACGAGGCCACAGTTGCTAGCTTGAATTCCATAATCCACTCGAATAATGGAATGGTGAGGTTATTACATTTCACTTGTGTAATCTCGACCCTTGGGTTGTTTTTCTGTCTGATATTTATATTTTTTGGTAGGTTGTGACTTTGTTGAAAGATGACAATGCCTTTATCAAGGAGCTGTTTAGCAAGTTAAAATCACCTTCTGCGGATCCTGAATCCAAGACGAATTTGGTAAAGAAGGTTCCTCATGCTTATTATCTTTGATATACTTCTAACTTTACTAGGTGACAAATCGACCCATTTCACCTGTGAATGCCTAGATTCAGGCTATGTAATATCTCTAATGGGTCATATGGGTGTAAGATAAAAATTACTGAAAAAGTAAAGTGGTTGAAATGTACCTAAAATGTATTGCTAGAGCCTCCTGATTCATTTTACTCGAAATAAAATTTTTTAATCATACTTGAGACACTTATTATATGTACAAGTATTTGAAATTTTGGACACTGTACATTGGGTCAACGCAACTTGACTTTGCCTGTTTGGACCCGTACAAAAAGTTACCTATTACCGAACCCGATCATGTCGCCACCTCTAGAGAGAGGCTATATGATCAAGTTTTGGTTAAGGTTGTGAGTTTAGTATTCGCCTGCCTTTGTTATTATCCGTTAAACAATCTGTATCATGACTAGAAAATGTGGTATGTACCTAATTTTCCAAAAGCATATTAGTTTAGTAGAAGTTATTTTTATAATACTATTTAAGTTTGTTTGTGATATAGGTATTTTTCTTGCAAGAGTTTTGTAATCTAAGCAAGAGCTTGCAGATGGTCCAGCAACTTCGGCTCTTCAGGTACACTTTCTAATATTCTGTCAACTTTACTTCATGTATGTATTCTGTCAACTTAACAAAGATCTGCATGCTTTGACGCTTTAGGGATCTTGTGGCTGAAGGCATATTTGATGTTATTGCTGATGTTTTGAAGTCTCAAGATAAGAAGCTCATTCTCACTGGGTAAATGATTTGTATCTTTATTTTACTAATGTGGTCCGTTTTAATTGTCATGTAACATGGTACTTACGGTTGAAAAGTATGATGGATGCAGGACAGACATCCTGATGCTTTTTGTGAGCCAGGATTCAACCTTGTTGCGATCATATGTTAGTCGGCAGGAAGGTGTCTCATTAATTGGGCTTTTGGTATGTAGGACATTATTTGTGCAGTAATCGTGCTTCTGATTTTTTGATGATGGAATAATGAAATATCTCGTTTTTCCGATAAAGGTGAAAGGTATGCTTAAAGATTTCGGGGATGACATGCATTGTCAATTTCTTGAGATAATCCGTAGTCTTTTGGATACCTATTCTCCAGCAGGACAGGTTTGGCTACTCTTTATATTTTCTCAAGAATGTTCAATCAAAGTTCTTGTTATTGACAAGCTATGTGTAGTTGAAATGACAAGCTATGTTCAATCAATGTACTTGAAATGACATATGTGTAACTTGTTAAACCTTTGTATCGAAATGACATATAAATTGAATGTATGCCTTCCGGCACAAAAGTTCTAGGATGAAATGCCGTAAACTCACAACAATGTCCCATCCATTCCCTTTTTTTTTTTGCTTTTTTTTTTTCGCAAAAATGGGCAACACGACCTGAGAAATATGTAACTATAACTGTCCTATCTATTCCCGTACATATTACATTCTACACATCTATTTATCTCCATGTTATAGAAGGGTAGAGGTGGAAAGTGGGCATGCCAGGCGAGTTGGGAAACGAGTTTGGGTCAAGACGGTTTCGGTTGGGTTGGGCCGACCCACAAGCATTATCTTATTCCTTTTTAGCTCTATAAATGATAAATGTACTTCATATGATTGCACCTGTATAGGTAAATGGGTCAAAATGGCATTTTGCACCTGTATTTCTGTAGAGGCTATTACCTTCCACTTGAACTTTTCTTTTTCTCATCGATAATACTTTGCATCCAACTGTCGTCTGATTTTGTTTCGATTCTTTTTTGGCAGAGAGATGCTATCGTTGACATTTTCTATGAGAGGCATTTGGATGAATTGCTTGATGTCATTACATCATCGTGTCCTACATCTGACCCTGCCCAGGCTGTTCACGAGCCCACAAGCTCCAATGGAAATTTTGAGAATGAAATTGGTGCTAAGCCTGAAATACTTTTGAACATATATGACCTTTTATGCTTTTGCGTTTTGCAACATCCTTATAAGATAAAGTAAAGTACTGTTAACTATCTGTGGACTATAGATTTGGCTCAGAAATTGTGATTGTAATTCACACATCTTTTCTTGTTTTCAGGTCCAAATTTTTGCTTAGTGGTGTAATGGATAAAGTTCTAAGTCTGACATGTAGAAAAGAAAAATATCTTGTGGTTGCAGCTATTCGCTTCATTCGGACGCTAATTTCACTTAAAGTAAGTAATCCTTTCCTGCTTCAAACTTAATTGTTACACTGCCACATAAGTTACAATCCAAGCCTTACTATTTTCATTTTGATCTAACCCATGTGAATGAGATTTCATTCCATCATTGTTACTTGCTATTAGAGGTGTCAAGATTAGCCCGCTGCGTGAGTTGGGTAGCTGGTCAAAAATAGGTTCAGGTTGAAACAAGTATCTTTTAGTATGGTCGAAATGGGCAGGTCAGATTGACATGCAGACACACTTTTGTCCATATATTTGTAAATAACTATGTGTTATTCATGATTACAAAACTTTTCTTACAATAATAATCTGAGTCTGAGTAAATCAATCTAGTAGGCTGTATGTAACTGTGTACTAAAAAGACACTGGCTGACTTCCAATTCGGTTGACTCTTCCTTTTAGCTATATTATTATTATTATCGACCCATTTTATAAATGAAACGCGACTCAAATTGGCCCATTGTTTACTAAATGGGTTAAAGTTGCCTTCTTTACTTTCTATCATGGGTGGTAGTCATCATAATTTATAGATGATAAATAATATCCACCTTTCACTCTCTTAGCTTGTACAAGTGCATTTCAATGAATTTGATGCACCTATTTCAGTTTTAGCTAGACTATTGTGATCTGGCCACTATATATAATATTGACATGCTTGTTGACTTTTAGGTCAAATATGTTCATGTAACATCTTTCAGGCAATTGAATGAGGTAACCTTTTGTGATACTTTTTGCAGGATGAGCAACTCATGAATCATATTGCAAAGAACAATCTATTTAAACCAATTATAGATGTTTTTGTTAGTAATGGAAGTCGCTATAATCTATTGAACTCAGCAGTTTTGGAGCTCTTCGAGTATATTCGTAAGGTACTTATATTGTCAATACCTTACAGTATGACATATGGCTGGTATTATCTGTTCTGATGATGTGGCAAACCTTATACAGGAGAGTTTGAAGATACTGCTCAAGTATCTAATCGAAACATTTTGGGACCAGCTGGTTAAATTTGTTGATTTACCTTCCATTCAGTCGCTTAAAGTTAGATATGAGCAGGTATTTCTATACATTATCCTGAATTGTCAACTGTTCATCTTTAGAGGTGGCAGTTTCAACCCATTAAAATAGAAATGGGTTGATTTGGGTTATTCGATTGATGACGGGTCTAATGTGTTAAGCTAAAAAGTTAACTAATTAGGAGTCAAATGGGTCGAGGCATTGAGCATTTCAAGCACATTAAGATTGTCTCAGGTTAAAGGTTAAATGGGTGGAGCATGCCAAACAGACCAAGGGGGTAGCCAAGTTGGTTAACAACTTTGAGTGCTACTGAAGTGTGGGAGATCTCAAGTTCGAAACCGTCGTGGTACGATTATAGTTTTTGAGGGCTCCTCCCATTTCTCTTTAGGGATGATAGCTTATTCGGTTCGAGTTTGTGTGGTAGTGGACTAAGATATAGTGAAATTAATCGGACAAAGGTCGGACACCACACAATTACCAAAATAATAAATGAATAAATAAGTGCATTAAACCTTTTAAATTGGTCTCTACTATTAAACTTTATAGTTTTATTGTAACAATTTAACACAATAGTTATGATAATTTTGTTTTTATAATAGTACTTTTGGGACCAACCTCTTTTAATTAATTACCCAGCCTGTCTGATGCTTCTATTTTACCACCCCCTATGCATGCATGTTTAAAGATGTTGGTTTTAAAAATTGGGTCTACAGGCCATGGAGCAGGCAACCAACCAGACTGGCCCACATGCATTGAACGCGAGAAGACGTGTAGATGAGCGTGCTCTTGAGAAAGAAGAAGAGGATTACTTCAACGAGGACAGGTTTGTTGTCTTTACATTGTATACTGCCAAAATAAATTTGACGTCTGAATTTGGACCAATTGTGATGAAGTGTTGTACCATCAAAACCTAGAAATACCCATAGTGTCATCCCGAAGTAAGACTGGTTAGTATGTATTTAGGTTCCTACTACCAGCTATTTGTCAAACACCAACTGAATTTGAAGACTTGATACAAACTTGAATCTTGTAATTTGTAAACCATAGTAGATATGTTAGTATCTTGTACTAATAGTGAGAAAATGGGTATTTTTGAATTCAAGTTTTGCCTAAAAGAGAATGTTACAGTTATTTAGGTGATCCCGTGTTGGAAATTGATAGAGGGGTGTATATTTAGTTTCTTGCTACTAGATATTTGTTCAACTACCATCAGATTTAGGCACCCAATAATATTTTGTTGTTACCAATGGTGAAAGAGGTTAATTTGAATTCAAGTTTTTGCTGAAAGGGGAACATTCATTTATATAGGCTATTAAAAGTGCAAGTTACATTTCTTTTGAGATGGAAGGGGTGTATATTTAGTTTTCGGCTACCAAATATTTGGCCAACACCCGCTAATTTTGGCATCGTAACAGTGATGAAGAAGATTCCAAGTCCGCAGTGATGCCTTGTACAACAAGGATACGTGCTCAGCCCGCTCTTTCCAATGGATCACCAGCAAACTTCTCATCATTAAGGTAACTTGTTTTATTTGAATGATGGTATTTCATTTTGTGATATTTGAAGTAAAATATGATTTCTGTTCAAGTACAACTTTACCAAATGTAGTCTTCTTTGGACTTGCAGTGTCCTGGTATCTTATGATTGTTTTTACTTCCTCACCTTTTGTTTATTTAAATAGATTGTTCTGTGGTTAAAGTTACGAAGATTCCTATTCAAATGACAGCTCTTTAAAGATTCTATTGATGTGGTTCATGATAAGAAGGAAAATGGAACAAATATGTGGGATACGACATGAAAGCTAGAACACTAATACAAAGTGTCTAAGTTAATATTCTTTGTTACTTCTTACTATCGCTTTACAAACAAATTGGCAATATTTCACAAGATTTTGAAGCATTTTTCATCAACTTTTTCTTTGATCAAAATTTCTCACACCGTATTCATTTTCCCAAATCATAGTTGTATAACTTTTCTTTGACCCTCATCTCTGCGTGTTTGAGATAATGGGTCACCATTGCCTCCTCTTGTTTTTTGTCAGATGAATGATTACTTGTTAGGTTAATTTTATCAGCACCAATATAGTAAATTTTGTGACTTATCCTCTGTTGGTCATCTTTTTCTAGTCCTAGGCCTGGTGGACTTGTTGACTATGAAGACGACGATGATGATGAGGATTACAAGCCACCACCAAGGAACAAACCTGAAAAATCTGAAGAAGATGAAGGAACTCTAGAGTTCAGATTAAAAAGAAAATTTTCAGCTTCCAAACAAGAACCTGAATCGGGAAAGAAACAAAGATTGGGAGGGAAAAACCCAAAGTCAAAAGAAAGTGTGTTTGCTACATTGTGTTCAACTTTAAGTCAAGCCGTATTACCTTCAAAGAAAACTACAATTGCCACAGATGCCCCTAATTCTCAAGAAATGAATGAAGAACCCAACGAAAAGAGTCACGAAGATAAAGGTGATACTAGTCTAAATGAGGAAAAAGAAGCAGATAAAGATGGTGTAAAAGCTATTCCAGAAATGGCTGTAAACGGATCATGAGTTCAAACTGGGCCACTCAGGCTGCTTCTTTTTTTGTGAATCTGTTTTGATTCACTTGCATTTGGTGGAAGCAATTTTCTTGAACAAAGAGATCTGAATGGTTGGATAATAGTGAAACATTTCTTAGTGATATTCCCAGTAATGGTGGGAGAGGATACTGTACAGTACCATTGCAAAGGCGGTGGTGATGGTCGTGGCGATGCTACCATACTTTCCAGTCAGGTAACAAGTGTTGATGCTTTTTATCTAGTGTATAACATTATACTCATGTTGAGGGCGGTCCTTGAGGTGTGTAAGTGGTGCGATCGTACATGGTATTCAATTTTATTACTATTATTTAATTAAATGATGGTATATTCAAGCTGGAAAAGAAGTTTTCGTTCAATAATTAATTTTTGACGACACTAAAGGTGAATATGCTCGCTTTATCGATATATATATGATGTGTTATCATTCAATGTATTATGTATATACATAAACTTTACTTGCATAAATATATAATCACTCGCCCAATCTTTTGGATAACCTTTTTTTTGGCAAATACAAATAAACTTTCATATAACTAGCAAAATGTTAATGCACTGATTGGAATGAAAATGCCAGAATGATGAACGCTAAAAATAGTAAGGTGTCGTCTTCATTTTCAGATGGTTATTATCTGATTTCTATAACAATGTCTGCAGAAAGAAGATGTGCTTTCGCATGCCAGCATAAGAAGATTGTTTTTATGTTTGCGAATGACAATTTGATTTTGAATTGATGCGTGTTTTATCGCAAATAATAATCCGGTGAATTGCATTTTCATTTTCATCTTCCTCTGAGCCACTATCAAGTTTCATGTAGTGTTGTCTATATTTTAGTAAACATGTTCTAACGCCTTAATAACTGCATTTGAAGTAATATGAATAAGAGCTTCGTGAATTGCCATCATGTGGACTAATGGAGAAAAAAACCAATTTTTCGCTTCACTTAGTCGGACGTTTCGTTTGCTTCTAAAATGATCTTGTTTTCCAAGTCTATAGTATGGATCTTAGTTTTTCTTTTAATCTATTCGAGAAAATAAACCAATTTATTTTCAATAAAACTACCTTATTATACACAATTATTTAATAGCAATGATATACATATACATGTATATACATACATCTAATAACAAAACAATATACATGTATATACATACATCTAATAACAAAACAATAAGATGAAAATTCATAAATGATAATTATATAATTCTATCGTATAATAATCAAGCATAAAAGATCAAGTTTGAGTGTGGGGTTGTTACGGTCGATTCAATAATCTCTGTGGATTTCGTGGGTAACCCTTGAGCCCGTATTGAACGGCGCTAAGGGTAGTAAGAATCGTTTGAGAAAGATAAATTTGTATTTTTCTAGGGTTTTATTTTGGTGAAGGTGCTTGAGGAATGAAGGTGGATTCCTTCGTTGTATTTATACATGTTAAGTCCTGGACACGTGAGCCAATAGAACGGTGACAACAGGAATCCTCACAAGGACCCACAGTGGACCAATCATACATGGGCGACACAAATTATGGTATGCTCATAAAAATCGATATGGCCGTTGGTAGTATCTGGTTAGCACTAACCTAATGCTAATGCTAATATGCTTGTTATTGCCTGGCCACTTGATGCAGTATTGGACCTAGTTATTAGTTGTAGTTGATTGACTAGTAAAACTAGTAAATTGGTGAGGATAGACGACATAAAACTATAATTAGCTATCGTAAGCACAAATTGCACTTAAGTTTATATAATAAATCCACATAATAAAAGTCACCAGTCACGTGTACGTATACGCTTTGATTTTAGAAAAATTGGTCAGAAACATTTTTTTTAAAGAAAATGATAAAATGTATGCCACATGTCATTATATAAAATGAGCTGGCATTAAATAAAGTCGAGAACCGACACGTATGCCATGCAAATGGTACACCTGTTACCCTTCATCATTAATTCTACCGTTCTCTAGTTTCACATAATACACCAAAAACACACACTCACTCACAGAGTTGAAATTTGAAGAGAAAAAATGGGACACAATTTGGAAACTCGGTCGTTTATGGATGAGGTGAGGAGCTTGGACAATACCGCGGGAGGTCTATTCGATATAGGTCATCCTCTTCTTAATCGGATCGCCGGAAGCTTCGTTACAGCCGCCGGCGTACGTCCCTCTCTATTTATTTATTTTCTTCTAGATAAATGTATGCGTATGTGTTTTTTTTTATATAAGTGGAAGTTAATTGATGGCAGATTGGGGCAGTTCAGGCGGTTTCACGGGAGGCATATTTTACTGCTCTCGAAAGTGAGTTTCACTAAATTTCATGTGTGTAAGATTTTATGGATATATATACAATTTAAAGACATTATTATGGTAAATACTTGGATACTGTATTTTTTTATCAATATCCTTTGATAAGTGTTCGTAAATGTAATCAGTTTTAGGTCGGAGTCTATTTTATGTATTCGACTTAGAATGTTTTTATTGTGTGTACCAGACATTTACCAGAGATCACTTTTGCTGACGTGGTAAATTTAC
This sequence comes from Gnaphalium uliginosum, assembly GCA_963930675.1. NCBI lineage: Eukaryota > Viridiplantae > Streptophyta > Magnoliopsida > Asterales > Asteraceae > Gnaphalium > Gnaphalium uliginosum. The sequence goes on along the minus strand of OZ005685.1, from coordinate 8,703,899 downwards.
GGGTGACCCGTAATTAATAATATTCTATTAGTTTTAATGTGTCTTGCTCAATTATGCGATTTTTCGCATGAAAGACTTCACAAGTGTTCTTGGGTACAGAGTAGTGATTAACATCATTTGTAGAAAAACGTAATCAAAAAAATGTTAGCTGGTCATTTTATTTTATGTTCAGATCATTTTTACGGCTTGCCGTCTTTTGTAGATATCAGGTTTTCAACTTCCTAGACACGTGCACTTTACATGTAGTTCTTGAATATATAGTTTACTGGATTAGGTACTAAGAAATGATTAAATATGATGATGCACATCGATGATGAGTATCTGGTGTCTAATGATGAATTTTACGTTTTATGTATACAATCAGATGCAAGTGGAGACAAGACCAGTGTCACTAGTCCAAAAAAGCACAATCATTTCCGAGGTCTTAGGGGTACGTTTACTTTCATATCTTCTGAAGTATTTAGACGAGAATCTTAGGTAATGCGTCAGACACGGGCCGTTAATGCTTGTGAAATTGTTGATATGCAGGGGAGACCAGCAGTAACTCGCTTGAAGGCTTGGTATGCTCATTACTACTAGTTGCTCAATCATGCAACTAATCATATCTATTTTTGGTTTGGTAAATCGGTGAAATTACAATTGTGTTCGTTGCTTCACTAATGTTTTGATTGATTGCCTTTACTTTGATGTTATCAGGTGAAGGTCACAGGGAAAGAATCTATACAATGGGGTAAGATGATGCTCTGATACTCTGGTTGGTTGTTAACATGCTATGATGTTACTGAATTGCAGCGTTTATCTTGTCTCAGGATTGGCTGCTGGGATGTATTCTGGTCTTACCTATGGCTTAAAAGAAGCTAGAGGAGTTCATGATTGGGTAAGTAAATGATTGGAAAATGGGCGGTAGCTTTTGACTTTCTGAGTTAACTCGCCATAATTGCTAATTAGTATCAGAAGACGAGTGAGTTTAATGTTTGGATACTGGATGCAGAGAAACAGTGCGATAGCAGGAGCGGTAACAGGCGCAGCTCTGGCACTAACATCTGATGATTCATCTCAAGAGCAAATTGTGCAGTTTGCCATAACAGGTGCAGCTGTCTCTACAGCTGCAAATATGCTCACTGGGATATTCTAGCCTAGACTACTGCATTTCTTTCCAAGTTCGATTACCACTAGATTTGGATTGTGTTTAATCTTAGTTGTGTAGTTGCTACTCAAGATTTAATTATATGTTATTATGCTTTTCTTTATGATTCAAGTTAAGTGGTCCAATCAGTCATATTATTTGACAACGAGCAAGTCCTTGACTACTCTTACCTTTTAATGATTGTGTTCAAATTCTATGGGAATCGACTCATGAAAGTTTGAAGCCAATTCAGTGATGAAGATACGAAAAAGGGGAAGCTGGTTGAAGCTTTTCATGTTGATCGCCGCAAATGCGAAAACATGAGACAACCCTGAAATGCAATTGCCCAATTCCTTTTGTTAAATTCTTTGGTAATCATCTCTATATAAAATGAAATATGTTTGCAACTCCATTATCCTTGATACAGAAAAAATTGTGGGTGCATCCCTTTTCAAAAACAAATTACCTACAATTAATGGATAGTAATGGTTCTATGTTGTCCTTCCGGTCGTATTTATAACTGTAAGATATTAACGGGGATATCAATGTGTGGTCAACATTATAATTGAGGTTGACCAATTGCAGTTGGGATAGATTTTTTTTTTTTTTTTTTTCTATTTTACACCCTTCAATTTAACCCCTGTGTATTTTTCCGATATTAATTTGAACCCTTTTTAATATTGATGTTTGTTTATTTATATATTCTTTTAACATATATTTTGATTTCATATGTATATGTACATATACGGGCTGTTGAATTCATATTTTCTTTTTATAAGTATATAAAAATATTGTATATGGTAAAAATCTATGATTTATATACGTTAAAAAATATGCAATGAGGTTTGAAATTTATTTAAAAGAGTATGTAGATTCAATATATAATTGGTGTCATTATTTTTACTTTTTGTATGCGAATTCCAGTGTGTAGACAGTAATTTGTTAACTCATGGCATTTAAGATAAGTCAAACAACATATAGAGTTATAAAGGGAAATTCAATTTACATAAGCAAATAAAAAATATAAAAAGAATTATAGAAGCTAGCAATTATAAAAGACTACCAAATAATATTATCTTCGATTAAACTGGAATGGTATTGTATTATTATACAACATTAAGTGCATTCTTGTAATAAAAGTTATGTACCCCGTGTGACTACCTAAACTAATCTTTCCTTTAATAATCAAGGTTCTTTAATTCGCTAGGCGGGGAGTACTCGGTACGGACCTTGTAGCGAGTATTCGGCCTAATCGAAGAGTACTCGGATTGACTTTTTTTTTACATTTAAATGATTATTTTTAAAATTATATGTTTAAATATAGATTAGAGAGTGAAAATTGATGGTGAAAAACATTAAAGAGCGAGACCGGAGGAAAATAAATTGAACCAAACATTTAATTGGATTAAAAACTCTAATTTTTTAAAAAATTACAAAGTTGACCAAGTTTGACTTTGTCCGAGTTTGACCGAGTAATCCCGAGTTTGATCGAATTTTGAGTTTTTCTTAGTTTTTTGCGTTGAACGAAGTTTTCAGTCCGAGTTAGACCGACTCACCTCGGACCACCCCGAGTCACGAGTACTCACCGAGTTGGCCGAGTTTTACAACCATGTTAATAACATCTTCATCGAGCCTTTTAGTTTGTAACCTTGTTCTGTTGATCAATGCTATAAAAGTGCATCGTTGCTTTCTAACATAGCCTAGAATAACACATTTTTCATGATTCTGTGTTCAAATTGCCAGTTCTACTTACGAATTAAACAAAATAATCATATAATGTGTACGTAACTAATTAAATTGTTTTATATAATTTGTAACATTATTTAATTTTGTACAGTAATTTCACATTATGTGTAGTTTCGATAGGCAATCTTCACCCCGGATCCTTCGATCAATTCACATTCACAATTTACAATATATACTACAAAAGCATAAAAAAAATATGTATATACTAAGAAAATAATATGACATAATTATACATGTAGCTCTAAATAACATGATATAAGTACCTAATTTACACATGTATTAAAGAATAACAAAATAAAAATTACTTAAAAAGAAACACCTATAAAATCAATCATATAATTAAGGGTTTTTTTTATATGATGTTTAATCTTCTCCTTAAGGATCTACCGTTAGCGGAGAGCTTTGATTGTTGGTTGAAGCTTTAAATAAAAGGGCAAATAGCCCAAAAAGGTAATGTAAAGTTCAAAATTTCTCAATCAAGGGAATATTACTTTTTCCATCACTTAAAAAGAACCGCTAATTTTAATTTTTGCCAGAAAAATGATTATTTTGTAAATCTTAAATAAGGGGAATATCACCGAATCAAATTTTTTATATACAAAATTGAATCTTGAGACGACTTGTTAGTGTTCCTATGTGTCCAAGAGGTTCACATTCTTGCATTATTAACACACAAGCAACCTTCAATTTCACGATTCGCCATCTTTTAGATACGAATTTGTCACTTCAATTTGGAACCCTAAGTGGTTGCGCTCATGACCCCAAATGTTTTTGTCGCACCCCCAAATTTAGTGTGCAGCGGAAGTCGGGTCGGGGCGCGACTAATCAGGAATCATCACATAAAGTTACATCGAACGACCTCTATATGAGTCATTTTGAAAATACATTTCAAAAAGAGGCAATACATTACCTTGATAAACTGTTTACAATATAAAACAAGTTCCTAGAGTTCGCGTCTAGTCCGAAGATTCTAATACGTAACTAATTTATACAAAATATAGTAATGCAAGGAAATCTCCATTTGAAAGTTGTTGTAAAACATGTGACTCGAACTATTGCTTCCTCAAGCAATCCTACTGCGTCTGAGAACCTGAGAATGCATGTTAAACGGTCAACAATAATGTTGGTGAGCTCATAGGTTTAAAAGTTAGAAATAGAAGTATGAACCGCAAGAGTTCCATATTCGTTTGTAAAGCAACGCTGAAATGAGTAAAAGTTAGACAGTTTCCATGAGCTCATAGGTGATGCTTAACAGTAAGTAATGTGCCCTCGCGAGTGCCTAATCCAGAACACCGTTAGATACAAATACTAATATGTCCGTTTTTACGTAACAGTTCGTGGTAGCGCTACTACTCCAGACGGGGATTGTCAGTCCCAAATGGATCCATTTACTAATATTCGCGCTTAAGTCGATAACTAACGAAGCTATGATATGAGAGGCCTTCAGTGGATTATAAGTTACTCATGGAGTTAGTATAAGTGTTTATTGGTACTTGCGTTCATGTAAAACAAAGCAATGTATTCTTACCCCAAAGTAAAAACAGTAAAAGTGGGGCTATGAGACTCACCTGAGTCTTATAAGCAAGCGTTTGCAATTAACAAGTATGTGTTTCCCAAGTGCAACCTTATAGCGTCCTAAACGCATAAGGTTGTAAGTAAGTAGATGTCTCAAAAGGTCATCCATGCTAGTTGTCCACTCAGCTAGTTATGTCCAAAGTTTGTTTATCGTTTGTATTTAGAAAACGTGTACGGCCCGTTGGTGACGTGGTAATAATAATTCCAGAAAACATTATTATTATGTTTTGTTTCGTTGTACACTTATAAGAGTATATGTATTACGTGTACGAGTAACGTTGCATGTGATTATTTGTTATTTATGGTTATGCGTATTTAATACCTTGTGAGAACATAGTTTTGATTAAACTGTTTTATGCGACACTCAGAGTTAGTGTCGCAGGCTACTGCGACACTTGCCATGGTAGCGACACTTGAGTTAGTGTCGCAGGTTATTGCGAAACTTGTAATAGTTGCGACACTCGGGTTAGTGTCGCAGGTGGTTGCGAAACTTAGTATTTAATTATAAATGTTGCGACACTTGGCTGAGTGTCGCAGGTTGCGACACTTGGCTGAGTGTCCGAGGTTGCGACACTTGGCTGAGTGTCGCAGGTTGCGACACTTAGGGTCTGATGTGGTTTCGTGTTCGGGAACTTGGTCAAACGTGCTCGGTTTGACCCGAAACTTTTACTCGACTCTTAAATATGTTTTTAGAACTTATAAAAATTAGAGTTACGTTTTATGGTTAACCCGAAAGTTTCGTTTCTATTTTAATACCAAAACAGTCACCGTGTTCGTTTTATCAGATTTTTAGTCGTGTTCATGGCTCGATTTAACTAGGTAAAAGTCCGAGATAAAATCTAAGAAAAATACTAGTTGTTCCCCTATGTCTTGGCTACTTACAGTAGTTTTTCTAGAATTTTTAAGTAAGTCTAAGTATTTTTAATAATTCCATTTGTCCCCTGAGGTCCAACCGTGACTAATCTGGACACATGCACATCGTTTTAATTACTGAGATAAATCTACAAAACTTCAGAGAGTATAATCATACTATTTTTAAAGCTAACAAAATTTGTGAGATTTAGGCGAAAACCTCATGTCGTTTGGAGTTGTGTAGCTCGAGTTATAGACTCGAAAAGTTGGCACAAAAATCTGCCATCCGAGACAGATTGGCAACATGTTTTTGTAAAATCGTTTTCGGGTATCAAACGGTGTCGAAAAATTACGAAACCACTTGGAAATGAAAGCTAACTTCTTAAATTTAAGTTTTGTCTTTTGAATCGTCCATTTTCGTTAAGTTTCGGGTACGAAAAGTCTCCTTGAAGACGGGTGATTTTTTTGGCCATGAAACTGTTGTCACTTACAGATTTCAAAAACATTTTTCGACTTTGTTTTTGGACAAGATCTTGTTAAGTGGACATCATAACATGTTTATAAGCATGTTCCAAGTAAATAACACAAAAAATGGGGTTCCTTACAAGTGAAGTCGAAGATCTAGGAGAGAAAGGAGATGATGAATGCTTGATCTTGCTTCTTGGCTTGATTTTCTTCTAAAAATGGTGTTGGATGATGATGGTGGCTCCTGGTGGTGCTGTGGTGGTGGTGTTTGGGCCGTGATAAAGAGGGGGGAGGGAGAGGGAGAGAAGTGTGGGAGATTGAGTGTATGAAAGTGTTTGTGTGTTTGAGTGAATGAAAGGGTGAGGGAGTATGGAGAGTATGGTGAGTATGGTGGGTCTTGGGGATGGGATGGAGATGGTGGCAGATTTTCGGGGCCCCACATGGGTGTGGGTGGTTTAAATCTTGTTCCCCAAGTTTACGTTACGCGCGGTGCTCGTTTACCCGTTCGTTTCGTCGTTCGTTTAAACGTTAAACGTTTATTAATTATGTTTTTCGTTAACGATTTATTCGCGTGATTTTTTATTGAAGTTTTATTTAAAATACTTCATTTTAAGTTATTGAAATATAAATCGAGTTTCGTTTGATTGTCGGGCGCAATTCGCGCATTTTCGTCGTGTACGGTACGTTTTATACAAAACGTATAACGTTTAATATAGTATCGTAATAATATAAGTTAAATAACGGTTATTTAATATAGTTACGTTATTTAAGAAAATGTTTTTCACCAACGTCCGTATTTATAGTGTCGGATTCCATCCGATTGAAATCGCGTAATTAGTATTTAATTACGTACGTGTGTATATATATAAACATACCAAAATGTCACCGTACTTAGCCCTATATCAAAACTAAATACAGGTAGTGATAATCAAGTTTAAGGTAATTAAAACGCTTAAGTGTCGGTTGTCACCCTTTAGCGGCTAATCCTCTTGATAGTACGGTAGTAGCATCTAAATGTGCAAATGTCGTAGCAGGAGCAGGGTCAGTCAAATCATCTGCAGGTACATAAACAGTAGAAGATTCGGCAGCTACTGCGGCCCCTGCTTCTTCAGGCGAAAGGAATCCATAAAATAAATTATTCTATTAAACCCTAATTTGTAGTATAAAGTGTTTATAAATGATGTGTATCACCTTTAACCGGCCTTAATTTTGCAAATAAAAAAAATTGATCAAGTGATATTCCCCTAATTTAAGATTTTTCGACAAAAACAATCATTTTATAGCAAAAATTAAAAAAAAAATCTTTTTGGGCGATGAAAAAAGTAATGTTCCATTGATTGAGAAAGGTGCAAGAAGATGGTAAACATAAATAATAAGCAATTCTATTTTATATGGTGATTCAAATTCAATTTAATATTATATATCAATTGTTTTAAGGATTAATATGGATTGTCGAAAGAATAATATTAATTGTTATATTCTGTTTTAAATAATATTCAAAGAGTAAATAGATCTACTCCATCCCCGAAGGAGGAATTTGATCGATCTTCGAAAGAATTATATTAATTACTATATTTTGTTTTAAATAATACTCAAGAATTAAATAGATTTACTTTATCCCCGAATGAGGAATTGGATCGAGAACCCAAACTTAAAATCATATTTTAGTTAGTTGATAACATTGATTTACATGTAATTTACGATTGAACTTTTGAATTGTACGATTATATTGAATTCAAATCTATCTATAACATATAATTTAATTTAATTATTGTTGTATCTATCCGAATTTAGGTATCAAAATTGAAAAAAAGTGATTTTGAAAAATTTAAGGAGTTTTATTTTAAAATTTTAGTAAAATTAAGGGACTAAAGTGATTAATTAAAAATTTTAATTGATGACATCATTATAGGATTTTCTATATATAATTTAAGATTCTTTTAACATATATTTTGACTTGATTAAGGTAAAGCTTTAATAGTAACTCGTCTATGTTACTGAACTAACGTCAATCACATCCATAGATTAAAGGGTAGCTACTAAACAAAAGCTTTTCAAAAATTCAAAGGTTTTCGGTTTGGCTTTCAGAAATTTCGAAACTGAATAACTCGAACCGATTAAACCGAAGAACCCGTAATACAGATGAACACCCCTACACAAGCACAATTGTAATAATTATTTTTGAATATATGTCACGATCATAGTTGTTAAACTCTTACGATTGTAAGAGTCAAGTCAAAAATTCAAAAAATGAGACGACTCGAACCCCGACTCGTAAATGACCATGACTCTTACGAGTCGTTTATTTCGTGTATGACTCTTCCGAGTCTTGTGCGACTCTTACGAGTCAGAAAATTAGACAAAGTTTTAGTTTAATGTAATACAAAAAATAAAAGGAGAAAATAGGAAAAAAAATAATTATAATCTATTTTAAATTAAACATTTGTGTTGATCGTCAATTAACGACTTAATTATCGACTTTCACCATGTTATTTTTCACTTAAAAATAAAAATCTTAAACAATAATATACATATATACATATAAATTTATATAAATTTATTGTAAAATAGCAATTCTTACGAGTCGAGTCGAGTCACGAGTTATAAATCGAGATTTCGAATTACGAGTCGAGTTATGAGTTAACATATGATCACGATGTTTGCTAGATTAGTAACATTAAACGTTTTACAGACACGCATTCCGGATTTGAGCATCCATAATGAATTTTTTTTTCTAAAAGGTTTTTGGTAAAAAAAAAAAAAAAAACTTGTACAAAGTTTTCCTTGCAATGGGAAAAAGTTTTTTAACAATCAAAAGTCAAAAATTGTTGAGGTGTGCAACACTCAAAGGTCCATAACTCAAGGGACCAAATTTGCACAAATTTAAAAGTTGAGGTGTGTAACAAAGCCCTTTGCTTATTCGATTGACCTTAAACCGACCCGATCCGTACCAAAAAACCCGACTTTCATTGACCAAACCCTGCTGCGGTCAACAACATTAGAAGTACATTAGGGTTTACAAACACCAAAATCCCGATTGTATTAGTTTTCCCCTTTCTGCAAATTTCCTCTCGTATTACAAACGGTATGCATTTACTCATATATTTGACATACATCTTTTGAATTCGCTTTGATTACTTTCGTCATTATCTGTTTATGTTTCAATTTTTCTGGATCGAAATTTGTTATCATTCTAAGATTCCGCGTGTTGCAAGTATATATATAAATAGATATAAATATTTACGTATATATATATATATATATATATATATATATATATATATATATATATATATATATATCTTTTGGGCTTTGTCGATAGCATGAGTATTTTTCGGATTTAGGATTTACTTTTGCTCTCAGTTACCTAATGAGGAATGTCATGGGTTTACTTAGCTAATGCGTATGTAAAGAGTTTTTTGTTTATTTATTTTTTCTATTGTAATTTAGAGATTATAAGGATAACAAATGTTAGGCTGTTAATCTATGATTTTTTCGTAACTCGGGAGGTGATCGTTTATGGATGAAGTACGTTGAGATTGATTTGTAAAATTGCTGGATGGAATTTAAGCGAAAACATTTAGGTAACTGAACATGTAATGGTAATAATTGGTGATTAGTTCCTGCCAAACATAAAGTAGTTTCTTGTTTTAGCTTATCATTAATCGACAAGAATGATAACTAAGGAGAACAATATGTTCCGTGTCTTAAGTGAATCGGGATTGGTATTTGAAGCTATGTTATTTTATTTATTTGGCTACTTTACAGATTGATTGTAATAACATGACTTTGGATAGAAAAAACTACACACTTGCTCGTCCTGTTAATCGTTTTGTGGGACTAAATGCTTTCTACCTCTCCATCTTCTTCATCTTTAGTATACCTCTAGACCATGATCCATAGTGTTTACACCCAAATTTATGGTTTTATTCTCATTTTGTGATGCATGAGTCGTATGACACTGTGCTATAATATACTGATGGGGTAATCCATTGATACATGGAGAAGATGTTGTATGATACATTGTGATCTCATCATCCTATAAGGACGGACTTCTAGGTGTGGTAATAAAGGCCCCCTAACTTAAAATTAAGTCAATATGCGTGTCTATATTTGGGTTAAGATGGGATGAGGAAGAATACCTTAAGTAAGGACGGCTAATATGGGAGTTTAATACCTGTTCCGCCCAAACCCGCATAAAACAGAACTTTGCTCAACATTGCCCCATTCTCTTGTCAGTGAAGCAGAACCTTCTTATTTTCTTTTTCGTTGAACGTCGCCTACTTCTTTTCATGCTCAGAGCAAGTTTGTTGCTATTAACTACTCATTATTATCTTTCCATCTAATAATCTGATAAGCGTATTCTTTTGATCATAATTTATGGTATGAGGAACATGTAACCTGGACTGTGTTATCGAGTCGAATTATCCAGCTGACATAAGTTATTTGAAAAAATACTGCTACTCTTGTATCCATGTTAGTAAGTAACACGTTACATGCTTCAGGAATGTCTATTGTTTTATACAATATGATGTCAATCACTAAATTTTTGGTAGCTTACTGTTAGTGTCTTACAAGTTATATGGTGGCTGTTACTACTATAAATATATGTTCTACACTTGGTATGTTTAACCCATGTATTTATGGCTGGGTTGATTTAGCTTATGTACCCTAAGGACCCAAACAGGTCAATCAAAATAAAACTCTAGCTAGAAGCAAAATGGTTCAGTGTTCAGTGCGTCGAATGTTGCTGAAAGGTATTGTTATTTCGTACAAGGTCGACAACCTTTAAGTCGTTATATTTAGAAGTTAAGCCAACGGGCTTTTGGCATAGCGGTATCCAAGGTGTATCCCTAACAAAGTGGTTGTTTGTTCAAGTCCTACTTCGGACAAAAGTGTATTGAATAGATGTAGTCTAGGTGTGTGTGAGTTTGGTGTAGTGAATAATAAAGGGTTTGCGAGTCAACTCTCTTCCTGTTTTTCCGACTCTATTCTTTACTGATCGGGATTCTTAATATTTTTTCAGCATCTGGAATACAGTGCTATCTTGGTATTGATTTACTCTCGGCTCAACAGGACGTCATGTCTGGTAAAGAAGAAAAAGGTGGTGCACAGGATGCAGCCGAAAGAATCAAGGCTGCAACCCTGTCAGCTGCTAAGGGTCTTAGCCGTTCTCAAGCCGAACGTGCAGCAGCAGCTGCAGCCAGAAATGTAAATGCTTATGGTCAAAAAGAAGAAGGCCCCAGTAGATGGCAAGAAAGGAAAGAGGCAAAACGACAAATGTATCTAATGAGTACAGAAAAACAAGTGAGACTCGGTGAAAGGAAAGACCAAAAGACTTCAATGTCAACCGCCATGCACTGTCAAAAGTGTTTCCAACCCGGGCACTGGACGTATGAGTGTAAAAATGAACGTGTTTACATTTCCAGACCCTCACGGACACAGCAACTGAAAAACCCGAAATTGAGAATGCGGGGTACGGTTTCGTATGATTTGGATAACCCTGATATTGAGAAAGATGCAAAAGTTAACAAGAGTGATAAGAAGAAGCATAATAGTAGTAAAGGTAAAAATAACAAAAGGAAGCACAGGTCTAAGTCGGAATCAGACTCCGGTAGTGACAGTGAAGCTTCAGTTTTTGAATCTGATAGCGGGTCGGAATCAGAATCCAGGTCGGGCTCCTCTTCTGAAGAGAGTGATTCCAGTTACACTTCAGATTCTGATTCTGGGGAAGATAGGAAAAGGAGAAGTAAGAAGAACAAGAAGAAGAAGGTGAAAGGGCAGAGGAAACGGAAACACAGTCGACATAGCTCATCTTCTGAGTCAGAATCAGAATCGGAGTCAGAATCAGACTCAGATTCTGATTCGGATGACAGCAGAAGCCGGAGGAAGAGCAAGAGGCACAACAGAAGACGTTGAAAGTCGGAAACTGGCAAATTGAGGTTGATGAAGCATTAAATTCTTGTTTTAGTAGCAGCATGGGGGGATAAGGTTTGGTGTAAACCTATGTTTTTGTCATATTTACTAGTGTTGTTTGTTACAAATATGTTATTCCTTTTCCTCCTGTTACGTTTAGTATGATAATGATTGTTTGACCTTTTGAACCATCATGTTTGGCTTTATGACTACTGTTCTTGCCGAAATGAAAAATATATATATATATATAAAATAAATATTATGGTTTTCATTTTGCAATACCGAGTGATCTTGCAAATAGTAAAACTCCCATAAGTTTCAACCTCTTTTTAAGGTCAAACTGGTGATTCTGTTAATTCATTGCAAAAGGTAGTACAGTATCTTTTCTTTTGAAATATTAAATGGTCTTGATTTGGTATGTGAACAAGACATAAAGACCATAAAGTTTCCAATTTTATGTTAAAATGATACCTGAAAAGTTGAAGTGGTACGATGCAGAGTGCAGAGGCTAACAGGTCAACAACAACAATTAACTGGGAAGCATTTTTGTTATCTATAATCTGGAACAATTATATTATATATAAGTTAATTGATGGCCGATTTGATGTGACGTGATGAATAGTAATTTTTTATTTTTAGTGGAAATAAATAGTAGATATAAATTTATTGATATGCCTTAGCCTAACGGTATTTGTGTTTTATTATAACTCAAGGGTCGGGAATTCAAGCCCTGTAGTAGTTCGTTCTTTTCTTTATATAGAGAGATACCAGATTTATTTCTTAAAGTGAATTCCCATTTTCCTATTACTATTTTTGATTGAAAATTTAAATAAATATCATATCAATAATAATTGTTTTAGAATTTAATTATCTTTATATTATTGACACCACATAAGAGACTTTTGTAAAACTCTCATTCTCTTAAATTTATTTTTAACTCTTTGGAAACAAATCAAACCAATTTTACGATCTATATTCATTGCAAGAACTTGGGATAAATTATAAAATGTATTTTTCTACAAATATAATACAATTACAATATATCAATTATTATAACTACCAATTTATTTATAACTCAATACTACTTAGTGTAAATGTTTCTTAAAATAATAAATCAAAAAAGGGTGTAACTTAAGAATATATAGAAGAGTTTATCTACACTTATATATTAATTGATTGATTTTTTGAAATTTTTTTGCGACATACACGTATTTTATATTAATTAATAAATATGCTTTTTATATTTATCCATATAGATATAGATATATTATTGTCACTTCGAGATTTATAAATTTTAATTTTTTCATTCTATACTCTATATTTACTATTTATAATTTACTTTTGATAGATTTTTAAAACTTTAATCGTTCAACATTTGATTATTCGTTTAATAACATCTAGGAAAAAAGTTTTCTTCTTCACTCGCAGTGTATCGCGATTTCAAATTCCTTGTTATAATTATAAATAGGCTTAACAAAACAAATGTAAAACTGTGTTCTAAAAATAAGTCTTAAAATTGTATGGGTGCACGTAAAAGAGTGATAAGGTGATAGTGGCTAGAGAGAAAATAAACAATAATTGATGTGTAAGAAGGGGTGTGGAGTATACACACTTTTAGATAAACAATAATTGATGTGTAAGAAGGGGTGTGGAGTATACACACTTTTAGACTTGGTTTTGTTAGGAGTATCTTTTTTATTTGTTTTGAACGGCGAAATTAAATAATATAAAAAAACTACTAGCAAGAAGCTAGAAGAGAAAGTATACAATTACAAACCTAGAAAACACACAAATTTACAAATTCTAGATTCTTCCCGAGACTTTAGCTGCTAAGACTGTAAAACGGATGAAAAAACTCTTGCCAATTACGGAAACCAAGACAAGAGAAAAACCCCCCACCCACGGAGGCCGAGCCACCGGTTTTCACTCCGTAGAGTTTTTGATACAGTCCCATACAAGCCCCGGGGGAGATACAGCAGACGAAAAAACAAGATCAAAAAAGGAAACATGAAATCAGAAAGCCAATCCCGGCCCTTTTGAGGAGCTCGATATTTCCGCATCAAGAAATTAAGAAACGAATCCCATTAAACGAATAATAGAGGGTTTTTAATCCACTCATCCCAACAAATAATCTTCTTCTTATTTCTGTGACGATACCACTGGAATGAATAATTGATAATCGAATCAACCAAAACGAGATTTCTTTTTTATGAGGTTGAAAGATCGTCTCATTTCTGAATCTCCAAAGATCCCACCATGTAGCATAAATAATCGTAACAAGGATATCTTTCGCATAAGAATTCAGATGAAGGTTATTAACATCATCAAGCTTTTCAACCTGTGTAAGATGATAAGGCAACGAGATCCCAAGCCATTTTATGATCGACATCCACACCTTTTTTGCCATGGTACATTCCGGAAATGTATGTTGAATAACTTCAATACCATTGCTGCATATAGGACAAACAAGAGAAATGTTATTAACACCACGAAACCATAAATTAAAACGAGTCGGTAACCTTTCCATTAACATTCTCCACACATGAATGTTGACCTTGCGTGGGACAATCTTGTTCCATCTTGTGCTAATATAGTGATTTGGAAGACTGAGTTGATCTAAATGCTTGCATAATCCGTTAATCGAAAATATATCCATATTGCCAACATTCCATTTCCATTTATCCGGGACATTAACGATAATGATATGCTTTATATGCTCACATAACATCTGGAGCTGATATTCCTCCCTTCCACCGCGTATCGGACGACGCCAGTTCCAAAATAAAGACTTGCCATTCCAACGGTCACCAACCAAAGCAGATTTATGAACTTCAAGATCGTATAACCTCGGGTATTGTTGAGCTAGATTGTTATCGTTAATCCAAGTATCATTCCAAAATGAAGTATTCTTCCCATCGTCAATCTTCTTACTGATAAAGCTTAACGAGACAATCCCCGAATCGTGGAGATCTCGCATCATGTGCAGAATTTTGTACCACGATCCTTGTTTTTTACACCTTTGCTCATGATTAGGATGATGGTGAATATCAGGATACAAGTTTTTAATAATCTTAACCCATAATTTGTCAGGGTGATTATAGAATCTCCATCTCCATTTATAAAGTAAAGCTTGATTTAGAGACTTAAGGCTTCCAAAACCAAGACCCCCCTTTATCTTTGCTAGCAAGAACAAGATCCCACTTGATCCAATGAATATTTTTGACCTCATCATCATCTCCCCAAAAGAACTTGGCACGCATAGATTCCAACTTCTTGGAGATAGAAACCGGCATTTGAAACATAGATAAGTAATACGTAGGTAACGACCCTAGAACGGATGAAATAAGAACATATCTACCCCCAATCGATAAAAGTTTCGCTCTCCACTTTGACAATCTTTTAGAAAACTTATCGACAACAGGTTGCCATGATTTAATTCGGTTCATATTAGCTCCAATAGGCATCCCTAGATAAATAAACGGGATTTTCTCCCCCTTACATCCCGACATTTTAGCAATCCGCGAAATTTCAGCGTCCGAAACACCGATACCATATAACTTTGATTTCACAATATTCATTTGCAAACCTGAAGCAAGATAAAAACATTTAAAGATATTACAAATATTGATAAAATTCGATTGAGACCATTCACCTAAGACCATCACGTCATCCGCATATAATAGGTGAGATAAGTTGATATCACCAATGTTAATGCCTTTGAATTTGCCCGCTTCTTTCGCATCTTCCATAGCCACATGAAAGCCTTCCATTGCAAGGATAAAGAGAAAAGGGGCAATAGGATCTCCTTGACAAAGACCGCGACCCAATAGGAGTATTTAACATTGTTATGTAATCTATAACCTTATAAAAGGTTTAATATATATTCTTAAAAGTGAGAAAAGTTCATTAAAATACAGCAAATAACTGAAGTATGAGAGTATCATTCTCCACCCTTAATCAAGTTGAATCAAGGGATCATATTTATTCTTGTTTTTTAATAAATTGTTACAGCTAATATGTATACTGCAAGGGTGAGAGTATTTTTGTAACTTCAGTTTTGAGAGTCCCTATCAATAAGATCTAGTTTTAAACACTTTTATCATCATGAATCGTTTCTTTCATATATATATATATATATATATATATATATATATATATATCTATTCTCAACTAAATTCGAGTTCATCTTCCTCGATTATCACCGTCGTTGAAATAGCCTTTCATCATCACCATGAATATGTGAACTCGCTGCCGGTTAACACCAACCGTCACATCAACCCTCGTCGTTGTCGTCATCAGCCATTACCTTCGTCGTCATCAACGTTGTCATCGTCAACTCGGATCGCTTCAGGTTTTGTTATTCTAGATCGTTTCTCTCAGATCTAGATCATCTTCCGTATGTTCATTATGTATTGTACTTATAAAAACCACCACTTGATGGCGGAGCACAACCATGGCACAACGTCGATTACCACTGCTGCCATCGCCGATTAGCGCTGTTGTCGTCGCCGATTACCACGATTGTCGTCGTAGTCGCCCTTTTACCACCGCCGCAATTGCCGTTGTTTAACATTAAAACATGCAATTGTCGTCGTAGTCGCCCTTTAACTGTGTGTGTTTGTGTGAAAATAGTGAAACATGCATATTAAGTATTTGATGATGTGCTTGAGTCAAACTTCGCTTCCCATTTGATCATATATTGGCTTAATGACGGATATTATTAGTTTAGGTGTTTTGTTTCATTTGGATTGTTTGAGTTGTGGTTTAGTATTTATTTTTATTTTTTCCAATTAATACATTTAATTATCAAACTAACATTCAAAAATAAAAATCCATTCATTAATAATAAAAAAGGTACATTATATTAAAAAATAATAGAAGTTTAGTCGTGTGTATATTTATAGTGTGATTGAGATAGGAAAAAACAGTTAAAAAATATAAAATATGTATAATTTTTTTTTTTTACAGAAAACGGGCATATAGCCGTTTGTTAATGTTTAAAAAAAAAATTCTTATTTTTGACGGTGAAAAAAAGCCATTTTTTATTCGACCTGAGCCCCACCGTTGATCCGTGCGACAATATACCGACATAAACCCACTGACGTAGTCAACCGATACGGCCGTGCCAACCGCGTCGATCGGTCGATGCGCGTTGATTTCCACGGCGACGAAGTTGTTGGGACCGACCTAATAACTCTTTAATTACTACTACATATAATTTAATCTTATTAATTGAAAATAATTTCTTTTTTACTTTATTATTACTAGTCACTCACACTATAAAATGTGACCTCGTCTTTTTGGCGTATATATTCAATTGTACGAAAAAAGTTAAGAAGAAGATAACTAATAGATTTGCTCCATTTCATTAAAAACTCACTGCTAATTGAACTTTTAAAAAATAAATATATCACAAATGGTATGTCAATAAATTATAAAAATTATATATTCGGAATTAGTGGTTTTGTATCTTTAATTAGATATCCCACAAACTACTTCCGACAAACTTTTTAATCTTTTTTTTGTCAGATCTTAAAAATATAATCACATGTGATTTATGATAAAAATTTAAAATTGGTACACGATTATGTATTGATGTTATATGTTAATTAACATGTGGTTACATCTTAATATTAATTCACATTAATAATTATATAATCACATTTGTTTTTTCAGCAAAAATCACATGTGATTGAGAGTTTGATATTTGATCACATATGATTAGTGATTTGGTATATAATCACATGTAATCTTCAATTAAAAATTGATATTTGATGAGTAAGTTACCTATATAAGATAATTTTGAGACGGAAGGAGTACTGGTAAACAAACATTCAAACTCATATCAATGGTATTTTTTTCAAACATGACAACATTCTGTTATTCGCGTGATTGGTGAATTTCTTCAAACATGACAACACTGATGTATAATAATTAATTAATATTAATAATAATATTAATAATAATAATAATAATACTAATAATAATAATTTTCTATTAAGATAATAAGATACTTTACGTTATGATTAATAATAAAATCTATCTACATTAAACTGACTTTTTCAAACCTTTTGAGGCTGTCTATTTATCGTCGATGACCTAACAGTCAGCAAGGGTCACGTGTTAAGTCATGAACGGTGCAACAAATATGTCAAATCTTGAACACGAATATTCAAAATAAACCATGAACATTTTAGCTTTCGTTTCAACATATTTGACTTGAACTTACACAACATCAACTAAAACTTGTCAACTGTGATTTATTTGTAGTTTGTTTCCTAACATAGATTTTAACATAGTTGGACTTTCATAGAAGTTAGCGATAAACTCTGTTCAATTAGTTATCGTGACAAACGGTGATGGCGGTGTTGGTGGTGGTTGTGATCGTGTTAACGATGTCTGCAGTTGGAACTTCACAGTCGAAAAACGACACTAACAATGTTATTAGATTATCATGTGGAAGTAACCCTGCAATGTCTTCATCAAGCTTTTTTAGTAATCTCAACCCTACAATTGATCAACTTAGAAGTCAATTATTAAATAATGGTGTATATTTTGCTAGAGCACAGAATTTAAGGAACGAGGATTCGGTGTATGGATTAGTGCAGTGCAGGAACTACCTGTCGACAGCCGAGTGTGTGGCTTGCTTTGATGTTGCGGTGTCTGCAGTCGAAAGTTGCTCTTCTGTTAATGGTGCTAACGTCTTTCTCTATAACTGCTTTCTCAGGTATTGAATTAGTTTCCTTTACTTTTTTAAGGTTATTGATCCAATTTGTTGTAAACTATAAGAGGCGAATGAAAGTTTGCTGGGTCAAATTCAGTTATTGTGTGGTTAAATTTGAACAAAAATTATAAATAAGGATTTTTGTAGGGCCTTTAGATTTCCGTCTTTTAGCTTCAAAGCCTTTTTTTTTTTAGTCGGATAATTTTCATGCATTAGCTCCAAAAACTCATAGACGACCCTGGTCAGCGACAAAAAAAAAAGTAAATTAAATTCACAAAATCTTCTCTCAAGTTGTATATGCAACCTATACTAAAATATGTACATTGTTTTGGGTTAAGGTTTTCTATGACAATCCCCAAACGATCATGGACGTGGGTGTGGCTCCGACAGCGTTATGTGGCAATCAATCATCATCTCAGCCAACAGCTTTCAACGTAACAGTAGACGAACTATTATCAGATATTAAGGTTGCTACTCCAAGAACTTCTAACTTCTATGTAGCATCCACAAGGCAAGTCTCAAGTAGCAATACAACAGTATACGCAATTGCACAGTGTGTTGAAAACACAAGCCAAGAAATTTGCCAAAGTTGCATAAATACAGCATATAACAATCTCGATAGTTGTCTCCCAAGTAGCCAAGGAAGGACTATTGACTTGGGGTGTTTTATGAGGTACTCTGAGACTCCGTTATTTCAAGATAACCAAACTACCAATATCATACCTTTACTAACTGAAGGTTAGGCATCTTTTTGTCATTCTTCTATATATATTTACATTATATTCTATATACATAATAGTGTTTTGTAATTGAAATAGTTATGTGTCACAGGGAGTTCCAGCAACTTAGGTACGATAGTTGGAGCAAGTGCTGGTGCTAGTATCTTTTCGCTTATTGTTGTTTTATCCTTGTGGTATAAACTACGACGGAAGCCAAAAACAGATGACGGTGATGCATCTCTGATACAAGGGGTAAAGAATTACAGATTTGAAGATCTGCAGTCTGCAACTCATAACTTCAGCGAAGAGTATAGAGTAGGAAGAGGAGGATATGGTGAAGTGTTCAAGGTAATCAAATCGTTACCCATTATTCTCAAAGATAGGCTACATTTGAGAATACAACGTGGAAATGATTTCTTGAATTATTTAAAAAACAATAACATTAATTGACTGTTCTTGGTATGATCGGCAATAGGTTCAATAAAACATGATTGTAGAAGTCAAATTTTACCTTTATTTTCTATGCAATGAGCAAAATGCAGTAGAATATGAAGTGTTAGGTATGTCTGTAGTTAAGATTTGGAGTTTATATGCTGACAGGCCGTTGTAGACGATGAGAGTATACTGGCCGTGAAGAGGCTTTACATTAAGTATGGTAAAGAAAAAACAGAATTCAACAATGAAGTGAGTCTTATAAGCAATGTACGTCACCGAAATCTTATGCAACTACTTGGATGGTCTAGTAATGGATCAGAGCTACTTCTTGTCTTACGATACATGCCACATGGCAGCCTTGACAGATTCTTATGGGGTAAGGTCTTTACGTTCATGTGCCATTATAATAAAATAGGGTAAATTACAAAAAAACATACACGTGGTTTGTTCATTTTTTCAAAAAATATCTTTCAACTTCATTAATAACAGAGACAATACTCAAGGTTGTCACTTTTGTCCCAATGACATCTCTCCGTCCAACTTTGTTACGTTTTCATCGTTAAGTCTATACATCTGCCACACACGTGAGGGTATTTTTGTTCTTTTCTTTTTCCCACCCATTTAATCAACTTTTCCATTTGCATTTTATACTTATTTAATTGCATTTTATACCCATTTAAAATTAAGTTACTGTTAAATGGGTCGATTAAATGGGTATAAAATTCAAAGGGCGTGCGTGACACATGTATAGACTTAACGACGAAAACGTAACAAAGTTGGATGGAGGGATGTCATTGGGACAAAAGTGACAACCTTAGGTATGGTCTCTGTTATTAATGAAGTTGGAAGATGTTTTTTGAAAAAATGAACAACCACAAGTATATTTTACAGTATTGTAGTTACACGTCAATCATACACAGGTGAAATAAGAGGGACTCTAAATTGGAGACAGCGATTCAACATTATCTTTGGGATTGCCAGAGGTCTTGCACATCTACATGAAGAATTCCATGTTAAAATTATTCACAGAGATATAAAGTCTAGCAACGTTCTTCTTGATGATGATTTTCAACCAAAAATTGCGGATTTTGGGTTGGCAAGATTTCAACCTGAGAATCAATCCCATGTTAGCACTCGGTTTGCTGGCACTTTGTAAGTACCGTCATGTCATTCTTTATTTTGCTCTTTTGAGTTCTTAAGTTCCAATTACAGCGACATTTCCATACCAATGTAACATAGGGGATACTCGGCACCAGAATATGCAACGTTTGGACACTTATCAGAGAAAGTTGACACTTACAGCTTTGGTATTGTCGCCTTAGAAATCATCAGTGGTCGGAGGTGTACCGATGTGAACTTCAGTGAACTAGGCGATACTTACCTCCTTGAACATGTAACATAGATTCCTGATACTCATTTTCACTTCACACCTAATAGTGTCAAATACTATTTAGACTTGACATAAGCTCTTTTTGGAAAACTTTTTACCATTTTTAAGGTGGAAGTTAGATTTACTTATAAATTATGTGTAGGTCTACTTGTTAGAATGTTTTATCGCCATAAACTCAGTTTTATAATTATCTAACTAATCATTCATGAATCAGGCATGGCAGATGTATGAAAAAGGGATGCACATGGAGTTAATTGATGAAACATTAGATCCTAACGAATATGAAGAAGAACATGTGATGAGGATCATAGAGATCGCTTTGATGTGCACTCAATCGCCTGTTACTTTACGACCAACAATGTCACAAATTGTTATAATGTTGTTGAGTGTGCCATCATCGGGACCCAAACGAATAAGCAAGCCTACCTTCGTTGATCCTGATAGGAGGATAATGTAAGTATTTTATAGTAATTAGTAGTAAAATACATATTAGTTTTGTATATGCGTCAACTAACTTTAGACAGAGGACCTGAAGCAGAGTTTCATAGTTTGTAATGCATCATGGAATACATGTATTGAAATTGCACCTGGACAAATAAACCAAATGGGTGAACAGTTGAAGATTTTTGAATTATGAGCTGCATTAAGACATAATTGTGGCATCAAGGGTGCAAACACCCTTGTTAAGGACTAATTTAACTACTAACTTTTACCAGTTATTCAAATTAAGTTACTCTTCAAAATTAAAGAACGTATGAACAGCAACTAACAGTGTGGGAGGTCTACTGTTCAAGACATGTGAAAAGCGTTCAACACAGGTTATCAAGCTCGAGACCTTAAAAGGGAACGTTTTAGTCTTTTCAAAATTGAGATTCTAAGATCCATCTCATACTAAAATGTCAAACTTTATTTCA
The DNA here is from genome assembly GCA_963930675.1 of Gnaphalium uliginosum. NCBI lineage: Eukaryota > Viridiplantae > Streptophyta > Magnoliopsida > Asterales > Asteraceae > Gnaphalium > Gnaphalium uliginosum. The sequence goes on along the minus strand of OZ005685.1, from coordinate 8,682,037 downwards.
CAAGTGTTGCAATTCTAATCAAGAACTAATAGTGTAGTATATGAAACGTTTGGTATTGAATTTTGGAAGATAAAAATAGTCAACTTAAGAGTCAAAACTCGAAATATAAGCCCATGTTATAAATATTGGGTGGCCAAGCTATCTTAATATTTCACATTCTCACTGTTAATCGTACCCGTATCCTATGAGGCGAAACTGAAATTTTGCAAGATTGGATCGTCAAGCGATTATATGATCCTACCTCGATCTTACATGTATGAACTCACCAAAAGTTTTATAGTATCGTACGATACTAGTAAAATGCCTCTCTCGACGAATACAATTTCTTTAAATTTTCTAGTTTACAATTTCGTACTGTTATATGACATCGTCATCTATAGTGCTAAACATGTTTTAGTACTTAATTTTCATTTAGTTTTCAAGTAAATTGATGGGGGCTCAAGTGTGGACGATTGGGTTTTGGTGTATATGGAGGCCCAAGATCGAGGTAGAAAACGGGCTTCACGAAAACAGCCATAACTTGGGCTACAGGGCTCCGTTTCAGGCCCACGAGTTGGTGAATCGAAACTTGAGACGAGGCCCAAAAACGACTCCTAGAAGAAGTTATGGGCTATTTTATGTTTTATTTTTTATTTTGTGCTTTTGTTTTGGGCTTTTATGTTTGGCCCGTTTTGTTTTTAGGCCCAATTCGAAATTTTGGTTTGTTATTTAGGGTTCATGTTGAGCCAGGAACATTTAGTTTTTGAATTTTATGAAATCGAATTTTCTCTCAATTTTCGTTTTATGATTTGAGTTGAATAATACTTAATCGCGGCATTCTTTGTGAATCAGCGTGTTTAAAAGAGATTTTCTTGTTATTCATAAGAATCAACATGTTTAATCTAGTTATCTTATTTGCACCCTACATCATAAATCCTCCCATGTCCATTGAATGAGAGTTAAACTGAACTAATTGATCCACATTCGTCAGACTCGTTTTTCAACACATCAAGGACACAACATCTTGTATTGATAAAATTTTATAAGTATATTAGATGAGTGATGGATCTAAACATAATGCAAAATACAATTTAGTCCTTGTTTGAATCAAATAAAAAAGACAATATGTTTAGGCCTTGGTAGGTTCAAGTTCAACATACATTAGAATGGAACTTCCACAATTTCGACTATTTATTATTTTATGTACCCTCATGAAAAAAGTTAATAAAATGGGTTTATAGAAAATAACGAATTACACTAATAACACTTCGTATTCATACATATAGCTTCAAAATTAACAGATTTACATTTATATATCTCAAATCTATCCCAACGATTAATCATGGATATTAGACTCCCTTATGTGTCAAACCCTTGGTGCCTCCACGTCATATATTAAAACTCTCTTTCCGCCAAAACTTTTGTAACCGTGTTTTACGTTTTCTTTAGATAAGGAGATAAAACAAATATTAACATTTCTTTTTCTTTTTTTAATTTAAGATAACACCCCTCTTTTTTCTCATAAAAAACCAACCTACTTATACTCAAATTCCCATCTTATAAATCCTATAATCTTAAATATCTAAATCTAATATAATCTAATCTATCTAAATATTAATAAAAGAAAACTTTTCTACCTTCAATTTTGCTTAAAATCAACTCTATTGACCAATCAAATGCTTTGATTTCATCACACTTTTAATTAACCAATCAAATGCATTTATTCACCTAAGATTTCTCTTTTTAAATAAATAAATAAATATCTATCTAAATAAAATATATTTTACGGCGTAGTTTTGAAGATTCCTATTAAAATTACTCTAACTTTTAATTTATTAAATTAATTAGTTAATTAACATGATACCATCATAATAATAATCCCTCATTAGATAGAATAATTTAATGTGTGAATGATTTATTCACACTAATACAACTAAAAGTCACATTTAACAATCTGTGTGTATATACGGGTTTATGAAAAATACTTTTATTTGATATCCGTATGTATTCACAGATTTCACATTCAAATAAACGAAATATAGTTTTATACGAAATGCATGTATATTCACGGGTTTAACATTCAAATAAACGAAAGATAGTTTTGTGTGAAATGCACATTTTAAATTAATTATTATAAACGTATGTTTATATATCTATCTCAAGAACCATTGAATTATACAGTTTAATACTTAACATTATTAATGCTTAAGTAACTAATGGCTACGTATTAACTTACTTATATTTAAAGTACAAAAGCCTCTTAGAAAACCCGTGTAATCACGGGTTTATAACCTAGTAAATATAATATAGTAAACACCTTTGTGATGTCATCAATTTATAAATTTTCAATTATTCAATTGAGTCCCTCAATTTCACCTAGTTTTTAAAATAAATCCCTTTAAAATTATCAATTTTTAATATAAGAATTTAAAGTTTAAAAGTATATAGATTATAATAATATATGTCGACACTTTATACATTTGATTTTAAATATAAAGTAAAACTGGTGATCTAATATGTTTTCATGTCGACATCTTAACTTGGTAAAATGGGAAATAAGTAATTTTAACATTAAACCAATGACACCTATATGGTTTGACCAAAAGTTTTTATTATATACTTGAGATAATTCACTTTATTAAACACCTTAATAAGACTTGCACTCGAATACAAAAACAACCGACTGATTCGCTAAATTACTTGATAAATTGTGTTTTTTCCTTAATTCTATTATACAACTTAAATCGATATGATCTTAATTTTTTTTTTTGAAAATGTTAATTATTTGGCAACTCAATCAAATAACACCATATCGGTTCAGGTTCATAACATCCACATGGACTTTTTTTTCTTTTCAAAGGAGGTTCCTTTCTTAGAGTGAAAATTGAAACACATATTTCAAACGCAGTAAATAATTTCTTTGTGACAAAGATAGTCACCAAACAAATAAGACGACAAATGTGGTGTATAAAGAGGTCTTACAAGGGAATATTAATCAAACAAAGGTGTTACTATATTATATTTAAGATTTTTTATATAATAATTTAGTAGTAAATGCTTACCGCCGTTGAAAATTTACGATATACAATCTCAATTTCAATATAGACTACCTAAAAATATTTTAATTCAAAACAATATTGAATATCTCTTAACTCATAAAAACGTTTTAATATATCACATAACATATAAGGATTCTTTCAATATTCTTAAAAAATAATTACAAATTTATCAGCACATGTATATATACGAGTTTTAAGGCTAGTATAATACTAAATAACAATATATACGATCCTATATTCCTATTTACTTTTAGCCTTAAAAATTAAACTAAGTCAACTTATACATACATGTAAATATAATTATAATATAAATAATAAATTAAAACAAAAACTCCTAAATCTTGAATTACTTATTGTCATCCTTTCCTAATCGTCGCCTCCCTTCAAAAAAAACTTAAATACAATCTAGTTCTTAAATCACTTTTTCTTTTATCCACTCATCGCAAAGCTCATATTGTTCAATCTGTTTTACTTCTAAAAAAATAATGGTACCAAAGAATTCTTACTCCTCCACTGAATTTTTTTTCCTACTTCAAATTATAAAATACTTTGGATCATCTGACTTCTCTTGGCAATCTTACTAAATGTTCAAATTTATCATACTTATATTAATTATCATAACATAATGATGATGTTCCATGATCTTATGATATTACAATTTATCATCGAATTAAACCTCTTTTGAAATTAAATTACTATGTTTATTAGTGATCAGAAATCTTTAGAAATTCATAAATACTATTGAATTGGTATTTGTTGATGAAAAGGTTCCTACTATTCCTAAAATTCATATAGGGGTTCATTACACTCAATATATTCAATACAACGTTCATCCAAACAATTGACATGTTTTCTATTTGCCTCTACAGAACACAAGGATTCAAGGCATTGTAAAAAGAGACAGTGTGGACCAGTTTAATAGCATATTATTTGAAGATGATTCAATCATTCTCTCTGATTTTAATGTATGCCTGAACAATACCGGATACGACTTTTCAAAACATCCGTGCAAAGTTATATTTCAACCTAACACAACTCTCAAGATTATTGACGACTTTCATGCTGATGTCGACACCTTTAAGTTTGTTTTGTTGGCGGACATAATAACAAACAAATTTCCAGATTATGAAATACTTGTTACTAGAACAATTTTTCAAAATATTTAAACCTTCTAACTCGTGTATTATCATGTTTATAATTCTTTTATCAAATGCTTCATAGATGTTATTGGATGCGTGATCGATGTTGGCCTAATAAAACCTGAAAATTATAAGGGTAAACCAAATAAGCGAACCATTTATTTGTTCCAATCTCTTAAAATCTACTTCTACTATAAATATATATATAACTAATTAAATATATTTTATTAACCCTTTCTTATTTACCATTGGCAGAGATATGAAGTGCACTTTGTGGGATGCTTATGTAGATTAGTTTAGTGAATTTGTCAAAATGCAGAGTTTATCATTATGGTTATCCAATTTGCCAAAGTCAAAAAATGGCAACGTATGTCCGAATTTTCATTTATTGTTTCCATCTGACTACATACAAGACAAATTATGTTAACATCACATTAAACCATTTGTTGTTCCTTATAAGTACAGGTAAGGGTTCAATTGGGATTGTATTGTTCGGTACTAAGATTTTCATCAACAATTTTGACATACCAGAGGATGCAAAATTCAGAAAAAGGTTTTAAATGCCTATATCTTAATTTTTATATTAATAATAGACGATTACTAAATTTTCATCTATCTATTGATCAAAATATTTAAATATCACTTACATTCATTGCCTTTGCTTACTAATTCACCAGCTTTCAAGCCACCTCCGAAATGAAAGCATTCAAACTTGATGTTTCATCAATATCTACTCAACCTGAACAATCTGGATCTGAATGTTTTTGGGAGGTCTGCACCCGTGTCACTCTCGACAAGCTTCCTGAAATTTCACAGGTAAAATTTTAAACCAATCTAATTTTAAACATATATTCAACATTTCATCATTTAAAGCAATTAGCAACTTCTTTGCTATATATTATTATAATTATAATTATTTATTTAAAACTTTATTTCTTCATAGGTGACCGAATGTGTTGCTAAAGCAACTATACAAACAGTTTATAGTGATAAGCCTTGGTATTATATAAGTTGCCGAAAATGCACCAACAAAGCTCAAGCTAAAAGGTTTGAAAGTTCTAAATTGTGATGATAAAGGTAACATAAGTAACTCTACTAAAAATGTGATTTACAAGGAGATCTTACAAGACTTGTGACATAATAGAAATTGTCTTCGACTATTTATCATTTTGTGTTGTAATGTAATGAAGGTTTTATCAAGTGTAGTAATAATAAATCTTACCCTTATATTCATGTATTACCAAATAAAGTCAGAGGTGGTTCTCCTATAACTTACCTTAGTAATTAGTATATCTAACACATTTAACACCATTTATAAAATAATTAGAGCTTAAATAAAAATATAATACTATAATAGTATGAAATGCTTTAAAATTTTAAACTTCCCTTAAATCACCCGTGCATCACACGGGTAGCGATCTAGTATATGTAGAAAAATAGATACGCATTCTTAGAAATGTGCGAAAAATCATAAAAAATAATAAATTCACAATTTTTAGAAGAAGAGCAACTAACTGTACATTTATCATTTTTTTTTCTAATTTTATGCATCTCCGAATATGCACATCCATCTTTCTTTGCATATTTGAGATGTACAAATGTATATCTATTGATTTTATTTTGTATATGTGTGAATCTAAAACGTTGTTACCCGTTTTTATCTTAGAAGTGTTCTTATTTGTTCCAAACTCTCTATATCCCTCTCTATATATACATATAAAGCATTTTGCTATTTATCTTAAAATTAGACTCAATTTGAAAAATTGACTAAAATGCATATATAATAAATAAATAAGGCAAACAATTAAAGGATGATGGTCAAATTAATTACTCATATATAAGACAATATTAAATAAGAAATCATTCATGATTTTAGAAGGACTTGTAGTTTGAATTCAAAATAGTATGTAATTATGTATTGATGGTATAATACATACAAAAACTCATAAAAATTCAAATGAAGTTTAACTTTGTCTTTTATAATAACAATTTGAGATCTTATATTGCATGATAAAATACCAATGTACGTTCAAACTTTGTCAAATAAGAGATTATACAAATGAAAGTATCGGGTAAATTCGATTTCATTTAGTTATACAAATAGAACTAAACGAACTACATATGATGATATGCCACTGCTTTTGTGTGGGTATCCTGCTAGTGTGTGTGTGTATGTGTGTGTGTGTGTGTATATATATATATATATATATAGAGAGAGAGAGAGAGAGAGAGAGTTTAGATCAATTGTAACACATTAAAAATAAGAACGACTAAGAATACTTTAAATGTACAATGACTCTTAATAAAATAGTTAGATTCACATTCATACATCTCAAATATGCAAAGAAAAATAAATGTACACTTTTAAAAATGCACAAAAATCGAAAAATGATTGATGCACGATTATCTCTATAATTGTGCATAAATCGTTTTTTCGATTTTTGTGCATTTTCGAGAGTTAGCATCTATTCTTCCACACATATCTGAGATGTATTAGTGTGAATCTAATGATTTTATTGACTAGTTGTGCATTTATGAGGTGTTCTTAGCCGTTCTTATTTTTAAGGTGTTCTCATTTGAACTTTAATATAAAGTTGAGTTTTGATGAAAACAAAAAGATAAAAAAAACGAAAAAACATATTTTGACCCTTCATTTGATCTTTGTCAATTTAAGTCAAAATTTTAAGTGTGTGTGTGTATATATGTATATATATATATATATATATATATATATATATATATATATATATATATATATATGGGGATCAAGAGCGAAGTAAAAAAATAGGAGAAGGAGGGAATCTATTCCTAGCCATACATTCTGGTCAACTCAAAAGTCAACGCGGTGGTAAAATTGTAAATAACTCAAAAATTTTTTAGAATATTAATATTCATTTGGAAATAATGTTAATCAAAATTACAACTTAATATTTTTAAACATTCTTTTACGATGAATGTTAACTCATATACATTATTATACACTGATGAATGTTAAGTTATCTCGTTCAACAATGTATAAAAAGATATATAAGTTAATATTCATCATAAATTATTGTTTATGAATATTAATTGTAATTTTGATCAACATTCATTCCAAATGAATGTTAATGTTCTATTTTTTTTGTGAAATTCGATGGTTAATGACGACTATAATTAAATTAATTACTTGTTTATAAGTTTTGAATGTTGAAATTCGTTTAATTTTATTGTATTCATTGGTGAATCAAAATTTTCACAAAAATCCAAAAGTTATACTAAAAATTCTTAATATTTGATGAATATGAATTATGACGAATTGAAGATATGTATGAATGTCTTTGATGAATTTGAAATTTATAATGTTTTGATTGATTTACATGCTTTAATTTTGAATTTTAAACAAAAATTGATGAAATGGTTATTGTATATGAGTTGAAGAAGATACAATGAAATATGTGGTTGAGGTTTGCTTCCCTCCTTCTCTCAAATTTTGAGCTTCCCTCTTGATCCTCCCCCTATATATATATATATATATATATATATATATATATTTAATATATATAAATGAAAGGGTGGAGATAAATTTTTTTTAATGAAAACACTTTTGAAATTTATTTACTAAATTAAACTTTTAAATGTGAAGCTTAATTTTGTTGGTTTCACATAAAATTGATGAATTGTTAAAATTGAATATAAAGCTTCACATATTCATAAATTTTTGTGAAGCCAAAAAAAATTAGGCTTCACAGTTAATGAATTTTAACATTCATTATAATGAATAACATTCACCGCGATGAATATTAACGATTTTGGATATATAATATTTATCAATTGATGTTATAGCATAGAAAAAGAATTTATAAAGGAAGTTTAACATTCATAACAGCGACTCAGATCAACATTTATTAAATTTCACTTATTTTTTGACATTTGTATTGGCGAAGTTAAGATGCTCTGTGATGAATATTACACTTTCCCCTCCCCTCAAAAAATGTTTCTCTTTGCATCATCCCATTATATATATATATATATATATATATATATATATATATATTATGGATCAAATAAGAACACTTTAGATATAAGAACAGTAAGAACGCTACAAATTTACGCTTGTACTAGATAAAATTATTAAATTTACATTTGTACATCTCTAATGCAAAGAAAAATGAATGCATATTTTCTAGAAATTTATACAATTTGAATAAACACTATTGATGATGGATTGTGAAAACCTAACATTTCATGCTAGTATGATGAAAAGGTGATAAATTTTTTAAATATCATGATCCATTTTGATATTGGTTATGTAGGTATTGATAAGGAGTAATGTGATTTTATTTTTTAACCTCGAACTAAATATAGAAGTCAATTGCTTAAAACCTTTTTTTTTTCTTTTTTAAAAAAGTAGTCAATTGCTTAAAACACCAAAAATTATTTTTGCACTTTCCACCCTTAATAAATAATTTATTTCCATTTGGGTCTCAAACATTTCTTTAAATCGCTTTTTCTTTCATCCCCTTTTCTCTCTCTTCGCACTTTCTCTCTCTCCCCGAAGCCTTCATATCCCTCTGCCTAAATAGTAACAGCGTTTTCTTTCTTCCCGAAAAAATAAAAATAAAATTGTTTTCAGTAAAACAAGGAAGCAAGCAAGAGCTCCCTTCATCACTCCAATTCAATTTCCAATTCACTGATTTTATATCTCTTGATATATATAAACATAAATAAATACATACGCATATATATGAAGTCCAATTCTTCTTCTGGCAATATTTAATCGAAGTTCTTTGTATTCGGATCCACATTTAAGATTTCTTGCATCACTATCACTCAACCCACAATAATCCCATCATTTATAACCGAAAAATTTGGGTAATTCTCTTTTAGAATAAAAAACCTAATTCAGTATATTATTGTTAAATAAGGGTTGATGTTGCATGTTTAATCAGAGATCTCAATTGGGTTATGTTTTGATTGTATTTTTTACAGGAAAGTTCAGTAATTTGAAGTTTAGGGCAGTGGAGTGAAATGCTAGGGTATGGTGGATTCTCAGGGTTTTGCAGTTTATTTTGGGTTAATTTCTTGAAATTGTGAGTTTCCCTATTTTGTAAAGCATAAGGTATGATTTTTTTGTGATGATATATTTCTAGGGTTGAATTGTTTAATTAGCTGTGTAATTAGTTATATGTAGTGGGCCCTTTAGTTTGAATATCAGTTATATATGTCGGATTTTGCTTTTGGAAGTTTTTTTTGTCAACATGTTATTGAAATTGCATATGGAGATGAGGGGTTAGATTGTATTGGTTAATGGTTGGGGACAAGATGATGTAAAAAAGTGATCGGTGTAGAGGGAACTAATATCTGTGTTTTTTGTAGGGGGACCCACATGGATCGTTGAGTACTACTCGTATTAAGTTTTATTTTATTTTATTTTGTGGGTTTTGTTATGAAGTCTATACGCAGGTCAAATTCCTGAATCTGTTGCTGCTAGTTGAGTGATAGTGACTGTAAGTACATGCACATTGTAGTACTATTGTATTGATCCTTGAAAGAACCATTAATCAATGGGATTAGTATTAAGTGGTAGTAGATATAATATTCTATTATGCTGCTTATTCAACCGTTAGTGATGTTGCCATTGGATGCAAAAACACTTGGTTGTATTTGACGCATTTCTGAATATTTTAAGGGAACAGAGTTTAAAACGTGTAGAAATCACATTAGCTGATTAGCCTAGTTGCTTAAGAGTGAATTGGTTCGAAAAGAACTATGGTGACAAGGATAAATGTTATTTTCTGTCCAGAAGTCAGAATGACAATTAGTGTTTAGATTTGTTGTGCCTGTAGCCTTGTGGCAATACTTGCATAAATAACAGTTTTGCATATTTTCCAGGATTTGAAATAGGAAATATGGCTCTTCACAAAAATCTTCCTCCCAATGAACCACCTTTGGGGAGTTTGAAATCATCAAGCTTTTCCAGTAAGGTGCAAGAGAGAGCTCAACTAATAGATGTGAATAAACGTGCTAATGGAACTGAAGCGAATATCGATTTGTGTGAGGTCTACTTTTTGATTATGCATTTCTTATCAGCTGGCCCATGTCACCGGACATATGGTCAGTTTTGGAATGAGCTTCTCGAGCATCAACTTTTGCCAAGAAGGTATCATTCATGGTATTCGAGAAGCGGTATCACAAGTGGTGATGAAAATGATGATGGCATGTCTGTCCCATTGAGCTACAATAAGTTGGTGGAGAGGTAATATTTGTAAAATTCGTAAAACAAAACTTGATATACATGCTGAAACAAGTGGTTTTTAAAGATTAGTTTTTTTGAGTGATTTGAATGTATGTTTGGTTAGGTATCCTCACGTAGAGAAGGATCACTTAGTAAAGCTGTTGAAGCAACTGTTAAGTGGTGCAGCCTCTTCTTCACAGGGTCTCATTGGGCAGACTCCTTTTAATGCTTCTGCTGTTCCTACTTTATTAGGAACCGGATCCTTTTCACTTCTGGGCGGTATTTCATTCCTTCTATTGTATTATACTAGCTTTTAACCTGTGATGATATTACGATATTATAATATGTCACACGGGTCGTTTATCGTTAGCATGATATTATATTACATTTAGCTCGTTGGTAAATAATTACATGTTGATTAATAAAATTTATTTTATTATATTATAGATTATTAAATATCCATCGAAAAGAAGGTGATACCAATATATATATCAAGTATTAAGTAGCAGTCATATACAAAAAATGTTGTAAGTCAACATAAACAACATAAAACTATAGATGGATAAATCTAAATAAATATAGCCTACCTAAAAGTATGACTAAATATATTACCAATATTAGATAAAAACTTGTGATATGAAGTAAATATAATTTAGTAATAACTATAGTTTCTAGTAACAACTTTATTATAAATATTTTATTATAGTTTTTCTATAATATAGTTTTTAGTTAAACCAGTTACTACTATTATATTTATCTATTATTAAATAAAAAACTAATATATATAAATTTGAGGAAAATAGATTATTAATATTTACTCTTTGATTTGGGGATAATAATTGATGAATAGGTGGTGGATAAGTTTTGTTTTATTATTAGAATTGAGTAAATATTCGATTTTGACTGGTCAATTGAATTTAATTTTGAGTGATGATGTCATCATAGTGTTTCCTATATTATATTTAAGATTATTTTCCGATTAATCTTTTGACTGCTATTCCATGCGTACCAAAATGATTAAACATTTGGGAAGTTATAACTCAAAGTAACAATTTGTATGGTAGTCATTGAAAAACTGTAATTTATCCACACATTTTCCTCCATTTATTATGATTGACGTGTATATTTAGATTTATGTAGAGGTGGCAAGATGGGCGGGTTGACGGGTTGGGTAACTGGTGAATACAGGTTTGGTTGAAAGGGCCTTTTTTAGTAAGGATTTCATTCTTTTGTCTTTTATAATATTTCTTGGCCTTTCGAAAAAAAAAGTTAAGATCGAATTTGGTACTGGCAGAAACAGGCTGGGCGGGTTCACCCACAAAACAACTTTTTTTGTTTTGTCATGTTTTTTTATTTTATTTATATTATAATAAGTAATGTGTTAACTATCATTACAAATTATATTATATTAGTGCATTAGTAATGATGATAATTTGTTTTTTTTGAAAAGATTAACAAGGCTATATGCATTTAAAGTAAGCCTTTGAGTGACTTTTACCCGTTAGACCCATTCCCTGTTAACCACACATTTTTGTTTTGACCTGTTTGACATAGAACGTATGTATACAACCCAAATCGACCCTGACATTAGTAAATGGGTTGAAGTCGCTGCCTTTTAGTCAAACACTTTCGTTAACCTGTGCTGTTAGATGTCACATTTCTTTTACGACAAACGGAGTATGTTCTTTAAGTGTATTTTTTATTGATAATGAGTTTGTCAGTAACAGTTCGTTTTCATGTTGAATAGTCATCTTTTTATTTAGAAGTTACAAAGAAATAAATGAAATCATACGACACTTCTAATCTCTCAAATTTATCGCATGGATCCATGGGTTGTGACGCTATTTTCTCAATTTTATTCGTGGGCTCTCCTACTTGCAGATGATGCAAAGAAGGGAGACAATAAAGTGAAACACCCTCCAAAATTCATGCGGTGGCCTCATATGCAAGCTGATCAGGTGCGAGGACTTGGGCTAAGGGAAATTGGTGGAGGGTTTGCGAGGCATCATCGTGCACCGTCTATTAGGGCTGCTTCTTATGCCATTGTGAAACCATCTACCATGGTTCAAAAGATGGAGAATCTTAAGAGGCTTAGAGGTCATCGAAATGCTGTCTATTGTGGTAAGCCACACCTTTTCTCCCACCTTTTTTTTATGAATTATGTAGAGGAAGCTAAAGATTCCGTATACTTCTGGTAGCAATAAATGGCAATGATATTTTAATTTGGTCAGTGGACTTCTCAAATTATTATTGAAGTGAAAGTATGTTACGTTTAATGTCTGTGCTGCAGCTCTTTTTGGCATTTTATGTGTGTTTTTTTCATGCAAGCAATGCGTTTTATGTTTAACATACTTGTTATGTTGCTGATCGTTTTCTATAGTTTCAACCTTGATTTTGGTATGCACTGAATCTAACAACCTGCTTTATTCCAGCGATATTTGACCGATTAGGGAGATACGTCATCACTGGTTCAGATGATCGCCTTGTAAAAATTTGGTCAATGGAAACCGCATATTGCTTGGCCAGCTGTCGCGGACACGAAGTGAGTGTAACTAACATACAAATGCATTTCATCTTTTATCATATGTTTCCCATTGGGTCAAATTATTATCCATCATGTTGTATGTTTCAACAGGGTGACATTACAGACCTTGCTGTGAGCTTCAACAATGCGCTAGTTGCTTCTGCATCAAATGACTGCATTATCCGAGTTGTAAGATACCGCTTACTGTAAATCCAATAAGTGTATACTTCTTTGAAATATTGAGTATTGTCAATTGATTCTTTTTTGCTGCAGTGGAGAATAGCTGATGGACTTCCAATTTCGGTTTTACGTGGTCACACAGGGGCAGTTACAGCCATTGCCTTTAGTCCTAGACTAGGCTCTGTTTATCAGCTACTCTCGTAAGCTCCTCTATTTTTTAATTTTTATTTTTATTTTCTACATAATCACTTTAAAAATGCAAACCCGGACCTCCTAGTTGACGACCTTATTTCGTAAGCGTTCAAATTTGAACTTTTCACGATCTTTTTATTTCTTTCTTTATGTAGGTCATCTGATGATGGATCATGTAGGATTTGGGATGCTAGACACTCTCAGTTCACTCCACGTGTTTATATCCCCAAGCCTCCTGAACCTCAAGCTGGTTAGTCATGATGTTACTTGGGCTCTTAACAAATCTGATGTTTTATGACAGATGGCTTATTTAAAGCATATTTGTAACGAATAGGGAAAGGTAATGGTCCATCAACATCAAGTTTTGTTCCACAAAGTCATCAGATATTTTGCTGCTCCTTTAATGCTAGTGGAACTGTTTTTGTCACCGGAAGCTCCGACACTTTTGCAAGGGTACACTTACATTTGAATTTCATCCATCATGATTCTTCAACATTAATTTATTTTATTAGTCTCCAAGTCAACCTCCATGAAGTTTAGCTATCATCGTTTATATCACTTTTCTTCAATCCATGTATAACTATGACCCATAATCACAGTATTCTTTAGTATAAAACACGGAGAGAAAGAGAAGTACTTGAAATAGTGTAAATGTTTCACGCTCTCAAGTTTGTATATAATATGTGTGTGTGTGTATAATTAGATTAAGAAAGGAACCGGGAATTTCTAGGAAGAAACTAGAAGACCTCATAAACTCTCTTAATGACGGTACTACAAATGAATGATATCAAATTGTAGAAACATTAGTTTCTTATATTTCTCTCGTGACTTGAGAACATGAAAATAGTTAATTCGTAAGAGTTGATTTTCTCTTGTTCCAACTCTAGAACATACAAAATTACACATGATTTTTCCTATATCTTCTCTCGTAACTATTACTTTCTTTTCTTTGAAGCTCAAGAACAGAGTGAAAATTAGAATTTGAGTGACCAATGTGAATTGGACCTTAGTGTTTCTATATTAATTACATGCAGGTTTGGAATGCTTGTAAACCTAGCAATGATGATCCGGAGCAACCTAATCATGAGATGGATGTTTTAGCTGGCCATGAAAATGATGTTAATTATGTACAATTTAGGTACAACTATCAACGATTTTTCTTCATTATTTTATAATAATTTGGCTGATACGAAAACGTATTTGCATTGTGATGCAGTGGATGTGCTGTGACTTCTAGAATTTCTCTATCCGATGCCTCAAAAGAAGAAAATCTTCCAAAGTTCAAAAATACATGGTGCTTAAATATATTGTTATATTATGAATTTTCATCAAGCTTACATTATAGTCTAAGTGCCTTCCCGATTTGAAATATGTGTGTTAAATATTGACATTTAATGCTCAATGAGGCTTCACCCTGTCAAGATAGTGCAATTTATTTTAAACAAATGTTTAATTTTCCAGGTTTACCCATGACAACATTGTTACGTGTTCCCGTGATGGCAGTGCAATTATTTGGGTTCCAAAATCACGTAGATCTCATGTGAGATATTCCATATACCATTCTTAATTCTTATTCTCTGAAAATTTTAGAACTTGTTTAATCTCAATGAGCTCTCTGCAATTAGTATTTCCCAGAGCTCACCCACTTACTTATGAATGGGCGTATTTGGATTATGCTATATCTCAAATGGGTCAATTAATTTTTTTTTAGCTAAAAGGGGAACGGGTTAAATGAGCGAAACAGGTCAAATGAGTTGAAAGTCGCTTAAAATAAGTTCTTAGTTAACTCATTAATTATCTAACAAAAAACTTAAAACGTTGACAAATAAGTGTTTGTCGGACAGCCGCCCAGCCCAACCTGGTTGTACTGAAAATTTTGAAAATTGACATGTTTAAACCCAAACTTGTTTTGACCTATTACCCAGCTTGCCCGTCCGACCATCTTGCCGGTTGTATTTTATCCTTGTACCTTTTATTGCAGCCACTAACTTAGTATATTCTTGGGCTTTTAGGGAAGAGTTGGAAGATGGACACGAGCATATCATTTGAAAGTTCCTCCTCCTCCAATGCCACCTCAACCACCAAGAGGAGGTCCACGTCAAAGGATTCTTCCTACTCCACGTGGTGTTAACATGATTGTGTGGAGTCTTGACAATCGTTTTGTACTTGCTGCAATCATGGGTAAGTGGAATACAAAAAAAAGAAATATTCTTCTGGTCCAAATTGTTTCCAGCTTCCAGTTCTTTGTATGCGTAGTTGCTTGCTAAAGTTGTTATCTTTTTTGGAATAAAGAAGTTTCGAATGTGTTGTTCTCATTTATATCGTATGCAGATTGCAGAATATGTGTCTGGAATGCTGTTGATGGCAGCTTAGTTCATTCTCTGACAGGTCACAGTGAATCTGTAAGTGATTCGACTTTTCGGTTTGTAATATTTCATCTTTTTTGTAACCTTTACCCAGTGACGTTCACATTTCAACACTAGATCAAATGCTAAATTGGGCCGTAAAAAAACAAGCATTTATACGTAATTGATTTGAGTATGTAGTTAAATAAAGTATTAAATAAAAAGAGATCAATTGAGGGACTTGTAGATGTGACCTGTTCAACTAACATGGCCGCTTACATAGAAACTGAAAGACCGTGTTGTGGAGTTGTGGTTTATGAAAACATGGTAATAATGAAGTGCCTTTATTAGAAACAGATAAAAAAGTGTAGCTTGTAGCTCTTTCAGCCTTGATTTCTAACGGGAATAAAATTTAGGTTCCTGTTTGTCTCTAGTAAGTATGATGCTAAAAACAAAATTGTCATGAAGTACTTTATTTTTTTACTGCAATTACCCATCCCAATCTAATTAAATAAAAGTGAAGCATTCAAATTCTGATATCTGAATTTTCTGATAATTGTGATTGTATTTCTAGACTTACGTTTTGGATGTTCATCCTTTCAATCCAAGGATAGCTATGAGCGCTGGATATGATGGAAAAACAATAGTGTGGGATGTGAGTATCTGTTCCTCTATAACCTCATTTTTCTCTCTTGTTTTATATTGTTGCTTATTGTCACATTTTTCTTAGATAATTTCACTTTGCTTCAATTTATATAGATATGGGAAGGAGTACCCATTCGTATCTTTGAAATTGGACGCTTCAAGCTTGTTGATGGAAAATTTTCTCCGTAAGTTGATGGTGTTTTGTTTTCGTTTCATTTCCGTTTACACATGATGCTTCAATCCCATTCACTTGTTTCTTTATTATATATTGGCTTTTTGAAATTTGTCACCTTGTTATTCCACCTAGTTCAATAAAGTATTACTATATAACTATCTGTCAAATATCTGAAAATGGCTCTTGTCTATTTGAAATAGCTTCAACAGCTTGTAAGGCTATGAATTTTCAAATAGTTCATGTTATTTTAAAGGTTGCCAATTAAGGGGGTGTTTAGATTTGTGTTTGAAGGTATTTATCTTATTAGTTATTTTAGCATTTGGGTAGCATACTTTTACATATGATTATTTTTATATACAGTTGATAGTAGCTACAACAACGTTGATACTCGAAGAGTAGTGTAAGATTACTTATATACCTATATCTTAGATCTTAGATAATGCTTGCTTAAATAATCAGAATCTGGCAAGCATTCATCAACATTGAAACACTATCTCCTGCATAATTTTCTGATACAGTTGATTATCTTATCTTGATTATTCTAAATCACATAATTGTGTTGAAAACGCACATCGATGTTTCCCCAAAGATACCCATTGCAATGGGCATTCTAGAATGAAAATGTTGTAATGCTTGTTTTTCCTCCCTCCCCTACAAGCAGAAATGATGATAATATTTATGTAAACAACTTACCTTTTCGTTTCTCTTGAATATCCTCTATTAACAGGGATGGGACATCCATTATACTTTCTGATGAGGTGGGTCAATTATATATATTGAGCACTGGCCAGGGAGAGGCACAAAATGATGCCAAGTATGATCAGGTATAAAATAAAATTAAAAATTAAAATTAGAAAATGCTTTCTTTAAAGAAACATCACCAAGTCACCATAAATCATGCAAATACCCAACATCTGTTACTGACTCACGATAAGCTTGGCAACAGTTCTTTCTTGGAGATTACAGGCCGCTCGTTCAAGATGCACACGGGAATGTTCTTGACCAGGTTAGTTATTTCTGCTAGTTTTCTTGTTTTATAAATACCTTCTCTTTATGATAAGCACCCATACAAGTTAGTCAGAAAGTTTTGTTTGTATCGAATCAGTTTTTTAAGACAAAAATAACGTATTGCTTTATTCAATTTGAGTGTACTTTTATTATTTCAATTTCAGTGTATTTCTTTAATTTTGAATCAACACACAATTATTTGAAGTGCCAAAATAATAGAATCTCAACAATTTGGTTGTAAGTGGTCAGATCTTATCAATAATTAATCAACGTACAGCGTTCAACTTTATTTAATGGATTAAGTACTCTAAAATGTACTTATTTATGGTCTGACATTCTTAGTATGCACAATTGAGCATAGCTCAATTGGTACCGCCACTGCAAATGCCCAGACTCCACATGTGTGACCTATAGGTCAGGGGTTCGAATCCATTCCCCAACACATGTGGTTGATTTGTGGACAGGTGATTTGCCCGACATTGATGCTCCTTGCGGGTGGGGCGGACGCGTACCATTGAAATATGGTACGGGGGTCAGGGGTACCCTCCAAATTACCTTTTTTTTTCATTCTTAGTATGCAACAAAGGATTCAGACTTCCATTGTGTGTGATAAACTTGTTATTCATTGCTATTGTATGCAACTTTTGGTACTTATACTTATGTGTTAGTTGTATGAGATAACACGTGACATCATTACAAGTTGCCACGTCACCGAAATACATACAATTGAAACAAATTGAAAGTTTATGACACAAAATGGAAGTCTGAGTACTTTCTTGCGTACTATGAATGTCAGACCATAAATAAGTACATTTCAGAGTACTTTACCCTTATTTAATGGGAAAATATAAAAAAAATTACAGGTTAATAGAGATTTTTGAATAAAATAAAAGCCTATGTTGCTACTGTTGTTTTAAATATATGTTGCTAATGTTTCTGGAGTTTTAACGTACCCAGGAAACACAACTTGCTCCCTATCGAAGGAATATGCAGGATCTCCTATGTGATTCAGGTTTGTCCATAACAAGATTTGAAGTGACCATCTTTTCATATTTTGTATCTTCATATTTTGAATGATAGAGCCAATATCTGGGCGACCCGTAAGGCTACTCAGTTGTGGCAATTTTGACCCTTTTACCTAAAAATGGGTCGATCTGGGTTCCATTCTTATCTTCCACATGTCTAAAGGGGAAATGTGTTAATACTTGACAAAAATTGGTAATAGGTCAAAGTTGTATTTAGCTGCCTTCGACTACCTAAATCCCCTTCAAGGGAAATTAGACTTTTTTTTATTGAAAAGTAAAGTACAAAAAAAGGTTAGCCAAAGGAAACTGGTCAAAAGTTGCCCAAAGTGTATTTTGGAAATTGTTTTATTCAACAAATTAGATTATTGTTTCAGTAATATAGTTCTTTCAATCATTTCTATTATATTATTAATTATTAAAAAGATACAAAAATGGATTAAAAGTGTGTATGCTGGTAAACCCAACACAAATCACATTTACAGTTTGTGGATTCTAAAATTTGAATTATTTTTAGGCATGATTCCGTATCCAGAGCCTTACCAAAGCATGTACCAGCAAAGACGGTTAGGAGCTTTGGGCTTTGAGTGGAGGCCATCTTCCGTAAGATTTGCTGTAGGAACTGACATCAGTCTCGTTGACCAAGAATATCAAGTTCCTCCAATTGCTGACCTGGATATATTGATGGACCCGCTTCCGGAGTTTCTAGATGCCATGGATTGGGAACCAGAAATCGAAGTACAAAGTGATGAAAATGATTCCGAATATAATGTCACTGAGGAATGTCATTCTGGAGGAGAGCAAGGAAGTTTGAGTTCCAACGCTTCTGGTAGCCTTGAATGCAGTGGAGATAGTGAGGATCAAAGTTCTCGTGATGACACCATTCGTAGGTCTAAAAAGAAAAAGTCAAAGGCAGAAGTAAGTCAATTTTTCGCTATTGTAAATGTGGATACATAAATTAGAATTTGAAAGGTGATCCATTCAACCACTCAAGTTCACGTGTCACTACTTGAAACACACATTGACTTGGAAGCTAACAAAACTCACACTGGCTTCATTTTTATTTGGTTAATGGACATTAAAAATCATTACTAAAACTATCGAGCTTTCAGAAATATTGTAAAATCTATTTGACTTTGAAACTCTGGTACAAAGTCCTTCCAGTTTTTGAACACTGTTACGAAACCCGTTCAACAACGTCAGCATGCCATAGGTTTTTAGTTAAAATTATTCAAAATAGTTGGTTTTGAAAAGCACCGTTGTTTTAGTAATGGTTTTGAAGGTACAATCTAATGTTCTGCAAAAAAAAAAAAATCTTTTTTTTTTACATTTTCAATTCATGTCAGGTGGAGTTCATGACATCTTCAGGGAGACGTATAAAGAGGAGGAACTTGGATGGTGAAGACAGTTCGCTTAGAAACAACCGAAGCAGAAAGTCAAGATTTGGTCAACAGTCTTCTAAAAAGAAGTCATCCAAGTCCAAATCTTCAAGGCCTAGAAGAGCCGCTGCACGCAACGCTTTAAGTTTTCTATCAAGAATAAGTGGAAGAGCCTCAGAGGCAGAAGAAGAAGAAGAAATTCTAGAAGGTGATTCATCTGAAACTTATTCCAGCCAGCAAGAAACTGATGCTGGAAGTGAAGAAACTGAAATGTCATTTGAAGATGAACCCCAAAATGGGCATCTAACAAAAGGCAAAGAAATAGCATCCGAAGATGTGGGTACCCACCAAGACACTCCCAGAAAGAGGTTGGTGTTTAAACTTCCAAGAAAACGGGATTTGGTGGGCCCGTCATCTACTACGCCTCCTCATGACGTAGATGAATCATGCAAGACTGTCTCTTCGGTACATGGAAATGGCGACTTTGTTGAAAGAAATAAAAATTTTGGTTCACCTGTGAAAAATATGAATTATGTAAACCTGCTCGAGGGAGATATTAAATGGGGAGGTGCAAAGTCCCGTTCATCAAAACGCTCACGAATTACCGAGCCGATCTCGTCTGTTGCTAAATCTAGAAACGAGTCATCTTCTGATGACGGTTTGAAGATCGAGAATGTAGTCAATGAAGAACCGCCATCTGAAAAGGTGTTTACGGTTTCCTCTAGTCCGTCAGATGTTGAAATTCGAAAGGATAAAATGGTCCACATGGACGAGGAACAAGTCAATAATTTGGATGATAAAGAGGCACCTCAAGCTGTCCCGTTGCAGACAAAATTGCGAATAATTCCCACAAAGTTAAAGATTAGGTCATCAGTTCTGGAAGCAAGAAACAGTGAAGGTACGATGTTGTCAGACGGGTCCACCTCAGATGTCCCAGATGCAAAAATTACGAAAATACCCCTAGACTCTACTACTTTTAGGTCCGATGTTCAAGAGTCGGAGAAGCCGAATTCACGTGAAAAGATGTTTAAAGAAGTTTATAGACGGTCAAAGTCAACTAAGACTAGGTCAAATGTAGGAATTAATGGTGGGGGCATGGAAGCAAGCACTTCTAATGCGACTGATAATACTAATCAAGATGAGCGGGTTGATGCACGAGTTCACGGGACTCGAAGAAATGTGAATTTAAGAATCGTTCATGATGTTTCTGAAGATACATCGAGTAAAGAAAAATCTTCAGGTGATGGAGATGATGAGGTTCCACAAGAGGAAGATAGATTGAATTCAAGACATAATGTGGGATTAAGATCTACCAGAAGCCGAAGAGCCATTGATTACAATCGTAGAAACAGATCTCCAGAAAAAAAGAAATCACATCAATCAACAAGAAGTTCGTGGTTGCTGCTTTCAACTCACGAAGAGGGTTCTCGATATATTCCTCAGTTTGGGGATGAAGTTGTATACTTCAGACAGGTATGAATTTTTCTATTAATTTAGATCATAGATCATAAATGTCGGCATTTCTTTCTCATGAAAAATACAGCATTAAGCTTTTAAGCAACTTCTTTATACTAAAGTGACTTGATTGGTCACTGTCATCACTACAACAGATTATTCAGTACGCCATAATTATTTTATGTTAATACGTGTGAGGAATTGTTGTCCTTCAAGTGGGAAATCTGATTTAAAAATGGTGTAAAAAGATAACATCATAGGTATTTGAAAGTTCATATTTTTCATTTATATATAACATGGTAGGTATTTGAATATAATAAATCTCTACTTTTTGGTGTTGCTGTATTCAGGGTCATCAAGATTACATCGATGGAAGCAATTCAAGAGAGATGGGTCCATGGAGGTCACTAAAGGGAAACATCAGAGACGTTGAATTTTGTAAAGTGAAGGATCTTGAATATTCAACACGACCTGGTTCTGGTGAAGGTTGCTGCAAAATGACCTTACAATTTGAAGATCCATCTTCCAATGTGGTTGGTAAGTCATTCAAATTGACTCTTCCGGAAGTTACCGGATTCCCAGACTTTCTTGTGGAAAGAAGTAGGTATGATGCTGCTATGGAAAGAGGGTGGAGGTACCGTGATAAATGTCAAGTTTGGTGGAAAAATGAAGGTGAAGAAAATGGGAATTGGTGGGAAGGAAGGATTGTGGCGGTCAAAGCCAAATGTGTTGACTATCCAGATAGTCCATGGGAACGGTTTTCGGTTCAGTATAAAAATGATCCAAATGTGCTTCAACATAGTCCTTGGGAACTTTATGATGCTAGTATGGTATGGGAGGAGCCTCACATTGATGAGGATATTAGAATGAAGCTGACTCGTGCTTTGGCTAAACTTGAACAATCGGGGAACAAATCCGCGGTAACTTTTCATATTTATTTGTTTTTCAAGAGTGATAACCTTTGAGCCATATTTGCTGACACATTTTTATTGATATATAATAAGCACAGATCTTTAGCCAAAATAGTTTAGAGTAATTATATACTTTTTTCCAATTTTATTATTTTTACATATATAGTTTTACATTTATTCGTTCAGATCGTTATTTATTTATTTTTTATGTATTTTGGCAAAAATGGTGGTTGATTTGTGGTGAAAAACCAATATGAATTGAATAGTTCTTTTTTTTTTGTAGTAGTAGAACTTTCTAGTAGGAGTTATTCATTAAGGAACTAAAAGAAGATAGGTCTAATGCTTTTTGTCAAGTTCCTGATCTTGATTAGAGGGTATCTTAGGCATTAACGTTTTGACTAATGTGTATTGAATTACTTGATGTAATCGAGCATGTTAATTAGTTATTTCATATCTCCTTATTGTTGTTACTTGCAGGATCATTATGGTGTTCAAAAATTGAAACAAGTATCACAGTCATCGACATTTATCAACAGGTATAGCTTTTGATACCCACTTACACATCACATGATGTTTTTCAATTCGGTTACATTAGTTTATATCAAAAAAATTTATTTTATTTTTGTGTGTGTGGGTTCTAGCTTCATTTCAATCAGATTATACCTAAAACGGATACTATTTGGCTCCTGTTATTACACCAATTTTATGTGTCTAGTTTCCTTGTCCACCCCCCTCAAGTAAAATGGAACAGTTACTGAATCCATCTTTCTTCTAGTCCATACAAAGAAACATAATCCTAATGGTTTATTTGTGAGTTTGAAATTGCTAGCTCAGTGCTTTACAAAATGGTATGTAAAAGCTTGACGAATTCAAGAATCAAGGTTGATGGGTGTTACGAACTATTATTTAATGTTGCAGGTTTCCGGTGCCTTTGACCCTTGAAGTAATCCAATCTAGACTAGAGAACAACTATTACAGAAGATTTGCAGCAATGAAGCATGATGTTGAAGTGTTGATAGAGAATGCAGAAATTTACTTTGGGAGAAACAAAGAGTACTCAACAAAGATGAAACGTTTATCAGACTGGTTTACGAGGACACTTTCCTCTTTGTAGACTCTCCGACAGATAAAGAAACAGTTTTGTAGAAATCTCAAAGTATTGAGATTGAGTTTATAATTGCCCTTTTTTTTGTAGATAAATCATGACTGGCAGTTTCTTTGTCTGTCTTTTTCTGGAACAGGCTTAATATTTAGGGTTAAACAAAGGTATGTCCATCAAGAATGCTTTGGTTGGTTGAATTAGGGGTTTAGGAATTCATTCTTGTATAGACTATAGACAGATAATCTTAAAGCAATCTAACAGGAAATGAATATACTTCCGTCACATTTAAAGTTTTTTTGCCGAGCAACGTTTCATTTATGTTCATTTGGTCTTTTGATAAACGAATTCTGTTCCCAAAAAAACTATTTCCTTGGTTGTTGAACATCAGCATGGACATTTGTCCCGTATATAAAACCCCCAAAAATTACCTCAAAAGGTAAAAATATTCTTACATTAGCCAATAGGTTGCAAGTTCATCACGTATGTCATATTAAAGGTAAAAAGAATCGGTCGTAATGGTTTAGTACTTCTTCTTCTTATAATTTGCTTCTTGTCATTAATTACCAACATTTTAGTGAAAATTTGACCAACTTGTACTCATCTAAATAAAAGTAAATTATAAAGCAGACAACATAACAATACGATTTCACAAAAGCCATTAAAACCATTAAAACGCACATTGCTAATCATAAAGGAAGATCAAAGTTAAAAATGTCAAATATTTTCACCCAACCCAATTTGATCACCATAATCATTTCCACAGGTTTCAATTAATAGTCAGAAGGTTGGTTCTTAAAAACCCATCAAAAGCTCCATTCCTTCTCTTAGATGAGTCCCACATCCATAGAGCTCTCAATCCCTCCATCGATGGCCACAGTTCGGGTTGCAGCAAACGAAAAACAATGTCATACCTTCCTCCCCTCTTGCAGTTGCCTGACAAGTAAAAACAGTATTAGTTTCAGAAACCTTCAATCATGATTATTTATTCTCATGATCTATAAATGAGATCCACTAAATGAAGCATTTACAGAAATAGTTACATAATATATTAGATAAATAGTGACCTGGAAGAAAACAGCTTCTCCATGACCACATTGAGCACATCGAACTGATTTCGTACGCGGAAGAGTTGGATCTGCAGCAACATCCTGCAAAACTTGAGTTCGCTCCCCAACAGCATGGTGTATCTCGTTTCTGTAGACACAGTTGTTATCTGCAACCTCCTGTGCGATATTGAAGTTGATATTAATTAGCATCCAAAAAGTACTCTTAGGGTGAACACCTTCAATTTACAATGGTTTACAGATAAATGGGTTGATTTGGGTATGTTCTATTTCTAACGGGTCATATGGGTAATGCTGTACCATATAGCTAAATGAAAATAGGTCAATTGGGTGGAAACTTATTCATGTGCAATGCATAAATCCTCCTGGTATTAAAAATAGTTATATTATTATTGCATTGCAATATTATATGTTTGTAGTCACATGTGGCACATTAATATGCAAAAGCTTAATAAAAAATGGATTAAAAAAAGTGTTTGTAGATTGATCCAACTGGTTTTAACCTGTACTATAAAAATGAACCGTTTTGACCCAAACCTAGTCTGCCCAACCGACCAATTTGCTACCTCTACCTTCAATTATTCAAAAAAAATTGACGAACCGTTCATGAAGCGGGTGTGATTGAAGTAGGAAATCACCCAGTTAAGGTGAAAAGACCAAAAGATGATAGGATGGGTGGAGAGTCAGTTGTTTTGGAAAATACACATGTCCAAAGAGTTCACTGATCATGTATTCAGTTATTTTAAATATACTCTTGATAATAATTACACCCAAGCTATGTAAAATCATAAATTCATTGAATTGACTTATTGGCCTAACATGTTTTGTGCCATAAAATCGAGCAGGGGCTTTGTGCGGAAATCGGACATCAGTTACTAGATTTTTGTGTACTAATGTTCTTTTCAAAGAACCTTCTGTAAATAAAAGAACTTTGCTGAAGTACTTTCTTTCTGTTACACCAGAAGTGTTTGTGTTAAATACTGCAGAAACAACATCCAAAAGTTATGCTTTCATACTGACGTGTCTTACAAATGTGATATGGAATAAGATAAAACAGCAATTTTGTATTTCATACAATGAAATGGCTTACACAAAATTTGAATTCTTGAATATCCAATATTAAGTTATTAACTACAGTTAAGGTGTGGAGGAGCAACAACATTTTGATTCTAAAGCTAACTGACTCAACAATTTTTAAACCCACAGCCACACCAATGGTAGGGGGAAACAGATCAATATGAAGACAGTATGTGAAGTGTGAACCATATATACAACATATAATATGACGGAAAAGAAAATTATAGAAACATAAGGTGGATAATGTGAAGTTCAGATAATCCAAAAACACATTCAGAAGTTAGCCAGACACATGAATAGAACAAGAAGAATCATACAGGTGAGTTTTTAAAGCCTTCCAATCTACGGAACCACCTTACTGGATTAAATTTAAACCATTTATTTCCTTAAAAAATACAAAAAGAAAATGGAGCTTCAGGGTTTCGCTTGGATCCGGAAAATTCAATTAGCTAATATACTGGCTACGAGACCCCATTCAGTATATGGTTAGTAAAAAAATGAAACAGTCAAGCCAAACAACCTAACTTTACAATCCAGAACATTTCAAGTTAAATCTACACATAGTGAGTTGCAGGGGCAAACATCTAAATCCATATATACACAAAGAGAGGTCATTATATCCTTATATACGTAGTTCATAATGTCTAAAGCTCTATAATACCTATTGTTTCTTCCTTGTCAGTTGTCACTAGAAACTATGGTTGATGTTTTTAAGTACCAATATACGGGTATAATTCCAAAAAAAATTGTTTACTGGTGTTGCCAAGCAATCAAGCACAGTCCCACAAACTACTCCAAGTCGTCAAGGCACATTTAAATTTGGATACTTATCACTTGTATCCATTAATTGGGTTTATGCTCAACCTGACTGACTTACTTTTCGTTGATAACAAACGGAGGGAACGCAAGTTTGATGACTCAATCGAGGTTTTTAACCACACGAGCTAATATTTTTAGAGGTTAGCTCCATGGGAATTTAGAGAGTATGAAACATGCTCCAGTAAACCAAGAGTACAATTCCAAACAGTACATTATATGGCATTAGTTAACTTAAATATAGAAAGGGACATCTTCGCAAATTTTTTGTGTTGAATCTACTAGTGACAAACATTTATTTTATCTATACAGAATTAATGGAGGTTAATAACTCATTATGCATTTCAATTTGAGCTCAAAAAGTAGACCACTTTATGAGACCCATCTCAAGATTCAAACAAGTTTGCAGCCCTAATAAAACCCTTTTCAACTTATAAAAGTTACCCAAAAAATGGGTTAGTTGTTTTAACCTGGTGATCGCAGTTACGGCAAGCATAGAGAAGGATCTTCTGCTCTTTCTCTTCTTTAGGGTAGAGAATGTTGTTGCTGCCAAAAACACTCAAGACATTTCAACAAACAGTCGGTGTGCAACCAATTATAGCAACTGAGAGATAAAATTATAAAAGTAGTAGTAGTAAAATTGCAACCATTCTCTGCAAAACTTCATGGTACTCATCTTGAATGTTGTAAAGGCAGCTGTTTTTCCTCGATTATTATCCGCTTTCGAGTACTACCTGGTTGAAGTTTGAGGTGTGTGATGTTTTGAAAATGAGAACTGAGGAAAGAACAGTGAGACGAGAATATATTCGCTGCTGCTGCAGTTAAAAGCAGCCAAATATTCGCAAACTCAAAAACCTTATTGGGCCTTTGTTTGGGAATTCCTTGTTGGGCCTTTGTTTGAAAATTTGCATTTTGTTTTAAGAAGTTCAGCGTTTAATGACGTAATTATTTCAATTAATAACATACCACACATTCATAATACTGACTTTCTTTATTATTAGCGTAAATTACAAAAAACATACATGTAATTGTTCATTTTTTCAAAAAACATCCGCCAACTTCATTAATAACAGAGAACATATCAAAGGTTGTCACTTTTGTCCCAATGACATCCCTCCGTCCAACTTTGTTACGTTTCCGTCGTTATGTCTATACATGTGCCACGCACGTGAGGGTATTTTTGTCCTTTTCTTTTTCCCACCCATTTAATCAACATTTCCCTTTGCATTTTATACCCAGATTGACTGATGCTATGACCGTCCCGAACTTCTATTGGTGATACTAATAGTTGAACATTTTCACGATAAATGATGAACAGAGGCAAATGGCACACTGATGGGAACATGCAGATTTGTAATCAAATCAAATGGCTTTGAGAGTAAACAACAACTATATGCTTACATCAAATTTAATTTTAAAATAGATGAATATGACACTATTAAGAAGAAAAACAAGCATCCACGAAACATATACCGAAAATTATTATTATTCCATTTTTTTTTATTGAGAAGATGCTCCTCCATCACTAGGAGTCCGATCCAAATCCAGCTTCAAAATTTTGTCCAACATGGGATAAATATACCTTTTCTTTAACAATTAAAAAAGAAAAGAATAATTATAGTTCTTCATTTTTGTTTTATAAAGACAAGTCCTCGCACATTTATATCTTGTATATATATGCCTTTTATTTATTTTTTACATATTTACAATAGTCCAAATTCAAAACTTTAAATCACAACTTCAAGATTGTCAGGTTAGCTCGATATCGCGAAGCCAATAACCCTTTAATTTGTTCCTCGTCTTAGAGATACGTCTTTCACAGCTCACAAGTAGATGTATGAGTTTAATAGTCAGAAAAAGGACTCACAAAACAAAAGATTTTCATGTTGAATTAATAAAATAGGAGTAATAGTTTATTTATAACAATAATCATTTTTTTTATAAATAGCAAAGCATGTCATTTTTAAAATGACACCGGTAGACGTACAAAACGTACATAAAGAATGTTGTTACACTTAAAGCTGTTATAAATATCTCAAAAATATATCAAACAAACCGGATATATTATTAAGAAAAGAAAAGATTTTAACGACCGTGATTGTTGGAGTAAATAGATATGTATATACATTTTTTCCTTATCTTTTATACTTAAATAATAATAATAATAATATAATAATAATAATAATAAGATAAAATAAAATAAATAAAGAGTAGAAAGCAAGCTAAGTCTTACCTGTAGCTTAAGACATGCATGTCATGAATTTTTCCAAAAATAAGAAAAGTCACAGCTCACACACAACACATATCTAATCTCACATTCATTCATATTCGTAGTGTATATAACCACACACACTTCCATGGTGTTGTGTGTGTTTTTTCTAAACCTTTTTCATCAATGGCAGATCAACTCATGCCCAAGCTCATTAACTTGTTATCATCTCTTCTTCAACGAGTTGCGGAAACAAATGATCTCAACAATCAGTTCAACACTCAAAAGTTATCGATCTTTTATGGTTTGATACGTCCCAATATAAGCATTCAGAATTACCTAGAGCGGATCTTTAGATATGCAAATTGTAGTCCTTCGTGTTATGTGGTGGCGTATGTTTATCTAGATCGATTCGTGATGAAGCAGCCTTATTTGCCAATTAACTCTTTCAATGTACATCGGTTGCTTGTTACCAGTGTCCTTACTTCGATCAAGTTCATGGATGATATGTAAGTACTTTTTTTATATTCTTTTCTCAGTTTGTTTACGCTTTTAAAATTAACTATCAACTTCATTGAAGGCTTGAATTTTCTAACTTTAATATATGTAGGAATTCTGTAGATCAATAAGTCGTTAACTACCTAAAATGTGTTAATTGTTCGATGTCGTAAGTTATTAATGTTTTGTTACTGATAATCAGTCACTCATACATTTTATTTGCATTTGATTTTATACATTTCGTATATACACCATATATATATGCTCGAATGTCAATATAATTCGATATATTTCATTGCAACAAATTAACAATGTACATGCTAGATTGTATGGAAATAAACGGAAGATTTTGTTTTTGTTCAGGATATCAAATAGAAGTTAATTTTTGTTTGGTTATTAACATTCAGCAATTGACAATTGACAATGAAAGTGTTTGCGATTGTGAAATTGATTATTAAAAATTGAGTTTTGCTAACGGAAGCCCTAACGGATTTCGATAAGAATAATCAGGCAACATAAATACACTTAAACTTTCCCTTAATAATATTAAATCTCATTTAATACATAAAAGGAAAGTTTCAATGTATTAAATACAAAGTTTAATTTTATTAAATATAATTGTTAACAAAAAAAGAATGTCTAACTTTATTTAATGCACTTAATTATTCTTTTCGAAAGTCCTTAGAACTTCCGTTCGCAAAACCCTTAAAGATCCTTGTGAATCACAGTTAAAGTTATCAACTTTAATTGTTACAAACAAGATATGTAAAAATTGGTATAAAATCTTGAATGAAAAAAGTGGGATGTCATATTTATTTATTAAAATACCCCAATAAAATAAATAAATTCTGTTAGTTTAACGGGATATACATGCATCAATGTGGGCGATTACTGTATTATTTTAAGAGTTGTACCTTTTCTTTCTAAAAATGTAACTAAAATCGTTTTCTTGTGTTTGGAAATCTCAGATGCTACAATAATGCTTTCTACGCTAAAGTTGGAGGGATATCAACGGCTGAGATCAACCTACTCGAAGTTGACTTCTTATTCGGTTTGGGGTTTCAATTAAACGTGACACCGGATACATTCCGTGATTACTGTGCTTATCTCCAAACAGAGATGATGATGAGTTTTCCTCCTCTGTGTGCAACTTCATCGGTTCATACGGTAGGTGCAGATCATTGTTCTATTAACGAAGAAGACTGCCAATCTCAATCTCAACATCATCATCATCCACAGCTGGCTGTTTAAAGCTCAAATCCAGCTAAGGGATTTTGGAGATGAGAAATATGTATGATTTTGGTCGACTTTCAAAGCAAAAGAAGTCAAGATTTTTCATTGTTTGACTTTGTGGTGCTTGTGGAAACATTTACATTATGATTAAAAGTTTTGCTCATTAACAAACAACCAAATATTTACTTGGAAGACATATTTAACTAATCGAACATATATGTATGATGATGATGATGTTACCCAATATACAGTAATACACCGACCAGTTACTTCGTATATATATTACCAAAATCATTTTTAAGAGGATACAAAATATTTTGTACTAACAAACAAATATGGGAATATAATGAACAGCTCGAAACACCATACATTGGTCATTGCTTGAAACTTCAGAAACAAAGACCCCCTACTAGACTATGAGTTCTCAAACAAATCAATTGCAACAGCAGAAAAAGGTAAAGGCTGGTATATCATCATATTATGCATACCTTGATCTAAACAATGAAGGTTTTGGTACCCTAAAGAGTAACTTATATTGGCTTAATCTTGAAATGAAGTGAGATCAGCGAGAACACGAAGCACTTCAAATCCTGCAATGTTAAATTTCTATTAGATACTGTACAATATAAGCATGTCTATAGAGTACAACAAATTTGGCAGAAATTTGATCGAAGTGATCATCCCACCAGATAAAAGTCACTTCAGAATAAGAGAGTGATTCTCATCACAAGTTCATAACGATTGATGAAAGCACTCAAAAGTACAGATCCATTGAAATGTTACAAAAAACAATAATCACAATTTGACCTTTCTAGCTCTCAATCATCACAAAACTACACTTTATAAGTGCATGAACTACTCCGTATATGATGCCATAATGAAAAATAGAGGTGACAAAATGGGCGAGGGATGTAGGTTGATGGGTCAAAAGTGGTCGGATCAGGTTCACCCAAAGCATTTTTAGTCCAAATTTATAAATAATTAACGTGTAAATATGATGACAGAAAATAACTATTTCTTAGTGAAGTGATTTAAAAGGTTTAACGCATTAGACGTACACTATAGATGACCTTTTATCTAGTTTTTGTGTTATCCATGATAAAGGATAACTTGAATCAGCCCAAGAAGGCAAGAACAGAAAACAGGTTGAAACTGTCACCTCTAGTAAGCTTCTATGACAAAGGGAGTAAGGTGTAGAAGCAATACATCGATAAAATGTAGAACCCAAACCAGCAAATTTCATTCTGCAAGGGCAAGACATTTATGAATCTAGAATCAAAATCATAATTCTTTAAAGAACACTTCATTTCCAAGTCTCGTTATGCCTTGTTCACCTTCTTTAAATTTACATACTTTAGATTTTTCTCACAGGTTTCAAAAAAGGCCATTAACTACATATTTCAAAAAGGGGCAAAGTAATAAAAATTTCATCGAAGGCCCTCCATACGATGAAAAGCAATACTTGCCTTTAAGATAACTATAGTAACACGAAATACACATCTTCTCAATATTATCCAACAGATAACACGATAAGGGTGCAATAATGAAGAAAAATACGTTTCAAACAAATACCGCACAATATGAATGAATGGACATTATTCTCCAATTATTCTTTTTTGGGGCTTCATGTCTTAAGCAATATATTTTGCTCTGGATGTTAACGTCACTATACCAAACAATGATAGAATACCAAGGAACATCATAACGCTTACCTTTGATGTTGGAAATACAATCTGAATACCTAACATCAAAGACTGATTATTTCTACAGGTCATAAATGAAATCAATGACATGAATAAATGACATACCTGAACAAGATAATAAAATATCCGAAGCCCTTCAGGATCCTTACTAGTTTGAACATCCATCAATGAACCAATCT
The DNA here is from genome assembly GCA_963930675.1 of Gnaphalium uliginosum. Taxonomy (NCBI): domain Eukaryota; kingdom Viridiplantae; phylum Streptophyta; class Magnoliopsida; order Asterales; family Asteraceae; genus Gnaphalium; species Gnaphalium uliginosum. The sequence goes on along the minus strand of OZ005685.1, from coordinate 8,649,929 downwards.
TTGAAGTAGTAAAGGAAATGTGCTCATTCCCCATCACAATCTCAAGCTCTTGTCGTCCCACACGATCCGGTTCCGGCCAATTATTATCATCTTCCTTCATAATCTACAACATCACAAAACACACACAGATTACCACACAACACGTTAACAACTCAAAAATTAAAATCCTGCAAACAAACAATCCGTGAATTAATTTCTAATTAGGTTCACAAATCCAAAACCCTACTACTTCACAAACACCAATTTCCTTCACAATCTACAACATAAACACACACAATACTTCCTCATAGTATGTTTAAGAGTGTATATTACAAAATCTATAAATTACGTTAGTCATACTTAAAAGTACAGATTCAAAACCCTAACACATAACTAAAACCCTAACAAATGAAAATTGAGCAAAAAAAAGGAAAAGTTACGTCGGAATCGGAGACAATGCGTCGGCATTCTTTGAGAACTGAAGGTGTGAGAAAGACTTCTTTACGGATCATGGTGTCGTTTTTGTAGTTTGAATTGTTCGCGTAACGGAGCTTTCCGTCGGGTCGGAATTCGAATTCTAAAAATTCGTGTCCGAATTTTCCCTTGTGACCGACGTAGTATCTCAGGTAAAACTCGCCGCCGGCCGTCACGCCGTTCTCCTCTTCCGCCATGTCTGGTTTCTGAGGACGGAGGTTTTGCTTTGTAGAGCTCGTTTTCAGTTGAAAGATGTATTTTCGTTTTTGGTCCCTGTACTATGCACAAATATAACTTAGGCCACGTTATGATAATAAAAAAGTTGAGTAAATTACATTGCCCGTCCATGTGGTTTACCCTATGTTACGGACCCCGTTCCCGAGTCGGGTATTGTACGGGTCCAGTCCTTTGACTCGGAAATCTGTATCGCTGTCAGTCCATACTCTTAACGAGTGTTAAAAAAACCCCGTTATCTCACAACACGTGCGACGCACGTGAGGGCAAAATTGACTTCTCCTTTCCCTGCCTTTGAGTAAATTACATTGTCCGTCCCTGTGGTTTACCTTATGAGTCAATTTTGCTCTCACGTGCGTCGCACGTGTTGTGAGATAATGGGGTTTTTTAACACTCGTTAAGAGTAGGGACTGACAGCGATACAGATTTCCGGATCAAGGGACTGGACTCGTACAATACCCGACCCGGGGACGGAGTCTGTAACATAGGGTAAACCACAAGGACGGGCAATGTAATTTACTCAAAAAGGTTTTAAAAAAATACTCTTTAATCCCTAAAGCTACAAACACAAGAATTTAAATTAAAATTTGTATACTCATAAAAATAAAACATTGATAACGAGCATGAAAATGAAATAAAAAATTCATTTATATATATATATATATTAAAGAAGATGGCTCATATTAATCTTTTATGGTTTATAGAGTTAACACTTAAAAACAAGAGAATGCAAATATATAGGTATTGTTAAATGCAATCAAGTCGTCTACACATTTGATCAGTTGACACAACTATATTTTTCCCTTAAAATATTTCTTGACAATGAAAGAGAACATATCCCATCTCGATATTGTTAATCTATGTAATTACTGTTACAGTTCTGCTAACTTGTGTCCATGTGCATTTAATTAACCCGTAATTTTTTTAAATATCATAATTCGTAATTAATATATGCATAAAAAGGTAATTATTAAATTAAATTAATGTATATTAAATGCAAGTTAATATTTAAGGAAATTTCAACTTCATTAAATATACTTTAACGGCTTAACGTGTGTCACGGAGTCATACGTTAGAAAAACCCTTATTATTGATTTTTTGTTAGTGGAATACTTATTTGTTCATTGAATTGGTAAAGGGTATTTCGAACATATATCTTGTGTTCAAACATATAAGTTAAACACTGCTACATCACAAAAATATGTTACGTGATAACAATGTTGCAACTTGCAAATATGCTAACAGCTACAATTTCAACTAGAGGTGAACAAAAACCGGATTGGACCCAACCTGACCCAACCCGAAAATCCGAACCGGGTTTTAGTCAATGAATAGAAATCGGTTTTTGACCCAACCCAACCCGAACCCACCCGATTTGAAGGGGAAAAAACCTAACCCGATACAAACTGGTTGAAACCGGTTCGGGTTGAAAACCCGGTTCCAACCCGGTTTTTCTATAAAATCGCGTTTTTTTCGAGCGTTTTAGAAAAAAACAACGTATTTTTCAAAAAAATTTCAATAGAATAGTAGTACATTAGGAATGAAAACATAACTTAACAATAACTTAACCAAAAGGCTTCTAAATCTTCTTAAAAATATTATTGAATCCAAAAACTCTATATAATTCAATTCTTTTCGAGCGTTAAACGTTTTAGGAAAAAACAACGTTTGGGCCAAAAAAATTTCATTGAATTCATAAAACATTAGTAATGGAAACATAATTGATCAATAACTTAACCAAAAAGCTTCTAAATCTTCTTAAAAATATTATTGAATCCAAAAAGTCTATATAATTCAATTCTTTTCGAGCGTTAAGCGTTTTAGGAAAAAACAACGTTTGAGCCAAAAAATTTTCATTGAATTAATAAAATATTAGTAATGGAAACATAATTGATCAATAACTTAACCAAAAGGCTTCTAAATTGTCGCACCCCCAAGACACGTGGCAGCGGAAGGTAGGGTGTTGCGTTGGGGGCGCCGACCAAATCAAATATCACAACACAAGAATTACAACAAACGACCTCTATATGAGACGTTTCAAAAATCATTACATTTCGTAGTTACAATGTTTACATATGTTTTGCCAAAAGTAGAGTACGCATCTAGTACAAGATTACAACATATCATAATGCAAGCTAATCTCTGTTGTTTGTGAAAAATATGCGACTCGAGCTATCTCCTTCCAAAAGCAAACCTACTGCGGTTGGTCTCCTAAGAAATACATACTAAAAGGTCAACATAAAGTTGGTGAGTTCATAGGTTTGTAAACAGTTGATATAACATCGTATGGAACACAAGATTTCCTGTTTGTATCATTCAACAATGATAGGTAATGTATTACAAAAATGTAAAAATAGTGTATATTGTTGCCATGAGCTCATAGTTCGAGCTTAACTGTGGTGTCGGGTCACAATCAAGTGCCACGATCGAGGTGCCTCCCAGCGAGTGCCTAATCCAACACTCGTAAGAACAAATGATAATGCGTCCGTTTGACCAGTTAGCGCGACTAACCCGGACGGGGGAAGTCAATCCCAAATAGTACTATTCATTAATATTCACGCTATAACGATACTAACAAACTATGATGTGGGGGACTTTCAGGATTAGTAAAATAACTCATGCAACCAATATATCGAGTTTAGTACTTGTGTTCACATAAAAATAGCGGTATAAAAGCAGTTGTATGTATTCTCACCCCAGTTAGAAAACAGTAAAAAGGGGCTATGAAACTCACCTGATATTAGCAAGCAAGTAACAAATAGTAAGCAAAGCGTGTTTTCCAAATGCAACCTTCTAACGTCCTAAACGTATAAGGTTATGTAAGTAGATGTCTCAAAAGACCATCTATAATAATTGTATAAGTGGGGGTTAATGTCCACTTAAGCCAATCATGTAGGTGGAGGGTTAATGCCCACCTAAGTTAATCGTGTAGGTGGAGGGTTAATGTCCACCTAAATAAATCGTGTAGGTGGAGGGTTAATGTCCACCTAAGTTAGTTCATGCAATTAGAAATGTCCAATTGTTCAGTTATCGTTTGTGCTTAGAAAATATGTACGGGCCGTTGGTGATATTTTGTGAAAACACATATTTGATTAATTATGTTACGCATATTTCTACTTTCCAGTTATGGGTAATTGATCAGTGTGGCAAGGGGCGAAGCCCATTAATGACGGGGGTCCGGGGGCAGCGCCCCTGGTAGCGGGGTCCAAGGGGTGACAACCTCTGGCGGGGTCCAAGGGGCAGAGCCCCTGGCTGGGGTCGAGCTGCCAAAAATTTTTATTTATGCTTATATTGCTTTAATAAAAACGTATATATTCTGTGGTTTAGCGACACTAAGATATTATGCGACACTAAGGCTTGTGTCGCAAATGTGACGATTCGGGTGTTATGGCGACACAAAGGCTTGTGTCGCTAATGTGACGATTCGGGTGTTATGGCGACACAAAGGCTTGTGTCGCTAATGTGACGATTCGGGTGTTATGGCGACACAAAGGCTTGTGTCGCAGACTACTGGGCTTCTGCGACACAGAGGCCTGTAACAGGTCAGTTTTGTAAATTTTATTTCGTGTTCCAAATGTTCAAATAAAAATTCAAGAAAAATCTATGTTGTTCCTTAGTATGTTAGCTCCCTAAAATAATTTTTTCAGAATTTTTGGGTATTCTTAAATATTTTTAAAAATTTCGTTTGTTCCCTGAGGTCAGAAAGTGACCAATCCGGACACATGCAACAAGATCGAACTTCTGGGCAAAATCTACACATTTTTCGAAAAAGTTATCTAAACGACATTTGTACCTAACAAAATTTGTGAACTTTTGGCGGTGGTTACATGTCATTTGGGGGTGTATATCTCGAGTTATGGTTAAAACAAGAAAGGTGAATTTTCTGAATTTTTGGACAGCCCGTATACATGTTTTTGTAAAAATCATTTCGGGTATCAAACCAACTCCAAAAATTATGAAACTACTTGGAAATGAAAGCTAACTTCTTAAAATTAATTTTTGCTTTTTGAATCGTCCATTTTGGTCAAATTTTGAGGGAGAAACTTCTCCTTAAAGTCGAGCTATTTTTCAGATCAGCTTGCATGTGACGTTTTTGAATATTTTAAGTCATGAAAAACGTTTTTGAGTTATGTTTTGGACATTTCCTTGTTAAGTGAACATTATAACGTGTTTATAGAGGTGTTACAAGTGTGTTAGAAGAGTTTTGAAGTTCTTACAATGTTTGTACAATCGAGGAGGAGGAGAAGAAGGTAGTGTGCTCGTTTTCTCGTGTTTTTCTTGATTTTCTGGGTAGCGGCTGATGGTGGCCGAATGGTGGTGTTGTGGTGGTTGTGTGGTGGTGCTTGGTGACAACCTTGGGTCGTTTTTGACAGAGAGGGGGAGAGTGTTTTGTGTTTGTGTGTGTGAAAATGAGTGAAAATGGAAGGAAAAGAATGGGAATACTCATTTATATAGAAGTGGGCCTTGGCCCCGGGGGTTGGGCTGGTTTTTGGGCCGAAATGGGCTCGGTTGGGCTTGTACAATAGTTTTCTCAAGCCCGTGTTACGTTATTTGATCGGTAAACGTTATTCGCGCGCGTAAAAATTAAATCTTCAACTTTTAAATTTTTGAGTTATATTTTTGATACGAAATCACTACTTTAATTTGACCAATATATTTAAAAATACACTATTGAACCTTCTTAAAATATTTGTCGGTTTCATTCGGGTGTCGGGCGCGATTCGTGCGTTTTCGTTGCGTTTGTTACGTTTTAAGCAAAACGCCTAGGTTTTTCGTATATTATTATTTAATAATAATAATATAGGGTAAATAATTACTATTTAATTTATAAAATATTTTTACATTATTTATGAAAAGTTATCACCAACGCTGTATAGATTGTCGGACCTCGTCCGGTTGTTTCGCGTAATTACAAATAATCACGTAAGCGTATATAAACACATACAAGTAGTTACAAGTATTTAGCCTAATCAAATACTAAATACACGTAATTATGGTTCTAGCTTAAGGTAATCATTACCCTAAAGTGTCGGGTGTCACATAAATCTTCTTAAAAATATTATTGAATCCAAAAACTCTATATAATTCAATTCTTTTCGAGCGTTAAGCGTTTTAGGGAAAAACAACGTTTGGGCCAAAAAAATTTCATTGAATTCATAAAACATTAGTAATGGAAACATAATTGATCAATAACTTAACCAAAAGGCTTCTAAATCTTCTTAAAAATATTATTGAATCCAAAAACTCTATATAATTCAATTCTTTTCGAGCGTTAAGCGTTTTAGGGAAAAACAACGTTTGGGCCAAAAAAATTTCATTGAATTCATAAAACATTAGTAATGGAAACATAATTGATCAATAACTTAACCAAAAGGCTTCTAAATCTTCTTAAAAATATTATTGAATCCAAAAACTCTATATAATTCAATTCTTTTCGAGCGTTAAGGGTTTTAGGGAAAAACAATGTTTGGGCCAAATTTTTTCCAGTGAATTCATAAAACATTAGTAATGGAAACATAATTGATCAATAACTTAAACAAAGGTCTTCTAAGTCTTCTTAAAAATATTATTGAATCCAAAAACTCTATATAATTCAATTTTTTTCGAGCGTTAAGCGTTTTAGGAAAAAACAACGTTTGAGCCAAAAAAAATTTATTGAATTCATAATCATTAGTAATGGAAACATAATTGATCAATAGCTTAACCAAAAGGCTTCTAAATCTTCTTAAAAATATTATTGAATCCAAAAACTCTATATAATTCAATTCTTTTCGAGCGTTAAGCGTTTTAGGGAAAAACAACGTTTGGGCCAAATTTTTTTCAGTGAATTCATAAAACATTAGTAATGGAAACATAATTGATCAATAACTTAAACAAAGGTCTTCTAAGTCTTCTTAAAAATATTATTGAATCCACAAAGTCTTCATAATTCTTCATAATCTTCATAATCTTCTTGAATATAAGTCTTTATAATCTTCAATTTATATTAATCTTCAATTCTTCAAAAGTCGAAATCTTCTTCGGAGGTAGCCTCGCGCGAAGCTTGATCGAGAGCAATTTCTTCGTCGGAAAGTGATATTACCATACCCTCTTCCACCTCGACATTATGTATATCTCCTTCGTATTCCATTTCACCTTCAAGACTTGAAACATTTTGTATTCGTTCAGCGGCGTCTAAGTGATCCTTCAAGCAAATACACATCTCTAAGGAGGCCGGTGTGAGTCTTGTTCTTCGTATAGATAATACTCTGCCACTAAGAGAAAATGCGGATTCCGAAGCTACCGTAGAAGCTTGGACGGTTAGTAAATCTCGGGCCATGATGGTTAGAACGGGAAATTGAGATTCCCTCTCTTTCCACCAAGACAAAATATCAAATTGTTCGAACTCATTGGGTAGAATAGTGGACAAAAAATCCGTTGCAGTATATCTCCCATATTCGCTAGTGGTTTGGTTACCATCACTCCTTGCCCGTTTATGGTTTTCTTGTCTTAAACTATTATATGAGTTAAGCATTGCATTGTTGGAAGAAGATTAACTAAACGTTGTGAAAACCGAACTAGCCGGCACATTTATTGTTGAACTATGTTTTTTAAAATATATGTCAAATAAATCTTGTAAACAACTCTTAAAATACGATTTTGTATTATGTGAAAACATTGGGTTCTCTTCATTCAAATCCAAATTGTGACAAATGTTATCGATAAGCATTTCCACCCCGGAAATGTTCAAACACGGATTCAATGCGGCGGAACAAGTAATTACCGGTGACATTTCTTGAAAATATTTTTTTAGTTTTTCTTTCATGGGAGCCACCATCTTTTCAAATAAAGCACCTTCATATTTTTTTGATTAAGTACCAAATGACTAGTGGGATAATAAACACCCGATAATAAAGTAGTCGCGGTTTTGAAAATTTTGAGCAATTCGGTTAGTTTTTTAATAACCTCCCAAAATTCTATGGGAAATGGTGTTGCAAGACCTTTGTGAACAAGTTGATCATGAAAAACTTGTAAACAGTCACGTTGGCGTAAACCACATACAAACATATGGTAGGTCGAATTCCATCTAACGGACATGTCCCAATTAGGGGTTAAAAAATGGAATCCGTTTCCTTACACAATCTCATATAAGCTTTGTATCTAAGTTTACCCTTTTGAAATATGTCTTGTAACATAGTTTTATACGCCAATTTTACGGCGTCTATTTCTTCAATCGCTAGTCCCGCTTGCACAATCAAGTTAATGATGTGTGCAACACATCAACTATGATAAAAAATGCCCTTCAAAGGTGGTCCGTATTTTAGTATTAATTTTGAAACGGCGAGTGTATTATTACTCGCGTTATCAAACGAGATTGAAAAAACATTTTCTAGTAATTTAAACGTTTTAATTACATATCGTAACATGTAAAACAAGTTTTGACCCGTGTGAGGATACTCAAAGTCTTCAAAAGCAATGGTACGTTTCATCGTTTGCCAAGTTAGGGGATCAACCCAATGTACGGTAACGCAAAGGTACGAATCGGGCAAACCATGAGGAGTCGACCAAACATCGGTTGTTAATGATACACTTGTATTTAAGTTTTCAAAACCGATTATTAGTTGTTTTTTAGCTTCTTCCCACAATTTAAGGGCATCACATTTAAGAGTAATACGAATTACATGATTATATCGCGGTTGAAGAGTATTTTGAATCACCCTAGTAAGTCGAGGGTTGTCGAAGTGGTTGAACGGCAAAGCTTCTTGAATCACATAACCCGCAAAAGCTTCTCGACACCGTTCCACTTCGTATGCAAATATAGCTCCATCTCGTGACATAGAAGCTTGACCACTTGCTTCCGGATTAGTTTTGAGTCCCACACAATACTTTTCTTTATGATGTTTCAACGTTGTGTTGGAGTCGGCTTTTAAGAATTTCCCACATCGTTTACAATGTGCCTTAGTCGTACCATCCGACAACAACACTTTGTCGCATAAATCCCACACCTCCGGATTTCTTTTGTTAACCAATTCTCGAACAATCGTTGGTGAACTTGAAGAACCAACACCGAAGGAAGAGGAAGAAGATTGAGTTGCCATTTGAGAAATGAGAATTTTGTATGCGTTTTGAGAGCGTTTTGAGTTTGTATGAGTGTTTGAATGTTGTGATTGAACCTAAATTCAAGGTTTGTATATATAGTAAACTTGGGATGGCAAAATGGTAAATAAATTGTCAAAAAAAGGTCAAAGTAAGTCAATAACAGTAAACAAAACGTTAAAAAAACCAGTTTTTAACCGGTTTTTTAAACCGGGTTGGACCCTGGTTGTAACGGTCACAAGGGGAATCGGGTTGTACCCGCCGGGTACTAAAAAACCCGAACCGGGTTGGGTCAAACCCGAATTTGACCGGGTCAGTTTTTCGGGATTTTTTCGAGTTGGATTTTGAACCCGATTTTTCTGTGCATCTCTAATTTCAACTATAGAAATTTACAATATTCAACTTTTATTTTGGGCTTTTCGGCCCATTAGCAGCTGAAAACCCACTTGTAATATACCTCATCTATGACCGCAAATACATGACAACAGAGAATTGGAGATTATCAATTCATCATCATCATCATCATCATCATCATCATCATCATCATCATCATCATCATCGTAATACAGAATTACAGAGTAAACGAAAACTATGTTTCTTCCATTACGATGCCAAACGATGAATCGTCATCGTTGCATGCTGCGAACAAAGTTGCTTCTTGCCACGACCTAGTGACGGAAATCCTGTTGCCGTTACCGGTAAGAACATTGCTTAGGTTTAAGTCTGTATCCAAACAGTGGTACTCTCTTATTACAAACCCTAGTTTCAAACGCCTTAACCCTGATCCTCCTTCCGATCTGTTTGTCCCAGTTGACTACCTAGGATATGATTTTGTTTCATTCGATATTGATAATCCTGTTAAAGTTAAAACCCTTGATAACTTTGGTTTAGGAGTTGCAACCCAAATCTGGCACTCTTGTAATGGTCTAATACTCTGTTCGTGCGAAAGTTTAAATCACAGTATCACGTATTACGTATACAATCCAACCACCAAACAAACCTCTACGCTTCCTAAACCTGAATCTAAACCTGCATATCTACAAACAAGTTTTGATATTTTGTAGCTTTTGATCCTTCAAAATCACCTCATTACAGAATTTTATATATTTATCATCACCTATTCACCTAGGACTGGAGTTTGACTATCATTGCCAGATAGATGTTTATTCCTCAGAAACTCACACTTTCAACCCTTCTTATAAATTATTATATTTTCCAATTAATGGTATTGATTTCAAGAATTGTGTTTATTGGAACAATGCTCTTCATTGGCTTAACAGTGGTGGATTTGTCTCGTATTTCAACTTGGATGACGAGGGTGGTATTAATCAGATACAAACCGCTTTTGTTGATCTTTGTTTGGGTTACGATTGCTATTACTGTTCAGGTTATATATTTGAATCCCGAGATCACTTGCTTCTCGTTAAAATCAATCGTCATTTCACTTTAGAGTTCGAAATCCATGAGTTGAAGAGAGATTATTCAGAATGGTCTGTGAAATACCATATTGATCTTTACCAACTTAGTAGATCGTTCCCTGAAATCATAGATCGTGACTCTAATGCTAGATTCAATTTTGATGCACTATCTCTTGTGTTGGGAGAAAAAGAAGATGACTCGTTCTTGGTACTTAAAACACATAACGAAGTTGTGAGATACAATTTTGTATCAAAGACCTTTCACAAGCTCGATCGTTTTACATCTTCACGCCCTTTCGGATACGATTTCAAATCGCCTTGATTGCCTCAATGGCCAAATTACTATCAATTTATGGAGTCTCTTTATAGCGTGTGATGCATCTGTTACTGAGGCAAGTTCTTCTTTGCCTTTAGTGATCTGTAGTTGCATACTTCTTTTTGTTACATACAAATTTAGTTGTAACTTGTAAGCATTGGTACGTATTCTTTGTTATTGTGTTTCTTATGATTTGATGTATTATTTGTTTACTCTTATTTCTTGACATAAACATTACAAGAGGTACAAACAGAATAGCACCTTGACAACACAAAGTTCTTAAACAGTCCAAACTAAAAGACAAGTAAAAGCCACAATAGCTGAGCACTTAAACCCAAAAGGCACAAACACCGCCGAATTAGGAACAATCAATGAAGGATTGTTATTTTTCGAAGAAGGGTTGGTGGTGGTGGTAGTTGTAGTAGTACTAATAGATTCACCACCGGCCTCTGCCTCTGGTGCTCCTGCCGCAGGTCCTTCTGCCGCCTTACCTTCAACAACGACGTGAAGCTTCATTCCAGCATAACAATGTAGTTTGTTACCACATATGAAGTACCTATTCCCGGGTTTTGTCAAAGAAAATGTTGTGTTCCCATTACTACTCGATTGTAGTACCTTGGTCGTGTTGCACCCCTCGTAACTATCTCGATTCACTTCTTCTACACTATGACTTGAAGAATATTGAAATGCTACAAAAAGGACAAACATATTAATTGTGGCACAAACAAAAGTTCATTTTAGTATGTAACTATGTATAATTTGTTCAAGGGGGAAAATACTAACAAAGAACATCTCCAACGACAAAATGTTTGTCTTGAGCCCATGAGTCGACATCGGTGCTTATGTCCCAACCAGAAGAGTCGCCAACTGTGTACGTTGTGGCTTGACATCTTGATGCGAAACCGATGATGGCTAAAAGAGCGAAAAATATAAATATTGGCCTTGTCATTTTTTGTTAGATACTTGGATGATAATGACATAGGATGAAATGTGATTTTGGTGTAATATATACCCAAGTGATGGCTTAATTGATAATTAGATTACCTAATTTCTTGAAAATGATTTTTTCTAAATGAACTTTGGTCCTGGGTTGATGATCCATTTTATATATATTTATGTCAGTTTTTGTAAGTAAGATTATTAAGTATTAACAAAATATCTTACCCAATAACCATGTGATGTAACTTTGTCCTTGTACAAAACCAGAGGACCAATTTTCACCATTTTATTACATAGCTATAAATCTCAACATTCCCTGAAATGTTTTTTAAGATTTTTTTTTTCAAATAATAACATTCTTTTGATAAAAAGATGAATATGCTCTGATTATTAATAGTGATTTTATAAGTTTACATTTATACAATAGGCATTTTAATAATAAGATGTTCAAAGTTCAATATATATATAACGAAATTATAAACGTCCACGTTTTCAACCAACAAAGTGCAAATATTTTTAATCGAATAAATTGATGCAAAAGCGTAACATGGACACCACACGTCCTTCCAAGTAGATGATCCCAACATATGGCTGAGAACCAATGCACTAAAAAGGCTACTCATAGTCATTCTACATGTATGAGTAATAGAGTTTTCACTACAATATCGATCCGGCCATATGAATCACATTTTGAAAGAAAAAAGATACTATTCAATAGGGTTTTTTCCCGAAAAATGAATCAATAGTTCCCGTTTTTGCATTTTTGGGTATCAACTAATTTCGTTTTTTAAAAATGAACCACTAATTTAAAATCGAACATTTTCGGGTATAAGTAACCGTTTAAAACGGTAGCCATTTTCGGGTATAAGTAACCGAGTTTTGCATTCGTTGATAATGATTTTATAAAGAGTTTTTTGTCGAAAAATGAATCAATAGTTCCCGTTTTTGCATTTTCGGGTATCAAGTAATTTTATTGGGACCGGCTACCGTTTTAAACGGTTACTTATACCCGAAAATGTTCGATTTTAAATGAGTGGTTCATTTTTAAAAAACAAAATTAGTTGATACCCGAAAATGCGAAAAAGAGAACTATTGATTCATTTTTCGGCAAAAAACCCTACCCAATATCATGTCTTTAACCTTTGGATCTGTTTCCATGCTTACAAATTAATATTTTAACTTATGATCAATAGTTGGTGTTTGGGTTCGGATTTTTAATAAACCATAATATGTCAAGACTATATATGATAATATCGATTTCACGAGGTTATTATTCCAACTTGATCATGCTTCTAATATTCTCTTTACTAACAATATATTTAATTATTTATGTTTATTACGATTTCTTAAGTTTCTTATATTTACATTGTACCCACTTACATGAATAAAGATGTGCAAATGTTATGGTCTATAAAATTTTAGCTTTTCTATTTGGATTAAGTACGATCCGTTGATCCATTTTAAACCGTATATTTAACCAGTCTACATATTTAAAACACTCACTCTCCTGCTTTCATCAAAGCAGAGAAAGTGAACAACTACATTGATCACTTGCTATCTGAAACACAAACTTTAACGTATGAGTAACTGTTTATGTCACTTTGGGGTTCAATTATTGGATCATCAGACACCACTATGGTCCCCAAAGAAGAGACGATATGTGAACTTGCAAAAAGTCTTTCAAATTTGCTATCATCTCATAATAGCATAATTAAAATGCCATTAAATAAGAGATTCTTTTATTATAATTTGTTCTATGTTAAACTTTTAAGGTGGATTTTGCATGTTGTATAATTATTATATGTATTTAGTATAATATAATGAATTCACAGGTGTCACTATTTTATCATTTTTCAATTTAATTTGTTTGCAAAAATTGGGCTGAATAAAATTGTTTGTATATGCATTAGTGTATGTTAAATTCTTGATCTATTTTTTAAAAAACAAAATTAGTTAAAAAGTAGTTGTTATCCTTAGCCGTTAGAGCTACGAACAGCAAATTTCATAAATTAATAATAATAATCCCGTGGCATTTTGAAATTTGACTGTGGAAATTATTGTGACTGTGGATTTTGGAACCAGTTGTCACGAGTTATGGATACAACATTCCGTTGTAATATTGTTTCATTATAGGGGTATCGGTGTCTTATTTGTGTGAAAAAAAATTATGACACGGACTACTGTAAACGAGTAGGTTGACTGTAAAATTTTCTCTTTCAAAAAATATAAGATGTGTTAATTAATTTGATAAATAAACAAATGGGTATAATGAGGAGTGTGATTTAAAAGTTTTATTAAGGGACATGATTGTCATTGTATTCCTATAACATGATGAAGAATATTTAAAAATATATTATAGCATTATTCTATTCTATAATATAAGGGTAAACTTCGAGAATAGCAAAAGTGTTGAGAATAGAGGAACCAATGAGAATGTTTCATTTTCATTAGGGGTGGAGGGTCACTTTAGTCATTATACATTTTATTTAATTCTAATTAAATAAATACAAAATTAAAAAGAAATAAGAAAATAATATTAAATCTAATATTATTATACATACAGATATATACAGATACATACACGCACGTACGTAACACAGCAAATTGAAGCGTTTTTTCAAAATTGATCGCACGAACATCAAATCGAAGGTACAGATAACGTTAATCCGACTCAAAATTCGTCAATTCATAGAACGAACGTTCGATTTGTGCTATACCTGTGATTCGATTAGGTTTTACGTTTATGTGAGTTACAGTGATCGTATTTTGCGCGATTTTTACGTTATTATCTTCTGCTATTTACGATTTGATTAACGAAAACGCATTTGTAAACTGATTACTACTGATTCATCAATCAATTTTTAACGAAAAAACACAAAATCAAAACACGCGCAACTCGTACGACGATGATGAAAATTTGTTCAATTGAATCACTATTAAAATTACTTTGGTATCATATGTGTTAGTAGAATCAAATGAAGATTTAGTTCTCTCTGTAATTCGTGTGTTTCAGTTGAGCTATTAAAAAATCATAAAAATCAGCTGGAAAAAAAGCTTACAGGTCATGATTTTCTATTTAGTAACACATGTGTTACTTAAATAATACAAAAACATTTATGGTGCAGAACACTAAATGGTAGTAATAGAAGAATGTAAGACAAACGATGCGGAGCAACATATTCAAGTAAATGCTGCAGGTAATAAGTTCTTTTATTTTTTTTCCTTTCATTGTAACACATTTTTATAGTTATTACTAACACATGTGATACTGGTTACTAACAAATGTGTTACTAGCTAATAAGTGCTTTTATCTTTCTGATACTATCACATGTGGTGCTGGTTAATAACACATGTGTTACTATATAATATCATAATGTGAGATGTGATACTTGTTAATATCACATGTGTTAGTGTACAATCTTATATTTTTATAAATTCTCTTACAAGTTCAACACTTACACCAAAAACCATTCCATTGTATCAAATGAGATTGAAACACCAAGTGGGACTTTACACTGGATACCGGACATCCCCGATAAAATAAAAACATATGTAGAACAAGTCTTTGATAAACTTCAAGACGCATACATGTATTATATGAGATATGGAGTTTATGGCCGATTTTGTAAGGGTCATAACAGTCGCTAGTGTGATCAAAAGAAAGGGAGAAAGTGGAAGCAGAGGCGAGGAAGATAGCAGAAGAACAAGCGAGGGAAAAAGGATAATGATTGTTTTTGATATTAAATATCACATATGATATTTCATGTATCACATGTGATACTACATTATACAAGTTGAAAACATTTAATAGTTGTTTAACTTTCAGTTACATGTGATATTGTTTGTTGAATACTATTTTTTTTCTTCAACTTGATATAATCAAATTGATTTGATATTTTAGAAATATCTTTCATACAACATATGTTACTGGTTGCTAACACATGTGTTACTTGTTTAGTACCACATGTGATACGGCTTGCGGAATACTTTTTTTATTTTTCGGAATCTTGATATAATTAAACTGTTGGGTCTAAAGATGGCTAGAGAACTTGATCGAAGATTAATACTGCTGGTTAGACTACAACTGCTAGTTACTACTGGTGAAGAGGAGTTTCTACTGTTAGATCAAAAGTTATTACTGCTACCGGGTTTTACACTACCAGTAGAAACAGTTACTACTGGTAGAAAAGATTGAGTTAGTACTGGTAGAACAAAGTTAGTGCTGCCGGGTAAAGTTTCTATTGTCAGTACAAAGTTTCTACGGTTGGGTAAGTTAATACTGTTTATAACTTACTACTGCTTGAGTTAGTGCTGTTACTTGGAGTTACTACTGTTCTTCAGAAATTAGTACTGTCCGTGTATTTTCAAGAAGTTTCTACTGTTTATGATTAGAGCATCTTTCTAACCATGTGAGCTAATCAAATATCTTCTCTGCAAAAGCAAAAAGCGTTCGGTAAAGCAGAGCATGACTCAAGACGATAGGAGGATTAGATAGAAATGTTCTTTTCATTAATTACTGTAGCGTGTAATTGGAGCTCTATAATTCTATAAATAGAGCTCCTTACCTTCAATAGAAAATACATCTTAGAAGAGTAGAAGTGCAAAAATCATAAGTGTATTCAATAGATTGATAAGCTTGTATAATTGTCATTTGTAAGCTTCAAGGTTAATCATAACCCTGATACTTAAGTGTATTCGTATTATTCAAAGAAATAATATTGAAGCTTTTTGATAATTACTTTGCTTTTACTTGTTATTAATTTATGCTTTAAAACAGATTTAATTTTACTTCTAAATTTATAGATTACTATTCCGCGGTATTTCTATAAAATATTCAATTGCTATAATTATTGACCCGAAAGGTTCAATTCGATCATGTCATAAACTTATTTGATATTTTAGAAATATAGCATGTTTTATTTGTTGTAATACATGTGTTAATTGTTTAGTACCACATGTGATACGGTTTGCTGAATACTATTTTTTTTTTCAAAACTTGATGTAATCAAATTGATTTGATATTTTATAAATATAACATATTTCATACGGCATGTGTTACTGGTTGCCAACACATGTGTTACTGGTTGACAACACATGTGTTACTGGTTGCCAACACATGTGTTACTGGTTGCCAACACATGTGTTACTGGTTGCTAACACATGTGTTACTAGTTGATATCTTTAAAAAATATAATATTTTTCATACAACATGTGTTACTTGTTTGGTATCACATGTGTTACTTGTTTGTAACACATGTGTTACTTGTTCAGTATCACTATCAAAATATGTTACTATTAATATGTGACATGTAATACTTGTTTGTGCTATGTTATTTACATATATAGTGTTAAAATTTTAATTTGTATGTGTGTTAAGATCAACCTATATTGGTTGCTACCACATGTTATACTATTTCTTTCACTTGTGAAACCGGTTACTATCATAAGTGTTAGTAAAAACGGTGCAAGATTGTACATTTTTATTAACTTAATATAATGAAACTGTTTGATATCTTTAAAAATATCATATGTTTCATACAACATGTGTTACTGGTTTAGTAACACATGTGTTACTTGTTCAGTATCACTATCATAATATGTTACTTAATATGTGACATATAATACTTGTTTGTGCTTTGTTATTTACAACTATAGTAATGAATTTTACTTTGTATGTGTGTTAAGATCACGCTACTGGTTGCTACCGCATGTGATACTACTTTAAAATATCATATATGTTAGTAAATTCCAATCCCTTGTGATAGAGGTGTTAGTAAACAGCGCATGATTATATATCAGCACAAACATGATTTAATGAGAACCAACCTACAGCGATTTAGCAAAATCTAAAAATGGATTTAAACCAAAAGGCACTATATATAACCAAAAAAATATAGTATGTTTCATAAAACATGTGTTACTTGTTGGTAACACATGTGTTGCTTGTTTGTAACATATGTGTTGCTTGTTTGTAACACATGTGTTAATGATTGCTAATACAAGTGTCACTAAAAAACAATTCTAAAATGAAAAACATACCGAAATTATAAGTAAGCTTACATTAAAAATAATAAACATAAACATTTTAAAAAACATTAAAAACATCAGCTAAATTTTTTTTGCACATCATTACAAATGATATAAGAAAACTATTTTCAAAGATTGTTCATCAAGATCTTACCGTTCAACAAGATCTAAGTAACATATGTGATATTTGAACTACATCTACTGTTCAACAAGATCTAATTAACATATGTGATATTTGAACTACATCTACTGTTCAACAAAATCTTCGCAGTAACTTCCGCCTTATTCTTTTGATCAGGGTCTTCAAGCCTCCGTTTGTGGTTCTTGATTGCAAACTTTACATCTTCTTTATCCCTTCATCGGTGTGTGCACACGAAAACTCATCAACAAGGGCATGGACCTTCTCTTTGTGAATGTTGAACTCGTGCAGAATAATCTTCGCAACAAACTTTATCTGCAAACAGCTAAGTTTCATTCGTTGCACACGCCCCTCGATATCCAGACCACAATCCCATTTATTAAGAGGCTGATCGGTGTACTGTTCCATTTGCATCATTGCAAACACACCACAATCCTGACCTTTTTCATGCGTCTTCCACTTAAAACCCATCACCGCTGCCCTCTCTATTTTTCTAAGTTTATGAGACGCAGAGTGCCCAAACGCAGCCAAATATTTCACAAACAAAGATTGCCACAATAAAAAAAACAAATATGTTCTTTTAGAAAAACATTCATGGTAACGAATAAAAAAAATATGAATACTAAGTGATGGTACTTACAACCAATTCACAAAGTCTCTTATACTTGACATCATAGTCAACTTTCTCGGCGATGTTATCGATTATGTGGAATGTTTTCTTCTTGAGATGGAAGAGCAGCACAAAGAAGTGATTTAAACAATGACATGGAAGAAAATCTGTGCATAAAGTAATTTAGTGAAAACTACATAAAAAGCAAACACATTTGGTATCACATATGGTACTGATTTAGGTAGTAACATATGTGGTACTGTATTAATTCGCTGTATATTATCAGACTCATATATTAATTTCAGCATAACCCAAATATGAACTAAAATACAAAGAAAAAAAATGCTTTGATAACAACTACTAATATATAACATATTTGACCTAAAACAAATGTCAACTAAAAACTACTTTAACAAAAATGATGCTAGTTGAGTATTACACTCCATATTAACAATGAACAATATACAACAACATACTCAAAGTAAAACTATGAATAGATAAACATGAATACATATACATAAATAGATAAAACATGAATATATCTACATAAATAGATAAATATGAATAGATATACTATCAAAAAATAACTATTATCTCAATCTATGAGGTACCAATACAATATAGTTACACATGTGATACTGTGAAGAATATATACAACAAAGTACAAATGTAAATAACAGTGTAGTAACACATGTGATACAGTACGGTACCACATTTGACAGTAAATACTATCAATCCTTGTGTTCAACCAACTCTTTAGAATCTGAATTTTTGCAGTTCTAGATGCTAAATTTTCATGCTAATCAATCACTACGACGATAACAGTTATTCGTATTTCATTGAGACATTTCATCGAACACCTTATATGCAAGTTTTTTTTAAATATTCCAAATGCAAAAATTTCACTTTGATCACACATATAGCATAATCATAAACATGATATTCATACTCAATGTAATTATACTCTACCAAAAAAATACTAAATGTAGCTAACACATGTGTTACTAAACCCTAATTTCAAACAAAAACACATATAACAGACTATCATACAAGATCAAAACCAACTCAAAACGTATATCACATATTTCACACTAAAAGCTAAACATAAAACTTCGAAATAACTTACGGAAATGGAACGGATCGAAGAGGCGTAGCAGCAATCGCTCTTGATGATGTTCTCTCGTCACGAACATCCATTATTACAAATTAGTAAGCGTTAATGATGATTTTTAACCGCTGTTCGAGAATCAGGGTTTCACAAAAATGGATTTCGGTGAAAACTAAACCGTTAGAAAGATTAATCGAAGATTGCAGATGCAGGAAACGTCGATTTTAGCAACAAACAACGCAAATTTGCTGATTAATTGGAAGGATTTTGAGAGCTAGGGTTTTGGAAGTTGAATAGCAGAGAGAAAAGAAAGAACGGGAGAGAGGGAATGTTTTATTTTTTTGAAATAAAGTGAAAAAAATAATTAATTTTTGGTGAAATTACGATTATGCCCCTCCGCTCAAAATCTGATTTAAATTGACTTTTTTAATTAAAAATGTGGTATTAATCTCGACCCTTGATTTGCTAGATCTGATGGCTCACGTTCATTCCCTCACTCTCAACTTAAAGTCTTGTACTCATTTGAACCCTACTCTATGATATAAATATAAATTAGTTGATAATTAAGATTTGAGATCAGCGGGACAGAGGGCTTAGAGAGAGAAGAAGGGGCAGTCTTTGATTTTTTAATCTATAACTCATATTTACTACATCATAAGTACACTACATCATAAATGTATATTGCATCATAACTAACTAACGATGATAACGTCAAATTGAAAATAATGTATTCTATGGGCAGGCCTAACACACGTGACAACCTAAAAAGACCTAGCTTGCTATCTAAAGTACCAACCTCTCAATAATCATACACAACCTTCTTTTCAGGGGTCCTGACTCCTGACCATAAAGAAAGTTAATCACAAAAATGAAAAATGAGCCCCGATTGAAAAAAAGAACAAATATGTTAC